>JAUNZM010000294.1:1260000-2460000 GCA_033459285.1 Clamator glandarius
AGTGATTCTGCCCAAATGTCTTTGCAGTTCTTCCTGTTGCTTTCTGTTTGTTTTTAATTAGACAGACTTTTACATGAAGACAGAAGGGGTTTTGCCCATGAGTTCATCTGCTTCTCCATTTGGTTGCTGGCTAAACTCCTACTCCCCCCTACTTCATTGCACTCCTCATTTCATCTGTCACCTACTGCGATCAGAGATTCTTTTATTGTCCTCTCTGGATCGTGTGGGTGGAAGGCTGCACAGTCTCTCTGCATAGCCTGCTTTCTAACTGAAGTTAGTCCTCTCTCATACTTAGTTCTGGAGCCTTTGGAAATAAATGCCAGCGAGGGTGCTAGTCACGGCAGCAGCTGAAATTGCTCACAATTCATAACCTGTCAGTTAACAAAGTGAGGGGCTAAACAAGTCCCATCTGCATTCACATAAATTTCCATCACAAGACAGTGGGCCAGAGGAGGAGAAACCACTTGATAGGCAGACAGAAATAACCCTGAAGTGAATGCACTGACAATTAGGGCAGCAGGAGCGTAAGGCCAATGAAGGGTCCTAAGGAACAGGAATGAAATGATAGGACATGGTTTTTCTTAGAAAGCTGAAAAATTCATGTACATGAAATGACCTTGACATGCATACCGCTATATATATATATACACAAATACTATATGTATACCATATACATAAAATATAGTTATGTATTCAACAGAGGTTCACATTTAAATATTACAGGTACTATTAGTATACACTGACTACTATAAAGAATGAGATTCAAAGTATCTAATAAACAGGTTGTTTCTTGATAGTTTCTTCCTTCCCTGACCTATGCCAGATTAAGGAATATATAAAAAATACACAGAAATCAGGTGATGTAAGTTATCTTTCCCATAATATCTAATTTTTTTGTAGCAAAGTGCCTGGTAGCTGCAGAATCCTGTAAGACATTCTAAGAGGCTACTTAGTCTCTATATTGCAGAGACCTGGAACTGCCTAAGGAACTCTCAGGTAAGCTGACTGTGGAAAAACGTCAGATAACCTTCTTTTTCAACTCCTGGTGACTACCCTGGATGCATAAGATATTGAGAAAGAAGCATGACTTTAAACCCTGACAAAAGCTATAATATATCTTTCCAAGGAGTTGATGACCACAGCTTTGCCTTCTCTTTCCTCTGTACCAGATGGCGTTTGGGACCTGGTCAATGTTTGAGGATGATGAAATTTAGAACTTTTTGATTTCAGACCTGTAATGTGATTTTCAGTTGTGTAACTCTGGAAGAAGAGAGATTTTAAGTGTCAAATGAACTTTACAGGAGACATATAACAAGATAGGAGCTGTGTTACCACAACTACAAGCACAAGTGGTGATTTGAGAGCCACTGATAACAAAGAATCTGGAGGTTTTAAAGCTCGCCTCTTGAGTGGTGCAACATATGGTGCTCAGAAGAGCTTAAGAGGTTAAGAGCTACTGAAATAAAATACTCACTGTCCAGTACCCCTGAAGCTCACTACCCATAAATACTACAAGGTTTATAGGCATGTCAAGGAGGCAAAGGCGATGAAATATACTTCTGCCTTTTGAAGAGGAACTAATGTTGTAACATTCATTTCTTTTACAGATAATACTGCTCTTTAGGAAGTCTTGAAATATATGATGTCTTGTTGATTAAATTTCTTGTGTAAGCAAAATGTTCATAAAATTACATAACTGCATTTTTCTTCCGCATTGCTGGCGGCAGCAGTACTTGTTTCTGGAGCACTGCATTCTTTGGTTAGCCTCCATTTCTAGGTGACAAAATAGTAAGGAGAAAAGAGTGGAGAGAGAGCAGGGGAATTGGGACAGAAAGAGTGATGCTGTTGCAACAAATCCTTCATTCGGTCTATGTAACTCTCATATACTTCCTGCCTTCCTCTTCCATCTGTTAACACATCTAGACTCCCTGTGGCCTGATGCTTCCCATCATAGGTTATTAACCCGCTCCTGCTGCAACAAAGTGGCTGGAGTAATTTCCTTTTTTATTCCTGGTGAACTGAGCTGTCAAACCAAGACCACCTCTCCCACTGGGCTTGAGCCTGCTAGACAGCTCTTCCCCAGCCATTTATGCCACACAATTTCTTTTCCCATACTGTCACTTTTAGTGGACTGGTGAATAAAGAGTGTAGTTTTGAGACAGATGTTTTGGCCAGAGGATGTCAGACAGGCATCTTCTGTATCACCTTCTGCAGGCAGGTCAACAGAGATGATCATGCTGGGAAGTGTTTGGGGTATGTCCTCCAAGTGAAAAATTATGGGGGGTAACTACTGCCTCTGGACTAGCTTTTCTGACTTTTGGATCCCTTTGTGGCAGAGCAGGCCCTTGCCCTGGATTTTACGTCAATTTGAAGAGTGAGCCAGGGAAAGAGGACTCTGCTTCAAAGTTTCCATATTAATTACTATGGGTCGAAGTAAAAATGAATATAAAATTAGTTGTTTTGCTAAAGCAACACTGTCCAATCTGATTAAGACCCCTCTGATGATCTCAAAATATGTTGCAAAATTTCTTTGATGTAAGGATGACAGAACATACAAAGACACTTCTGCTGTTCTTGTACTAGTTTATTGTACTTCTGCTCCAGTTTCCTTTGCTGCCAACGGCTTTTAAATACAAGTGGTCAAACTGTTGGCCAAATTAAAAGAAAGAAAAAAATTTAAAAGAAAATTAAGGGGGCTCGGAGATGAGTATATGTGAAAGCAAAACTCTATTATGTACAGTTCTGTAATACAGAGATTCTTTCTCGAGAGATGGAATGTTGCTTTGTGTATAGAGAGGCAATGTTCTCATGGCTGAACCCTTTAAGAGATCCAGTGCACTTAGATAGAAGAGCATAAAACATCCTGTGCAAGATTTAGAAGTGAAGCCCAAAAGCTGCTAGAACCAGGGAACAGTCAGTCTGGAAATTAAGAATGGGAAAAGAACACACACGAGGAGACAATTCTTAAAAAACCTCTGAAAACTAATTTTTGCTTTCATTGGTCTTCTGTTGACTACTATCTTACATTTTTGAGTGGCTTGACATCAGATGATGCAAATCTGCTGCATGGCTCTTGGAGAAGCAAGGAGTGACAGGTCTGACACATTCTGACCATTCATCCTGAGTAATAGGCATGCTACAAGCCCTTTGCCCCAAGAATCAGGAAAAACTGCTCTATTGTCCTATTGTGCTTCTTCAGAAACCAGTAGCAGCCCTCTTTCAGGCAATGCATGATGGAGGGGTCAATCTCCTCCTCTTCAAAGTCTTTCTCTGTAATGCCATTTGTCTCATTTTTGACAACGATCAGCAGTTTTTCTCGGTGTATGTGGGACTTTTGCTGCAGACAATTTACAAACATCGGGGAAAGAAGGGAGTTGGCGGTGTTCTTTTAATTCCCATAAGCTCTTATTTTTTTGTTGTTTATAGTGAGTAGCTGAAAAACAAAAAGGGTGTTTTATTTCCCAATGAGTATAATTATTTGTCCAAAATAACTTAAATTGTTTGTTAATGTTACCTGATTTGAACATTTCTTATTTAGGCACCATGTGAAAGCTTATATTTCTTCCATGGATATTTGTCATTGGTTCACGTGAATCTTTTCGTGAAGCAAAAGATGGATTGTTCTGTTGTGTTTGCTAGGATTGTGAAATAAAAATATTCATAACATGACTGGATATGAGAGAGCTTGAAATGAATTAAGGTTGTACTTTAATGAATGGACATTTCATTTAGAGTTTTTTTTTTATAAAAAGCTGTGTAAGTCCACTTTCAGTAAATCATAAGGATAGTTGACATATACATTTCATATTTGCGTGCACTGGCAGATTATAACCGATGATACACCATTCCAGATGGACCATTTTTTCAGCTGATGAGTGTTCTAGCTATTGTATTTCAGCTGGAAGAACTGCCTTGGTGCAAAGTCAATACAGTCTGCACTGTATTTAATCTGATTATCTCAGCTCAAAACCTGGACAGATAATAACATTCTCAAGCTGGATACTCCAGGAATCATCCAACAAAGGCAGATATCTCAGGCTTCGCTGTAAAGGGGGCAGGTTTCTACCTGCTGAATTATTTGCTAAGTTGAGCTGAAGTTAACTGAGCCAATGGATATTCTACGCTGAAGATGGAAGAACTGAGCAGGCATATACAAGTAAAACACATGATAAAGCCCAGTGCTTCATTCAAACCTGTACATTTATTCACTGAGGAGTCCCTCTAGGCAAATGTTGCACCTGGAAGTTTTTCAAGTTTTAAACTATGAAGAAAGATAATACCTACAATCCATCCTTAAGAGAAAATAGAAGAGATCTACATCCATGTGTGAGTATGATAGAAAATGTTGTGACTGTGCATCTGTTGCAAGTATTAGAAAACATTTAATTTTGCCAAGACAGTTGTGCCAAAAAGTGTGGGTCATTGAAAAGCAAGATCTGTAAGGGACCACAGGCAGTAAGTTGGACCGTTTCTCTTTGTTGATCTTTTCAGGAAGTACAGTAGTTGAAGGTAAACATACTATTTATTCCATAAGGGCTTACTAACCCACTCAAATCAGAACCTAATATACATCTAGCAATCTAATTTCTCATAATGTTGGAGGCTTACACTACTTCCTGCTTTAGCTGCACCTCCACAAGTACCACTATTGTCCATGTTCCAGCTTGCACGGGAAGAGTTCATGGCGACTGACACTTGCTGTATGCTCCTTTTGACATCAGAGAATACTGGAACTGAGCCCTGTAATCACAACTCCAAATAAATATCTGGGATTCCTGATTGCAAACTGGTTCCTCAGAAAGGAACGTACATCCAGTGCTAGTCTGGAGAAATGTTTTGGTGGAATATGTGGCAAGACCACTCTTAATGCCCATGGCCACTTTTTATTGTTGAAAGTACTAGTGTAATTTTCAGTCCTTGGTTATCCTTGCGTGTTAGGTTTTGTATTAACCTGCTGTTAGGCAACCAGTTCCAGCTACAGACACTGTCTCATACCTGTAGAAACACTTCCTACTGCTTGGTGAGGCAATGGACTGCGAACAAGCTTACTGTCATTAATCAACATGATTTCACAAACTTGTTACTGACTTTTGTTGACCCTGTATTTTCAGAGCTGAGCATGCTAAACCTGAGCTCTCTAGCTCAGGGCTGAAAGCCTGCATCAGAAAAGAGATACTGCTCTTTTGCACTCAAGTATAAGAGTATAATTATTACAAGATAGTAGGTGTAACTCCTTAGAGAAGTAAAATATGAAATCCTTGCATGTGGAAGTATAAACTTCATCTTTGCAGATCCTTTAATCTAATTAAATAGATAGTTGAATGTTTGCAGGAAGAGTGCATGAGAAGATGTAACACAGCAGAAGGCAAATTCTTTTGCCTTTTTAAAAATATGCTTAGATTTTTAAGGCTACTATTTGCATAGCTCTTGCACATTAAAATAGCAGACATGCCTAATGTGACTGTAGGTTTATCATGCAATGAAAGACACTTGCCAGTGTCTTAGATATTTGAAAATCTGTTAGTGCATCAGTGACCCAAATAGTGTACAGTAAACAGATGCATAACCTGGAAACATTCCCTTCTCCCTAGCTATGTTAATTCTGACTCTTTCCATATTTAATAACAAGTCATTATGATAGGTAAGGGATGGAGGTACAGAATTCAGTCAAATCAGTATTTCAGGCATCATTTAACTATAGTAAGCAAGATGTTAACATGGAAATTAGATGCCAGAGTAGACATGATAAAGCCGTTTATCAAATTTAGCAAGACTGTCTGTCCTAGTCAGACCATCATCTAGATTAGCACTGAACTGAAAGTTGTTGACCTGACCCGGTTTGCATCTGACAGTACTGAATTTGAGAGCAAATGAGTTCTGGTGTCTACAAGCTCCTGGAACTTCCAGTTTCTCAGCAGATAAATATTGTCTCACCTTCTTTCAGATTGGCTTGTGTAAATACACTGCTAACAATTCCAACAGATTGTGCAACTGGAGTGAAATGGGCTACTGGAAGAGCAGTTACTGAAACCTGGCACTGGTTTCCCCTGATTGTCCAGGAAACAATGAGTACGTGCACGTGCATTAGTTACGTGCACACCTGCTCCCACCCAGCCTATGAAAGAGGAAGGGTCACATAACAGTGCTGCATGGTACGGGGCACTGAAAGGCTAATGTGCCCATCATGACTCCCTCTAACTTTAAATTTTAGAAGCCTAGATATTACCAAGGAGTATTTTCCCTCATGCAGTGGCCTTTACTGATGCTAGGACTCATGTAAACTCGATCTGCTCTGTTACCCTCTGTGTGGCACTTCCAGTTCTCCAGCCTCATATCTGAGTCTACAGCAGCCAGTGGTAGGTGAGGAGGATGAAAACGTGGCTTCTTTCATAGCCATTGCTGACTTATTGCATTCTGAGCAGAGCTGCCTGGGATGGCTGCCCTGCAATGATCTTAAAATATAGGATTTCTCCTTAGAAATAGAGCCAACTGAGCTTTTTTTTTTTTCTAAGACCTTGATCTGCTTTACACCTGATGTAGTCAGGGTAACTTGCAGTAACTAAGGTAACATTGATTGTAATCGGAAGGCAAACAATACTGTTGAAAATGACCCCTTATCATAGAATCATAGAATCATAGAATCATAGAATCATAGAATAACCAGGTTGGAAGAGACCCACCGGATCATTGAGTCCAACCATTCCCACCAATCTCAAAACCATGCCCCTAAGCACCCTTATGATGCTGTAATAATCTTTGATGGTTTACTAGGGGTCACTATGGACTAGCTACTTCGGCTAAACTGACAGGTGATCCTAAGCAAAACCAAAACTACTCAAAGAACTATAATTTTTCTTAGCCAGGCATATTTTTTTTGTGAATGGAAGTGAAAATTTGGCTTCATAGCATTTCAGCTAAATTTTTGCAAATATTTAGCTGAGTTAAATTTATTTTGAGATTATTTCCAACACATTCAGAAAAAAAATAGTCCTTTTTTTAAACCAATATTCTGAATTTTCTAAGATTTCCAGTGCATCTGAAGAAATAGAGGTAGAGATTTTGACACAAATATATGTGTATGGTACTACAACCTATTAGAATTAAAGTATAGATTCATCACAGACAGGTGTCATTCATACTGGCTTCTTGCATGGGTTGTAAACTGCAACTAAATCTGCAGGAATAAATGGCACTCTTTTCTATTCTGCTTGTTCTTGTGAACAACACACCTGATGCCTATGGTCTCAGGCCCCTGCCCTTGCTGCACCAGTGTCAGTCATAAAGGCAGGAAGACAGGTAATTAAAACTGTTCTTTAAAGGCATCAGTAACAGGAAAACCTATCCATTGGCCCAGGGAGTACCAGAACAAACCACCTGGGCAGTCAGAAGACTGAGACCATCTTTGCTGATGGAGATCTCCTCTCTGGTTGTTTCTATAGGCCTGAGAACGGGACTAGCCTTTTGCCCCTCTCTCCTCTAACCCTAGTGAGCTTCTGTTGCTTCTACTGTTCAGTGCTTTTCAGGAACCTACAGTGGTGGTTTACTACAGTGATTATAAACAGTTTCAAGATACAATTAAGAATGTTATTTTGGAACAATGTATTTGTATACAGATAGCTTGCCATGAAGATGCAGGTCAATGCGTTGTCCATGAGCTCTCAGTGAGTAGCATAGTGGCTTAGAATTTTCCATGGTTATTAAAACCAGGGTTTAAATGATACCTCTATTCAGCTTACTCACATTCAGACCCTGCTTAATAAACACTGGAACAAATCTAGTTCCATCTTTTTGGAGAGTGGGATCATAGAATCATAGAACCATAGAATAACCAGGTTGGAAGAGACACACCAGATCATCGAGTCTAACCATTCCTATCAAGCCCTAAAACATGCCCCTTCAGACCTCATCCACCCATGCCTTAAACACCTCCAGGGAAGGTGAATCAACCATCTCCCTGGGCAGCCTGTTCCAGCACCCAATGACGCTTTCTGTGAAAAATTTTTTTCTAATGTCCAGCCTAAACCTCCCCTGGCGGAGCTTGAGGCCATTCCGTCTCGTTCTGTCCCCTGTCACTTGGGAGAAGAGGCCAGCACCCTCCTCTCTACAACCTCCCCTCAGGTAGTTGTAGAGAGCAATGAGGTCTCCCCTCAGACTCCTCTTCTCCAGGCTAAACAACCCCAGCTCTCTCACATGTTCCTCATAAGGCTTGTTCTCCAGCCCCTTCACCAGCTTCGTTGCTCTTCTCTGGACTCGCTCCAGAGCCTCAACATCCTTCTTGTAGTGAGGGGCCCAGAACTGAACACAGTACTCGAGGAGCGGTCTCACCAGTGCCGAGTACAGAGGGAGAATAACCTCCCTGGACCTGCTGGTCACGCCGTTTCTGATACAAGCCAAGATGCCACTGGCCTTCTTGGCCACCTGGGCACATTGCTGGCTCATGTTCAGTCGGCTGTCAACCAACACCCCCAGGTCCTTCTCCTCCAGGCAGCTTTCTAGACAGACTTCTCCTAGTCTGTAGCTCTGCTTAGGGTTGTTGTGCCCCAAGTGCAGGACCCGGC
Organism: Clamator glandarius; assembly: GCA_033459285.1. Lineage (NCBI taxonomy): Eukaryota > Metazoa > Chordata > Aves > Cuculiformes > Cuculidae > Clamator > Clamator glandarius. The sequence goes on from JAUNZM010000294.1 coordinate 1,268,559, forward strand.
ATCTGGCCGTGTTAAACCTCATGCCATTGGTCTCTGCCCAGTGATCCAGCCTGTTCAGATCCCTTTGCAGAGCCTCCCGACCCTCCAGCAGATCAACACTTCCACCCAGCTTGGTGTCGTCTGCAAACTTGCTAAGGGAGCACTTGATGCCTTCATCCAGGTCATTGATAAAGACTTTGAACAGGGCTGGACCCCGCACTGAGCCCTGGGGAACCCCACTTGTAACTGGCCTCCACCTGGATTTAACTCTGTTTACTACCACTCTCTGGGCCCGGCCATCCAACCAGTTTTCCACCCAGGAGAGTGTGCGCCTGTCCAGGCCAGAGGCCGACAGTTTCCGTAGCAGAATGCTGTGAGAAACTGTGTCAAAGGCTTTACTGAGGTCCAGGAATATACATCCACAGCCTTTCCCTCGTCCAGCAGCCGAGTCACTTTGTCATAGAAGGCGACCAGGTTAGTTTGACAAGACCTGCCTTTTGTGAACCCGTGTTGACTGGGCCTGATCACCCGGTTCTCTTGCATTTGCTTCATGATAGCACTCAAGATCACCTGTTCCATGACTTTCCCTGGCACTGAGGTCAGACTGACAGGCCTGTAGTTCCCTGGATGCTCCCTACAACCCTTCTTGTAGATGGGCACAACATCAGCCAGCCTCTAGTCCTGTGGAACTTCCCCAGTCTTCCAGGACTGTTGAAAGATGATGGAAAGGGGTTTGGCCAGCACATCCGCCAGCTCCTTCAATACCCTCGGGTGAATCCCATCCGGCCCCATAGACTTGTCAGTGTCTAATCAGGCAAGCAACTCTTTAACCACCTCCTCTTGCATCATGGAAGCTTTGTTCTGCTCCTCTAACTCCTGGGTTTGTACACATAGGGAACAACTTTCCTTACTATTAGAGACCGAGGCAAAGAAGGCATGAAGTACCTCAGTCTTGTCCTCAACCTTTGTCACAGTTTTTCCATTTGCATCCAATAGGGATTGAATATTCTCCCTGATCCTTGTTTTATTGTTAATGCATTTATAGAAAGAATTTTTGTTATCTTTCATAGACTTGGCCAATCTGAGCTCTAGTTGGGCTTTAGCTCTCCTGATTTTTTCCATGCACAATCTCTTCCTCCCTATAGTCCACCCAAGACGCCTGTCCCTTCTTCCAAAGAACTGAAAATTCTACCATCTTGTGATCACTTTGTCCCAGGCATCCTCCAACCTTCACATCCCCCACAAGGCCTTCTCTGCTCACAAACAGCAGGTACAGGAGGGCACCTTCCCTTGTTGGTTCGCTTACCAGTTGTATGAGGAAGTTGTCTTCCACACACTCCAGGAATCTCATCCGGCCCCACAGACTTGTGGGTGTCTAGTTGGGCAAGCAGGGCTCTGACCTCCTCCTCTTGGATAATGGGAGCCTCATTTTGTTCCTCTACCTCCCGGGCTTGTACACAGAAGGAACAACTTTCTTTACAATTAAAGGCTGAGACAAAGAAGGCATTAAGTACCTCAGCCTTTTCCTCATCCTCTGTCACTGTTGTTCCTTCTGCATCCAAGAGGGACTGTACGGTCTCCCTAGTCCTCCTCTTATTATTTATATATTTATAGAAAGATTTTTTGTTATCTTTCACAGACTTTGCCAATCTGATTTCTAGTTGAGCCTTAGCCCTCCTGATTTTTTCTCTACACAATCTCACTTCCCTCCTGTAATCCACTCAAGAGGCCTGTCCCCTCTTCCAGAGCGAATAAACATTCCTCTTCTTCTTGATATCACTCAAGATCTCTCTGTTCCACTAAGCTGTTTTTTTCCCTTGTCGGCTTTTTTTCAGGAACATGGAGATGGCTTTGTCCTGAGCTGCTAGGATTTCCTTTCTGAAGAGCTCCCAGCCCTCGTGGGCTCCCTTGCCCTTAAGCACTGTCTCCCATGAGACTTTGCCAACCAGCCTTCTGAAGAGTTCAAAGTCGGCCCTCTGGAAATTTAATGCTACTCTCCTGCTAACCACCCTCTTCACTTCGCCTAGAACAGAAAACCCTATCATCTCATGATCGCTTAGTCCTAGGAGTCCTCCTACTGCCACATCCCCCACAAAGCCTTCTCTGTTCACAAACAGCAGGTACAGGAGGGCACCTTCCCTTGTTGGTTCATTCACCAGCTGTGCAAGGAAGTGTCTTCCACACACTCCAGGAGCCTCCTTGACTGCTTCCTTTCTGCTCTACTGTACTTCCAGCAGATATCAGGAAGATTGAAGTCTCCCACAAGAACGAGAGGCATCGATCTAGAGATTAACCCCAGCTGTTTATAGAAGAGCTCGTCAGCTGCTTCTTCTTGGCTGGGTGGCCTGTAACAGAATCCCATCACAAAATCTACCTTCTTATGGGCTCCTCTGATTTTAATCCACAGGCACTCAATCTCCTCATCGCCACAATCCATCTCAATGGTGTCCAAGTCCTCCCTTACAAAGAGGGCTACCCCGCCTTGTCTCCTTCCCTTCCTATCCCGCCTGAAGAGTTTGTACCCCACCATAGCTGCACTCCAGTTATGTTGTTATGTTCACTGAGGTCTTGAAACATCCTTTGGTTCCCTACAGAAACAAACCCAAGCTCTGTTAAGTGCGTTCACCAAACCAATTTGTGTCAAAATATCACTTTTCACCAAAATCTGAACTGTTTGGGAAGCATTATATGTGTCTGTTCACATGTGCTCTATCTTCCTCTCTTCCTTTTTCCACACTCCATCTTCTTCCCTCCTTCCTGTCAAAACAGTGAGAGCTTATGTTTTGCAAAAAAGAGGACGTGTTGATTTTTGCAAAATTTAATATAGTAAAATGTTTTGACTGTCACTAAATGTGCTTTCCTGTGATGGGTAGTTTGAGGGTAAAAGGTACAATACAATACAACAAAATACAATACAATACAACACATTCCTGTTACTTAAAAAAACTCTTCATTTTTCAGGCATACAAGCAATGTCCTTTCCTCACCAACTCCCCTCAGCCCCGGCCCCATATGAAAAACCGCAAAGGCCAGCAAGACTGGAGAGTGGCAATTCCACTGCCTCTCTCCTCAGCCATGCACCCCCTCCCTCCTGCAGGGAGGTGAACATCATTCGCAAATCACTTTAGACAGGAACAATATAACACAATCTGTTTTCAAATTCTCTAAATATTTCCCAACTGCTGTTGCAGGCTGTTGTCTTCATGCTGTAAAATCGTGCCAAGAACTCCCCAACAACATTCTTCTCTGCCTTCCCAAATCACTTGGGGAGCAAACAAACCTTTCCTTGAGTCATTGATTTCTGAAAGAAAGCATTTGTGTTTATTACATATGAAGGAAAAATGGCTAGACTGCACATTTTACAGCTTGCAGCTCTCCAGTGAAGGCCATAAATAAGAAGATTTGACAGCACAGAGCTACTTTCTCCTATTTTAATCTGTGAACTGGACTTCTCCCTTCCCAGATCAGTCAGGGCACTGCCATTCTGGATAGGAAACAATTGCCTGGCAATTTTCTATCCCTCAAAGCCCATAAGGCTCTGGTACATGTTGTGCCACCTATAACTGGTTTTACTGCCTGAACAAAAATTTTGATGTAATAAACACTGGGCACATGGTGCAGTTTCACAGGAAAATAGGTCCATCTGCATTTCCGTGAGTTATTCTGAATGGCTCAGTCTAGACAGGAATGTGTTAAAATAGTATTGGAAAAATATAGCAGACACTAGAATTAATTAGAAGAGTATTTTTTTCTTACTGTGAACAATGTAAGCTATGTAGCACCTCATAATTAAGTTGGACCATATAAATTCTCAGTATTGATCATCAGTAGTTAAAGTGATCATGGTATGTGCAAGTACTTGTCTGTGAGGGCCTATACATGTGACAGTAGGAGTTTGCCCTGCCCTATAGGAATGAATTTGTGCCTGACCATGACTGTATTTTGAAGAGGCATAATCCTTGATTGCCTTCATTTATTTCCTCACTGCTCTAGCACCACAGCACACTTATGTTTCTGTGCATTTTTTCCTATGGGTCAAAATCACCATAATGTTGTACTTTTGCCAAGTGCTACATTCAACAAGGCCAAGTGCAAGGTCCTACACCTGGCTAGGGGCAATCCATGGTTTCAGGACAGGATGGGGGATGATAAGATTGAGAACAGCCCTATAGGGAAGGACTTGGGGGTGCTGATTGATGAGAAGCTTGACGTGAGCCAGCAATGCATGCTCACAGCCCAGAAGGCCAACCATATCCTAGGCTGCATCAAAACAAACGTGGCCAACAAGCCGAGGGAGATGATTCTGTCCATCTATTCCTCTCTTGTGAGACCTCATCTGGAGTATTATGTTCAATTCTGGAATCCTCAATGGAAGAAGGATACAGAACTGTTGGACCAAGTCCAGAGGAGGACTACAAACATAATCAGAGAGCTGGAGCACCTCTGCTATAAGAACAGACTGAGAGAGTTGCGGGTGTTCAGCGAGGAGAAGGCTCCAGGGAGACCTTATAGAGGCCTTCCAATACCTGATGGTGCTATACAAGAAGACCTGTGGGGGACTTTTTACAAAGGCATGTACTGATAGGACGAGGTGGGGTGGCTGCAAATTGGAGAATGGAAGATTTAGACTAGACATTAGGAAAAAAATCCTCATGATGAGGGTGGTGAAGCACTGGAATAGGTTGCTCAGGGGAGCTGTGGATACCTCATCCGTGGAGGTGTTCAAGGCCAGGTTGGATGGGGCCTTGGGCAGCCTGATTAGGTGGGAGGTTTCCCTGCCTATGGTGGGGGGGTTTGAACTAGATAATCTTTAAGGTCTCTTCCAGCCCGAACTATTCTATGATTCTATGATATCAAACTATTCCCTTTATGACAGCTGAGGGTTCACCAGCCCAGCTGAATGGCATTTACACCAATGAACGCAGCATAGGCAATAATCAGTAGGAATTGGAAGTTATTGTAGGGCAAGGAGACTACGACATAGTTGCTATCACGGAAACGTAGTGAGATGACTCGTGTAACTGGAGTGCAAGGTAGGGTATAAACACTTCAGGTGGGAATGGAAGAGTAGGAGAGGAGGTTGAATAGCCCTCTGTGTTAGAGAGTGCTTTGATACCCTTGAGCTCAATTATGGTGATGACGGGATTGAGTGCCCGTGGGTTGAAATCAGAGAAGCCCACAAGAAGACAGATGTTGTGATGGGAGTCTGTTACAGACCACTCAGCCAAGAAGAAGAAGCTGAAGAGCTCTTCTATAAACAATTGGGAGTAGTCTCAAGATCACTACCTCTTGTCCTCGTGGGAGACTTCAGTCTTCTGGATGTCTGCTGGAAGTACAATACAGCAGAAAGGAAGCAGTTTAGGAGATTCCTGGAGTGTGTGGAAGACAACTTCCTCATACAACTGGTAAGCGAACCAACAAGGGAAGGTGCCTTCCTGTACCTGCTGTTTGTGAGCAGAGAAGGCCTTGTGGGAGATGTGAAGGTTGGAGGATGCCTGGGACAAAGCGATCACAAGATGGTAGAATTTTCAGTTCTTTGGAAGAAGGGACAGGCGTCTTGGGTGGACTATAGGGAGGAAGAGATTGTGCATGGAAAAAATCAGGAGAGCTAAAGCCCAACTAGAGCTCAGATTGGCCAAGTCTATGAAAGATAACAAAAATTCTTTCTATAAATGCATTAACAATAAAACAAGGATCAGGGAGAATATTCAGTCCCTATTGGATGCAAATGGAAAAACTGTGACAAAGGTTGAGGACAAGACTGAGGTACTTCATGCCTTCTTTGCCTCGGTCTCTAATAGTAAGGAAAGTTGTTCCCTATGTGTACAAACCCAGGAGTTAGAGGAGCAGAACAAAGCTTCCATGATGCAAGAGGAGGTGGTTAAAGAGTTGCTTGCCTGACTAGACACCGACAAGTCTGGCCTGTCAGTCTGACTTCAGTGCCAGGGAAAGTCATGGAACAGGTGATCTTGAGTGTTATCATGAAGCAAATGCAAGAGAATCGGGTGATCAGGCCCAGTCAACACGGGTTCATGAAAGGCAGGTCTTGCCAGACTAACCTGGTCGCCTTCTATGACAAAGTGACCGGCCTACTGTACGAGGGAAAGGCTGTGGATATGGTCTTCCTGGACTTCAATAACGCCTTAGACACAGTTTCTCACAGCATTCTGCTACGGAAACTGTCAGCCTCTGGCCTGGACAGGCGCACACTCTCCTGGGTGAAAAACTGGTTGGATGGCCGGGCCCAGAGAGTGGTGGGAAATGGTGTTAAATCCAGCTGAAGGCCAGTTACAAGTGGGGTTCCCCAGGGCTCAGTGCGGGGTCCAGCCCTGTTTAATGTCTTTATCAATGACCTGGATGAAGGCATCGAGTGCACCCTTAGCAAGTTTGCAGACGATACTAAGCTGAGTGGAAGCGTGGATCTGCTGGAGGGTCGGGAGGCTCTGCAAAGGGATCTGAACAGGCTGGACCACTGGACAGAGTCCAATGGCATGAGATTTAACAAGGTCAAATGCCGGGTCCTGCACTTGGGGCACAACAACCCTAAGCAGAGCTACAGACTAGGAGAAGTCTATCTAGAAAGCTGCCAGGAGGAGAAGGACCTGGGGGTGCTGGTTGACAGCCGACTGAACATGAGCCAGCAGTGTGCCCAGGTGGCCAAGAAGGCCAATGGCATCTTGGCCTGTATCAGAAGCGGCGTGACCAGCAGGTCCAGGGAGGTTATTCTCCCTCTGTACTCAGCACCTCGAGTACTGTGTTCAGTTCTGAGCCCCTCACCACAAGAAAGATGTTGAGGCTCTGGAGCGAGTCCAGAGAAGAGCAAAGAAGCTGGTGAAGGGGCTGGAGAACAGGCCTTATGAGGAATGGCTGAGAGAGCTGGGGTTGTTTAGCCTAGAAAAGAGAATTCTGAGGGGTGACACTATTGCTCTCCACAACTACCTGAACGGAGGTTGTAGAGAGGAGAGTGCTGACCTCTTCTCCCAAGTGACAGGGGATAGGACAAGGGGGAAATGGCCTCAAGCTCTGCCAGGGGAGGTACAGGCTAGACATCAGAAAAAATTTTTCACGGAAAGCGTCATTGGGTGCTGGAACAGGCTGCCCAGGGAGATGGTTGAGTCACCATCCTTGAAAGTATTTAAAAGATGGGTGGATGAGGTGCTCAGGGGCTTGGTTTAATGGTTGATAGGAATGGTTAGACTCAATGATCCTGGGGGTCTTTTCCAACCTAGTGGTTCTGTGATTCTATAATTCTATGTTTTGATGTTTGTTTCTTGCTCTTCCACTCTTTACAGCTCTTCAATACAGAAGGTATGATTCAGTGATTAAAGCAATGAAAGGAGGTCAATAGACTGTGAATCTTTTTCTCAACAGGGCATGAGCAGCTTTCACAAAGAACTGGCAACAATCTTATTAAATTCCTTGAGCCATGCTGTAAAACAGTACTCTGCTCTGGAATGTGACTCAGTCTGCAGGTTCCTAGCATCAAGGAAACAGAATGAATTTCCTTTCCATTTGAAAGGCTTTACATTCCTTAAAGTTTGCCTGATCTTTTATCCTTAACTCTACAGTCTGATTTAAAACACTTACTACATCTCCCTATGGCCTTGTCTTTTTGAGCTAATTTGCAGGATAGTCGGAATAGAGAGATCTGTGTACTTTCTGAGATGTGAAAAGCTCATATTTTTCACAGGTCTGAAACCACATTGCCACACCTTGGTTCCTGAAGTCTGAAAAACTGAGTGAATATATCCTAATTTTGGCACCCAGATTCTTAGGTGCCCACATTAATTTACATCCGATCATTATATCAGTTGGCCCAATTGCCTAATACAAACGGACTACCATAAAGCTTAATTTTTCATCATCACAAAATGTGGCATGGTACCTATATATAATGGATATATTGATATCAAACATCATCCCTATGGCTTTGGAACTGTTGTTTTGCAAAATTATCTTTTCCAAAATGAAATGGCTGAACTTTGTTTAATGTTTATTTTCTTCGTCCAGATAGAAGAATCATATTTCAGCCCGCTTTACACTGAGCTTGGATGAAAGTTTCAGAGAGCTTACATTCTGATCTGCATTGACAAGATCTAGTTTGAGTGTGGATGCTTTTTCACCAGTGGTCTTGAAGTTCCTGATCACTTCTCATGGCACACGTTTCAATGAGGCCTTTTTCTAATGTCCATTAACAAGAACATCTTTCTGACTCTATCTGCAAATGTATGTGAAGAGTAATGGGAAATGCTGTTACTTTACTTCAGAGAACTCTGAAGACCACCAAGCACGTAAGCAAGTTGAGATGTGGCAAGACAAGCAGAACATGCTTATTCTAATTTCTGAGTGTGTGACCGAGGACCAGTTACAGTCACTACTTGTGCACAACTTCATATATATCTCAGTCTCTGGGGATCCAGACTGTAAAGTATGTTGAAGATATACTGCAGCTCTGAGTCTCTTCATCAGTCTGGGTGCATAAAAGAGGCAGATCCGGGTATTCCTACAGGAATCCCAGAAGGCACAGAAATAATTTCCAGATGCAATTTGCCTTCTGGGAGGCAGGGGATGCTCCCATCTCTGAGGTGTTTGAGCTCAAGCTGTGAATGGTGGGTGCCGGACTCGAAAAGATTTGAGCCTAGCAAAGCCTGGGCAAAAGTTTTAGTCCAGAGGAGCAGGAAGTTTATGCCTGCACTTGAATCTCCTACCATCTCTACTTACCAGTGTGATGGCCTTTTAACAACATGCACTTCAGATTTCTCCCCTAGTAGGAGCTAAAACTGAGCTGTGGCTACTGTGGGCCATGAAGGCAATTCCTTTTGAGGTACTCTATTGCTAAACCTGTTCAACAGCTCTCCAGAGTGTGAAGACTGCTTTTAGAGCTGAGTACAGCGAGAAGATTGAACTGTGGACCTTTCATCTTGAGATGACTCCTTAGTGTATGTTTTTTCTATGAAGAATAGGTCAAATCTTCCCAAGTTCAGAGTTACATAGCTAAAAGTTTGCATAAGGCTTTAGAAAAAAACCAAAATAATCTACGTTATTATAAAAACAGACATCTTACTTATACATAAAGAGCTGAAGAAAATATAGTACAGTTTAACAGTTAGTTTGGTAAATACTTTTCAACACTCCCATAGTTTCAAAGCCCAGGAATATGAAGACTTTTTGAAAAAACTAAACAACTGTAATTGCAATGGACAATTTCATGAAGATGGTGAATTGGATGTTCAGAAGAATAGTTCCCGTGTCACAGGAGAGCTTCCTTCTCTGCTTTCTGCCTCCTTCCAATAAACTGACTGTGCAGGGCTGAGGCAGTGCTGTTGGGGAGTGATCAATATTCTGCCACATACCATCCATAGTTCTGGAATTTGCTTCTCTCACCCACATCACGGTGGTTTCACAATGTGCTTTCTTGTGTGTAGCAGGGACAGCCTCCTCAACATGTGTTTCTTAGTCACATGGATTTGTCAGATCCGGGCTTTTTTCCTAATAAAACTAGCTTTTCTGTGTTTACTCAGCATTGGCTAAGCACAAAGGCTCACATAATTAGTCCAGATGACTCTTTAAGGAGGCTTTTTTTTTTTTGTCTGTAATTTACTGCCTGTGTTTTCTTTTCTTGGAAACATACCTTACTTCCCTGTTTGGACCAAGCAGTACCATAGCACTCGTTCCGAGTAAAAATGACAATGTGGTCCTTTACCAGCAGTGACTAATATTTCACTTCAATGTTTATGCTGCAAAAGCACACTGACAAAGGGCTATGCAGGGGTGGATAGGTTGGGACAACCTGTGGGACAACCCGAGGAATTAGAGTGTGGGCAGCATGGCTCACTGGTTAGGGGTGTAGACCAGACAGATCTAACCCCTGGTAGATGGAGCCTGAACTATCGTGGACTAGTAAAGCTCTGCTAAATCCAGCAGCATTACAACAGCTAATGAAATGTGAGTTGGCTTTTGTTTCTAATATCTTGTTCCCTGGTGACCAGCCTGACTATCCAAATTCCTTTTTCTGAAGGCTTATTTTCTAGCTGCTAAATGTCAAATTATCCAGATTAAGAAAACTGCCAGTAAGGCTTTAGTTTGCTTCCTGCGCTGCTGCTGGTAGTTAATGGGCAATTGTATACAGCTTCACCATCCTCTGGGGCTTAACCTCCCAGTCACATTAATAGTAAGTTATAACACAGAGGCCCACTGAATGGAGAATTCCCTCTTGAAAAATTGCTCTTTCCTCTAAGGTAGAGGATCTATGTGAGAAGAGAGGCATATTGTTACGCTGGTTTAATTCTTCAATAGATCTTATATTTTGAAAGGACTGTAACACAGTTTGCCTACTTAGTGTCACATAGTGACAGGGCCTATGTCTTGTAGACTGTCAGACACGTAGCGTTATTGTGAACAGCTTCAGTCTCACATCAGGAAGTCCTGTGAGTAATCATCTTGCCGCTAGTACTGTAACCCACTACTGGGGATGCTGACCTCTCCAGCCTGGGAACATGGACCCCAGCACAACCTACTCAGTGTGCTGTCTGGGGAAGCTTGTTCTAAGTTAGTTTGGAGGCATTCACTGTTACGCTGTGCTCTGTAGTCTGGGCATGTGTTAAATACAGAAATAGCAGCTGGAAGAATAAAGGAGAAGAGGTACCCTGAGGTAACAAGAAGACAATACTGCTCAGATTCACTGTTTTTTACTGGTTTCAGTCAGTTTTCCCAACTCCTCCACTAAAATTCTGTTTGAAAAATAAACTCTCACTTTTTATTCCCCTGCTGGGCTTTTGATTACAAATAAAAATGTAAGCCTGTATGTGGCCCTCTTGATTCACATTTTCTACATAGCTGTATTGAATTAGGATCTTCCAAATGTGGCAAGGTGTTTTCAGAAATATCTTTTTTTTCATTAATATTTCCCATCAGACAACTGCAGGCATTCAAAGATTAATTGTTTAAATAATGGAGAGAAATGCCAAAGCCAAACAGAACACTGAGTTCCTGAAGGCCACAAGGTAAAAAGAGAAGATTTTTGGCAGCTAATTGAAATATAAACAGGATTTTTCTCATGTGCTATTTCCCCGTTTGTTATCTCTTAGCTAATATTTAATCGGTCTTTATTGATTACAGTGGCAGATTTTTACTGTAAATGGAAGCTGAAGGATACTTTTTTGTCCTGTAATCACTGGCTATATATATATTTCATATATATATATATCTTATACATATTTCATACATTAGTGCTTGGAGAAATCATGTCCAGGCACAGTTGGCTTTAAAGGCAAAATGGCATTATTAATTTTTAAAATAATACTTCTCAATATCTGAGATATCTCCACTGAGGTATGTAGATAGTCTCCATTATTGCTGCCTTATGAGTGTGTCTGAATGATGCAATGAACTCAGCTTAACAAGTGTAAGTTCCCTCTGGGTAGGTAGTCAGTTCAATCATTTCTTCCCTGTTAAAGAGGGCGTACTTACAATCTTATCTGTGGTAAGTCTCTCAAATTCAGCTGACAGCTGCAGATCTCTTTTGACTTGTATCTTTGATTCCTGTCTTTAGGGAGCACTGCAAGATCTCATGTATCCTCCTGCTTCCCTGTGCAAGTCTTATGTGGGACTGTTCCCCTCTGAGGTTTGAACTGACTGTGCATTGAAAAACTCATTTCACTGTTGTCTATACACCTCTAGGATTTTTGCTTGTTAACCAAGATATTTATTCAGATAGGGATGGTTTATGAAGCTCATATAAATTTGTCAATTTGTAAAACTTCCAGACAGCTTACTTCTTATCCAACAACCCATTCCTATAAATAACTGATAAATTGCATTTTTTCATTGTATTTGCCTCCTCCTTTTTTGTCTTCTCCTGTTGCCAGTGCTTCTTATGCCCATGTGAACTTTAGCAGCAAAGTTCATTTCCATGCTCCATGGTACTTTTAATCCTACAACTGGAAAGCATATGATGTCCATGCCATGAAGAGTGGCAGATACTTCCACTCCAGTCCTTAGTGGCTGACTTCTTTCGCAACCCAGTTCACCGTGTATTTAAAATCACATTTGTGTCATTCCCTCTCTGACAGGTATGTTGTGGCGTGTGGGTTGGAAAGACTGTAAGTGCATTTTCTTCAGCACAGTTGAGGAGCTGATGAGAAGAGTAGAGCTACTGGATCTTATTCTAACAAACAAAGAAAGTCTGGTTAGTGACGTGAAAGTTTGGAGTAACCTTGGCTGCAGCAACGACAAGATGGTGGAGTTCCGGATCCTCTGTGGAAGAAAGAGGGCAATAAGCAGCTTTACAAAACCAGACTTCAGGAGAGCTAATTTTGGCCTCCTCACAGTCTTACTTGGAGGAATCTCATGGGATAGAGTTCTAGAAAGTAAGGGGGTCCAAGATAGCTGAGCAACCTTCATGCACTCTTTCAGGCTCAGGATCTGTGCATCCCTAGGAGTAAGAAATTGAGCAAAGGAGGCAGGAGGCCTTCATGGATGACTAAGGAGCTTCTGGAAAAACTCAGCTGGAAGAAAGATGATTACAGAGAGTAGAAAATGGAACTGGCCACTTGGGCGAAATACAGGAGCATTGTCAGAGTATGTAGGGATACAACAAGGAAGGCTAAAGGCCACTTGGAATTTGATCTGGCAAAGGGCATCAAGGACAGCAAGAGCAGCTTCTTCAAGTACATCAGCAGCGAACAGAAGACTAGGGAAAATGTGTGACAGCTGCTGACTGAGGTGGATTCTCTTGTGACAGAAGATGCAAAGAAGGAGTTGCTGAATGCCTTCTTTGCTTCAGTCTCTACTGCTAAGGCTGGTCCTCAGGTATCCCAGGCCCTGAAGGAAAGAGAAGAGGTCTGGAGAAAGGAAGACTGTCCCTTGGTCTAGAAGGATTGTGTTAGAGATCATCTAAGCAAACTGCATGCTTATAAATCCAAGGCCCTTGAAGGGATGCACCCATGAGTGCTGAGTGAGCTGGCAGATGTTATTGCTAAACCACTCTCCACCATCTTTGAAAGATCATAGAGAACAGGAATGATGCCTAAGGACTGAAGAGAAGCTTGTATCAATCCAATCTTGAAAAAGGGCAAGGAGGACCTGGGAAACTGCAGGCCAGTCAGCCTCACCTCCACCCCTAGAAAGGTGGTGGAACAGCTCATTCTGGATGTCATCTCAAATCACCTAGTAGAAAAGAAGGTTATCAGAAGTGGTCAAAATGAGTTCACCAATCTGATAGCCTTCTATGATGTCATGACCATCAGGGTAGACGAGGCGAGAGCAGACGAGTGGATAATGGGATAGATTGAGAACTGGCTGGATGGCAGAGCTCAGAGGGCTGTCATCAGCAATGCAGTTTAGTTGGAAGCCTGTGGCCAGTGTTTTACCCCAAGGGCCAGTACTTGGCCCAGTCTTGTTCTACATATTCATCAGGTATCTGGATGAGGAAACAGGGTGTATGCACAGAAAGTTTACTGATGATATAGAACTGTTAGGAGTGATTGATATACCAGAAGGCTGTGCTGCCATTCAGTGAGACCTGGACAGACTGGAAAGTTGGGTGGAGGGGAACATAATGAAGTTCAATAAAAGCAAATGTAGGGTTCTACACCTCAGGAGGAATAACCCCCTGCACCAATACAACTTAGGGATTGACAGCCTGGAAAGCAGCTCTATGGAGAAGGGCCTAGAACTCTCGGCAGACAGCAAGTGGATGATGAGCCAGCAATGTACCCTTGTGACCAAGAAGGCCAATGGTATCCTGGGGTGCATCTGCCTGGCCACGTTCCTGTTCAATCTGCTGTAAGTGAAACTGTTTTTGCAGTATAGTTGGACTAGATGATCTCCAGAGGTACCTTGTAACCTCTACCATTCTATGATTCTTTAATTTTGTAGCACGACTTCTGTTGATTTTCCCAGAATGTTGTGCACCAGGGATGGTAACTTTAGCAGACAAATGTGAAAACCCATTGAAACATGAGGTCAGGTTTACATGGCAAAAATTGCTTTTTCTTTGCATTCCAATCTTGTTGTTAATCATAAACTCATGCTCTACCCTTGCCATAACTCTGCCTGAAATTGATATCAGCTATAGTTAAATGGGTTATCTCACTTTTTGTTTTAATACTAATACAGCACTGACATGCTTTCATCTGTAACTTAAAATTTTCAAAATCTAACACTTCAGTCACCTCTTTTGAGGCACCTTGGTATGAATTATTTTGATTTACTGATCGACGAATATTTCTTTCCAGTTAAAGTTGTTTAATATTCTAGCTGCTTGTTTGCAAATAGACTGAAAGTCTTTAATCATTACCAGTCAGCCTCTTTCTTAATTTTCCTCAATGCTCTTTGGAAAAAAGCATATAAACACTATTGACTGGGGCTTTCTCTGTTTTCCTATAGCTTGGTCATGACTTTGGCTTATGAAGAAATGACAAGTGGCACAATGGGAGACTAATCATTCACCCATGCAATATACATAAGAAATGGGTTATCTCTAGATTTAGTACTCATTATATTATATCAGTATGACAAGCTGTGTTCAGGTTGTCTTAGAAAACTGCCATCTAAAGTTTTAGAAAAATATGCTCATATTTCACTAATGGCTGTATAATTTCTTGAGATTACATTGTCCGTATACTCAGCTATGACAGGAGCATGTGCTACCCATGTCTGTGTGAACCCCCTGAACTCTTGGGAAATACTACAGTGCAGGGCCAAAGGTGGGCTGCAGTGGGCAAGGCAGACTTTTAATGCAGGGCATCAAATAACATCTGCAGGTAGGAAATGTAAAACGTATTGGTATTCATTCCTTAGTCATAGCTAATAATGGATTCCTTCAAAAAAAGTCTATGTCCTCTCTTCCATTGTTCTTTATTTCTGCTGCAAATAGCTTGCAACAATGAAAATGAAGGGATGCCAAATTTGTGTTGCTCTTCAAAGCAAATTCTTTCATTGAAATTAAGTTCAGTTGAAAACTCTGACTCCTTTCCTCAGGGTTCACGCAGGCCAGATGGGCTAGTGCTGACCTTCAGTGTGAAGCTGTCCTTAGGGTACTTTGTACCTCTTTGCTTATGAGCCTGAAAGAATGGGATCAGAAACTTTATGTCTTCATCCTGCCTTGCAGATTTTTCTTTCTTCTGTCTCCTCTGGGTGGAGTCCCTTAAGACCCAGTGCATAATGATCTATTCACTGACAGTGGCTAATATCTTATTCTCCAGAGCCATTCCACTATTGTTGTCTCTCCATACAGTTCTGTCCTCAGGTTCCTCAGAGTTTTCTTCCTCTCTCACTAACAAGTGGCCATTATTTCTCCCTTAAACCTCACTGTAGTCCATAGTGGATTTTTGCATCTTTTAATTTCCCAGGAGGGATATGAAAAGTCTAAAAATAAAACGCCTTGCTCAATCTTATCCGTAAGATTACAGAGGCGGACGGATAAAAGCAAGGGATGAATACTAAATGCTTTGTCATTGTAAGCAGCAATGCACTTGTGGTAGAAAATAGCATTATCCTTATGCTGTAGGGTTTTAAAAACTTTTCCCAGGTACAAAGACTGAGGAATGAAATTGTTTTGATATTATTCTTTCCTGCCCTGTAGCTCCTTTTCATTGCACTGGAGATAATGCACTGGAGAAAGGGAAAATGGAGTGACCGGATACCCCAGCTCCCATACAATATTTGACAAAGAGGGACTATCATAGAATCATAGAACAGTTAGTGTTGGAAGGGACCTTCAAGATTATCTAGTTCTAACCACCCTGCCACGGGCAGGGACATCCCACTAGATCAGCCTGCCCAAGGCCCCATCCAACCTGGTCTTGAACACCTCCAGGGATGGGGCAGCCACAACCTCCCTCAGCAACCTGTGCCAGTGTCTCACCACTCTCATGGTGAAGAAATTCTTCCTAATGTCTAGTCTAAATCTGCCACTCTCCAGTTTATATCCATTCCCCCTTGTCCTATCACCACAAGCTTTTATGAATAGTCCCTCTCCAGCTTTCTCATAGGCTCGTTTCAGGTACTGGAAGGTACTATCCTTATCATATACCTGTTTCCCTGACATTGTTCAGACTTTAGCTGGACATTAACCATCCTAAAGCACAATTTGTACAGGAGATCTAGCTTTGTCATTAATATACAGAATTTAAATTTTTCTGTGAGTATTTTGGCATCTGATCTTCTCACACACTTGAGTTAGTGTCCTTTCCCTGCCATGATGAGAAAACCTGATGTCTTTAGAAGAATGAAAGAGAACTGCAGGTCAGGCCCTTGAATAACCTGTAGTGGACTAGCCAGAAGAAATGTGGTACAGGAGAGAGATTTCCAGGTCCACTAAGAGTCTCATGAGCCATGTGAACATGTCTCAGCCTCCTGGCATTTTGGAGCCAAAGTAAGTACTTTAAACTTCAAGTAATTATTGAAATCCACTTAAAAGGACCTGAGCAGAAACTAGTGTCAGTAGCAGTGGTGGAGGCAGCTAACTTGCAGGGGTTTTGCAATGTTCAGCCAGAGCACCAGCTCTGGGTGTGAGCTCGGAGGGGGATGTAGAGGACATGGCTGCCCATCAACTGTGTGATGAACAGGTTGCTGTAGCCTGCCCAGTGATGGGGCTGGTTTGGTCTGCTTAGATACTATATGGTAAGAAGCTGGTATTCACACTGGTGCCTTAGGTTCCTCTGACCTTTTAAAAAGTGATTGTTGTGAACATCATCCATACTAATTATTTTTCAGAAGTTGCAGTGAGCAGCCTTATTAGACTGTTGGACTGTGTTCACTAAGAAGGACTGCCCGAAGGATAAAGATGGCTTCTTATTTTTTTTTCAACAACACTGACTGAACTCTGATAAAACACACTTTTCCTTGTTTCTCTCATACACTTACACTATAAGATGAATAAATTACACAGTGGGAAGTAAATGAGAAGGTTTCATACTGATAACCATATGTGTGCTTTAGTTTTCCCTGTTTTGTTTCACCATAATCCCTGCTCTAAAATGAACATGTACAGTTGCAAATCTCTGCTCTTCCACAGTATAAAACAGCTCTTCTTTACCAGATGATTTTTTGTCACATAAAGTTGATCTTCATTCTTCTTTTTGAAAATGCCTTGAGAAACACAGAATTGTGCTAAGAAATCTAGAGAAGATACGTGGAGTAATGTTAAGAGTCTGTCTCTACTAGTCTGAAGTTCCTCTGCTTGTACCTGTAGCCAGAAAAGTTGGGGTTTAACCTCAGAACATCAGTCAGCCCTTCCATTTGCTTTTACAGTTTATCCTACTAAATGTTATTGATTTCAGGTTGGATTTTATAATGACTGTTATGCCAGTGTCTGAACTGCTTGACTGTGGAAACCAGCTCTGTGCCCCAGCTGAGAACAAGAATGTGCTAGTAGCAGGCCAGATTGTTTAAATTGCCAGTAGAATTCTGCACATACTGCATCCTCATGAGCCTCTGGACAGCCAAATTATCCTCAGTAGTGGACTGACTAACTCTGTGCCTGGAGTGCTCCTGCTGCCACCACAGCACCGCAGATGAGCTTTGCCATTTGCTTCCAGTTGGGCAGAGAAGGAAAACACAGAGCAGCTTTGAAGTTCAAACCAAAGGTTAGTATTGCTATTTGAGAGACTGGCATATTAGTATAGGACATAGTTTTAAGCTACGTGGCGTTTTCATCTTATTTCTGCTCATGTTAGGTGGGGAAAGAAGACTCAGATTCACCCTCTGCACCAGACACACGTGTCAATGAGTTTGGTTACCCTGATCCTGTTTCTAGCCTGATGATATTTCTCTTCTGCTGTTGTAAGGTCCTGTTATATCTCTGTGCTGGATTATGGAGCACAATGTGGTGTCTTCAGCAGTGAAGTGGGGATAACGACTACAGGATTCAGCCACTTGTATCTGCAAGTGGCTTTAATAGTTTCTCAAGGAAAATAATGATATAAAGCCAAATATTAATAGTAATATGAATGTCCTAATGAACTGAATTTATAAGCAATTATTTTAGCTTAATTATGTGGAATGGTAAAGGTGGGAATGCCTTGTTGATAGCTTAATCTGGATTCCCTCAAAACAACCACGTATGAGCATAGTTAATTGAATGAAAGTTTAAAATTTGAAAAATCAAGTTTTGATATTAAAAGGCAGAACTGTCAGTTGTGTCTCTGAGGACAGTTAATGCTGCAAATCTGAATTGAAGGATTTCAAAAGCTTCATTTTCTTACTTAGCTTGCCTGGTGAACCTAATGATCATTTTGATGTTTTGTCTTATGCCTGGTTTTCTAAACTCCCAGGCAGTTCCAGGAAAGCAATTTTCTTTAAAACAATGTACCTCAGGAATAATAAGCTTGTTGTTCTGAAGCAGAACTGATTTTCTTTTCCATACTCTCTCACAATCAGGCATTACACATAAAAAGTGAATCCATGCAATGTCAGCTGTCCCTGTGGGCCTGAAATTTTAACTAAAGGGAAAAAGGTTCTATAAAACCTGCTCAGTCATAACACAGCTCAATGACCCACTTACGATCAGGTTAACTATTCTTATGCTTCCTAATTTCTTTCAAGGTCAGTCTCTGGTAAAAGTCAGCCCATCACTGAAGGTTGACAGCTTTCCCTCTCCTGAGAGGAGCATCAGGCTCTGACAGCCACTACCTGCCAGCTTTCAGCATGCCATCCCATACAGCATTGCATATCAAAATGTACAGACAAGTGCACATGCACAAATATATGTGTAGGATTCCATTTGTAAGGCTGCTTCTCTGAGTCTTTTGCCCTCTGAGAGAAAGTCAGTAACTCATAGTTTGCAGGCATTTGAATCAGTGTGAACAGAGCAGAGTGATGCTGTGGATGGCATTGCTGTGTGAGCATCACTTGCTTTCTCCATCCCTCTAACACGCCTCTGATATGAAGTACTTGTCAGACAGTGAAGGTACAATGCACTGGAAGACCCTCTCAATCACAGATCTGATATGGATGTAGATTCCTTTTTATTATTGTTTCATATTGAATGGATAATTTAGTATGAAACATAATAATCTCAACTTCCTGAGATGATTGCATATGACGCTAGAGAAGCTGTGGATAATCTAGTATTTGTCTCGAAGAAAGCAGACCATCGAGAAATAAGCTTGCACTGAAATGTAAAGAGAAATCCTTATGCAAAAATGGCTGTAAGGTCTCATGCAAGTCTAGACAACAGTGGCCCTTCTACCCATGTTTCTCATGGCTACTGTGGGTTTCATATATCCCTAAAGCTGGCTGCACACAGTGAAATTAACGGATTTGCTCTTACTCATATCTGTCTGTTTTCCATCATTAAAAACTTTTCTTTTTTAACAGAAGACAGCAGAATCTGTTCTGATTTTTCCTTGCAATTAACACTTTTTTATGAAAGTTGCTTCACAGAAACCCAGATAGCAACCTAGAAGTGGGTGTGTCTGTAAAGTTCTTTTATAAAGTGCTTATGCCAGTGCAGTTCTCCGTTAAACTTGCAGACTCCCAAGGAGGATTGTAACACAGGAAGATCAGAGCAAAGAACTGTGATGAAAATGTTCCTTAATTGAATTCAGCTTCTCAGGTCACTGTAATAATTTGTTTGTTATTTATGAAAGGAGGAAATTTGCTTCCATACTGTTTGCATATACATTTGGCCATCCTTTCTCCTAGCACAGGGAAGTCTTTCCATACATCTCTCTCCTTTATTAAGGAGTGACATCTGCTACATAGTCAACTATACCCACTAAGCGGTCTCAACATTACTAACAGGGAATAACAGTGTTGGCTGTGACTGCTGAGAATTAGAATGAGAAATGAAGCTGGCTCCAGACGACGAGAATGTGATACGTGAGTGGGTGTCACAGGATTCAGGCAGGGGAACATCTGGGTCTGGATTAAAGGAACATTATAGTTACTCAGCACAATTTAAAAAAGCCATTAAGAGCCGGACAGCATTGAAATAAAAGGAAAAATTGCTTTGTGAAAAAACTAAGCTTTTGTACCGTTAGTATGGTTGGACAGCAGTCGAACAGTGCTGCTTAGTTCATCAGAGGAGCTGGTCAGCCAGGGTTGTGCTACTTGTCAGTTATATTAGCTAGCTTAGGTGGTTGTTGGGATATGGGCAGGAAAGGCAGCATGGAGCTCTCTAATTTGCTCTTTGAGAAGTGACATTAGTGACTGCAGTGTGAGCATACCCTTGTTTTGATTCTCAGAGACAGGTGATGTTCAAAAATGCTCTGCAAAATCTCCAATCAAGTTTTATAAGAAAAATGTTCCCTTTTACCATACACTTTATTGTAATGCTTGCCTGCAGTTTAAACCTCCCTGTAGAAGGTTGTGATCTTGTGCTTGAACTAGTAGACCAAAGTGGGTATTTTCCACCTGTAATGTATGGATCAGCAGAATTCAGCAGACAAATTTTAAGTCAAGTGAATATTCTGTTAGCTGAAGTAATTCTGCTTTTGTTAACAGAAAGGACTACATCTAAACTGGATGAATAATAAAATGAATCTCTTGACTTGTTACCAATCAGAATAGTAATATTTCATAATCTTTCCTCTATTTTGGGTGGTGAATGACAGCACCAGATATATAGTATTGGTAGGTCAGATCTTAGGAAAGTAATTAATAGTGTTAGCAGAACAGTTTAAAACCTAGTGTTAAGAGATGCCCAAAGGACAACAGCACAGTTCCTCACAACAGAGGCTGAAAGAACTGGAATAGCTGTTGACAGATGAGCTCTGCTCCAGAGGCTTCCTGAACATCTCTAACAAATGATGGTTCCAGTAGCAAACTTTTAATAAAAAAAAAGGCTATGTTAGACAGATAACATTGTCCAAAACTTTGGCTCAATTACAAGTGCAGGAGCATTGCAAATAACAGCCAGAGGTCAAATTCATTCCTTTTTTCATGAAGTGTGTAGCTCAGGAAATTCAGCAATAAGGAACTCATTGCTTCTAGTGATAGACCTGATTGAATAAAATTTATGGTAAGAGTGAACTTGTTTCTTCTTCTATGCAATAAATCACAGGTTATCTATCAGTTAAGACTGCTAATTTATTTGCCCTTTAAAATCATCCTTTAGCTGCTTCTTTTAAATATATATCAACTCTGTACTGTCAGAAAAGACACTGGGTTATATATTCAGAACTGAAGAAAGGAGACAACCCAGAAATGCTGTTCTTGTGGAGGAGTGGCATCTGAATAGGACCAATAGCTGAAAAACCTGAGGTCCAACTTCAGGAGGAGTGTCTATAAACTTCTACATCAGGTGAGTGTTCAAAGTCCTTGGCATTGACAAACAAGGCTGGAAAATACATTTACTGAGCTGATACTTTGCTGAGACAGGTAATGCTGTCAACTTCATATATGTAACTTCTGTCAGACACCTCCCCACTGGAAACAACAGAGTACAGACACCTCTAAAGTCTTGGGAAATTAAAGTGTCTGGCAACTTCTCAGCTTTACATCTCTAGATAGAAGAAGCCGGCTTCAATATTCAGGAGACAGCTATTTTAAAGGACTTTCCCTTTAAGGACTGGCTTAGTCTGCATATCCAGGAGCAGAGCTGGGTATAGACAGCTGTATCCTCAGAGCAGAGCTGATCCTGAGCACAGATAAAGGATTGACGTAAGTCCTCAGATGAATGGAAACGTGCAGAGCTTTCTGAATTAAAAAAAAAAAAAATATTGGGTCAATGAAAATAAAAAGGTTGTTCAGGCTGGAAGAAAGGATAAACATGGGGAATTAGGCAGGGTGTAGAGGCTATGCATGTGTGACCTGGTCATGTGCAGCTACTGTTGCTGGTGATGACCTATCAGTGTACTAAGTGCTATGAGCAAGGCAAGGAAAAAAGGTTTCTGAAAAAAATTTACTCAGTGAAAACTCACACAGATTTTTGCTGGCTGCATTATTTGCTGGCTGCCCATTTAATGCTTTTAAAGTAACCCCTCCCTCACATTTGGGAGTTCAGGAAGGGTTTGAAGGCTGAAGCCCTGGCACCTGCTGCCTGTCACCCCACTGTTAAGCAGGTGTTGAGAGGTGGTGGCATGCTAAGTATGCAGCGTAAAGGTGAACAGAGATAAAACTTTTGTAAATTGCTCTAAAATGCATTTAAAGAAAGATCTTGAGTAACAGTATTATATGAAACAGCAGATTATATATTAAAAAATATCTTCGATATTCTTAAAAATGTTTTTACTTTGCCTCTCTATTGCCAAACTATCAGGTGGTTTTTTGCTTGGAAGATATTTTTAGTGCCATTAGATACATTTAAGTGGCTGTCTTATGACCTAAAATTGTCTTCTGACAAAAAATGGTTGTACAGGTTTCCTAATAGTAGTTTAAGGTAAAACCAAAGTTGGTTTTATTTCTGGTAGGTTTCTTGAAGAGTGGATGGGTTGGGAGAGGTAGTGGTAATGTGAGTGTTTAATGTGAAATATATGAAAAATTATGGAATCAGGAACAACAACACAAGTCTCCCTAGTCTCCCTGGCTCTGGCTCTGATCTACCTGTTCAGCTTCTCACCCGGAGACTTTACACCGGCAGCTACAGACAGGTTCAGATTCTAGGTGATGTGAAATCACCTCTATTTCACCTTGCATCACCTGCAGCCTATGACAGGAACTATAGCCCCACTCCCTGTAAGCCCACAAGCAAAGCAGCAGGTATAGGGGGCTGCACCGCACAAAAAGGGGATGAGGGCAAGATCCAGCTTTGAATAGTGCAGCTGCTGATCCTGATGATTTGCTCAATGCCAGCCCATGGAGTGCATGCACTTAGAACTGAGTTATTCTCTGAAAATTAAGTTGCCATGCCCTACCCTCCTCCTCTGTTCATGGCTTCATGTTTCAGCTGGGCCTTTTGGAGTTTCATGTTGGAACAATGACATTTCCCTGTCTCAAGTGGGAGTCATGACAAAACTTAGATGAGTGCAAAATACCTGTTTTCCCATGTCAGGGCATTTGTCCACATATGTCTGAGCTCAGAGACTTGATTAGAGAGGAAGCTGTACTCTTCTTACATGGGATGGTCATCAAATTCAAGGTTGAATTGGAGGACGGGTTTGCTCCAGATCTCTATTCAGTTAACTTCCAGCTAGTCCTCACCTTGAGTGCATAAGGCAAGAGTCTATATCAGTCTGTGTGTTTAGAGGTTGTAGGAAATCCAATTTGTCTGGTTGGCAGAAAGTATCTGGGAAAGACAAGGTTATTGTAAAGACATAAAGATATTCCTTTGAACACTCTCCAGAAGTGGTTAAGGAATACACACAACTCATTTCAAAAGCATTACCTTATACTTGCTGAATTATGTCAAACTTGTAATAGCAAAGACATCTTCATTCACAAAATCTACTGCTGAGGAAAAACTCTATTTGCTTTTAAGTTAAACCAGGTAAAGTATGTTATGAGTACCTGGTAACAAGCCTTTTTAAATATGTGTAATAACTGCCAAAGACAAATCTTGCAGAAAGTGTTTATGTGTGCTGAAATGCCATATTTCTTAATCTTTCCTGATTTTGCCATGTTTTTTCTTATATACACATTATTACATTGAACTTACTGATAAATACTATTTGTAGACAGAAATGCACAAATCATAGTAATCAGGGATCGCAGCAGCTTAGCACTGCTACAGACCTTGAGGCAGTACAATAAGAGAGGAACAACCTGAATAATTTGCAGACACAGGTTAAATTTGATTTTATACTGGCCACAGGGAAAGAAGGAAACTGCGGAGAAGATTTCAAAGTAGAGGGTTCAGTGGAAGAAGGGGGAATCAGTGTTAGTGATGCTATGGCCCAGCCGAAATTTGAAGGAGAGGCTGTGAGATGAATTAGCCAAACAGCTCAGTAAATGGGAGGCTGATGAATTTTGAAAGGTCTCACCATAATTAGAGCTAGTTGGAAACCTTCTGGCAAAACACTTTAACAAAAACACAGCTTGTCTCTGAAACTACTGTGTGTTGATTAAAATATCTCAGATTCAACAAACTTTCACAGTGGCAGGGAAACTTCTCAGTCCTCTTGGGTCTTCATGGAATTGTGAGAGGTGGGAAGGAGCCCTGTCCCTGCTGTGTGTAATAGGACTCCTTCTGCGGCAAGGAGCTGAGAAGAGATCTCAGTCATCCTACATCTTCCTTTCCACCACCCCCATTTTTAAAATCTAGTGTCAAAGGTCCAATTAGTCTTGCAGAGGGCATCACAGCAGCTTTCACCTTGTGGCAAGTTGGCCAGCACTTGCACGCCTGCAACTCTGAGAGTCTGTTCTCAGCTCCAGCACTGAGGCCACTACCAGTCAGCCTGGGGAGGTCCAGCTGTGTTCACATCCCCATGCTCTGTCCTTTGGGAGTTTGCCTCAAAGCAGGAGCATTGTTTCTTTTTCAGGAGAAACAAAGCAGTACTTTAACAAAGGATTTTGTATCAGTGAACATTTTATGCATTTACTTAGAGATCTGAATTTACCTAAAGGCTTTCCGGTCCTGCTCATGCAATGTCTAATTTGTAACAGTCTCTTGGGGTTTTTTTCAGATGGGAGGGTATGTGCCTCCTTTTAGATGATGCACATTTTTGGCGACATGAAGGGTGGGAAGGATGTCCTTGTGTCTGATGGGACTCGTCCTTCTTCCTGGATGCTTTGGAAACAGGCCTTGACAAGGATGACTTTTACCCTTAGGTAGTATAAAGACTTTTCAAGAACACTGTCATGGACTTGAACTAGTACAGACCTTTTGCTGCAGTCAAACCCCTTCCCTGGAGCAGAGCCTCCAGCCCTTAT
Source organism: Clamator glandarius (assembly GCA_033459285.1). Taxonomy (NCBI): domain Eukaryota; kingdom Metazoa; phylum Chordata; class Aves; order Cuculiformes; family Cuculidae; genus Clamator; species Clamator glandarius. The sequence continues at coordinate 1,293,294 of JAUNZM010000294.1, forward strand.
GAAGCCCTTCCCTTCCCTGTCCTGAGACAGGGTTGAGTCCAAAGTCAATGTGAGCTTTTCCATCGCCCCCTGTGGCGTCTGGAAGAGGCCCAAGGGTGGGATTGATTATGTTGCCTCTTGCTCTGCAGCCTCAAGAACAAAACCAGCATCTATTGAAGTAAGCAAGAGACATCTGTATCCCACGGGAGCACTCTGAATGTTGCATGGAAGGGATAGATCTGCTGATCAGGTGGCAGACTACAACTTACATGAACAGTTGTGGGAAAAATGTTCCTGAAACAGCTCATCCTTTAATGCCTCCTTCCTCAGACTGACATTTCTACATTCTGAATATCCAGTGGAACCAATTAAATGCTTACAGATTATTAATTAATGAAAAAGCTTTTGAGGATTTTTGCTGCAAGGTTCCCAGGGCACTAAAGTAGCTGTTCGGGACACCCTGGCCCCTCCAGGCCTTTTCCTTCAAAAAATGCCTTCATGTTAGTGCTGAGATGGGTTTAGAATTGGTTATGTAGTTCAATATTGCAATGATAAGTCACTAACAGTAGGATTGACATTTGCAGGAGCAAGGAAAAGCCAGGGGGAAATCTGACGTCAGTGAAGAGCCACCCTCATGTGTAATGGGTAAGCTTTCCACACACTGCAGACAATTGTTTGTGCCTCACGTGTATAACTGCAGGAGCAGCCAGCTTGCAAGTGACGAGGGAGGAATGGTAAACACAATTTTAGATGTGCCTTGATGCATGCCTGCAAAATAAATTTCTACAGCTCTTTCATAGTCAAGTGGATTTCTTTCATTAAATACTTAGAAGGTGATTTAACAGTGCTAACATTGAAAATAGGCTTGTGTTCTTTCTTTTCTCTTACGTAAGTGGGAGTTTTGAAGCAAGTAATTTTTTGCAGGGTACAGCTTGTGGATTTTTTTTTTTGAATGGCCATTTCCTAACCAGGTCTCGAGCACTCTTATTTCTTTAGAGGCCAAAAGTCCTGGAAAGTACCTGCTGCTTTGGAAGATTGACATTTCCATATTTTCATTTAGGAAAAAACTGAAATCCCCCAGATAAAAAATTCCCTATGTGTACACATTGTCTTAATACTCCTTGTCACAAGATGCCTTTATCTGCAGTCCTCTGACAATAAGCAAGTTGCAGAGGAGGCAGCTGGTTCCACTGTGCAGTCTAGACATGTAAGAGTTTGAATTTTGCTTCAATGTCAAGTCTTCAGAAGTAAACTTTCTAACAATTTAATCTTTATTTAAAAAAATCACTCTAGAAGAAATGCCTAAGGGATTTAAAACTGAATTTATAAATAAATTTGCAGTCAAGATCAGAAGTTTCCTTTACAGTTGTTTGTAGTCATGGGATTTAATGTTACGCTTGGCACTGAAAAGCTAACATCCTAGAATAATTACTTTATGAAGTCTTACAGAAAATCTTTGCAAAGGGACTGACAGAGGACGTCCTACAGCCAGTCATCAGACAGTGCTGTCTGACAGCTGACAGGACTTGGCCATGCTCACTGGTGAGACAGATTCAAAGCACGGAATGGGTGAGCTCTCCATTTAACTGGAACAGAAGCGTGTCAGGGATCCTGCAGCCAGCTCAGGGCTTCTTCAAATGGAGACAAAACGCTTGCTTCCCCAAAGAGGAAGGGATGGCGCTGAGCTGAAGGTATATGAGATGGTTTTTAGACAGGATATGAAGGGGGACACCCTGAAGAACTGAACTTAGAATATGTTGCTGTGGGGCAGTGGAATGGGAGATGGGAAGCTCAGGTCATGACTGCTTTTACAGGAGCCTGATTTTCCTGGGCCCTGTCATAATGAAACTAGAATATAATTTCTTGTCCTGACATTACAGTATGTGGAACTACTACTTAGGACTATGGACTGAAGCACTCGCATGCTACTCTGCCAGCATCTTGCAGCCACGATTAGCAAATGCCACAGTTGCATCTGACCACAGAGTTTCTTTGTCAAGTCTTTTCTGTTCTCACCTCTTTGGAGGTTTTCAACGCAACAAACTACCTGGTCTCAGCTGTGCAAGTGCACTCTGTTTTGTGGCTGCTGGAAAGAGGGCTGAAACCACTGCCCTATTACACATGATATTAAAACAATAGATTAAAAAAAAGGTTAACTGTTGTTATAATGAGAGTGATGTTTAATTAGTGACCTAGCAGCAAAAGATTCCTGACTGATCATTCCAACAACTTTGAGAGCTGTCCTAGAGACTTATTCAGTGCAGAGAGAGTTCGCAGCGTAAGACTATTGACATGCAGACAGTGTGCACACAGACTGGGGAAAATGAAGTGGTGTCAAGAATGCTTTGGCTATATTAACTCTGAGTATGTTCTTGCTGCCCCAAGGTCTTGGTTTTAAACACAATATTGTTAGAAAGTGCTTTGTAACTTTTAATATTGTATTCCAATAAGAGGACAGGTATAGCATGTTGACAGTCTATGGCTGTACTTTGAAAGAAGATTGACAAAAATTTAATTTGTCCATTTGTTTTGAAGATATAATGCAAGGAATTTGAATTTTATTCTTGAATATTCTTTGAATTTTATTTTTGAATCCTGAACAGAATCAGTAAAAGTCATATATATGCACTGACTGATAAAATCAGCATGTGCCAAATATCAAGATTTAGGGCATGTTTTCATATTGATTTTCCAGGTGAAGATCACAAATGTGGCAAACGACACAATCCAGCCCAGCTGCCAAATTTATCTGGCCCTGACATGGAGTGAATTCTTCACTTCTACATTTAAAAGGATTGTTCTTTTTCTCTGCTAAAAATTACAAAGCTGCTCTTTCCTAATGCTCAGAAGTAGAGGATTTGGGAGACTGCCATTCAGGTTAAGGAGATGTTTTGTCTTGTGCATGTTGTTGGAGGACTAAACTATCATCACAGCAACAACTCTGTCACTAATTGATTTGATTTGGAAGTAGGGGGCCTTGCTTCAGAGATGGAGTTGCTGTTTTCTGAATAGCACTCTCCAAAGAGAAGAATATCCCAGTATTAAAGATATGGCCATTTATTTTTACATGGACAATATGGAACCTCTGTGCACTAGGGGGAAAAATATTTAAGTCAAAAGCCTTTTTATTACTTGCTGCTCTTCTGTTGTTTGCATTTATGAATATTCATTTTTCTACTTTTGGACAGTGAGTTTTTCTACTTCCGGAGAGCTCTAATTATATTCTTCCAAATGACAATATAAGTAAAGGACAGAGAAATTTGGATATTCTCCTGAGCTGCCTTCAAATAAATATGGCTCATAGTTAGCATTACATGCTCTGTTTCTAAAAACCAGGACACAGATGGTCCAATTAAATGCTCACCTTTTGAAGACTAAGAGGATTATCCTGGCTTCCAGTTCTTGAGAAACCTCAAGAGAACTGCTTTCGCTGAGCTGTCATCTGTGTCTTCATTTCTCCTGAGTCAGGAATTGTGTGAGTCTGACTGGAAAACACATTTTCCACTTGTTTTGTCAATTCCATTAGGATTTCTATCCCCCTAGAGGGGATCTTTGCTCAAATTAACTGAAGATTTATAATTCTCCAAAGGGATAATTTACAGCTGTATCATGGTCCAGTGAATTTTGATTCCAGCTGAGAAAACTTGCTCCTCTAAGTTTTGTACTTGGCTTTCTTCTTATCAAAATACAGAAGAACCAAAGTTTGACATCCTTCTGTAAAAGGTCCCACTACAAAACAAGAGAAAGAACAAATGGCCTATGATGATTTTATTTTGAAATCTGACTTAAAAGTGCAAACAATATTCTCTAATGCCTAGTTGCAAAGCCAGGAAAAAGCCTGCTGATCCCAAGTATGAATCTTTCATGAGCAGAACAGGTTCCATCGATTGTAAATCAGTACTACCCTGTTGAAGGTAGCAAACTCAATGGAGCTGTATTTTTTGCACTAAATGAAAATCTACTCTACCATTTCTTAGCATATTAAAAGCCCATTGAAGAATAGTAAACTTCAGGCACAGAAGTCTTTGAATGACTGAACCTCCTCCTCCCATCCCATCCTCTAGATATCTACTCAGTTCTCTCTTGTTTTAATATCTGTTTCTTTTTAAAAGCATGCTAATCCTAATGTAATTACTGCCTTCCTGCCTCTTCTTCTTTTTCATTCTTCGAGTAAGTTCTTGAGGACACAGTACTTCAGTTAAATTTTCTTCTACAACAGGCTCCCACAGTAGCCTTTGTTTATCAATAATTTGATATTTATTTACCTAATATGGTTTTGATCACAAGGAATTTATTTAGCATTTTATGAGAGTTCTACATTACTGACACGTTTTATAATTAATTGCCAGGAGACTTTCCAGGCAACTAAAATGGTACATAAGATGCTGGCTGTTTGGATAAGATGCTCTGCAGGACGACTGTTTCAGGAACAGGAAGAAAGGAGTAGCAAGGCATTGGAATTTTGCTCTATGTTTTCAGTCTGGAAAAAAATGCCCTGAAACTTTGTTCGGGTGGAAATTGTAAGACTCATATTTGTGATTAACTGGACACGGATGATGACTAGGATTATTATTACCGTTATTAATAAGGCATTTTACTGGTGACAATGAAATTATTAACTCATAAACCTTATAACACACATAGTATTAAAAGAAAGGAGAGAACGGAATGCTAGCTTCCTCTGCTCATCTGTGTGCTCTCTTGACCCCTGCTTCACTCTCAAGAAAGTTTATTCTCTCTGACTTTAAGATGTTTGATCAGTCAGCAGTTTTCTAGGGGAAGAACTATGGTTTGTAGACTTCTTTGGAGAACTGCACGTTCAAGAGTGAATGTTCATCAGGAAGTAATGTTAGCAATTATGGGCAAAGAAGAAAAAAATATAGGAGAAAAATATTGAGAAAAGGTCAACAAAGTAGTCCCAAGGACCATGACACTAACATGGTTCTGTTTGACACCTTCATTACCTCAATGCTTCATTCAGATGTCCAGGACTGATTCTGCCAATGCTGCCACTGTTATACACTTTCTGCCCATGCTGCAGCCAACAGTCCTGAGATGTCTTTCTGTGAAACAGCATCTAGTCTTGCATTCCCATGGTTATTTTCCTGTTCATTCTGTGCCACAGGAACTGCTGAACTAGTCTTATTTGTGGAAACAAAATTTCTTTTTGCCTTCAAATACACATTGCAGCTGCTTGAAAGTATAAAAATACTGAGTTCATTCATGTCTCAATAAGGAATCCATTCAAGAGTGCAGGTAACATGTCTTATCATTTAGCACATATAATATTTCTTGTAGTTGAGTCATAAGGAAGAAACTTTTTTCAAGTGTCTAAACTGGGACTTTAATAAACCTAGGGCATAAGGGAGGTGTCTTTTGTTAATAGTGGTTGATATTACCAGTCACTAAAGTAGCTGCAGTAACAACTTTTCCCTGATTGTGAAAGAAATGGCAAATTTTCAGTCACAAGTTTTGTGTTGTGTTATTTATACTGGATTGTACAAACCCATCGACCATAGTCTTATCAGCTCACCTGTGAGCGAAGCCATCTGACTGTTGCTGGGTTCCTATTTTACTGGTCAGAACTGACTGGCTCTGATCTAGTTAAGTCAATCAAATAATCAAATAGACAGTCTTACCACATAATTGGGCTAGTGCTAAGTGAAGTATCTGATGTATGTGTGTATCAAGTATGTCTTCTCGCTTGATTTGGGAATGCTGAAGTTGTGTCTGTCACAAGCAGTGTGGACAGTATCCAACCCTCAATACTCTCCTTTCTGAATTTCTCATCTTGCAGCTCTGTTCACCGCCACATTATATCCTTTTTGAAAAGCCAAAGCAGTTACACCAAACCAAAGTGCTTTTATGTAGTCTGTAACATGGGCTCTTTTGCAGCTTTCTGCCACAGGAAGACATTTTGAGCTGATTTGTTCTCCAAGGAGAGATGCAGCAAAACCAGGATCTCATTACAGTATGTGTATAAAACCTTGAACAGTTTGTCAATAACTTCTTTCTTTCCCCTAAAAATAAGTATGTCTGAACAAAACAATAAAATATATCATTTGGAGAATCTTGGGACAGTAAGTTCAGACAGAGTTATTGCTTTGAAGGACATTTAGATGAATTATGACCTAGTCTAGACAACTATTATGGCAGAAAGGTGATTAGCAAGTTTATTATCTGCAACTTCTCCAGCTGCATGTGTGAAGCTACCAGGAAATACATACAAAAGAGTTTCTAACAATGCTCATCGTTTTCTGCCTATTGATTTCATTTGCTCATGAAGCATGAGTCAGTCTTTTCTCTTGAAGGAGAAGACTGCTGGTGGGTAAGTTAAGCTAGTTTACATTAGTGATTCAAGTCGGAATCCCACTGGCATCTGCCTGAAGTAAAAATTTCTCAAGAATGCTGCCATGTGTGGCAACACTTTTGAGTCACCTGGACAGAGAGTGTGATGGAGGCATCCCAGATCTGATCGGCTCAACTTCTCAATAACTAACTTTGAAAATCTGTCCACACCAATAGCTGCCCTGCATTGCATGGTGCTGCTCTTATGTTCTTCAGGGTGGGCTAGAATTAAAAGTTTCTCTCCTAGTTCTCTGTGTCCCATATTCTTTGGTTCTCTTCCTTCATTGTTTTGCATCTGCTAAGGGGAGCTCAGGGCAGGGCAGAAGTGAGCCTTGTGTAGGAACACTTGGATTTTGAAATCTAATCCCTTAAAGAAAGGTGTCCGTTGATCATTGCCTTCTTAGTGACTGGTGGTTCATGCTGAATGCTAGCCCATGAAGTTGTATTGTTGTCATCAGTAAATCTGGACTGGGGTTCAATGGCAGAATAGATGCATTTCAAATAAGGTTTTAATTTATTGAAAGTGGTCTGTCCCTGTAAAGGAGAATACTCACAGTTCAGGAAATGGAAATCTCTTGATTCACAGAAAAGGCTCAAGAAAAGCAATGGATGTGCAGCTTCTCCCCCCTATCCTGCCAGTGCAGCCTAGGATAGGGACCTCTGACAAGGCACCTTGTGGAACATGTCTGCTCAGGAACAGACTTCTGGATTCATTTTTCTTCATGTTGCTTTTCTTAGCAACAGGACTGATCGGTTTTATGGGCCTAACTGCTGAGAGTCATGATGTACTTCACATGAACCACTGAACTCTATTTGTCTGCAGACAACTTTGGATTGTTGCTGACCTCAAGCTGAGTCAGTAATGGTGAACAAAATGTTCCTCTTCTCACCATAAGACCCTTACATTCCTCTCTCCTTTGTGTAGTGTGCAGCTATGAGTAAGAGTAAGTACTTTTACAAATAATAATATTTGCACATGAAATGGCAGTGAAAGCAGGCCTATACATTCCTTTGCATAGTAGGGCTTAGAGGGAAAAGGAAAATCTGTGTAGTACACAGTGCCCTGAAGGCTACTGTGTCTTAAAAATAAAAACATATGTGTTGAATATATGAAGCACATTTGATAATACATAATTTAAATATTATATCAATATTATTTCAATATGAGAACTCAAGGAATTTTAAATAGCTTCTTAAGCACTCTCTTGTCTGTCCAGAAAAGTTTATCATCAAGAGTTTTATGGTATTTGAGGTGGACTCATTTGATCTTAAAAATATGCCTTGTTTCTGTATTAGTATCAGAGCAGGATCCAGTGGAAAATTAACCAGAGATTTTGAGTGATCTGTCCTTATAGAGGAACACTTTTTCGTTGGCTGAGCACTGAAATCTAATACAGTATGTGGTGTAGAAACATATAGAGAATGACAGAAAAATCTCAGGTACGTGGCATAGGAATGAGCAAGAGAAAAGGAGAATTGTATATTCACACATCTTTGACTTGTTCTTTACTTCTATCCATTAACTGATCTCCCTTCTATAGTACTGTCATTAAAACCTGTCATGTATTCAAATGAAAGCAGAGAAAGCTCAATCTATGGGAGAAGCACAAACTTTCTCCTTACTAGTGTGCTGTATCCCCTCTGTCTAAAGGTCATCCACTCTTGACCTGAGGAGAGATGCTGAGCAACCACCTAAAACCAGTTTGCTTCTGGTAGCTACTCAGCATCTGGCAGCTATGAGGGGTAGCTGGAAAGCTTTTGTTAATCTCTCTTCCACATGTTTCCTGAGTATTTTTCCAAAGCAGATTAGTTGTACGTGATGAGCTCTCATTTCCTAATGCCAGTAAACTGAAAGTGTATGCCAGAGGGTAACTGCAAAGCCATGTTGCTTTGTCCAGTCACATCATTTGTGCCCACTCCCTGTATTTCTTTGAGAATGATTGACGCAAAATGATGACACAGGAGCATTGCACAGTTCATAAGGCATGCCAAATAAAACATGGGGGGCAGGAACAGGTTACCCTTCTCTTTACACAACACTTTGCTTTTAGATCCTGAGTTTGCACAAGACTGTGGTCAGACTAGGCATTTTTACAAAGCTGAATAAAAGTCCAGTTGTAACAAGTCTAAGTGAACCCCTCTTATCTTCAGTTTAACAGCTGTGGTTAAAGCTGAAAATTACTGAATGGATACACATGACTTGATCTCCTAGATCCCTGACATAGCGTACAACTGACTCTGTAGTCTTTGCTGTCATATTTTAATGCTACTGTTCCCTGTGAATGAGAGGTTACGGCTCATGAAAATATGTCTACCTGTGTTCCTAACTCACCTTGATTTGCTATGTATATGTGATTTTAACTGTGCTTCAGGCATTGAGAGACAGGTCAGTGGTTTATCTTCTGCGTCTACACAGTACTTGCTTTGGGGAAGAGCTTGTGGGCAGAACTGTAACAACACAATTCTGGTTAAAGTTGAGACACAAACAGGAAAACCACATCTGTGCAGCCACTTTGGGGTGTGAAATGCAGTTACTTTTGCCATTTTAAGTTGAAGACAGTTCTAGGTTCCATGTTCTGTGTACAGCTATACAGCTGGCTAACCATGAGATAGTGGTGTACCAGATAGTCAGGAAGAAGAGGACTTCATGACTCAAAGATCATATGAAAACAAGATGTGTATATATGTGTATATAAAACTAAAATATAAAATTATATAGTAATCAAAATAAGTAGCAGGTTATGAAACAGCAAAGAAAGGTTTAGGAAAAAAATAGATAAAAGAAAAATACTGATCCAGGAAAAAGAAGGATAAAGAGCATAAGTACCTGCACAATAAAGGAAGTTTTGAAAATTAGGAGACACAGTACTAGCTGGAGATTTGGAAGAGGAAAAAAACACCATTAAATATAACTCTGTGTGTCTAGAAAGAAGTAGAATAATTCATTTGCACCCTATGGAGAATCTCACAATACTTTACTATCTGAGAAGAATGATGGCAAATATTTAAAACCAGTAGGCATGGTTAATATGCTAATCTAGCCTAGCGAAGCTATCTGAAGAGATGACTGGTGTAATTGAACCAGGTGTCAGTGTGATCAGTGACTGTTGAGGTGTTTTGCGAGCACAAATCAGTGTTTTGGTTTACATATTAACACTGTTTTGTATTAAAGCAATGTTATAAGTAAAAACTAAGGCAGATGAAAAATCCTACAAGTTGTTGCAAGTGAGGAAACCTCATAGATATTTTTTAATCTCTAAGCGAGACACTGTCAAGACAGTCAGAAGGCTGAAACTAGTGCTTATTTTTAGCAACAGTTGAAGTTCATTACTGAGAAAATGTGGAGATAATATAATGATCCGCAGACTGTTAAATTGAGAGGATGAGGCAGCTGATAGAGAGATAAGCAAGGTCATTCAAAAATTTTGAAATGAAAGCTTGTAATCTGGGATCAAAGTAGAGCTGGACAGAATTGCAGAACATAGGCTTTGGATCTGGAGAGGTGCCCGTGTAGATATTTTGGCAGCAACTCTCTGCAGAGTAGCAATCAAGGCACTGCTGGGCTGTACAAAGCAGCAGAACCAGGGAGACAGCTTCTCCCTTTGTTGCAGCACTGCAGGGCTATGTTATTCAACTGCAGAGACTGTTTTGCAAAAGGAAGAATGAGAAACTGTAGTCACAACAGAAGACGTGCTTAAAAGTCATTTGAAGGCTGAAGAATATGACCTGCAGGTGAAAATAAAAGAGTGTCTGAGACATTATTTCATTACAGTGCATCATCATAGAAAGCTCACGCCAACTGTAAAAAGGCCCAGACAAAGAAAGCAGCACAATGAAGGCTTACAGCTGAACCTGCACAAATTTGGAGGTGGAGGAACTACTCATTAACGAAGTACACAAACCTTCAAGACAAGATAGGAAGGTGATTTGCTGCCCTTTAAATTCTTCAGATCAGAAGTTGATGTCTTTCTGTTGGCAGGTTCATGAGTTTAGCAGAGAGGCAACTCTATGAAAACTAATTGCACGTGATGTACTGGAGGGACCACCAAAAAAACCTTTAGCATTCCCTTGAGGACATAAAGATTATGAATAGAGTATGTGGATTTACTTTCTAATCAGTAGCAGTGGAAAACAATAAACAAATTTAATCATGTATTTTTAGAAGTCTTTACTTATTATTTCATACTACCTGAGATATAATTTTACCAGTAACATAAAATGAAGTCTTGGGGACCTGCAAAGCTTCTGATTTCAAGTGTGATTTTTCAAACGTCTTATTTTCCATTGATAACACTAATGGACTGGTACAGTCAATCCTCCCATCATATACTTTTTAAAGAGTTCACAATTCATGAGAACTTTTCAAATTTTAGAGAGCTGCTTCTGTTAGTTCTGTATGCTTGTATTTATTAGAGTAATAAAATACTTCTTGAACCAGGAACCAACCAGGACTATACCTTATAATCTGTGGCTTCAAGTATGAGAGCAGTCAGCATGAACAGTTCTAAGGTAGGTTAGGTCAACTATGACTGAAAATTATTATTGGCATTTACTATTTGGTGAGTTACTTTTTATGAAGATAATCAGCACAGCAACGTTTGCTGGAATTGGTGGTAATCAAGCTTATTTATGACATAAGAAGTTAGGAAAAATATTGAAAAGAAATTATGTTTCTGAAGATAGCTGCATCAAGTAGAGACTGAGGTTTATTAAGCAGTGCATCTTCTGGAACACTGCAGTCCTGGGACTTGGTTCTGGGGTTGTTGCATGGTAATTGTAGCCTGCTGTCTCATGATAGTTCTGGAAAATTGTAGCAAATATTACATGTTTTAGGAGTGTTTCTTGGAGCATTTACTCATAAAAATGGTTGAAGAAATAGATTAACAATTTTAAATATGATTCTGACTCTGAACCTCTGTAAGAGGTTTTTGAAGAGAAATGTTAAAGCACTAAAATAAGTGTTTATATGTATGTCTGTTATATCTTGTAAAGCATGATTCTATATACCACAAGTGGGCATATCACTATGATATAATATGGCAGAACTATGGCTTCTCTATGAACTTCTTTTTTTTTACTTTAATTTTCTATGCCAGAAATGTCAGGTCTTAGTTTATTGTTATTGATATTGGCAGCTTTTGCAGGAATTCTGCCAGATAGTGTCATTTATATCCAAAGATTGTGTTAGACTTTGTCATTCTCAAGGACTGACAAAAAGCAATGTAGAGTTGGGCTCCCACTCAGTGAAGCCCCAGGTGTTTCACGTGCACATGAAGTACATCTAAATCAGGAACTTAGATGATGTAAGGGTGCAAGGTATGGCTGAAAACACTCCATAGTATTTCAAACAGACATACAGACAACTTCCAACTTCCATCTTTCAAATTTGATTATTAACACCACCGTGACCGTGTCTCATATGCTTCAGACATGTAAGGCCTGAAGCCAGTTTTCCCATAGTTGTGCTGGTGGAATCCATGTCTCTGATTTTAATGGATTTCATAAGTTTTCGAGCTTGCAACAGAATCAGTTTGAGTCTGTAAAAGATTCAGCTTTCTCAGATCTGTGTGTTCTTTTCAAGCAGCCAGAGGAAAACAGAATCTGTAATTACATTTGAGACCGTTTACAACTGAGCACCCTACAGACGTTTTATTGGGTGCTCCCTACAGCATAGTGTAGATGAAGTGCTGCTGTCTGGAGATCAAAGAACACCAAAGTTATTAACTATATAACATACACCATCTTCAGGTAGCTTTAGGCACCTAGGTATGTTTAAGGGCTCAATCCAGAAGGGAAAGTACACTGTTGGTAAGGATACTCAGGGACTGATCTACTCAGTGTTGTGATGCTCAATTGACTAATTCCTCTGTTTTGTTTTAAAAATTACTTGTGATTCTATCAATGAGATTTCAAAGGAACATGGGTGCTTAAATCAGTGGATGGTATAATTTCTGCTTGTTTATCTGAAGACTTTCAGATGGAGTATGTAAACAACTGTCATATGTGAAACAGCTGAAACCTAAATTTCTCTATTCACAGACGAATCTGGAAGAATAACTGTTCTTTCTTTGCTCATTTTGCCTCAATGTATCTTGATTTTTTTGCCTTAATTTTGCAGAACTTCTATAGAGAGTTGGAAAGGTTTTCATCTTAGTGCCAGGAGATGTGGATTTGCATTGTGCTATGCACAAAAAAAGTAACTAACCCTCTAACCCTTCACAACTGAATCAAATAAAGCACAGAATCACAGAATCACAGATTCACACAGAATCACAGAATAACCAGGTTAGAAGAGACCCACTGGATCGTCGAGTCCAACCATTCCCACCAATCCCTAAGTCATGCCCCTAAGTACCTCATCCACCCTCACCTTAAACACCTCCAGGGACGGCGACTCAACCACCTCCCTGGGCAGACCGTTCCAATGCCTAACCACCCTCTCTGTGAAGAATTTTTTCCTAATCTCAAGCCTAAATCTCCCCTGGTGGAGCTTGAGGCCATTCCCTCTCGTCCTGTCCCCTGTCACTTGGGAGAAGAGGCCAGCTCCCTCCTCTCCACAACCTCCCTTCAGGTAGTTGTAGAGAGTAATAAGGTCTCCCCTCAGCCTCCTCTTCCCCAGGCTGAACAACCCCAGCTCTCTCAGCCGCTCCTCATAAGGCCTGTTCTCCAGCCCCTTCACCAGCTTTGTTGCTCTTCTCTGGACTCGCTCCAGAGCCTCAACATCCTTCTTGTGGTGAGGGGCCCAGAACTGAACACAGTACTCGAGGTGCGGTCTCACCAGTGCCGTGCACAGACGGAGAGGAACCTCCCTGGACCTGCTGGTCATGCCGTGTCTGATACAGGTCAAGACGCCATTGGCCTTCTTGGCCACCTGGGCACACCGCTGGCTCATGTTCAGTCGGTTGTCAACCAGCACCCCCAGGTCCTTCTCCTCCTGGCAGCTTTCCAGCCAGGTTTCTCCTAGTTTGTAACTCTGCTTAGGGTTGTTGTGCCCCAAGTGCAGGACCCGGCATTTGGCCTTGTTAAACCTCATGCCGTTGGTCTCAGCCCAGCAGTCCAGCCTGTTCAGATCCCTTTGCAGAGCCTCCCGACCCTCCAGCAGATCGACACTTCCTCCCAGCTTGGTGTCATCTGCAAACTTGCTAAGGGAGAACTCGATGCCTTCATCCAGGTCGTTGATAAAGACATTGAACAGGACTGGAGCCAGGACTGAGCCCTGGGGAACCCCACTTGTCACTGGCCTCCAGCTGGATTTAACTCCTTTTACCACCACCCTCGGGGCCCGGTCATTCAACCAGTTTTCCATGCAGGAGAATGTGCGCCTGTCCAGGCCAGAGGCCGACAGTTTCCGAAGCAGAATGCTATGAGAAACTGTATCAAAGGCTTTACTAAAGTCCAGGAAGACCACATCCACAGCCTTTCCCTCATCCAAGAGTTTAGTTACTCGGTCATAGAAGGTGATCAGATTACTCTGGCAAGACCTGCCTTTCATGAACCCGTGTTGACTGGGCCTGATCACCAGGTTCTCTTGCAAGTGCTTCTTGATAGCACTCAAGATCACCTGCTCCATGACTTTTCCTGGTACCGAGGTCAGACTGACAGGCCTGTAGTTCCCCGGATCCTCCCTGTGCCCCTTCTTCTAGATGGGCACGACATCAGCCAGCCTCCAGTCCAGCGGAACCTCCCCAGTCATCCAGGACTGTTGGAAGATGATGGAAAGGGGTTTGGCCAGCACATCCGCCAGTTCCCTCAAAACTCTTGGGTGGACTCCATCCGGCCCCATAGACTTGTGGGCATCTAGCTGGGCAAGCAAGTCTCTAACCACCTCCTCTTGGACCTTGGGAATCTCATACTTCTCTTCCAACCCCTGTGGTTGTGCACAGAGGGAACAATTTTCCTTACTGTTAAAGACTGAGGCAAAGTAGGCATTGAGTACTTCAGCCTTGTCTTCATCCCTTGTTACTCGTGCTCCCTCTGCATCTCCTAGGGACTGGAGATTCTCCCTAGCTCTCCTTTTGCTGTTGATGTATTTGTAGAAAGACTTTTTGTTGTCTTTCACAGTCTTGGCCAATCGCATTTCTAGTTGGGCCTTAGCCCTCCTGACTTTTTCCCTGCACATTCTCCCTTCCTCCCTATAGTCCACCCAGGATGCCTGCCCCTTCCTCCAGAGGTCATAGACCTTCCTCTTCCTATTGATGTCTCTTAGGACCTCCCTACTGAACCATGCTTGTTTCTTACCCCTCCGGCTACTTTTCCAGAACTTGGGGACAGCTTTCTCCTGAGCTGCTAGGAGTTCCATCTTGAAGAGCGCCCAGCCCTCATGGACACCATTGCCCACAAGGAGCGCCTCCCATGGGACTTTTCCGACCAGCCTTCTGAACATTCCAAAATCTGCTCTCTGAAAGTTGAGGGCGACTGTTCTTCTAAGGACTGCTGAGCTGCTAACATTCTGCTATGCAAGATTGAGCAGACTTATGTCTCTAGAGAAAACTCTAGATAGTTAGACATAGATAACTCTATCTCTAAAAGCTCTAGGCTTTCTGATTTATGCTGCATAAATTTACTTGATAAGTGGGTAAAGTGGTACCCAGTGGCAGAATAATGAATTCACAGCAGACCTCCCATGTTTCAAGCGAATGCTGTGAAATCTAGACCATTTTCCTCTTGATCAGAGACAGGTTTCTAATGTGCTTAAAATGAGAGAAAAGTATTCATATGATGAAAAGAAGCTCCTCAGTATCTAAAACTTCATTAGTGTTTGAAATATTAACCTTGAGGTCCTCTCTTTTTTAATGTAATTTCCTAAGATTTATTGCATAGTGTTGCAAATTGAAAAACTACATATGCATTTTTGAACACACTAGCTGTTTAATTAGGTAACTGAAACTTTGTAATATATAGCATCTATTGTAATTCCTTCATATCATAAGATTAAATATCAAGATCTTTCTGATGGAAAAAATGATTAAACCCATTAACAGAATCACAGAATCATAGAATCATATAATCATATAATCATAGACTAGTTAGGGTTGGAAGGGACCTTAAAAATCATCTAGTTCCAACCCCCCTGCCATGGGCAAGGACATCCCACTAGATTAGGTTACCTAAGGACCCATCCAGCCTGGCCTTGAACACCTCCGGGGATGGGACAGGCACAACTTCCCTTGGCAACCTGCGCCAATGTCTCACCACTCTCATGGTGAAGAAATTCTTCCTAATGTCTAGTCTAAATCTGCCCCTCCCCAGTTTATACCCGTTCCCCCTCATCCTGTCACCATAAGGCTTTATGAATAGTCCCTTTCCAGCTTCCCTGTAGGCCCCTTTCAGGTACTGGACGGTGCTATAAGTTCTTCTCAGAGCTTTTTCTTCTCCAGGCTGAACAAGCTCAGCTCTTTTAGCCTGTCCTCATAGGGAAGGTGCTCTAGCCCTCTGATCATCTTTGTAGCCCTCCTCTGGACCCATTCCAATAGTTTCATATCCTTCTTATGTTGAGGATTCCGGAACTGGACAGAGTACTCCAGATAAGGTCTCACAAGAGAGGAATAGAGGGGCAGAATCACCTCCCTCAATCTGCTGGCCATGCTTCTTTTGATGCAGCCAGGACACGGTTGGCCTTCTGGGCTGTGAGCACACATTGCTGGCTCATGCTGAGGTTTTCATCTACCAGCACCCCCAAGTCCTTCCCTGCAGGGCAGCTCTCAATCACATCATCCCCCATCATGTACTGAAATTGAGGATTGCCCTGACCCAGGTGTAGGACCTTGCACCTGGTCTTGTTGAATCTTATGAGGTTCCCACAGGCCCACATCTCCAGCCCATACAGGTCCTTCTGGATGACATACTATCCTTCTGGTGTGGCAACTATACCACTCAGCTTGGTGTCATCTGCAAATTTTTTGAGGGTGCACTCAATCTCACTGCCGATATTTTTGATGAACATATGGACCCCTTTGGAACACCACTTGCCACAGATCTTCATCTGGACTTTGAGCCACTGATTACTACTCTTTGAATAGGACCATCCAAACAGTCACTTATCCACACTGTCTACCCATCAAATCCATATCTTTCCAAGTTAGAGAGAAGGATATTGTGGGGGACCATGTCAAAGGCTTTACAGAAGCCTAGATAGATCATATCCATCAGTTTACCCATGTCCACCACTGCAGTTACCCCATCATAGAAAGCCACTAAGCTGGTCATTTGCCCCAGGTGAAGCCATTCATCTTTATGATCACCTGAAAATAACATGAGAATGCACTGTGTTGTTGGGTTTGGGATTTTTGTTTATGTGGCAGCTTGTCACTTCTACCTCTCTATCAAAAGAGCTTTAGAGTTTGAATTATATCTAGTAATATATTTCTAGAATAATAAAACTTCTCTAGTTGTAGACTATACTAACTCTGTGAGAGAACTGAGAGAGTGATTTTAAGGCAACTAACTGCTGGTTAAACCACTAGTTACCATCTTTGCTGTTCTCAGATCAAAACTCCTTCAAACACGTGTAATTATCAATACTTTACTGTGATGCAAAGAATGTGCAGGAAATCTTAGGACATCTTTCAACTGGTTGAGAAATATAGTCAAGATCTGGCTCCAAAGATCTTTCAGCATCAATCAACAGAACAGATGAAGAAGTAGAAGTAGAGGGAGGCAGCAAAAAATGCCTAAATATGAAGTGAATAGGTTAATGACAGAAAAGGGAAAAACACACTTTTCTTTGTTTCAGATTTGTATGCTGATTAATATGCTATATTTAAAATCAAGATGGATTGCTTTGTGATGATCAAATAAGTTACAGAGGTATGATGTTGGGTACTATGAATTTCACATAAGAGCAACCTCTCATCACACTTATAAAACAAGAACAATTTTTCTCCATCATATTGTTGTTGTGTAAGAGGTAGTAAGCTTGAAACTAAGTAAATATAAGAAGAAAGTTCAAGATCCCATCCAAGCAGTTTAACTGCCTCCTGTTACTGCTGACAATAGGTCACATAACACTCCATTGCTTGCAGCCTACCATGAAAGAATTTTAAACCCTCCCCTTTATTATTAATTTTTAAGAAGATGAGAAAGTCCATAGGAAAGCCAGTTTCATAGATGAAAATGGGACTGGATAATATCACATGAATTGTTCCCTTTAGATTTCATTCTGTTCAGTCAGCCACATCTTTCCTCCCCTTTGAGACAGATCTATTTTGAAAGGGCTATTTTAGGTTCTAAAATCTATGTGTTGCCCTTACTCTGGCTTCTATATCCTGTCCTTTTTGCTGTGTGTGTGAGAGATTACTTGATTAATTGTAAAGAAAACATCCTTCAGGGATTAGACTAAACCATTATTTTTTTTTCAGCGACTGAAGGAAGACATTTTAGATGGCATCCAGTAACATTCATAATACAGCTTTTGTTGGTCTAAGATATCATCTATTCTGCTTCCAAGAAAATATAATATTCTGACAAAAGTAGACCATACCTGTGTCACAAGACAGATGATGGTATGAAAGACTGTCTGGCTAAGCCCCAAAACTGCTTGTAATATGGAAAGTTTTTCTATGAGTTTTAGGGGAAAAATCTTTAGTTGGTATATATCTAACTTCTGCTAAGAGAGTTTTCCAGAATAATGTGCCTGTAAATCTCCTCTAGGCTACACAAGGCCAGCAGGTTCAGTTCTGTAGTCTTGTTTTGGGTTAAAATATATATAGAATAATTAAGGTTGCAAAGTGGTATTGCTACATTGGCATGGTACTGTATCTCAATACAATTTATTAAGTGGCACAAAACTGATCTGATGTGCCGACATGACTTCCAGTTTGTGTCAGCTCTGGTTCTCTGCAGGGTATTTGATTGCATTGCTGTTGCACTGTGGCACTGACTCCTCTGGGCACACGTGCCTGCTGGTCACAACCACGTGATCCCCCTTTAGACTTCTATCTGTTCTCACCCGAGTTACCTCATTTCACATATCAGTGTTGCAGCAGTGTAGTGTGTTCCCTGGATTGGAAAATGGAGTTTTCAACCATTGAACAGTATGATCGGTCTCATTTTGCTTGAGCTGCCTTGCCATTCAAAGCTTAATGAGAGCACTCAGTTTCTCAGCAAACGCTAAATTCTCTTCTGGATGTGGGTGGGGAAATGAATTATATATGAATTTAATGGAAAGGTGTTGTAACAACTTGCATGCTTGACCTATAACTGCTGTTGAATCTATTCACAGGAACTCTTTGCTTTCCTTAACACAGCACAAACTGTATGTTCTTTCCTGCACATAAGGGCATATGAAAGGCTGTGTTGGGTGTAGTAGTTTCAGCCAGAGATGCACTGGAACAATGGAAAGACAGACAGGAGGTGAAAAACTAACTCACTCTGACTGTAGTTACATCTGTTCATATGGACATCACACGTGGACTGAGAGTCTATATAAAAATCAGTGAGTACAGAAGGAGTATAATGAAAAAAATGATGAGAAAACCAAGGTAGAACTGTTGCATGGAAATACAAGACTATCATGCAGTTGATGTCAATGAGATTAGCTTTTTATCATTTGTATGTGTTACAGTAAGCCTCATTCCCAAGACACGTACTGAGCTTTAAGGACATATGTTGTCCTACTGATGCAGAGTATTTGTGCAGCTGAAGCTGAGCATGTTCCTAAGACTTTGTCAGACCATGTCTTTTCTATATGATCCATCCACAGAAGTATAACATGGTTTTCCAGCTTAAGAATTAGACTTTCACCCAGTAGGTAGATATCAGGAGTCCAAATTCTGCTTAATTTTATGTACAATAGCATTTTGCTAGCTTAAATAGCTCCCACCCCATCCTTCTGCCTAGTTGAGGGCTGTGGGTGGTGTGTGGTGTTGTACCTTTCCACCACAGCTAGCTGCCCCCTTAGTTGGGCATCTACAAATGTTTTACAAGCTGCATGGGAAACTGGATCACTGAAATGACCCAGGAGAAAAATAACACTCCAGAATTAGGAATTCTTTACATCTCTGTTTGGCATTTTGTGCTGACTTGCGTACTAATGCCCACATAGCTCCTTAAAAGCCACAGAGAAAATTGCAAAAAGTATTTAAATTTTTTTTTAAAACAGTAATTATCAATAGAACTCTCACTAAGGCATCTAAGAAAGACTACACCTACACTGGAGCAAGAAGTATTTGTAATAATACTCTGAAGATGACAGCTGTATCCTTGCTACCCTGAGGATGAGTTTGACCCGTTTTCTTTAGCAAAGAAAGCTCTCGTGCCCTTTCTGCGTCTGATCTAAGAGTAGCTCAACTTGTACCCAAGAAGGATGGTCTTTAATTCTGCGGACTCAATTTTTCAAGAGCTTTTCTGCCCTGTATTTCTTCTGTCAAAACATAGAAGGCGCTCTTACACCGCTGTCTACATCTGGGAAAAGCTATCCCTGGAACCAAACTGCAGGTTTTGACCTAAGAAAGAATCAACTAGTCCTACCATAGGTCATCAGGCAAAGCTTATGACAAACATTAACCTGTAGTTCTTCAAGGATAAATAACTTTCTGCAAAGATAAATAACTTTATTTACATTTAGGGAAAGAAAAAGTACGTTGAGACATGTTGTGGTAAAAAGCAGTGAATTGCTATAAACTATGATGCCTTATCCATGCAAGACCTCTTCCACAGTTTGGTCTGCTACTTTGAACTTTACGCAGCCTTTCTCAAAGATAAAACCACTTTTTCTAAGCAGACTACATAGGTACAGATGTTTCAAAATAGATATTGTGTTACTTGAAATTCTGTCAATCAGTTGAAATAGTCTATGTTTTGAACTGTCCAAATTGGCTAATTGCATTAGTTTGAACTGCCTGAAGTTGTTTTGATAAGTAAATTAGAATGAAATGCAATATGCACATATACTTGTCTGTATGTATATGTACACTGAAATGTAATCCTCACACTCACCAATTGTGAAAAAATAAAGTGGGTTAAAGCTAGTTTTTACTTGTGACAAATCTTGATTAGTTCTTAACTTATGTGGTTTGGAAAAGCAGGTGATAAAGCATCTCCTTCTCTGCTTCCTGCTCTCCAGGCAGGAAAGGACTTCCAGTGAGATCAAACCACTCAAAGCCATAGCTAGGAGCTGAATAACAATCCCAATTCCTTTCTTGCTGAAGCAGAAAGACAGCCTCTCCTCTCCAGATATTTGATCAGTGACTGCCTTCATCTCCACGCTTCAGTACTTTGATGTACGTCTATCTCATTTTATTTCACTATTCTTATTTCAATAATCTTTAGCACTTCCTTGCTTGGACTCCAGTTTTCCCCTCTATCACTGTGATGCTCCTTGCTCTTGCATGATATGAGCTAACTTGATATATTTTGAACTTGATTTTGAACACCCAGAACCTCCACAGGAGAAAGGCAGACATGTGCAGAATGAACAGTGAAAGTTCATTCTATGAACTATTAATATAGAAAGTTTCTATGTGCAGAAATGAACAGTGAAAAATCATTTTGCCCCTACGTCATCATATCTAGGTGGAAGATCTAGGCCCAAGTCTGACTTTCTCCCTAGTTCTTCCCATTGGTATTACTTATTCCCAAGTATTCATAAAGTAGGGTGCCATTTTGCTTTGAGGTCTTCACCTTTGTTTTTTCTCAGGACTGGATGTGAAGATAAGATCATGTCTAGTATCCCATCCATGTGGGGAATAGAACTGAACATCTGTGGGACTTGGCACTGAAAACTGCTATAATCACAAGAGTAATTCAGCATACTAGTGGGCTATATCATTGAACACCATAAAAAGCTGGCAGAGAAGTAATAGGAAATGGATTAAATGTCATTATTCTTTTCCATAGCTTGTCATTACTTTTTTTTTATCAGGAACATTATACAAGTTTAACATTCTTTGTCATTACTCAACAGTTGCTTGAGAATTACAGGGGCATGCTCAAGTACATTGATCTTTTCTGGTTTGATCTCCTTATTTTTTTGGAAAATAAGAACGTAATGTTCAGATGAGAATTTTGAAATATATCTAATATATTCATTTCTTCAAATGTATTGGGAGCTTTTGAAAAGACAGCATTGCATAAGATAATTAACAGTTGAACAAAAGACTCAGAGAGAAGCTGCTAGTGAAATGAATACAGATCTATCTAAATGAGGAGAACAAAACTAATGAGTCTACCATAGAAATCCAGTGTTGTGATTATACCAATGAGAAACACCACAAAGGAGCTCTTGCACTACTCTTCTGATAAGATATTGAACTGAAAAAAATGAGCCTCATCCTTTCAGCACTACTGAATTGAGAAAGTAAAATTTTTTCAGTGTCCCAAAGTGGGGAAAGTATAAATGGAGGTATAATTTCTTGCACTCTAACAAAGCTATGGAGTACAACATGAAGCAAAACCAAAGGGAAAATGAAAGGCTTTAAATATTAGGATCTTGTGTATTTTCTACTGTTTTCAGATGTTGAACTCCCTCTTCGTCTTCCCAAAATGTGATAAGAAAGTGAACTTCTTTATAAAGAATGAAACACAAACATATTCATACTTGATTATATGACTTTAAGAGTTTGTGTTATCACAGAAAATGCACAGTATCATGAGATTCATAACAGCATTTACAAAGCTGGATCATGTGAAGATATGATCTTGTTCCATCACTCAGTGGATGTTGAGTGCAGAGGAAGCTGCCTAAATGAAAGAATCATCAACTTTTTATTGCAGTAAAAAGTTTTTAAAAGCTTTCAGTGAAATCTAAAGGAACATATTAGATCAGCCTTTTTTCCAAGAATATGCATTTGTGCCATATGCTTAACTTCAATCTACATGTCAACAGTGTTTTGATGATATATTCATTCTGCCCAATTGTCTGTAACAAACACTTTCAACTCTAGGTGTTGATTTTCTTCATGCATCACTTTTTTTGGCTTTATTCTAAAGATCATGAAGGAAACTTTTAAAAGGTACAAGTAGTAGTTAAGGACCTCACTACTTTACTATGAAAACTAGTTGTGTAAGTGACTTCAGGTTTTTGGAAACCTCTGTAGAGGATGTAAATGCTGTAGTAGTTTCTAGCGCAGGCCAGGTCAGTCTCATTTATTGTTATTTTTATTTGTTGCACCCCATCTCCAAGCCTAAAGAGAGGACTATACACAAGTTATATTCTTTAGGTATCTTTATAAATAGCAAAAAGCACCAAAGTGGTGTAGGAGCAGTTACGAATATTGTTGCCAGTGTATGTTGTAAAAAGTATTGTGTGAGCTTGTAGTTAAAGGAGACATTTACATGATCCTGCTCAGCATAGGCTAATGAACCCTGAATTATAATCCAGTAGTACGGAGGAAGTTGTAGGTCACAGAGAAAGATGCTAGTGTCTTTCAACTACTCCTGACAAAAATATTCTGAGTTTATTAATAATTCTCTGCTAGTGTGTATTTGTAACCAGAAAGAGTCATATAGATTCATATGTACCAGTGCTGCACTCCTGTTCCTATGGATTTCACAAAGCACAAAGCTTTAATATTCATCAGAGGTTCTGGATTTATTGATCTTCACCTGGATTGTTTGGAGCTCTCCCAGTGCTGTGAGGATGCAGACACGTTGCTTTACAGGCTTTATTTCAGCAAGTGGCTCTGTGCTCAACAGCTCATTTGCCTCTTCCTCCCGTGTTGTGCCTTGTGCATGTTCACATCACATGACGTTGCTCACATGTTTTTCTTGTTTTTTCCCCCGAAATAAGCAGCCAAAGAATTATTGTATTAATGACCTTGGACTCTGCTAGAAAGTAAAAATCTGCATCCAACTAAGAGGCACCAGAGAAAGAGAAGAAAGGAAGCAGCATTTATTATTCCTTTCCAGCTCTGCCAGCATCCCTTTGCGCAGAAGTAATAATTTTTTCCCTATTAAGCATTTATACTGAGTTCTGTATGGGATAATTTATTCTGGGATCAGTAGTTTCCCTTTTCCCATTACAATGTCTTGTAGTGATAGGACAAGAGGGAATGGCTACAAATTGGAGAGGGGTAGATTTAGACTAGACATTAGGAAGAAATTCTTTACCATGAGAGTGGTGAGACACTGGAACAGCTTGCCAAGGGAAGTGGTGGATGCCCCATCCCTGGAGGTGTTCAAGGCGAAATGGATGGGGCCTTGAGCAGTCTGGTCTAGTGGGAGGTGCCCCTTCTCATGGCAAGGGAGATGTAACTGGATGGTCTTTAAGGTCCCTTTCAACCTAAACCATTCTATGATTCTATGATTTCTGATGTGGACCTGAGGACCTCTCAGAAGAGCCAGAATGGAGCAAAAGTAGCCTAAACAGAGCTGTTATTGGGCCCTTTGTACACTCCCTGGGGAACAAAAAGGAGGGAATGCAGAGATCGCTCTCATCTGAAGTGATGTTTTCCATTTCTCATAGTGCAGAATGGCAAAACTAGTTGTCCTCTGAAGGGCAGTAAACAGGATCTGGAAAGTTATGGTGCACTGCTTAAAGACAGCAATGGACCCTGCCTGCCTTTGCT
Source organism: Clamator glandarius (assembly GCA_033459285.1). Classification (NCBI taxonomy): domain Eukaryota; kingdom Metazoa; phylum Chordata; class Aves; order Cuculiformes; family Cuculidae; genus Clamator; species Clamator glandarius. Next base: position 1,317,125 of record JAUNZM010000294.1, read on the forward strand.
GTCACTGAGGCAGTGTGCATCAGGCCTTATGAGGAGCGGCTGAGAGAGCTGGGGTTGTTTAGCCTGGAGAAGAGGAGGCTGAGGGGAGACCTTATTACTCTCTACAACTACCTGAAGGGAGGTTGTGGAGAGGAGGGTGCTGGCCTCTTCTCCCAAGTGACAGGGGACAGGACGAGAGGGAATGGCCTCAAGCTCCGCCAGGGGAGATTTAGGCTGGACATTAGGAAAAGAATTTTCACAGAAAGGGTCATTGGGCACTGGAACAGGCTACCCAGGGAGGTGGTTGATTCACTTTCCCTGGAGGTGTTTAAGGCACAAGTGGACGAGGTAAGGGGCATGGCTTAATGTTTGATAGGAATGGTTGGACTCGATGATCCAGTGGGTCTCTTCTAACCTGGTTATTCTCTGATTCTATGATCAGGCATGCTCAGGTTTTTGCTTCCACGTTCAGTAGCCAGCAAGGATGCTGCCTATTGTGAGGCTTCACGTGCTTGAGACTGAAGGACAAGGCGAGTTTTTTCACTCTTCAGCTGTGTATCCATTGATACTCTCTGCAATGGATGGGACAACAAATAGGATCCAGCTGTGTTTTCTCACAGGGGATATCTGAAAAGGTTTGGGCTACCCAGCGTGCAAAAGCTAAATTTTGTTGAGACGAATGCTTCCTGCAGTGCTAGCATGGAGGATAGACATTTGGCTCCAGACAGGCGGCACAAGTTAATGTCACTAAAACATCCTGAAGTGCTATGGGAAGTTCTGCTTGGTAGTACGGAGGCAATGGCAGTTGTCGCTGACCTATAAACAGGATGAGGGAGCAGCAGCAGCAAGTGGAGAGACAGTCTCTGGCGCTACATTAACAGACAGACACATAAACAAAGTGAGGGAGGAAGCTCTGTTTATATCCGGAAAAGAAACCCCAAACTATAGGATCCGAATGATAGGCGTACATGACTATAAATAGCTACAAAAGCATAATGAGACTTTAAAGATTTAGTTGTGCTGTAAAGATTCCATCTCTATACTTAGAATGGACTGCACACACTTATTTTTTAAGTGATGTGCTCATTTTTCACATACTTAGTACTATTTAGTATACTTCAACTGGACTTTTTTAAACAAGGAGGAAAAACTTGCATAAATCAGTAAGAGCCTTGCCTTCTTTTATAAAAAAAGAAGAGACTAAAAAAATTTGGGAGGCTGCCAGACAACATTTCAGGCAGTTTCCTAAGAGACCCAGTCACCAGTAGTTCAGGTATGAAATTCTGCTTTATTAGATTAATAATACTACTTTGGAAGTCAAGGGTAAGCAGAATACAAGCAATATTTTATTGGAGGCTTGATTGTATTCTCAGGGTTTGGGGATATTAATTAGAAGGCAAGGGAGAGTGTTGTTCCTGAAAACACTATTCTGCCAGACAAAATATAGATGAGAAACAATCTGAATGTAACCACTCCCAGATGTAAATAGAGATCTTCTTTGTTCTAGCTTTACACATATGTTGTTAAAGACCTTCATATCCAACTTTGGCTGGAACGCCAGATAGAGGTCACTACTGCTTTTGGATTTGGTTTAGTGGGGTTTTGTATCAGTTGCGGTAGTTAAGAAGGTTGTGAACAAGAATAAGTCAAGATACTGCTATTACAAATAGTTTTTTTGCTGAACTGGAAGTGGTGATATAATGCTGACAAGGTACATCCCCAAGTATTTGGGATGTGGTCATTTTTTTCTTAGTGTTATTATTTATACGGTATAAAAGAAGATTAATTGTGTTCAAAAAACAGCCACTGGGAGTAAGATGCTTGCTGGTACTTTTTTACCAGATACCTTTGAGGAATTTTGTCTAGCCATTCTAGTATGGATTATTACGCTTGTACTTTTCTATTTTCCATTTTCATTTGTAACACTCAAACTACTTTCACAATGGGCTTTCTGGCTTTTCTAAAGAAAAAGAAACAACAAACCACAAGAAACCCAGAAGACTAACAAGTATTATTGTTTATATACACAACATAAAAACCTGTGTTTATTACTTTCTGATGCAGACACGAATACTTAGTTTAAGAGATGAGTGAAATTAGCACTTGTCCTGTGTTACAGTAACATGCCGAGTCAGACTTTGTCTCATAATGTCAAGGAGATATAAAGGTTTTCATACCTTCCAGTCACCTGGTCTAATAGACATTGCATAACAACTTCAGTTTCATTCAGAGTGGCATTGTAATTTCCAACTTGACTGTCAGACTCATTTCTTTCACAGCAGGGCATGCTGTGTTTTCTGCACTGTGCAACATCCACAGCTGAGTTTCTTTACTCAAATTCAGAGAGGAAATATCAGAATCTCTGAAGCAACGTGGTTCTCCATCTTAGAAATGTCCTCAGCCTGTCAGATCTTTCTTTCACGGCTGCAGGAACAGCCTAGGAAGAAGTAAGGCTTTCATTGTTAAATCTCTATAGGAGCTGTTTAATCACAACAAATCAGTGTTGTTAGCATACTTGCTTTCTTCTAACTGGAGGGGAAAGTTTTGCTCTGTCCTTGGCAGAGCTTTTGGAACAGGATCTAACTAGAAGGCAGGAACCCCCACAGCCTACCTACAGCTTGGACTTCAGGACAAAGACAAATGGCTTCTTTTCCTTCCTTGAAGGAAAAGGAAAAATCAAACAAACAATCAAGAAGTAATCTTGGTGGGAGGGAACACAGTTTCTCTTTTCCTGTCTGTGGTAGTGGGACTGACATGATACTTCAAAATATGGCCTACAGCATAATTCCTTCTGCAGAAGCTGGAGTTGGGTACGGTGGGCATGTGTTTATGGAGCTGTCATAGCCTATGCTTATGAAAACAGTGAGCAAAAAACACTTTTCAAAGTGAAACTCCCTAGAAGACAGGAGCTGAGATGGCCACTGCCATTAACCCTGCTGCTATGTTGGTAGAAGAAATTATCTATATTTGTCAAAGGGACCTGTTTTGTTGAGTGCTCATACTTGCTTAAGATCAAGAGGTTTAATCCAGTGTTGCAGTAAAGCGGGAATCCCAGAGAAACTGAGGGAAAAATTTAGTTTCAACAGAGTGAACACGTCTTGGAGGCAGTGTACTTGTGCTCTTTACTGCATATAATCCTATGATGAAGGAAAACTCTCATCTGAGCATCTCTGAACAGCTCAGCCATGTTTTTAAGTTATTTGCTTGAACCAACCAATGTTTGGGAGATTAGACTGAGCAGTGCCATTAAAATAATTTTTGTTGCTCCTCTATTAAAAAGGAAGGATGCTTTTGCAATATGGATGTAAACTGTGTTATTTGTAGGGTACTATTTGTCATTGCATTTGCATTCATTGTCTTAAGCTGTCTCAGAAAGTTGAAAATACAAGCAATGAGAAAGTGTCAAGAACATGTTTTCAAAATATATTAAAATTTTCTCTTCTGTTTTTCTCAGATGGAGGAGTCAGTTATTATGTGCTAATCTGCTCAGTGGATATGCATCTGGCTCCAGTAAGTTTAAAGGAAATCAAGGGTGGTGCTGCTAAAATTCCACCCTCAGTTCCCTATTCACCTCTTGTCATCCACCCTTCCATTTCAACACAGTTGTTTTACCCACCCACCTAGTTTCAATGTGAAATTGTTCTAATGGAGATCTGTCCCACAACACGTGGAGAGCCTTGCGCTGTTTTTGTAATTTCCAACTTTCTTTTTGAATTTCAGTTGTTTCTGACTTGCTAAATCCTGATTTGGGTCAACATCCAAAGTCCATCCACGTGCATGTAAGTCAAAGGCCATGCCACATTGAAGTAAAAGGCTGATTATGCATCTGATCTAAACTTTGTTGTGGTGCAGTAACATTGGATACTGGGATTTTTGTATGATTCTGTGTCTGCCAGCAAGAAGGCCAGAAAGGGATCTGTTAATGATTTGAATGGAGTAGGTACTTGGGCGTTTGTGTTCTCTATGCCCTTTAAGCTCTGCACGCCCATTAGTGCTGTGGATTAGAGACTTGCCTGGTGCCAGAAAGAGGTCAGGCCTTTCAGAAATCCTTGTTGTATTTTTATATCCTAACTGTGTCTTGGCAGAACTAAAGTTATGCTATACCAGTCTTTACACACCTTGTCTACACTTCTCTCTTCCAAAGGTCTTTAACTTTCCCTTCTCAGTCCAATCTTCCCTTTCTTTTGTCTTCTCCATTCAGTTTCACCTGTACACCTTCATTCTTTTTCTCTTTTGGAAATCCCCCTCCATGTCAGGAGAGGCCAAAACTGCAGTCATATCAACAAGATGCCTTGTAGGAAATAAGCTTTTATGGTACTCACAGCATGGCTTGTTTTTTACGCACAGCTGTAAGGACAAGGTGGGCAAGAGGATGTGATCAGCAATTGCTCAGGGGATAGCAGCAATGTAACACCTGGTGCAGAACTGGCTAAGGCTCTCTGTTCATAGAAAGGAAGACTCCAAACAGAGTCTTCAACTCTGACTGAATTTAGCATGCTGAATATCTTATGGTGCTGAAGCCTATAGCAGCCTTCACTTAAATGTGCAGAAGAGGAGCTAGGCAGAGATGACTGCATTGCTAAGTTTATTATCAGTGGTCAGAGCATGCCTAGCTGTTTGAAGGGGCAGCAGGGACTGTGCTCTGTTTCTTTCCTCTGCCTACCCCGAGCTCACATTTTACCAAACTCCCAGTGTTAGAGACTGTCTCAGCTTCTAGACTGTAGGTTTATTCTGTCTCTCTTTCTTACCCAATAAACATTTAATTGATCTAAGCATAGTAGATTGTTTTAGGAAGAGCTGTCCTTTTATATCTGTTTATAGCATTCTCTGGGGTCATGCAATTTTAAGTATTTTCAGGTTGAGAAAAGACCCTAAGTCTAAGTTCTGCTCAGCTGAATCAGGGACCTCAGCGACTTGCAGGGTATTTGACCAAGGGAAAGGTCCTTGCGGAGCCACTTTGAAAACACCTGCCTGTTGTGTTTCTGTCCTGTTACTACAATTCAAGGAGATAAAGAGTTGTTAGACACAGGCAGATTTGGGCTTGCTTTGATTTTTATGTATCTGGAGAATTTGACTGCTAGAGATGTAGGAAGCAGCTGGAAGAAGCACATGAGAATTCACTTGTCTCCAAGCCCAGAGGATAGGATCCTGAGGTGAAAAGACAACAGACAGATCCTTTTGTAGACACAGTACCTCGTGAAAGAAATCAAATATGTTATCCCTTCACAATTAATTTAGGAAAACTGTCTTGCTGAACTACACACCCTCCTACTGCTATTTCTGGCATAAAGGCACATGAGTATGAGAGAAGAGTAACAATGGAAACGGTAACAACCAAATAAATTGTAATCTTACACGAGGCCTAGACTTCAGATATGTTGACTACATCCTTAAATCACTCAGCTTTCATCCTGATCCTCTCTCTTTTGTTCATTTAGCAGAGCCCTTACTTTATGTGCTAGGATACAGCAGTGACCTCAACTCTTTTTTGCAGAAAGGTCAAGTAATGTTTAATTTCAAAAAACTCTTATCTGTGAAAGTATTATCTTAGGTACAGTTCCTCAGTTTGAAACTGACACTTGGCCAGGTGTTTAATGCTCATAGCTATAAGATAGTGCTTCTCTGTCATGGGGAACATTGAAAAAACTGACAAATAATAAACTAAAGAATGTCACATTGAAAAAAAACCAAACTCACAAAATGGAAGCAAATGCATAATTTAGGAACTGTCAGACTATACTGTGAAGTTTTGGTGCAAATTTTAGGTGTTTAAGGTTAGGGTAGACGAGGTGCTTAGGAGCATGATTTAGGGATTGGTGGGAATGGTTGGACTCGACGATCCAGTGGGTCTCTTCCAACCTGGTTATTCTGTGATTCTGTGATTCTGTGAAATTTTGTTCTACTTTTTAACAAAGCCATAATTCAAATGTTTCTTTTCATTTTTTTCTACCAAGCTGTGAAGTGTTCTTCATCAAATTTACTCATGCATTTTATAAGCTCGGAACACCTCATTTTGTGAGATAAGATTTCCTCAGAAACCAATTTTCCATTGCTTGATTTAAATATAATGTTGCTAGCCTGTCTCTTTCATCATTAAAAATTGTTCAAATAGAGGATACTGAAACTTAGGAGAAAATACAAAATTGATAATTTTGATCAAAACAGTTGAAACTGAATTGAGGTGATTATAATTTTTGTTTTTCTCATTTTGAGATAGATTTCACACTTCCTGACTCACCAAATGTGAAAGGCCCCTGACAGTCTCTAGTAGGTAGTACTGCACAATTTCCAAATTTCCTGAGCTGGTGGATTTCCTGGAGTGACCAAAAGACTAGAGGGACATCATTGACTCCAGCTAATATCACTGTCATTAATCACTTTATGCAAACTCAGTTCTTTTATATAACTGTGCTAAAAATATCCACAAGTAATAGGTTGCATCCTTCTCTCTCCTTTGGTCAGCAAAGGCATTTTTTTTTAATGTAACATCCATGTATTTATATTTCTAGGCAAAAAAATGTATTCTACTATTTTGATTATCTGTTGTTTTCTCTCCAATATTTTTTATCTCTGATACTGTGATTCTGTCTAGGTAAGGCTTAAGGAACCAATGAAGGAACAGAAACAATACTTTATGTCTTCAGTGAGATAAACAAGAAGTAATATTGGGTAAATACTGAAAAATGAATTCAATTTGACAAAAGTCTGGCATCAATATGTGGACCCCCAGGGAAAAAAAAAAATGCTTCCCTCCCCTCCCCTCCCCTCCCCTCCCCTCCCCTCCCCTCCCCTCCCCTCCCCTCCCCTCCCCTCCCCTCCCCTCCCCTTCCCCTTCCCCTTCCCCTTCCCCTTCCCCTTCCCCTTCCCCTTCTCCCTCTCCCTCTCCCTCTCCCTCTCCCTCTCCCTCTCCCTCTCCCTCTCCCTCTCCCTCTCCCTCTCCCTCTCCCTCTCCCTCTCCCTCTCCCTCTCCCTCTCCCTTTCTTCTTTTTATATATTTTAGCAGAAACATCCTGAAAAGTTTCCTGAGCCTCCATCAGACAAATCACAGAAAAAATCTATTGGCCTCCTACTCCCTGTTTTGCTGTGGCATGTGGTATTTATCTTCTATTAGATTCTGTTGTACAGTTCCATGAATGTCATAGTTAACTTTGGCAAGCTTTGTATCAGTGACTCAGTCTGCCCTGGCCCCAAACCACTCTAGAAACAGGAATGGCAGGCCCCTAAATTAGAAATTATAAAGTTATGAAAATTGAGAAAGGAAAGAGTTTAAATATATTTATTCTGGGTAGGATTCAGAGAAGCCTCTGACCTTGGTCTTTTTACTTACTGGAGACGACACTGTCCTCAGCTTGATTATGAGATAGAGATGAAATGCAGTGTAAAAGTGATTCCAAATATCTATTGCCAGGAAGCAGATGACATACTAAATTGCTCTGTAGATTGAGCGCTTAATTCAGCGATTTCCTGCTGCAGGAGTTGCCAGTATATGGCCATTTTGTCTTTTTTGGCAAAGAGGCTGCTTTTGGACTGCTGTCTCCAGTAGTCTTTCCTACGCTTCCTGTTGTAGGAAGGTCTGTTTCCTGTCGTGAGATTCCTGATTAGGCTCTGCACTATTTTAGTCTGCAAAATGCCTGTGTAGCAGGTTGCTTCTCTGCATTTGATTCTGATTTGTGGGAAGTGATGCCAGATCACAGTCTGGCCACAACAGAACATCCAAATCCTTCAAGAAATCTAAAAAAAATGCTGCAGCTCAACTGAAAAGAACTGATGTTTAAAGTAGTATTCAGAGGTACAATGCAGATCCAAGTGTTTATTTTTTTAGTGAAGTTTCTCTTGGTCTATTTCTTTTGGTTTCACTAACTAGGGCCTATCAACTTTATTCTATCTTTTTAAAGTATTTCCCAAGGTTAGTTGTCTGCCTTTACTGTTCACAGGATCTCCTAGTGCAGGTCCTAATATACCTCTATAGTGATAAAGATGTTTTCCGTCTCCTACTCTGTATATTGTAGACTTAGAAGTATTTATCCAGGATACGAAGGCTACCTGCCTGAAGTTTATACTGGTTGGATCTAGTGGGGCAGAAATTCCATGAACTGCAGGTCTCTGGAGACTTTTGCAGATGCCAGGAAGGACTCATAGGATATCTACTACTTCTTAGTTTTTTCTGACTCATGCCTTTGTTTTCTAATCAACGTAAATTAGAAAAGGTTTCCCTAGTTTTTCTGCTCTAATATTCTAAGGTTCTGCTTTAATGCCAACATTTCTGAGGCACAGGAGGTTAAGCATAGGGTATACTTTTTGCTGTATTGCTATTTTCTTGGACAATCAATAATTGTTATTGACTGGTCACCAAAGTCCCACTTGCCTTCTTGTTGTAGCACTCACTCCCTGAGTCCTATAAGATCTTTGTCTCTTCTGCCTCATCAACTACAAAAATATAGGGAGGCTAGGAAATGTGGGTGTTGCTGTTGAGGGAGAGAGGTCAGCATGGGGTTTGAGGCATGTGCTTGTTTCAGCGAGTTACTATTGTTATTACCACACCATTCACCAGGATTATGCGTCACTGCAACAGGATCGACATGTTGTAGGCTGCTCAATCTGCCCTATACTGTCTGAGGAAGGTCTGGATGAGATTAATGGCATTGTCATGGACATTCCTTTTTTAATCTGTTCAACCATCACAGAACTCAGAAGAGACCATCAAAATCATTGGAACGTAAAACCAACAGTATGAGAAAAAAATGGGGGAAACTAATTGAACAAAAGATTGAAGGGCCGTGATTACTTATTTGGCTTCGGAAAAGAGTATTGTGAAGAAGTTAATTATTGTTATTTGCCATAGGAGAAAGAGGCAACAGGGTAAAAATGCTAAAATGACTTAGTGAAATTATGAGAGGGAATATACAGCCTCCTGAGTCAGCTGAGTGCCCCTGCTTAGGAGTACAGTCCTGTGCTAAGTGCCAATCCGTATTTTCTGTTTGCTCCCTTTGTACACCTGTCTAATCTCTGCTTATCTTAGTCTTGGCTTCCATCTCCTCTCCTATCCGTCTCTATTAACGTCACCAGCATCCACCTGCAACTAAGTAAATGTTAGCTCTAGCAACAGTGCGCTCTTTAGAGCAAACTACCTGGCTACGCAGCCAAGGCTGGCTCTGCAGAAAATGTTAATCAGAAATACTTTAGGAATCATAGATTTGATCCCTTGTTGCAGGAAAATGGATCAGTGGTTGCTCCCTAAGTGACCCGTAACAGGACAGTCTGACAAGAGTCGTCTCTTTGTCTAGTTTTGAACATTTGTCTGAGGATACAGTTACATGGTTGAGTAACAGTGAGGTCAGTGCAAGCAAAGACAGGGGCCCTCAATTATTTGTTAAAGGGAGAAAAAAGTTTGGGCCTTTTTCTCCACATACCCCTTGGAATCTCCTGCGGGTCTTTACCTCCTTCATGCTACATGCCAGGCACTGCCTGCCTCCTACTGTTCTCTGCATTGTCTAGCGCCTCAGAGCTATCCTGTTCCTTGAATTTACTATTTTGCCAAAGCCTAGTCCTGTCCTTTCCAAGAACAGAACTTGTGGTGTGTGCTTTGCTGTTGATGTTGATGTTGGCCAGCTTCATAGTCGAAGTGTGTCTCAGTTTGGGTGTGAATTTATAACACTGGCTACATGGTAAAAACAGTGCCGCAGATACGAAATAGTTTATGCTGCTTTCGCGTAGGAGATGGGTAGTGCAGAGATACTGTGGGGGAAGAACTTGTGCATAGATTGGTGTTTTGGAGTAGCAAACAGGCAAAGGAGTTGCAGTTGGTGATTTGTTTAGCTATGTCCATAGCTTGGCTAAGTCATATTTCTCTGTTTTAGGTATGCATCTCTGTTTTAGTTATGCATCTCTCTTTTCCAAACCAAAATCTTGTACCAGGTAGAGAAAAAATAAATTCTTTTACTGTACTCCTGAGCAGTAATAAGAAATGTATCTTCACTGCTTCAGAGGAAGGTAGACCCTGTGGATGTCCAGAGAGGATATTAGTGTCTGAATTATGAGACTTCTAATATTTGATAGTGGATTCTGGTCTCAAATTTTATAACTTCTGTGTTAGAACAAACTAAGGGAAAAAAAAAATCCAATATTTGTAACAAATTAGTAAAAACGGAACTCCTTCTGTAAAAAATACTTAATAATGATTTAAAGAATGCATGCAAAACCAGGCAGAACTGAATCATCAGGCATTGTATTTTAATGAATGTGCAACCTGTGTTGAGTGTCGATCAGTATTTTCTGCTTGCTGCCTTTGCAGGCTTATTTGATACCTGCTATTATCTCAGGCCTTTCTTACATCCGCACTCTTATTCTTCCTCCTTAACATCACTAATCTCTACTTGAATTCCTTCTAGGCAGAAAGACTAAGTGCCAGTGTGCAGCAAGTGCAAAGAGTACTTGTCACCATGGCTAAGTGCTAACGTAAATCAGTAGGGTTAATATGTAAGCCTATCAGATGGCTTCAAATCTGAGTGAAGTCCTACCTGCTAATATCACTGCAAAACAGCTTTTCCAATTCTTGCATATTGCCGAAACACAGAGGGAGGAAAGAATTTTCTCTCTTGATGCTTTTTTTTTCATGGAAGGTCAGGCATGATCCGCAGTCCTTTCTTTCTCCCTTGTCTGCAGAGGCTGAGGAGTCTGACACTCACAGAATAAACATTGAGGAAGAGTGAAGAAGAATCATTGCTTGGCTTTCATGGGCAGCCAAAGGACAGCAGAGTAACCTGGATTGCATGCCTGCCTGCTAGTTGATGCTTTAATAGGGTTTATTTTTCTGTGCTGTCCACCAGACTTTGAGTGTGGAAACACACAAATTATGAAAACTTATTTTAAGGGCATTGTGTCAACCTTTTAGAGTCTAGATGATGAGCACAGTGCGATGTGTCGTCTTCTGACTTCAATGTACAACTTAGAGACCTAAATGAAGATTTTATTGTATGGTTTATAGAATTACAAAGGTGTCACAGACTTTCACTCTTCCTTCAAGAAACAGAGTTTGTTACAGCAGGCCAAATCATAGGTCATTTAAATGCAGATTTCTGTACATAGTGTTGTTTTTCAGAGGAAGGAAACCCCTTTATTAATGCACCTCATCAAACATCCAGAACTGTAAAGTAGGGAGGGAGGGGAGAGAAGAACTTACGCTGGCTGTAGGAAGCACAGATGTAGGGTAGCAGTACTGAATGTGGGGTAGCGATGCTGGAAAGGCAGCTACAGTGCCTACAGAGCACTTTAATATAAATATAAGCCTCATTGAATTCTGTGGTACCCAGGACAGGTTAGAAGCTTAGTGACATTCCTCATCTCTACCTTAAAAAGAGGGGCAATGTGTTTGGCAGTGCTCACCTCCAGGTGAGTGAAGAGATCTGGCAAATCCGGTGATGCTGACACCAAATTGTCTGCTAGGGATGATGGCCAGCAGAAGATGAGAGGAGGCTGTCATACTGAACAACTGCTCTGTTGGCTTTCAAGAGTATGCAGTGACTTCTAGGGCTGTCTGGATTTGATGGTGCTGGACACAAACACAGCCAGGCTGTGTTGTGGAAAATCTCCAGCTGGGCAGGAGCAGGACTAGGAAATGCAAGATCATGCTGCCCAGTTCTTTAGTTACAACATCAATAATGATCATTGTAGACATGATCAAAAAGTAATATTAAAAAAAAAATTGCAGCATAAATCAGAAAATGAGATCTCAGTCTTTTTTAATGCCTTTTCTTCCATGATACTTGTTTATCATTACTCAATAGCTTATTAATGGAAGATTGCTGCTTGACACTGCTATTCAATCAAGACAAACCATGGTTTCAATGCATTTTAATAATTCTTTTTTTATCTCTTCCCTCTAGTTCCTCTAAAAAGTTTCATAAAGTTTAGAAATCAATATGAAGAATGGTGAAAGGAGATATTAGGTCCACTGTGATAAGACAAGACCTGTTAAGTTAATGTTGAATGGTAGCTGAATTTTTTAGAAATCAAGGGAGATTGTGTAGTTATTCTCTGGCATTCACTAGGCCTGTCAAAAAAGGTAGGTGCCCAGCCCATTTATTTCCTGGTTATGAGTAAATAAAAATAATGGTCCTTCTGATGAAGAGAAGGAAGTCTCCAGTGAGTAAGCTTCAACAGTGACCTTGTTAAGTTTGTCACATCAACATTTGTCCTGAGTTGTGCAACTAGTGCTGAGACTTTGGGATCCAGATCATACATTAAAGCACCCATTCTCTTTCACAGCACTTAGTAGCTCACATTTAAAAGAGAATATAATTTATTCTACCACTGCAAGTAATTTTCCCACATACTTCAATAAGACAATGCTATTTAAAGAGCAAAGAGAAATATTTATGACACTTCAAACAAAGAAAATACTTCGAGAACAGAAAGTGAAACCAGCTGATTTAACAATTTTTAGTGGCATATTTTCTGTATTTTCTTGTTGTATCATGAATAGTTCCTTACCCCCAAGATGTGTCTGTTTTAAGGCTGTACATTGACTTAAGGTCCTAGAGAAAAATGTGAAGGTCACTTGGGGGCTATCTCAGGGTGGATGAGAGAGGTGCTTGCCAACCCTTTTAGACCTTGGATGAAATCAAATACTATGAGCCAAAGCTAAATCAAACACAAAGTTTAAACACTTTTTTAAAGTCATCTGTAGTTTTAGACCACGAACCAGACTATATGCTGGAATAGAGTAGAGGACAATGACACAGTCAGATGTTAGTCTGGCTCAGAGAAGACCCCTAATTCCTCAAAATCAAAGCTGGTACTACTGCCTCCCAGCCGAAAATGTCAGATATCATTTCATCAGGATGCTAAAGCAGCAGAGTCAGGGGCTTACTGGGATAAGGTCTAGGACATTTATGAAATGCAGACAAAACTGGTGTTTCATGGCTGTGTTTCTTAGGGAAAGGCATTGCCACAAACTACATTCAGGGGAGCTATATCTCTGTTCTGGGTTATGCCACCCAAGCTGACAAGAGGATTGAACTATTTTATTTCCCTATCCATAACTCTGGACACCAGATTCATTGCATATTTCACAAGCCATAGATTATATTGCAAAATTATATGATTTACACTCTGACTGCAAATCTCAGAACTTGTTCTGAATGTGCTGAAGTTTCTGCTGCTTTGACTTGGCCAAGCTGTAACTCTCTACTCCCAAACTAAGAAAACTGGGTTGGTAGAGGGAACCAAACATTTCTGTGCTTTGGGCATGGTGATGTCTCTGGGAAAGATGGGTGTAATGCATGACGAAATATGATGGTTTGACTTTCCTTTCTGTATTCCCAGCAGAACTGTGCCAACGTACTCCTTCTAATGACTTCGGGTATGGAAAACTGAAAGGAGACCAATATAGGCAGGAAGGCTAATTCCAGTGATATGAAAGTCAAATTTTCATACACACAGTAAATTTTATACCACAGTAGTGCACATACATGTATTTATATTCAAGCAGATGCAATGAAACACAGCAAAGTCTCATACTGCCTGATACCATAGGTATTGTATCACTCTGCTGCCTAGCCAAAAGCAAGAAAAATGTTCTGCATTTCTGCTATATATATGGAGTTCTAAAAGAACACTTTTTTCCCTAATCAAATTACTAGTTGCATACTTTAAAAGCTGCTACAGTATTATTATTATTATGATGAAGAGGTCAATGTTTTCTGACTGTTCCAGGTTCTGATTTATTTGCATGGAGATTAGTATGAGACAAATCCAAATAATTGCTGATTTTGGTACATTGCGACTGAGTATACCACTCTCATCATGGAGATCAGTCTGAATTTCTTCTGCTGCTCGTAGCATTATTTTGCTGCTAGGTATCAAAAATGAAGGTAACTTTTCCTGCTCAGGCAATAGGTTCACACTGCAGCGCATAGGGTAAGTAGGAGGAAATGTGTCTCTAGGATGTAGTGCCACTCCATTCCCTGATGGGAACTGCTTCAGAATTTTATCAGCCTATCTCATTGCACTCAGTACATTGCCATTAAAGAAGAGGAGAAAAAGACCTATTCATGCAGGTGGAAGCAAGTGATTCAAACCCCATCTGTATACTAGCATCCTATGTAAGTGCCTGACTGGATGACCTCTCTGAAAAGTAGAAATTTCTGTTTCTAGCTGTTCCTTATTCCCCATTAAATAAAGTGTGTCATTTATTACAGTTAGTCACCATAGTTACCAATTAGGTTTAGGCTATATTCCATGGAATTGATGAAACTTAAATGCATAGTATAACAAAGAAAGAAATATCTTAGAATCCAGGTGCTTCACAAATTCTGTGAATTTGTACAAGAAAACCCATTCCTTAATATTGAAAATAGTAGTTAAGGCATTTATTTTAATTTTGACCCAATCTGGAACATACTATGACTTTTTTAGTGGTACCCACTTATTTTTCTTTTCATTTCATGTCTAGCACCACTTATGTAAGTACAGTACAAAACCCAAGCACAGTTTGTTGTATTTCAGAGTTCTCATTGCCTCTTTTCATATCGCTTGATAATTCTGAGAAGAGTTTGAGAAGAAGCATGATGATCTGTGAAAAGCTATTACAGAATTCTGTAAAAAGAACCAATTCATATGTTGGAGAAAAAAAATCATGAACCATTGGAGAACAAGCTATATGAACAGAAATGAGTTAGACAGGACATACCTGTCCATAGCAGAGCTAAGGATGCTACTGATATATGGAATGTGATAACTACCTAGATATGAGAACTTTGTGGAAGACTTCAGCTGTATGGGTGATCTGAAAAGCTGTACCTTAGGAAGCAGTTTGGAAAACATGGTAGAAGTGCTGCTAAATTTTTGATCCACTTAATATAAATTAAGGCATGGTTGAGCTTGACTATTCCTCTACAATTAAATCCATTATACCTGTAGAAGATGGATGTTTGGAACCAGCTGCAGGTCTGACATTATACAGTTGTAAGATCTCTGACATGTGGTATTGACTTTAATCACTACCTACTACTGTTGCATTTCCAGGTCACCTTGGCTAGCTAGTTCCACCTTGCTAGTGAATTGTTGTTCTGCCTCATACATCAAAAATAGTTTACGAGCATATTGTAGCAAGGCCAAATATTCCTTCATTCCTATCCCCAAATATGCATCAGCTGCACTGTATAGTGATTAACCATCTTGAACACCTGGCAGTATTAAAATCTGAGATTGTTTTAAGATTAAAATAACATCAAGAATATTCATATGTATGTATATGTGTGTGCTTGTCAGTGTATTTGTATATATATGTGGATACATGATGCTGACTGTAACAATCTATTGCAAAGTAAAATAGATTTTTCAGATATTCTTATCCTAGCATTCCTGAAACTCGTTAGGCTCTTTTGATATAATTCCTTTACCTGTCCACATTCCCAAGCTGTTTTTTTTTAAATGTATCCTGTTTTCTATCTTACTCGCCTGATTTATTATAATTAATTTTAATTTCCCAGGAAGTTGCTGATTAACAGCTGAAAGAGGCTCACTTCCCACTGAATGGAAAGGAAGGGGAGAGAATGGAAGGGGAGGGGAGGGAAGGCTCTACAAATGAATGTTTGGAAATAGAGTACCCAGAACACAGGGCTCACAACAAGTGCTATCTCAAGGACAGCTCTGAAAATGCTTCATCTTCAACTATGTTGAAACAGAAATCAGTGGAAAGCATATTCTATCTGAACTGGTGGATCCTTGAATTAGGTGTTGCATGTCCCATACACTGCCATGAGACAATTTTTCTCCTAGTTTCTATGAACAAGAACACTCCTGCATTTCCAGACTCCTTGTTACTTGGTGAGCAGTTTATCTGCTGACTCAGATGAAATGGCACAGCCTCATCTGATGATCTGCTCAACTCAATCTGCTCTGCTCAATGTCCATGTGACGTCTAGCAAGTTGACAAGATGGCCTTCAGGTGAACAAAATTTGAAGATGATATATAGCTGGGGTTGTAGCTCTTCATAAGAAATACCCTTGGCATGAGATTGAATATTTTTAGAGGAACTGCAATATATTTGATGGAGTACTGTTCTTTAAGATACTGCTGCTGTTTGATAAGGCTGGGTGGGAAGGGGGAAACATCGGTCGGGAAAATCTCATTCAAGTAAAACTAAGTTAAAAAAAATCCAAGTAAATCTATTAAAAATAAAACACATGATATTTTATGTCAAACATAAATGAAAGTTTGTCACTTTGGACAGAACCAATGTAGGTTTTCAATTTTATGTTCTCATTCTTGAGGAACTGGAAGTAAAAGATGTTGTGTAGTTTGAAAAATCTTTTCTGTGATAACTCTTTTAGACAAAACCAGACTTAGTGGTTTTTCTTTTCATTGTTCCAGATCCCATTATTCCAAAAAGTGCAGCTTTTCTTTCTTTTATGTAAATGCTATCAAGACACGTAACTTGATATCAAATTACAAATACCACCTAAAGACTACAGGAGGACTGCATGTTCTTACCTCACCATAAATGTGTGAGACAGTTGTCATATTTCCCAGCAAGCTGTACGTCCAAATGTTTGGAAATCATGGAAACCTGAAACTAAACCCTAAATTCTGCACAAACTAACTCTCAAAGCAGAAAAACCCCTAAAGTTGTGTCCAGGAATTCCAAGAGTAATAGTGGGTCTATAAAATGAGTTATACCAAACTGAATGGGATTTTTCCTATTACCGTTTCACAGAACTCTGTGCAAACTGTTGTGAAAAGTATTTTATGTGCAGTAGACCCTCTTTTTTTTTTTTCCAGTAATAGTATGTTTGATTGTATTTTTCCCTTTACACAAGAGAAAAATCCTGGTTCCAGTAGCTGGCCAGACAGCCTCCATATTTCATTTAAAATATGGAAGACTAGTTTTGCTCTCAAGATCCTCCCTGTGTCTTCCACAAAGTTGATGCAATTACATACATGCATGAATGGCAAGAATAATGCCTACTTGTTATAAAAATAAAATTGTGGGGTTTTTCCTGCTAAGAAAAAGGCAGACTAATAATCTATTTTTGTATTTATTCTTCAGTTTGTAAAGAAAAAATAATAGCTAAGCTGTTTTAAATTAAATTTTACAAAGCATATGCTCCTGGGCAGAAATTTATAAATCCGCTTTCGGCCCAAAGCACATTTTTATGGTTGAGCTATAATAAACTACTCAGAAGAGGGATTCCACTGGAATTGCTTAAAGGATATAGTAGCATCAAAGTTATGATTACTATAAAGCTTCACAGTAGACTTTGAATTTACTTGACAGAACCAGCAGGACCATTTTTATTTAGTTTGACTTCTTATCACAAGAACCTACCAGAATCTCACGCTACAGAGAAGAAAACATAGCCAAAAATTTGAAGTAGAGTAATAATTAAAATAATAAAGTGGAGGCCAGGGCATCCCAATGCCATAATATATTTGATGCATGAATGTTGCTATTCTGAGTGTCTTGGCACAGGGAAAAAGTAGAAAAAGGAAAGCATTTGTGAAGTAAGATCCTGTTCACCAACAGTTAAAAGCCAAGGTGATCTGTGATGGACATAGCTTTATTACAAACTTAATTTAGCAGATGCTTGTTGGCTTACAGTGAAGCTCAGTTTGCAAAATAGGGTAATCTGTCTAGCAGTTACACAACATAATGTTGCACTCAATGCAGAAATATGCCAAGAGGATAATAAGGAGAGAAGGCTGGGCATTAGCTGATAATTTTGCAAAATGCATGTTAAAGGACTAATGATAGCTGTTCACTATTGAAATGAAATGTTTACATAAAATCTTCCCCTTACAGATGACTTTGTGTCCCTTGGGTAGGTTGCCGGTTATTTGAGGACCTAATTACTCTTGTATCGAATCCAAGATACAGTCTCTATTTCACCTAAGAGAAATACGCTGGCTACTAAAACTGGAAGATCTTTTCCTGCCTTACCTAACAGAAGCATCTTAGTCTGGCTCTTAAGAGGGGGTTAGGGTCGCACAAGAGAAGGCATCAGAGGGAAAATGTGGACTACATGGCTGCATGCAGTAAGCCCCTATGCTTGCTATTCACCTGGTACAACTCCAAGCACCACTGGCAAGAGCTTGAACATGAAAGGCCTGTCCTGCATCTGAAATACAGCAAAGATCTGCAATGGCCTCAACACACCTCCATAGTCAAGATAAGTCAGTGCATACTTTTCTTCTGTAAGCCTTGCTACATGCAAATAAAAGTACGGAAGTTGAGGGAAATTCACCCTGAGTCAAGACTTATACATACAAAAAGCTAAAGATACTGTGATAACAGTCAATTTTAGTCAAGGAACTGTATTTGGGGTAGCTTACACACCTGGTTGGAAATTAAAGACAAGAGAAAATGGGATGATAATTGATCATACAGGGGATGCTGAGGTGCATGGACACACGTGCTTTTGTGGGCATAATAGCAGCTTCAGTAGAAAGTCAGCTTCTGATTCACTGGTGTGATATGAAGTAGGAGAGAGACAACAAATTTGAGTAACTGGAACTGGGATGGTACTTTGATCACGATGAGAGGAAGAGGCATTTTCTCAGTTTCACATCTGAAGAATCTTTCAAACTGTCAAGAAAATGAAAAGGCACAAGAGATCACAGAATCATAGAATCACCAGGTTGGAAGAGACCCACCGGATCATCGACTCCAACCGTTCCCACCAATCTCTAAACCATGCCCCTCAGTATCTCATCCACCTGCACCTTAAAATCCTCCAGGGAAGGCGAGTCAACCACCTCCTCAGGCAGACCATTCCATTGCCTAATGACCCTTTCAGTGAAGAATCTTTTCCTTATGCCGAGGCTGAACCTTCCCCGGTGGAGCTTGAGGCCATTCCCTCTCGTCCTGTCCCCTGTCACTTGGGAGAAGAGGCCAGCTCCCTCCTCTCCACAACCTCCCTTCAGGTAGTTATAGAGAGCAATAAGGTCTCCCCTCAGCCTCCTCTTCTCCAGGCTAAAGAACCCCAGCTCTTTCAGACGTTCCTCAAAAGGCTTGTTCTCCAGCCCCTTCACCAGCTTCATTGCTCTTCTCTGGATTCGCTCCAGAGCCTCAACATCCTTCTTGTGGTGAGGGGCCCAGAACTGAACACAGTATTCGAGGAGCGGTCTCACCAGTGCCAAGTAAAGAGGGAGAATAACCTCCCTGGACCTGCTGGCCACGCTGTTTCTGATCCAAGCCAGGATGCCATTGGCCTTCTTGGCCACCTGGGCACACTGCTGGCTCATGTTCAGTCGGTTGTCAACCAGCACCCCCAGGTCCTTCTCCTCCTGGCAGCTTTCCAGCCAGGTTTCTCCTAGTTTGTACCTCTGCTTAGGGTTGTTGTGCCCCAAGTGCAGGACCTGTCATTTGGCCTTGTTAAACCTCATGCTTGTTAAACCAGATGGTCTCTGCCCAGCAGTCCAGCCTGTTCAGATCCCTTTGCAGAGCCTCCCGACCCTCCAGCAGAGATGGTCAAATAAGCCTATGACATGGTGTACCAATGTCATAACCGCAACTGAGAAGCAAGAAAGATCACAGGATCAATGTGTTCCCAAATAAAAAAAGCATAAAGTGAGACAGGAAGGGGCTGCCAACCACGTATGTCTCTGTGATAACCTATTTGAACAACTTGTCTTCTTTCTTTTTTTTTCAAAGGGCTCTGAAATATCATGCAGCAGTAAGGGTTAAGTATCAACACAGTGATATAGGAGGGCTGCTCGACTTACTCTTCTGTAAGCGCTAATAAGTCAATGAACTTGTGAAATGAATAGTGAAGGAAGAGGATGGTTGGTGTCTGCAGGATGAAATCCTAATCCTTCATTAGAGTAAGAGCTAGCCAGTTCTGTTTTCCTGATCAGTGAGCCAGAGAAAACTGCTGGTATGATGGGAACTTTAACCACCCATGGATGACAATTTAGAACTGACTGCAACTAGTAAGATATCTCTCAGTCCTTGCCATCAGCGCTTATGGCTCCTTTGAGGGAATTCTTGGCACTATGGATAGTGGTAATTCACATGAAAGTGTTTCAGGCTTTTACCATCTCATTTGAATATCTCCATTGCTCTAAATTTTTTTTATCCAGCTCTTAGAAAAAGAGAAAGAGAAGCCATAACACCTTTATAAAGTAATACCTTTTTTTTAGCTAACCAGTTTACTCTGAAAGTGTGTTTGACCACCTTGGAGGTATTGTTGGCCATGTCAAGTAAAAGACAAAATTCAGAGCTTGCTTTGAGTTAACACTACATGCAGGTAGGATGTGAAATCTAAACCACGAGTTAGTCAAGTTATTTACACAACCTCAACATACATGATTACCCTCAGAATCATGGACAGACTTCTTGCATAATTTCTGATACCCCTAATTCTATGTAGGAATTGCTAGGAAGATACTATGTAGGTAAAATAAATTCCTTTTTGATACTGACAGATGGAAATAGGATTTTAAAAAATGGTTGGGGTTCTCATCATGCTTATTTTATTTATAAAATGTTTTAAAATTTCTTTAAAGTACATTTCCTCCTACCTGCTTCATATAGATACAAAATGACTCACAGCTGATTCAAAGCATACTGCAGGCTGGCAGAAGACACCAGCTGAATCCAGGGGTGTCTGCAAACCCTGGGAGTGGATTTCCCAGGCTCCTTGGCACAGCTGTTTTTCTTAACATATGCTTTACAAGCCTAAAAGACAAATCCCTCAAGGCTTTTGTTCTTCTGAATGTTTCGAAGGTTCATCCTCTGACTCAAGGGGAAAACTCTGTGATGAATCTGTACATTCATAAAGCTTTTTTGAGTTGCTTTCAAGAAGTACTGGCATCATCTGTTATGCTTAAAGGCAGAGACTCAGTTAAAGTATATTCAAAACCCAAGCATTTTAAACACTGAACTTCCACTGCAGATGACTAAAACATAGACATTTTTCATCATTTTATGAATATTTGAACACTTTACAGGGGGGTATTATTGAGAACATGTCAAAATCTGAGGGTGTTTTAATGTAATGAAAAGCTTTAAAGAATCTGCAGACTGCTCCAGAGGTTTCTTCAAAGAATATTCCAGAGCTGGGGGAAAAAAACAGATACAGCTGCTTGCTTTGTCGGGGTTTTTTTGTTCTTTCTTTTTAGTCACTAATTAAAATGAGAGAAACTTCTGTTTACTGTGATATTTCATGATTTGCATTGTGCACATTTAGGAATGGGAACTGCTTGCACTCACTGACAAACAGGCTGGCTGGGAGGATGTATTCAAAGCAGAGCCATCTAAAAAGCAGAGCTGACCCATTTTGTAGCTGCTGCTCAGGATATCCAGTTCTCTTTATGAGTGTGATTTAGATTGTGAATATTCCCACTGTTTCCAGCACTAGATATTATACAACAGGAATACACAGTCATTCACCCCAGTTTGCCCCACTGTCTCTCAATTTCTTCTCTAAATACTCCTTGTCTTAGGAAAACAGGGAAGCATCTCCTTGACAGTGACTTAATTCTGGTCCTCTTCCACCAGTAAAGCACTAATAAAGTTAACATCACAGCAGATTGACCTCTGGGCTTTTTATTACCTTGAAAAGGCTTAAGTGAAATTGTGTTGGTAAGACAGTGCCATACCTTGTCCGGTCATAGATGATGCAACAGAGAGAACCACAGACCACAGAAATAAGCTGAGTTTAACTTTTCAGCCTGAAATCCTGACGAATAATGAGTCTTTTCATCAGAACTTGCAGGTCTAGTGTCCTCTACAGCTCACATTATTGCCTTCCTCTTCCCCCTCACTGTCTGGCTGCAGCCTGATGAGAATCGGTAACACTAATCTTTGAATCTTTGTTATTGAGTAACTTGTTTCATGTCACAGGAGTCAAACGTCTTTAACAAACTCTTAAGAGAAATGGATATGACCCCTGTGTACTCTGAGAATCATTCAGTGCGTACAAAGCCCCCTGGGTGCTGCTGGGCACGATGCCGCCAGCCACTCAGGTTTGGGTCACACTGTTATGAAAAAGAAGGAAGGAGATAAAGAAATAAAGACATATTACAAATGTACTCTCACAAAAATATTGTTTCCCTGTCTATAAATAATGATTGTGAAATGTGAAATTCATTTAGAAAGAAGACACAGAGATTTATTCAGTAGGCAGATTTTTGGCACAGGATTTCTGGCCCAGCTACAAGAATATCCGACCCCTTCTGCGAAGAAACACCAGCCTGGGGCAGTCATTGCTTCCACATAACCTCTGCCTGTCAGCTTGCCTTCCAGGCACCATGGTCAAATGTTCTCCTCTCAGCCCCAGGGATGAGGATTTTTCCTTCTCCCTGGTCCCACAGAAATGCAGGTACTTAAAGACACCTTTCCTGTTGCTTGGAGTAAATTATAGGACAGCATGGACACTTCTTGTCACCAAACCTTGTGTTGTAGCCAGGGTGAAAGCATGACCTGAGGCTGCTGAAGTACAATGGACACTTGCCTGCTGGTCCCATCAGCTCTTCTAGCAGCTCAAGTATTTGAGTGCAGTTGTTGAAGGCAGCACATCTTCCTTGCAGTGATTGTATTGAAGACGAGGGCAAGTCAATGCAAACCAGACTTTCTTGAGGTTGAGGTTCATTGCTTGGCTCTTAGGCTTTTCTAACACACCAGTGCCATCAGGGAGGACAGAAAGTTGTGTTTCATCAAAAATGAGCTGCCCAGGGAAGCCAAAGAACAGGCTTGCTTAGGAGTCAGTTAAGCATCTGCTGATGGCCTGGGCCAGCTGGGGTGCCCATGGTCCTTCAAATACCAAGTCCCAGAGTCTGGCCCTGACAGGGATCAGTGGTGACTGAGGGGCTGCACTCCTTCCCACAAGGAGTCTGCAGGCATCTTCCCAGTGCTGGCTTCAAGGCATTTTGTTTTTGTCTGTCACTTAAGTAACCAGAAACTTGCAAGCTCTGAATATGTTTCTGAAACAAATTACCTGCTTTTGGTTTGGTTTTTTTTGTTCTTTTTTTTTTTACACAGAATAAAATCTCATCAGAATTATCATCTTGCAGAAAATAATGTTATTTTCCTTTTTTAGCTTGAAGCACCTGAAAGAAAACATTGATGTTCCCTAGGAGACAGAAGTTTTGTGTTTAGCTAACTTTGTTCAGCCTTCATTCTCCAGCTTCTGCAGCAACTGAGGTAGAGAAACCCTGGACAAATGACCTTTGTCATTGCACATTTCATTTGAACCAGAACAGCTCCACTCAGTGACTGAAAAAAAAGCCTCCAAATAAAAAGCAAGGGACCAAGTGGCTAATGACTTTACCATAATGTGTATGAGCAGTGGATCTATATTAAATTTACCATGTTGTCCTTCTGGTGTTGCTTCATCCCTTCTGAGTACTGGTATTTGCAACGGTAACATTTTACTCTGAGCATACTTTGTGTCTTTGGGACACTGCTTTGAAAGCCTGCTGTATAACCTAAAGGGATTTATAGTCATCCCATTAGGATACAATGAAAAATGAGAGACAGAATATTTTTTTTCGAATAGGGCATAACGACACATACTTTTAAATAAATGCCTGCATTTCTGGTAAGTACTACTCAAGAATTTGCATCCAGAACTCATGATTGTTATTTTTATGGTCTAAAAGTGACTGGAAAAAGCAGTGGTACTTAATGTAGTAGCACCTAAAATTCCAAAGGGAACAAACCCTTTCCTGTCATAAAATTTCCAGATGATAATAAGATTGTGGTTGTCAGGATTAGAGGAATGGTATAGTCTCCAGTAGTTGGAGAGCTCAATGCCTTACTTTGTGGAGCCTAAACAAGAATCGTGCTGGTTTTTAAATAGGAAACATCTTTGTTCCTTTGAAAAAATAACTGAATATGCAATATATCACTTTATATCCAATGTATCCTGACCTTACAAAAAATGTTCTTTTGAGAGAGGATGTGAGGCTCCTGAGATGTATTATAGATAAAGCGGTTTCAGCTGCCTGGTATGAGCTTACTGCTGCTTCTTTATTCATCTAAGCATGACTTTTGTGTTCAGTGCAAAGGAGGAGTGTTAATTATTTACACTACTATAAATCTTTAATTACTGTGATATGATGTCTATAATCCCTTTATTATTTGGAGCAGTGGAATGTTTCTTGCTATGATAGACACAAAATGGGATATGACTGAAATGAAAGCTATTCGTCACTGGCTGGTGTGGGAGACAGTGGTAAACTTTGTGTAGCAGGCATCCGATGTCTTCAGTAACATGCATGTCACTTTGTAAGCAAGCAGGGGTTGTGGCTAAGTTATTTACAGTGCACTACAATAATATAGAGTGTGTATGGATAGTACCAGATGTGATTTACTGTTTGTGCTGTGGTAACTGCAAAGACACATCTCCCATCCCATGAAGGCCCTAGTACTAAGCAGTATCATCATTCAAGCAGTTGCTACAGCTT
Source organism: Clamator glandarius (assembly GCA_033459285.1). Taxonomy (NCBI): domain Eukaryota; kingdom Metazoa; phylum Chordata; class Aves; order Cuculiformes; family Cuculidae; genus Clamator; species Clamator glandarius. The sequence goes on from JAUNZM010000294.1 coordinate 1,341,516, forward strand.
CAATGGGACCATCGACGCATTTGCAGCCTGGGATCTAAGTAATTACCTTGTTGGATCAGGGCTTGTCTTGTCTTGGTGTTTGGGGATATTTCAGCTCTATTTTATTGAGGATTCAGGTGTCACTACATTTATTACAACAAATGGAAAGTGAGATGGGAAATAATAATTGAAATGGGATAACAAGCTTTTTTACTTGGCTTTTATCTTCACAACTATAATTGCACAGCCTAGCTGGCCCCCTACATAATTCATGCAGCCTATAACTAAAGGTAATCAGGAAAGCAAAGAGGAAACACAGTACAATAATAATAATAATTTATGCAATGTTGTTGCCCGTGTTAGTGTGAAACTGGATCTGCCACATCATGAGTGTTTCCCTCCTGTTCTGTGTTACACTTCTCTCATCACTTCACTATATTTCTTCTGAATTGTGCTCCCAGTTTTTTGTCATTTATTAAAGATAACCTCCCTTTGTACAGAGGAGGGCCTCTGCTCAGACTAGTCTTATCTTCTTTCATCTTTTTCTGAATAAAAAGATAGCATATAGCCTTTGTCTTGGGTATAAGCATTCCTTCAGCTCAGAATAACTTTAACATTGTCTTTGACCCTGGACACAGAGAGTTGTTTTTCTCTTTTCTGTAGCAGAACGATGATGATCTATGAGACAACTTTTGCCTGCATGCTAGAAAGACTTCAGGATTTGGCATTATTCTTTTCTTTGGAAATAAAAAGTCATGATTCCTAGCTAAACATGGAGGAGCAGGAAGTCAGGAAGAAGAATTCGATTAATGCCTGGCTATGAGCCTGGTGTGAGGAGAAGGGTTTTGGCTTCTTTGATCATGGGGTGGCTCATGCACCCCCAAACTCTGTTGCTAAGGATGGGACACGTGTGCCTCCTAGGGGGGCTAAAGCCCTTGCTAAAAACCTAGCTAAGCTCATAAACCAAGCTTTAAACTAGATGTGAAGGGGGAGGGGATTGAGACCAGGCTAGACAGGAGTGAGCCCGGACGTGGGGCACTAGTGATTCAGAGAGGGTGTGCTGGAGAGGACCACCAGTACAGCACCACACAGAAAGTGGGGGTGAACACACCTGGGGGTGGTAGGGGAGATACGGGTGCTCTGGCGCTAGCTACTCCAGTTACCAGGCAATTGGGAATGAACTCTGTTCCCTCTAAGAGGGCTGAAGGCTCAGCAGCAGAACTGAAGTGCATTTACACCAATGCACACAGCATGGGGAATAAGAAGGAAGACCTGGAAGCTGTCGTAGGGCAAGGAGCCTATGATGTCGTTGCCATCATGGAAACGTGGTGGGATGACTTGTATATAACTGGAGTGCAGCTATGGTGGGGTACAAACTCTTCAGGCGGGATAGGAAGGGTAGGAGAAGAGGTGCGGTAGCCCTCTTTGTAAGGGAGGACTTGGACACCATTGAGATGGATTGTGGCGATGAGGAGATTGAGTGCCTGTGGGTTAAAATCAGAGGAGCCCATAAGAAGGTAGATTTTATGATGGGAGTCTGTTACAGGCCACCCAGACAAGGAGAAGCAGCTGACGAGCTCTTCTATAAACAGCTGGGGTTAATCTCTAGATCGATGCATCTCGTTCTTGTGGGAGATTTCAGTCTTCCTGATATCTGCTGGAAATACAATAGAGCAGAAAGGAAGCAGTCTAGGAGGCTCCTGGAGTGTGTGGAAGACACTTCCTTGCACAGCTGGTGAATGAACCAACAAGGGAAGGTGCCCTCCTGGACCTGCTCTTTGTGAAAAGAGAAGGCCTTGGGGGGGATGCGGCAGTAGGAGGACACCTAGGACTAAACGATCATGAGCTGATAGGGTTTTCTGTTCTAGGCGAAGTGAAGAGGGTGGTTAGCAGGACAGTAGCATTAAATTTCCAGAGGGCAGAAGGCTGGTTGGCAGTCTCATGGGAGACAGTACTTAAGGGCAAGGGAGCCCACGAGGGCTGGGAGCTCTTCAAAAAGGAGATCCTAGCGGCTCAGGAGAAAGCCGTCCCCGTGTTCCAGAAAAAAAAGCTGGCAGGGGAAAAAAACAGCTTGGTTGAACAGAGAGATCTTGAGTGATATCAAGAAGAAGAGGAATGTTTATGGGCTCTGGAAGAGGGGGCAGGCCTCTTGGGTGGACTACAGGAGGAAAGTGAGATTGTGTAGAGAAAAAATCAGAAGGGCTAAGGCTCAACTAGAAATCAGATTGGCAAAGTCTGTGAAAGATAACAAAAAATTTTTCTATAAATACATAAATAATAAAAGGAGGACTAGGGAGACCATACAGTCCCTATTGGATGCAGAAGGAACAACAGTGACAGAGGACGAGGAAAAGGGCGAGGTACTTAGTGCCTTCTTTGCCTCAGTCTGTAATTGTAAAGAAAGTTGTTCCTTCTGTGTACAAGCCCGGGAGGAAGAGGAACAAAATGAGGCTCCCATTATCCTAGAGGAGGTGGTCAGGGCCTTGCTTGCCCAACTAGACATCCAGAAGTCTATGGGGCCGGATGGGATTCACCCAAGGGTATTGAAGGAGCTGGCGGATGTGCTGGCCAAACCCCTTTCCATCATCTTCCAACAGTCCTGGATGACTGGGGAGGTTCCACTGGACTGGAGGCTGGCTGATGTTGTGCCCATCTCCAAGAAGGGTCGCAGGGAGGATCCAGGGAACTACAGGCCTGTTAGTCTGACCTCAGTGCCAGGGAAAGTCATGGAACAGGTGATCTTGAGTGCTATCTTGCCAAACTAACCTGATTGCCTTCTGTGACTTGGCTACTGGACGAGGGAAAGGCTGTGGATGTATCTTCCTGGACCTCAGTAAAGCCTTTGACACAGTTTCTCACAGCATTCTGCTACGGAAACTGTCAGCCTCTGGCCTGGACAGGCGCACACTCTCCCGGGTGGAAAACTGGTTGATGGCCGGGCCCAGAGAGTGGTGGGAAATGGTGTTAAATCCAGCTGGAGGCCAGTTACAAGTGGGGTTCCCCAGGGCTCACTGCTGGATTCAGCCCTGTTCAATGTCTTTATCAATGACCTGGATGAAGGCATCGAGTTCTCCCTTAGCAAGTTTGCAGATGACACCAAGCTGGGTGGAAGTGTTGATCTGCTGGAGGGTCGGGAGGCTCTGCAAAGGGATCTGAACAGGCTGGACCGCTGGGCAGAGTCCAATGGCATGAGGTTTAACAAGGCCAAACGCCAGGTCCTGCACTTGGGGCACAACAACCCTATGCAGTGCTACAGACTAGGAGAAGTCTGTCTAGAAAGCTGCCAGGAGGAGAGGGACCTGGGGGTGTTGGTGGACAGCCGACTGAACATGAGCCAGCAGTGTGCCCAGGTGGCCAAGAAGGCCAATGGCATCCTGGCTTGGATCAGAAACGGGGTGACCGGTAGGTCCAGGGTCCATTCTCCCTCTGTACTCGGCACTGGTGAGACCGCACCTCGAGTACTGTGTTCATTTCTGGGCCCCTCACCACAAGAAGGATGTTGTGGCTCTGGAACGAGTCCAGAGAAGAGCAACAAAGCTGGTGAAGGGGCTGGAGAACAGGCCTTTTGAAGAACAGCTGAGAGAGCTGGGGTTGTTTAGCCTGGAGAAGAGGAGGCTGAAGGGAGACCTTATTGCTCTCTATAACTACCTGAGGGGAGGTTGTAGAGAGGAGGGAGCTGGCCTCTTCTCCCAAGTGACAGGGGACAGGACGAGAGGGCTTTCCAGCCAGGTTTCTCCTAGTCTGTAGCTCTGCTTAGGGTTGTTGTGCCCCAAGTGCAGGACCCGGCATTTGGCCTTGTTAAACCTCATGCCGTTGGTCTCAGCCCAGCGGTCCAGCCTGTTCAGGTCCCTTTGCAGAGCCTCCCGACCCTCCAGCAGATCAACACTTCCACCCAGCTTGGTGTCATCTGCAAACTTGCTAAGGGAGCACTCGATGCCTTCATCCAGGTCATTGATAAAGACATTGAACAGGACTGGAGCCAGGACTGAGCCCTGGGGAACCCCACTTGTCACTGGCCTCCAGCTGGATTTAACTCCGTTTACCACCACCCTCTGGGCCCGGTCATTCAACCAGTTTTCCACGCAGGAGAATGTGCGCCTGTCCAGGCCAGAGGCCGACAGTTTCCGTAGCAGAATGCTGTGAGAAACTGTATCAAAGGCTTTACTAAAGTCCAGGAAGACCACATCCACAGCCTTTCCCTCGTCCAAGAGTTTAGTCACTCGGTCATAGAAGGTGATCAGATTACTCTGGCAAGACCTGCCTTTCATGAACCCGTGTTGACTGGGCCTGATCACCCGGTTCTCTTGCAAGTGCTTCTTGATAGCACTCAAGATCATCCACTCCATGACTTTCCCCGGTACCGAGGTCAGACTGACAGGCCTGTAGTTCCCCGGATCCTCCCTGTGTCCCTTCTTATAGATGGGCACGACATCAGCCAGCCTCCAGTCCAGCGGAACCTCCCCAGTCATCCAGGACTGTTGGAAGATGATGGAAAGGGGTTTGGCCAGCACACCCGCCAGTTCCCTCAAAACTCTTGGGTGGACTCCATCCGGCCCCATAGACTTGTGGGCATCTAGCTGGGCAAGCAAGTCTCTAACCATCTCCTCTTGGACCTTGGGAATCTCATACTTCTCTTCCAACCCCTGTGGTTGTGCACAGAGGGAACAATTTTCCTTATTGTTAAAGACTGAGGCAAAGTAGGCATTGAGCACTTCAACCTTGTCTTCATCCCTTGTTACTGTTGTTCCCTCTACTAGGGACTGGAGATTCTCCCTAGCCCTCCTTTTGCTGTTGATGTATTTGTAGAAAGACTTTTTGTTGTCTCTCACAGTCTTGGCCAATCGCATTTCTAGTTGGGCCTTAGCCCTCCTGAGTCCATCACTCTCAGGTACACTGTTATGGTTCTGATGGTGTGACTTAGTTTAAATATAAAATAAGTGTAAATTATTATTTTTAATTATTTACAATTGAAACCATGAGCTGACCTGATATTCATGGTAGCCACTGGACACTGTGATCTGACTTTGCGGAAGTGTATGAACTCTGATAAACTTGAGCTGAGTTCTTATTTAACCACTTATAGGTAATGCACTTATTTCTTATGCCCCTTAGCACTGAAGTGTGTAAGCAGACAAGGTTTCTAGTAATTATATGCTCTTCGTTATATATGTTTAGCATGACTTTCCTCAGAAAATAATATCTCTGTTAGTCTAATTTAGAGTGGTTAACTGAGAATTTTGTTTTAAAGTTCCAGTTTGCCTCAAACATTTTTGAACTAATTTTTTTAAATTAGTAAATTTCAGTTTGCAATAAAGTCTCAGAAATCAACTGCATTTCACTACTTTTTCTGATTTAATATCCTAGAATATATGCAAAATAGAAATTGTTTCTGAAACTAGTTGAGAGAAATAAAACTTTTCATATCACTTTCAGGAGGTCTGTTGGCTGTTGTTACCAGAACAACTTACTTTATGGCTAGGGAAAAAGAAGGGTCTTTCAAAACCTGCAGCGCACCAGGAACAATTTGTATCACAAAGGGTGAAATTCACAAATAAGTCTATGGAAGATTTCACAACTTCTTTAACGGTTTCTCTAAACTAGCTTTCCTTTAACCCTCATTCTCTTGTAATCCTTCATGATTCAATATTGCAGGAGAATAATTTTTCATCATTGCTGAAAATATTACCCTGAAGTTATAATGTGAAAAGCTTCCAGAAGACCTCATGGAAGAAACCTGAACATGTTAACATAGGAAATTCAATGGATGTACAAATTAGATTGGCTTATTAGATGTGAACATTCATGTGATTTCTTCAACTTTGCTCATAAAGATTTACTGCTGCTTTGTTGCTCTGATTGCTGCAATATGTCAGTCTGTCAAGGAAGAAGCACAGCCATAAAAAGGCTTGACTTCTTGTTTTCACATGCCATACATTGCCTATCAGTAGCTTTTACTTGTATTTTCCTTTTACATTCACTTTCTTTTTATTATCACCCATCTGAAAAAACAATAAATTGAAAAATTATTGGTTTATAATTGATTGACGACACTTTTTATTAGGACACTAAAATACACCATATTCTCATAGTTTAGTACATCCATTATTTTTAAAAGAGGAGAGTTTAAGTTCTGATTTTAATAGCAAAATGAGACTTGAAATGTGACTCTTGGGTATTTTTTCTAGTTATTTCCAGATTTTTTTTACAGTTAGAGCTCTAAGGATTGAAGTGTGGAAAAAGTATACAGTTATCAGAAGATAGCCGGCAGATTTAATGAATATTCAAAAGAAGATTAAAAGCAGAGTACTAACTGTACAGTACCTAGTGTACTGAAGGTTATTTTATCAGTAACTAAGCAGTTAAGATACAAAACGCAGAGGGAACTGGCAACCATAATATCAGAGCACGCAAACTTCTCATGAGAACTTCACCCAGAAATGTTGTGATTATTTTGTAGCATGATCACATTAACGGGTTAGTGCACATACTTTGTGGAGAGTGTGTACTTCAAAACACAGTCTTAACTTTGGCTTAGAATTTACATCTTTAGTGTTTTCTGTTCTTTCTCTCAGCAATGTCCAAAGTCTGATTCTCACAAACCATCTTACTTTGAAGTCATGCTCTTATTACTCCCACATAGGTCTTTGTTCACATAGATGCCATCAGTTTAGTGGTCATAGTTGGCTCTCAAGTACAGTAGTATAATGTCACTTGAGCAGATACTACCTTAGCATATGGAGTAATGAAGGTAGCCTGTTATGCTCATCAGTTGTTTTATTCAATAAAGGAAAATCCTTTTCATTGTACTATAAGGGGTTTTTTTTTCACTGAGATATAAAATACAATAGCTTCTGAAAATGTGTAAAAGAGTAAGGAAGCAGCTCAAATTGGGTTGCATGTTGTTAAGTTGTTCTCTGGAGCTTAGCTTGTCCTGCTTTATCAACAGTGAGCTGACATGTATTGGAAATAGCAAGCAGATACTTGGTAATAGTCCAATATTGATTCTTTATTCTTAATGATTTTAGCTTGCTTCTTAAGCATCCCTTACCTTTTCACAGGAGTTTAAACAAACACTGAATATCAATTTTGACTTTGGTTTTATAACTGAAATAAAAATAGAAGATACAAAAATGATCATAAAGGCTGTGTAGTCATTGACACTGTAATTTTTGATTGAAAAAGGGAACATCATTTTACAATGCAAGATCCAGTTGCTTTTTCTAAGAGATTTAACAGAACATTTCCTGGTTGCTTTTGGGCAAAATAAGTGCAACAGGAGCATTAGTCTTACATGTTTGTTTGAATGAGTATAGCTGAAAGCCAGATTTGTTGCTTACATTGCCCATATTGTTGTGCTCATTCAGGACACTGAAAGGACCTCTGCTTTTAGATTTTTTTCTGTGTATGTTGAAAACATTTGTTTCTTTCAGTACCTAGCCAATGTTATGTAATATCACATCAGCCTATGCAACGTGGTGAAATATTGCATAAGCCTATTACTTTTGCCCGTTGGCATGACAGAGGATAAAAATGAGATTTTAAAGTGTTCCCTTCTTACTTGAAATATCCCAAGGCACTTTTTGAAGTAAAATTCTAAACTATATGAATGCAAGTGGGTGTTAGGTAACTAGCAACATCCTGAACATGGCAGCAGAGAGAAAGGCTTCTGCTTTTTTTTTAGGAAGAGAATTTGTGGGCCAGAATGGATGTGCTGTGTTTGAAAGCTCCTCATGCAGCTGACAATAAGAATTATTTGAAGTTCATCATGCCATTTTGCTATATTACAATGGGAATGGATTTTGTGGTCAGATCTGTTTATTTTCAGGTATATTCAAGCCAGAGAAATTATTTGAGTGGTGCTGCAATAGTAATGCAGTGTGTATGTATTACATTCACAATTTGATATTATGCATTATATTTGAGAGCTATGAATTACTCATAGCTGGAGTTTATTTGTAACATTTTGGTCAAAGGCATTAGTGCAATTACGTCAAGGAAATGAGTTTAATGTGAAACTTAAGAATTGCCCAGCTTGATGAGATCTTATTCAAATTTGAATCATAGAATCATAGAATCATAGAATAAGCAGGTTGGAAGAGACCCACTGGATCATCGAGTCCAACCATTCCTATCAAACACTAAATCATGCCCCTTAGCACCTCACCCACCAGTGCCTTAAACACCTCCAGGGAAGGTGAATCAACCACCTCCCAGGGCAGCCTCTGCCAGGGACCAATGACCCTTTCTGTGAAAAAAAATTTTCTTGATATCCAGTCTAAATCTCCCCTGGCGGAGCTTCTGGCCATTCCCTCTCGTCCTGTCTCCTGTCACTTGGGAGAAGAGGCCAGCACCCTCCTCTCTACAACCTCCCCTCAGGTAGTTATAGAGAGCAATGAGGTCTCCTCTCAGCCTCCTCTTCTCCAGGCTAAACAACCCCAGCTCTCTCAGCCGCTCTTCATAAGGCCTGTTCTCCAGCCCCTTCACCAGCTTCATTGCTCTTCCCTGGACTCACTCCGGAGGCTCAACATCCTTCTTGTGGGGAGGAGCCCAGAAATGAGCACAGGATTTGAGGTGTGGTCTCATGAGTGCCGTGTACAGAGGGAGAATAACCTCCCTGGACCTGCTGGTCACACCGTTTCTGATCCAAGCCAAGATGCCATTGGCCTTCTTGGCCACCTGGGCACACTACTGGCTCATGTTCAGTCGGTTGTCAACCAACACCCCCAGGTCCCTCTCCTCCTGGCAGCTTTCTAGACAGACTTCTCCTAGTCTGTAGCTCTGCACAGGGTTGTTGTGCCCCAAGTGGAGGACCCGGCATTTGGCCTTGTTAAACCTCATGCCATTGGACTCTGCCTAGTACAATTCACATCACCTCTGTCCCCCAAAATACTTTTACAGTAAGAACTGAGTTCCATGAGCTGCAAAATGTAGCAAATATTTCTCCGTGTGTCTCTTCTGTATAGGTTCTATGGGGTCTGATGGAAGTACGGCTAAGCCTTTTCCTCTTTTCCCAGAGTCTGGGCAACTGGCTCTAGATGGGCCTGCTTGAGAGTTGGTTGAACAAGATGACATCCAGATATCCTTTCCAATCTCAACCATCCTGTCATTCTGTGAACAATTTGGGTCTATTTCTTCTTCCTGCCACTGGCTTTCAAAGAACTTGTATACCATTACTATCTCAGAAACATTGTTGCAGTTGTTGGCCTTGAATGGAGATGGTGAAGAGCTTCCAAAGTGTTTATAAGGACTCTGACAGTTAGTTGAGTGGCACAGGCGCTTTTGTTTTGGTTACTAGGAAGTCCAGTTGCAAGAATATATAGCATAAAACCACCAAACAGTTTCAAAGGGATCAGACAAATTATCTGTCTAGCCTTGTACCTGTTCTTCAACACTGGACATATGTAGGTGCTTCAGAAAGAGCAATAGCAAGATAAATTTGCTTGGTACGGCCTCAAGAAAAAGAATTTCTTTTCCATATCCCTATCTGGTTTCCCAGAGAACTCAGCTAAACTGTAATTTTCATGACTTCTTTGGGCAGTTAATTTCTTAGTTCTAGCACCTGCTACACAAAGAACCAGATCTCATTGCTATGAACATTGCTCCTCCAGTCTTCATTTGATAGGCCTTAGATTTTTTATTAAGAGGGGATGACAACCTAATGCCTCTTTACTGTCTCTAAGACATTTGTAATATTGTAAACTTCTATCCTTTCTTGTCATGAGCTGACCCTTTCCCAGGCTGAAGACCCCCAGCCCATTCAGACACCCTTATGTCAAAGCAAATACCTGCTTTAGAAAATACATGTTTCCCTGCCCTTTGAACCCTTCTAATTTTTTTTAAAAAAGGGACACAATGAGTGGGAGAGAGTGAGAAAAAGGGAGAGAGTAGAAAAGTGATAAGAAATCTCAGCCTCATGTGATCCGAAGCAAGTGTTTCACTGACAATGATGATTGCAAACTGTACTGCCACAAATCTCTGGGAGCAAACCTAATTACCTGTCTCTGGTGTGTTTGCCTTTCAAGTACTCCTTGCATTATTTGAAAACACAACTGTAAATGTTTTCCATGGCACAGAAACAGTGTAAATACAACTTTTAAATAAATGGACCACTGAGTTTGTGAATGCCAATCAAGATGTCTGAGGCATGGCAATGTCTGTGATAACACACTGAAAATCAAATCAACATTTCACAATGACAAAAATTAAAACATTGGCCATGCTATATGAACATAACTAGGAGAAAAAAACCTTGATTCTATCAATAGCTAACACATTGTTATCTCAATCTGTACAAACTCAAAGTAGGAACAGATTACTTCTTCCTTTAACTCATTAAATTAAATAAGGCATATGTAATCAAGAATAACTTTAATTTTTGTTTTCAATTTATCCTGAAGTACTATAACAAGCAGTTCAAAAGCTGTACTATTCCAAAACCTGCACTTGTATTGATTTAGTCGGGATCTTTAGCTTTGAGTCTTCTTTTGCTGCTGAAAACAAAAACATTTGTCTTGGGACTTGACATACATGGATTGACTGACATCTGATATTCAGTTTAGCACTATTTCACATGAAGAACAGCACTAAATGCAGTCATTAGACATAATTTGGACAGCCGAACATCCAATTTAGTGCAATAAAAGTGATGTATTGATTAAAGGAATTTACACTTTGCATATGTTTTTCCTAACAAATTTTGTACCTATGATTATTTTGCCACCAGGTCTTCTGTATGAGCATCATAAACAATGACATTGCAGTCATTGTTGTTCTAGTGTCATCCATTAGTGCCATAGATATTGCAGGGACACTGTCTCTAAATTTGAGAGTTTAGACTGAGATAAATCAGAAACATAAATAGGAATGGAGGACTGAGGAAGACAGGATAATGTTTATAATAAAAGCAATCACCTCACCAGTTCTTTAGTGCTCAAGCATACATAATTTGTACACATTTTTCCCTGGTCCTGCAATAATGGCTTTGGTCATTTTTTTCCATACTAATGAAATTCCATTGGTGAGAAAAAGTAGTGGGAGCTTTTTAGGGTGGGTATGAATGAGATGAGGGAAGTCCAGTGTATTTCAGGAGGGCAAAGAATTTGGAATTCAGACTATTTCTTTTAGAAATACAGAGCCCTTTTAAAAAGTTTCCTGCTTGTGGGGTGACTGAAGTTCCCTAGTATGGAATTTTTTTTTTATTTAGAAGTAATTTCAGTAAAAAATGTTGAATTCTTTCCCACTGTGCTTGGGTTTATGCCTGCAAAAAGAGGACATAACAGACGTTATTTTAGTAAGTTTCTTTGCTCTGTCTAATTGTGATCTTAAAAGATTTCTGAAGGTAAAAAAAGGAGCAGATTAATATTATATGGAGACATTGAACAAAGGTTGCAGAAGACTAATAAATATCATTACAATTGATAAACCAGGTAGCTAAGAATTTTAGTGTGATCTTCTGGATTCTGTGTCACAATAACAGCACCTTTCTGCTGAAACAGTTTACAAGATTTATTCACAAGGTCTGGTTCTTCGTGATGCTGATTTTTAGAATACTGCTGTGTGTCCATGACTCACTGCTTTGAAATGGAAACCTAATTTTATACAAGAAGGCCACTGTGCAAAGTGACCTGGGATCAAGATAATGTGTTGCTTCTGTTTAGTAGATAGGTACCACACTTAATGAATGATGTGAGTTTATAGCCTCTATCTCATGAAGACCTGAACCACAAGAATAAGATGGTTTATGAATGAGGAATGAAGAACAGACAGATGCAATGATGAGTTATGAAAGACCTTTCAGTTCTTCCTACCTGAACAGAAATTGTGGCATGTCAAAGAGTAGGAGGTTAATGGTCAGTGAATATTATTGTTGTAGCTTACCTTGACTGGATGTCAAACAAGTCGATCTCTCACTCTCCCTCTTCAATAGATCTGGAGGAGAAAATACAATAGACCATAATGAAATAAAGGTAGTTTCATGAGAAAAGCAAGGGCTTCACACAGAAGCAAAGCAAAATGAGTGGGTTTGTTCTCTACTTTCCATCAGTAGATGTGCAGCCACTTCCTGGGAAGCAGAACCTCAGTATATGTAGTGGTTGCTTTGTAAAACAAACACCTCAATCGCCTGCCTCCAACCCTTCACCTCGATGCCTTCCCTCAACTTTTTTTTTTTTTTTTTTTCTGAGAACAACATCATATGATAGGAAATATCCCTTTTGCCAGTTGGAGTCACCTGCTTTCCTGGCTGTTTGCTTTCACAACCTTTTGCATGCCTCCAACCTACTGGCCTTTGGTTGGGAAAGTTGGAGAGACAGCTTTGATGCTCTGCAAGCACTTCACACCAATAACCAAAACACTGGTGTGTCATCAACACCACTCTAGTCACAAATGCAAAGCATAGCTCTATATGGGCTACTACAAGGAAAGTTAACTCCATCCTAGCCAAATCCAGTACAATTATAAAAATGTAAATTTACAATTTTTAAAAGATAAGTGGAGTTTTCTTTTTACTTATTTTTTTTTACAAATGGGGTTGGTTGAGAAGGTACATTAATGTCCTTCTTGGCATAGAGAGAGTGGTGAAGCAACCATACAATATTTGGAATATGCTTGTGAAGCCTGAAAGAGAAAGAAAGTGTTTAACGCACTGTTTGAGTTAATCTGATTTAGCCATCATGAACTCTGCACCTCCTTCAGTATCTGGCAGCTTCCTTAGAAAATTAATTCTGCTTAGGCTCATAAAACAGGTTAAACTCTGCATGTGCTCAATTATTGCTATTGCACAAGTTTTTTGTAAGCTTTAGCAGGGATGATAATCTTTAAGGAAAAGAAGCCAGTTAATTAACACTGAACTGTCACAGATTCCTCAATTATGATTTGTGTTATTGCGAAGAGGTTTGTAATGAGAAAGCATTCTTTCAACATGCTATCAGCTTAATCATGTATTCCCAAGAAATAAGTTTCCCAGCACTGGTAGATTTTAGATTAATGTATATATTGAAAGCAGATTCTTTTCCCCAAGCGGACACCATGTAGACAGCAAGCTACAGCTATGAAACACTGCTAAGAATATCTATGAGAAATGTATTTGATGTCTAGCTTTTCCAACATCAAAAGACATGAAAAGCTCATGAAAGGAATATACTTACAAAAAATAAAATGCATTTAGCAAAGCATACTAGAAAACAGAACGCCAACTGTACAACACAGAAAACTGTGGCAGAGATATACAAAGATGTACTTACGAGCTGTCATTAGTGCTGGAGTGTGGGAGAGCATTGCAGCTAAATTCTAGTCTTTTGTACCCATTTTTTTTTCAGTAGCTTTGTATTTTGGCAACTAATCTTCCAATTATGAATATATGAATTATTCTGACCTGACTCTACTAAAATGTGCATTTTTTAGAAATATTTGAGAATATAAACTCTTGTCATCTATTGTATGGATACACATAGGTGCAGAGGCTGACATCACTTGTCTTGCTATGATTTCTGCTGTAGTATCAAAGAAGCATGACACTTTTAATTTCTTTTTCTTAGATCCTGGGTGCTCTTAGATCAATCTCAGCTGCAACTTGACTTTGGTCATTAAATGATCCATATGCATGTGATAAGTATGGTACCTTACTCTTAGCACAGTTTTATTAGTTTTTCTGCTATATTGCTATACACCGACAATATAATTTTATTGAAATCCTGCAAATCCTTATTTAGGGAAATGACATTTGGGTATATCCAATTCTGTTTAGCCCCTTTCTTTTTCCTTTAGTCCTAGTAAGACAGTTAATATGTAGTTGATTTAACTTCCTGGTAAGGGAAAAATCCAAAGCTGCTGGCTAAATGGAAGAAAGAGCAGACTGAGTCTGTTTGTTACTCTAATAAGCTCCTATTGCTTTTTTCAGTGGTAAGAGAGGAGCTTCTCTCTGACTTTGATGCACTCTGCAATGGACAGCAGCCTATGAGTCATTGCCTTGAAGAGATAGTGACTTATTTTAATTACTCTCAATGAAGACTGCATTTGCAGGAATGAGTCATAGCTTAATGCAATTTCATCATAATTATATAAGAAGTATTTTAAAGTAATGCTTTGCCTGTTTTGTTTGTTCTCCAGGATGACTGGAGAACATGATTCATTTAAAATAAGCTAGTATATGTTATTTACTAGAAATAATTAATTCTGTTATTTATAGATAGAAAGCGTTCATGGTTCTATACAGATCAACAAGATGATAAGGTTCCTGAGCCCAGGAACATGCAATACACAATGCAGACATCAGAGTGATTAAAAAATAAGGTGAGTGAGATTGATGCTATGATAAAAATCAGAGCAGCTCTCTGAAGAATATTTTGTTTACCTTTTAATAAATAATATAGAGTCAGATGAAGTGCTCAAAATCAAGCATAGGAACTTTGATAGAATGGAATGGAATGGAATGGGATCAAATAGAATCAGACTGACAGGGCTGCAAAAAAAGCTTCAAGATCATCAAGTCCAACTCCTCCCTTAAGGCTGCCAAGCTCACTATTAAACCATGTCCCTAAGTGCCACATGAAAACATCTTTTAAATACCTCCAGGGATGGTGACTCAACCACTTCCCTGAGCAGTCTGTTCCAACGCTTGACAACCCTTTTGGTGAAGAATTTTTTCCTAATATCTAGTCTAAACCTCTCCTGGCACAACTTGAGGTCATTTCCTCTTGTCCTATCACCTCTTACTTGGGAGAAAAGACCAACACCCATCTTGCTACAAACTCCTTTCATGAAGTTGCAGAGAGCAATAAGGTATTCCCCTCAGGCTAGACTAAACAATTCCAGTTCCCTCAGACACTTGTCGTAAGACTTGTGCTCTCGGCCTTTCACCAGCTTCATTGCCCTTCTCTAGACATGTTCCAGGAGCCCAGAACTGACCACAATATTCAAGGTGTGGCCTCACCAGTGCTGAGCACAGAGGGACAATTACTTCCCTCGTTCTTCTGTCCATGTTATTTCAGATCCAAGCCAGGATGCTGTTGGACTTTGTGGCCACCTGGTCACACTGCTAGCTCGTATTCAGCTGGATATTGACCAATACCTCTATGTCCTTTTCAAGTGAGCTGTTTTCCAAACACTCTCCTCCAAAAACATACCATTGCATGGCGTTGCTGTGGCCCAAGTGCATGATCCCACACTTACCCTTGCTCATGTTCAAAAAATCATCCTTAGCCCATTGATTCAGCCTGTCCTGATCCCTCTGTAGAGTATTCCTTCCACTCCAGCAGATCAACACTGCTGTCCAGCTTTGTGTCATCTGCAACCTTACTGAAGGTGCTCTTATTCCCCTTGTCCAGATCATCTATAAAAATTTTAAACAGAACCAGCCCCAACACTAAGCCCTGGGGAATACTGCTTGTGACCTGCTGTCAACTAGATTTAACTTTATTCAGCACAACTCCTTGGGCCCAGTCACCCAGCCAGTTTTTTACCCAGTGAAGAGTGTGCATCTCTAAGCCATGAGCAGGCAGCTTCTCCAGGAGGATGCTGCAAGTAACGGTGTCAAAAGCTTTACCAAAGTCTATGTAGGCAACATCCACAGCCCTTCCCTCCTCTACTAAATGCATCACTTTGTCACAGAAGATCAGGTTAGTCAGGTAGGACCCACTTTTCATAAACCCATGGGCCTGATCATCTGGTTATCCTGTAAATGTCACATTATGGCAAACAGGGTGATCTGCTCCATAATCTTCTCCAGCAATAGGGTCAGACTGATGGGCCTGTAGTCCCCCCGACTCTCCTTCTGGGCCTTCTTTTGTGTGGGCATCACATTTGCTAATCCCCACTCAGCTGGGACCTCCCCAGTTAACCAGGAGTGCTGATAAATACTGGAAGGTGGTTTGGTGAGCGCTTCTTCCAGTTCCTTCAGTACTTTTGGGTGAATCTCATCTGTCCCCATAGACTTGTGTGTGTCTAGGTGGAACAGCAGGTTATTAAACATTTCATTTTGGATTATGAGGGCTCCATTCTGTTCCCTGTCCCTGTCTTCCAGCTCAGTGGGCTGGGTACCCAGAGAATTAGTCTTACTATTAAGGGCAGGCAAAGAAGGTGTTAAGTACCTCAGCCTTTTCCTCATCTTTTGTCACTATGTTTCCCTGTGCATTTAAAAAAGGATGGAGATTCTTCTTAGCTCTACTTTTGATGCTAATATATTTGTAGAAGCTTTTTTACTGCCCTTTACTGCAGTAGCCAGATTAAGTTCTAGCTGGGCTTTGGCCCTTCTAATTTTCTCCCTGCATAAACTCACAACATTTTTGTAGTCCTCCTGAATTGCCTGTACCTTCTCCCAAAGGTCATAACTCTTCTTTTATTCTTGAGTTCCAGCTAAAGCTCTGTTCAGCCAGGCCAGTCTTCTCTGGCTGCTCTTTTGGCACATAGGGACAGCCTGGTCCTGCACTTTCAAGACTTTCTTCTTGAAGAGTGTCCAGTCTTCTGTACTTCTTTGCCCTTCAGTGCTGTCTCCCAAAAGACTCTGTCAAGCAGTCTCCCAAGCAGGCCAAAATCTGCCTTCCAAAAGTCCAAGGTGGCAGTTTTGCTGACCCCGCACTTCTCATTTCTCCAAGGATCAAAAACTATCATTTTGTGATCACTATGCTCAAGATGGCCTCCAACCATCACATAAGTCCTTTTCTATTCATGAACGATGGGTCCAGCAGATGCCTTCCCTAGCTGGTTCACTCACCAGCTTTGTCAGGAAGATATCTTCCACTCATTTTATGAACCTACCATACTGTTTCCTCTCCACTGTATTTTATTTCCAGCAGATATCTGGTAGATTGAAGTCCCCAATGAGGACAAAGGCTAGCGATCATGAGGCTTCTTCCAGCTCCTTACAGAATATTTCATCTGATAATGGCCAGGGGAGTGCATGAAGCAGAAAGGCAGGCAGTGAAGTTTGAAGGGAAGGGTGTAAGAAATGCGGGTAAAGACCTCAGAACTCCCTTCTTTCTCTTTGACCACTGACAAACACTATTTCGTCACAGATACACTGTTTTGTGGAGGGCTATCAGACTGGACAAAAAATATTTGCTGGAAAGGATTTAAAGTGTTTGCTCACTGAAGTGTGTGTTTTTTTCTGCTTGATACTGGGGAGAACATACCGTATCAAGTAATTGATTAGGCAATACTCTGGTGACAATTTACTGCTGATAGAAAGTGTTATATTACATAGAAGGTATACCCTTTTGGGTGCTCACTAAGGGGTTTTGCCTTACTCTTTCGAAGGAAAACAGAGGAATAACAGAGCACAGACAGGCATATATGCTTGTGCTAGAGCATGTAATCTTTCTAAAGAAGCCTGTTGCTAGGTAGAAAAGACTCGAAGATTGGAGTAGTTTTTCTTGTACTGTGGAGAGCTAGTTTAGGCATGTTTTTATGCTGCTGGGGAGGAGCTCGTTTACTAAAAAGGAATTTTCTTTGTTTTGTATCCAGCTGCCCATTGCCTTGGGCTGCCTTCCTTGGGTGGCATCTATCTACTTACCATAACAACACTTGGTCTTCTTGCTCAGCTGGTGTTTGCTTGCCCAACAGGCTTAGCGTAGATATAGACTTTAAGGAAAATTTGGTTAAGAAAGTTAGTGCAGATATATAATTACAATATAGCATTCTTTATGGTAACCTAATTACTCATGCATGAAACTAGAACTAGTGAATATACTTTCCACTGTCAGAATGAAGCAAATCCGTTGTCCAAGCGTGGTTTGAAAGCCCTGTTATCATAATGCTCTCTTTAGGGGAAAGAAAATAGAGGCAAGAGGTAAGTTGAATGATTAGTACAAACTCACACAGAAATCATGGCTCTGCATAAAGGAGGAAATGCCTCCAGTCACAGGCAAAGGACAAGACCATTTTTGCTTTTGTACAAAAAAGCAGCTTGCTTTCATTTCTTTCTTGTCCATAGTTATGATAGACAACAGTTCATGCATTAATGCTAGTGGTGAAGGGTTTGCTGAGAGAGACATGTTTGGAGCGGAGACTTAAAAGATGAATGAGTCAGTGGGTTCACAGAAAAGAAACACTTTTTCATTATATGAAGAGTACTATTGCCTGGTATGTCAATTTTATTTCTGAAAGGATTAGTTGAAGCTAAGAGGTTTAGAGTTGTGAAAGCAAATGTGTACAGGTATTGTGAGGAACTGGAATGAACAAACTACTTTTTAAATCATTCTCTGTCTATCATTATTATGAAATATGTAATCTTCCTTGGATCTCATTGGGCATATACCTGAATAATTTATTACCTTAGTGTCTGTGCCACAGGCACTGCAGGTTTCCAGATGGGTTTGGTCTAACTGTCAGCAACTGCTTTTCATTTTGGTTCCAGATTTTTTCTTTTTGCTGTCATTCCTTGAAGAACCTATTGATGAGTAGTGTCTCTTGCTATGCAGAGATCAGTGAAGATGGTGAGATTGGCACCATGTTATCTCTGGCAGAGGGAATTCTACTGAACATTTACTGCACAGGATGTTGTGTCACATTATTCCCAACAGTCCAAATGGGAATTATACAGCCAGTTGGATAAAGAGTAGAAAACCATCATGATTACTGTATGTTTAACTCCCATCTGGCCTGGCTAATTCGGCCACAAATTATTTATCCGCACACACTCTTTTCCTCTTCTTGGAAGTGACTGTCAAGGATATAAAGAAGGGGCAAAGACCATATTGCTGGTGGCAAACACTATCAGTTGTAATCCCATTGGATGTTCAAAGCAGATCAATATTAGAGTATGAAGTATTTTCTTGATAGTTTGTGTGCTGGCCCTGAAAATTATAGTTTCTGTTGAAGCATTTCTCTGGTGTTGCCAGAGCTGTCCTCTGTCCTTCCACCTGTCCTTGCTAAATGTTCTTTCCTGAGTCTCAACAGCAAACATTGGAAGATTGCTTGTAAAAAAGACATTTGACACATCAAATTAAACTGCATAAACCCAGCCCTACTTTTGAACTGTTTGCTCCACTGAGGAGGGCTGTGGCTGCTGGCGCCTGTGGCCGGATGACAGCTCATTATGCAACAGCAAAACAGCAAAGTTGACTCTTGAGGAGTCTAGTGCTTTGTTCTGCAAAGGCGAGGGGGAGGCAAGCTCTGCTCTGCTATTTCCGTGGAACAGCTCCATTGTTCAATAGACAATACTTGGACACAGAGCACACATACCTTTTGAAACCTCAGTATCCAGCATGGGTCTCTTACTTTCACTATAGGAAGCATGCAACATGCTTGTAAAAAATGGCAAATACAATTGGCAAAAGCTAATAGTGCAGAAAAGTTGGCCTGATATGGGTAATGTCTTTTACAATACTTCTGGCTTTGTTTTTAGGGCATTCTACAAACGCTGGGTATGAAACCTGTGCATGTAAGAGTGGCCAATCCAAGATGCTAAGACCATATGTGGCTGTTTCTAAAACAAATACTTTTTCTTTTTCCTTATCATGCATCAGAAAAAAAATCTGCAAATGTGGAGATGAACTAGAAGTAGTCATAGAGCAAAGAAATGTCATCCAGTTTTTTGAGGATATTCTTGAATTATTTCTAATGCTCTACTGCAGTGATCCAAAAGTGCAGCACCTGCCAGATACAGTGGATATGAATGTTTTCAGAAAAATGAAACAGAGCTAATTTCAAGTGCTGTAAATAAAGTGCTTGAAAACTGAAGCCTGGATAAGTTTGTCCATTCCTTTGCCTTGGCTGAAGACAAAGGGACAAAGGTTTGTTTGGAATACTTATGAATAAATTATGAATGAGTATTTTCATAAGCATATGCCAATTCACCACTGCCAAAACAGCATTGCAAAATTATGTTGGCACTGGCAAAATTAGAGAGAAGTGAAGACTAAGAGATCTAAAGTATGAGAAAGAGACTTCTCCTAATCTGAAGAGACCCAAAAGGAAAGCTTTGCTTTTAATCAGAGCCAGTGTTTAAAACAACATCAAGTTGCATATTACAAATTTCAGACTAAAAATAGGCTTTCTGAAACATATGTAGTTTCTTAAAATCGTTGAAGAAGATTGCTTTCAGTTTGTGCTTGTGTGGTATTAGAGGATTGATATGGATTAATGAGCTGTTTCAATACTAAGGGCATGTGAACTGGAGCACCCACCAAAAATGGTGAAGTACTGATGTCTCCGAGACTGTCAAAAATGCTGTTGTGGCCAAGGCAACAGGTGGTGAGATGGGGAGAAGCTGTGACACCAAGGAATACATTCTTCACAGTGACCTCCTCCCCTGGTTTTATTGCAGCTCTGCTGCAGCTTGTCCTGTGCACTTGAACTTCTTTGTCATAGCCCTGGATCACATGTCTCCCAGAGACCTGAGCCTGGCACCACAGGTCTTGTTGCAGGGGAGAGACAGTGATGCTGTGTGGTGCATAGCAGCAATGCAAAGCTGGAGCATCAAGGCAGGGCACAAAGATGTATGTAGGGTCTGGCTGACTTGAATTTAGGGTTTCTTTCTAAATGCATATTTTCAGAAATCTTAGGAGTCTGTTACACTGTTCTATCCTGGCTGCAGCTTCTTGCACTGGCGTCACTTGTTCATAGTTTGTAACAGCATGTCCTTCCTTGATGGTTGCCCAGGTAGAATGCTTACATTGACCTCATGCAAGTTATAGCGTGGCTCAAACATTTCGTTTCCCTAATAAACTATTTCTGGCACAGAGGTTGCTCCTGAGGTTATTATAAACAGGGCTGTGCTGTGCAAGTTCTTGGACAATTAGAGTATCTTTTTATGAGAACTCAGAGTACTCCCTGAGAGGAACTTTTTCCTTATCTGATGCCTATCCCAAAAGCAGGCAGCTAGAAGGAAAAGTAAAAGGCACAATACTTCAAAACAAGTAAATGACATCGCCATGAACATCAAACATACAAAGGGAAAATAGTACTGTAATATCACGAATCATTTGAGTAAAATCAAATCTGTCCCTGAACCCGTGGGGTGACTCCTCAACACCATTACCTATACAAATTATTGCAGGAGAGAACCCTCTTGTTCAAGTCTGTCAATGTAACGACAGGTTCTTTTTCAGAAAACATTGAAATGAATCTCTCCAGACATTTTCAACAGCTGTCATTTTACAACCGACTAATTCTTAAAAAAATGAAACTGAAAAAAATAGTAGTTTTGGGTACTTTCTTGAGAGTTTTGCATCCTTTTCTTGCTTTCTTCTACCTACTTGCCCCCTTTAGCTTAGTTTAGGAGGTGAATTAGATATTAGATATGCATCATATCTGAGGCTGAGGACAGTGAAGCTCTTTTGGTATAAAATCCTGTTGTGGTGATCATCAAGCTTCTTGGTTTCTCATGTTTAACTGTGAAATTCCTAACTAGAAGTCTGTAACCAGTTTCAGTCAAATTTATAGGTAGATTACCTGGTTTGGTTACTGCCTGATATTTTACAAAAGAGATGTGGCCCATTGGTTTGGTCATATTATGGTGGGGTTTGTTCACCGATTTGATACAAGGAACCTGTATGTCAACAGAAATTCACTCAGGCTTCATGTCACTTCAGTCAATACCCAGGACATGAATACAAAATTCTTGGAGATGAAAGGAAAGTGCTTTATCCTGACTTTTCAGCCATCCTTCCATGAACTGACAGGAAACCAAGGTACTCAATGCTGTCAGACGAAGGGGCTCTTATGTTTGTAAGAGACAAATAGAGAATTTTATCCATGGCATATGCCACTGGTGAAGGTATTCTGTAAAGTCCTAAAATGCATTGCAAATTCAAAGTTGACTTGCCCCATGTCAGTACTTCTGTAGTGATGCTTCCAAATAAAATAAATAGGCTGTCCAATTGTTTATGTTGCTCAATAACATGGGAAAGTACTGACTTAGTTCAAAACTTTTAGAACTGGCCCCATAAACAGTTAATTTTGAGAATTCTCACTCCTGGCGTTTCAAAATATCTAAAAAAATTGTACCTCAGATACGACTAATCCTGAAATCCATGGAATGATTGGAATATACCACAGTAGGAGTAAATCTTGGGAGATTATCTCCTTCATGTGAGAGGCAAGGCAAGTCCTAGCAGCTACAAAATAAATCCCTCCTGTTCCTTCAGTTGCTTGTGTCAATTTGTGCACCAACAGCAAGGGAAGGGATGAACTGTGTAGTTGTTGCAGGACAATTTGGTAGAGCTATTGGAGAAGCATTTTGCTGACAGTGTTTCCTGTGGACAAATAGAGTAGTCTGATGTGTAGCCACAATAACTCTGCTAGAAAACAGCCTGGAACAGAAATTACAAGTTTTAATGTCAAGTGCCATTGTGGCAGGTTTTTAACTTTTTCTGACAAGTGCAAAATAATTGGCTTGTAAGAAGGTCCTTTCTTTGTCATAGCTTCTTATCGCAGTTGTTAGTACAGCTCGTCACATTTTCTTGCCAGACACCAGCTGTTCTTGTTCTGGGACTGCATGTCACCCTGTATATAAACTGTATATATAAAGCAACACTGAAACTCTGGTTTGAGTGTCAAATGTGCTGTGCAGCATGGTTTGAATGGTGTTGTGTGCGTGGGATCCGAGACAAATACCTGTGTCCTCGAAACCCAAATTCACCACTTCCCCTGATTAGTCTTCTCTGCAGTCCTTACTGGGTCTGCCAAGACCACAGATGAGATCTTTGAACTTCTTTTTCACCTTGTTACCCTTCTGGATGGAAACTGAAAATAGCTTTGTAACTACGAAAAGCTTTTGAAGTGACTGGAGCACATCCAACCTTTGTCTTACTGTATGTTCACCAGATAACACCCTCATTGTGGCTGACTCTGGAATATTCTTGTCTCAGAGGCCTGGAGATGAATGGCTCTGCATGTTATTAGAGCTTTACTGGGCCATTAGGCATCACTCCCAGTAAAAAGATCAAAATTCTACATTGTAGCCTTCCTCCCCCCCCCAATTATATTTGTGTTTCATTTAGCCAAAGGAGAGCAGTGCTGCAGTTCCTGCAGTGCTGCAACATTCTTTCATTTAGAAAACTTGAGGGAAATCTCTCACATACATGTTGTTTCTACAAATGCCTATTTGTCTTTATTCTATTTTTTAACCAGTGCTGAGACTAACTTAATATTGTAAGTATTCTCATGATGTCATCAAATTAATGCCACCTGCCAGCTGATAAATTGTACCATTTATTGGACATACAGCTAATTAGTAAAGAGTAATGCTTAAGCAACATGTCAGGGAAGGTTTGACACTAGAGTATGAATCAATGTGAGGCTTTCAACCTGTGAAATTGTTTACAAGAGGAAGGGTTTAATTTCTGAGCTATTTACATATGTGTTGAATAAAATTGTTCTCTCGAGGACCTCCGAACTTAAGGATAGACACAACTGATCAAAAATCATTTCTGTAGATATACAGTGCAGGAAATTCCCTTTGTTAGTGCCAACATGCTGCAATAAATCACATAAAGACATGGAAAATATGTCTGGCTTACAAAATCAGTCTCAAGGAGAGGAGACTGCTTTAGTTTTGTATAAGCGACTATTTCCACTGGATCATTTCTTTTCTTAATGAGTCCCAAATGGAAGCAAGGAGCTCAGCTCAACAGTCTTCTTCTGAGGGGCACTTACCTACAGTAGAGGCTTCTGAATTTCATTAATAGTAAATAATCTTTTTTGCAGATTGCTGTTAGGTTTCTGCTTGCATTGCCAGCTGCCTGTGGAGGAGTGGCTGCCTGATTAGTGAAGAGAGACAACTGTTCATTCCCTTATCCTCCACAACAAGCCAGGTTACTGAACTCCTACTCTTTATCAATCTGTTCAGACCATACATTGAAATTACAGTGCAGCCTTTTCTAGGACAGTCTCCAATCTCAAAAAATGCATTTTAATAGCTTGATAGGTCTCCATGAACATGAATATGTCCTGGTAATTGGCTGCTGTGCTCCCAAAATTACATTCTAGCATTCTACTCTATGCAATTGACTGAAAAGTACTGTATAAATAGGAAGAAGGGTTGGATCACCTGGAAGATGACAACGATTAAGATTCTAGCCTGCTTTCTGGAACCTCTCTTTTAGCAAAAACTTCCTATGTGGCTCAAAGGAAATTAATAAAGTTCTTCCCCTGGGAGACCTGGGCTTTACTTTCTCTGTGCAGTTTGCAAAGTAGAAACTGCAGTATCCTTTCATTGCACCAGTTCTCTAAGAGTACATGTTTTAAGAGACTGTGCTCAGATACCAAAAATACAAATGCATATCTGCACCATCAGTTAATGTGAAAAGTTGTCAAAATACAAATCCTGAGTTTTCTGGACTGTTTTGCATGGTTTGAGAGAAGCAGGGAGGAGAAAGGGAGTTTTAACTGGGATAGCTCCTCCTGATGTGGAACCAAGTAGTTTATAAGGAATGTCCTCACAAGACTGGGCAGAAGATTTGATCATACAAAGGTATGGGAATGAGACTGCATTTTGTCTGTCTGTAACATGTACCAAAGTTAAATCTGGAGCAGCCTCTGCCTATGAGCCTCTCTGCATCTAAAAGTCTTTGCTCAGGAGCTGTGACTCTCTGTGTAGAGACTTGGAGTGATCACAGAATCACAGAATCACAGAATAACCAGGTTGGAAGAGATCCACCAGGTCATCAAGTCCAACCATTCCTATCAAACACTAAACCAAGCCCCTCAGCCCTTCGTCCACCCGTGCCTTAAACACCTCCAGGGAAGGTGAATCAACCACCTCCCTAGGCAGCCTGTGCCAGTGCCCAATGACCCTTTCTGTGAAAATTCTTTTCCTAATGTCCAGCCTAAATCTCCCCTGGCAGAGCTTGAGGCCATTCCCTCTTGTCCTTTCTCCTGTCACTTGGGAGAAGAGGCCAGCTCCCTCCTCTCTACAACCTCCCCTCAGGTAGTTATAGAGAGCAATGAGGTCTCCCCTCAGTCTCTTCTCCTCCAGGTTAAATAACCCCAGCTCTCTCAGCCGTTCCTCATAAGGCCTGTTCTCCAATACCTTCACCAAATTCATTGTGGTGAGAGGCCCAGAACTGAACATGGTATTCAAGGAGCGAATTGCTAGATAATTTGTGGGGAGCAAATATCTGAAGCTGTCATAGGAACAGCTAAACATGCAAACTCTGAACAAACACTCAAGCAACTAATTCTACCCCATCTCTGAAGCAAGATGTGTCCATTGGTACATTTAAAAAAATGATACCTACTACAATTCACCAGAAGCATATTGTCCTAAATCTTGCTGCTGCTTACAGCACATTGGCCAGTCGTGGCCAAAAAGTGATGAATAATTTGTTTATCTCTTTCCTGAGACATTTAAGGCTTAATGCATTATCTTTTGTGCTGCTGTGTGTCTGCACTATGTCAAGCAACTGCACAGGAAAGAGCTTATGTGAGGTTACACGAGGATTGAGTAACACTAAACTACAAACTCTCTTAGGAAGGTGGAGAAAGGTCCAGTAAGAATGCTCTCTTTCTCTGTATCTTCTTCCTATCCCATGGCCAGATGTAGGAGACCACTGGAGTAAGGGCTACACTGAGCAAATGTTGAGATTTTTTTCTTTTTTTTTTTCCAACTAGAGGAGTGAGGGGAAATCAACATAATTGCATAAGGAGAGAGAATTGCAAGAAACTAACACTGAATATGTGAGATTTGCCCAGCCTGACGATGCTCCCATGAAATGTCATTTCTGGTAGTTAGCAACATGACCAGCTGCTAAATTATGCTATAGGTGTATATGATGGATTAAATGGATGACTATACAGCTACCTATGCCCCATGCTGCTGTGTCAGTGCTCACGGTAATATGCCCTATGTTTGGGGTTTTTTTTCTGCAATTCATCCAGGAAGAGCTGCCAGTTACATGTTACAGTTTTGTGGTTTAATATAGGTCCTGCATAGGTAACTTTTTAAATGACTGTATGGTAATTTATCTTGATTTTCTAAATCAATATTATTTTACCATACCCAAATCATTTACAATATGTGAAGAAAAGCATTTGCAAATTTGAGACATTTCATTGTCAGTCAGTGTTCCAGACTCATGTCAACTGATATATGAGTTAACTGTCAGTAACAGCTGAATGTTGCCTTCATTTCTAGTCAAGGAGGTTATGCTTGGCAGGCATCACTGTTCTATCATGTTCAGCCAATTAATACTTACCCAACCAGCACAAAATAGAGTGAGGCATGGAAATAATGTTTTGAAGTAGAAAGTTCTAGCTGTAACTGCCTGGTATCTGTGGGGGCTGAAAAAATACTTGGTCAAATTACATGTCCTGTCATGGTCTACTAAGTAGCTTGAATTAATATGATAGTACTTAATGATGAGCATAAAGAACAAGTAATTTTCCTCAGTTCTCCCACCCCTAGTTGGATTTCTAAACATCTGTGGTAATGACCACATGCACAATGTGTTCCTGTAACAAAAAACATTAAGGTTTATTTAAAAAATGGAGATGGATTCCTCAGGCCTGTGCTAAACACTTATCAAGGACCACAATAAAAGTTTTTAAGACACTTGGGTCCAGTCTTCCACAGATGCACATCTGGGCAAGTCTTTGCTCTGTTTTGTTTTTTTTTTCTCATACTTTCATTGACCTTCTCTTAACTTCAGAGGACTGACTTTCACAAGGTATCTTTGAGTAACTTCTATGATTATCTTTTATCCTTCAGGGATTATACAGATTGGATGCTCTGTGATATCAACAGAGGATTTTGAAGACTTTGGGGATCAGCCATGTTATTTGAATGCGGTGGTCTCACTAGTTAGGTGAATCAAGTGCAATCATGTACATTTGGGAATTAGACGGTATGTATTACTAACTTTGGACTTAGTTGTTAGAACTTTATGATCTCTTCATTTCCATATGGTGATTTTTTTTTTTTGTTTTGTTTTGTTTAAGGGGAAGCACTATGTTTCAAGCTAGAACATGAAACAATTGATTTCTGTTCCCCACTGATTTCTCTTGCATCTTTTGGCATCTTTCAGCCACAGTGGACCACAGTTTCTCCATTTGTAAATAAGATAAATCTAAAAGAATGGAACAGGTACTTGATATCATAATTTTTATTGTTACTGCCATGTTAGATTGATAAGGTCTAAGGATTTCTTTGTACTGATATGAGTAAACATAAGTATCTAACTTCAAACTTAACACATTCCAGAACATCTTGAAGATTCCATATCCACAATTTCCTTCATGCCAATAATAAAACCACAAAAGGTAAAACAGATTAAATAAAATTCCAGTTGATATAAGCTTTTCAATTTGCCACTAAGGAAGAGCCCTGAAGAAATTTGCCCCTGCTTTCACAAAACACCTGAGAATGAGTCAGTATGTTTTGGTAACCTTGTTTACAGTATTTTCTTTTCAATTACAAT
Organism: Clamator glandarius; assembly: GCA_033459285.1. Lineage (NCBI taxonomy): Eukaryota > Metazoa > Chordata > Aves > Cuculiformes > Cuculidae > Clamator > Clamator glandarius. Next base: position 1,368,848 of record JAUNZM010000294.1, read on the forward strand.
AACAGCCAAGCTTATTTAAAAGAAAGGAACAGCTGCCAGATTTTTTCCTTGGCAGAATTAAGTACCAAGTATGTTACACTAGTGGCTCACAGAAAGACTAGATGATGTCTGCATGCTTGATTGTAGTCCCACCAAACTCAGGGCAGAACAAATCCAGCAGAAGCTGGATTAGAACAAAGCTGCTCTGGCTTCTTCCTTTCCTGTCAAGGACACTCATTTGGTGCTTCTTCCCCACCTAATCTGTTTCACTTGGAGCTTTGCAGGAGATTACCAAGAGTGACCTTTCAGCAGTCGCAGCCACCAACTGAATGTCAGCTATTTTCATAGGCTTGCTGTAGTCTTAACAAAGTATGCCTATAAATAGTAATAATAACAATAATATCTTGTGTATGCACCAGCAACTCTAAGATCATGAAAGCCCAGCACCTATTGTGCTGACTTAATGATTGTTAAAATGATTGGCATGAGAAAGGAACATCATAGTTCCTTTGATACTTTAGGGAACAAAGGCACACTTTTCATCCTTGAGTTTACTTGCAAGATTTAAGGATAAGACAGAATAGTGCAAGGACTTGGCAGTGTTAAGTGGGAGGAGGGAAGGGAGAAACCCACAGCTCCTATTTCCATAAGTAAATATGGCCTGCTTTTATGAATTTTTATCTATGAGTTGAACCTTGTGCCGCAGCATTGTATCACTTCAGAGCATGTTGTTGCAACAGAAAAAGGTATTTTCTGACTCCTATCCACATCCACCTACAAAAGCATTACCAAGAAAGGTCCTTCTAATGTGCATGTCTCAGGAAATAAACATGATCCCTGATGTTAGAAATGTGTCTACTAGTACTGGCATGTTCTGTTTTCCCCTCTCTTTATTTGGACATTTTTCATTTTTTTGTTCTCGTTTACTGGTTCAGCCTTATTCTTGCACTGATCTGCTTTATCATGCACCTTCAGTTAAACATGCAAAATAGCTTTGAATCTCAGCACTCTTGAATTACACCAGCCCCCTTTTGAACTGAGAGTATACCTCACCGTAAGGAAGATAGACATGGCCCTGGGGCTTTGGATGACGTCTAGACCTGAGATGAAGCGATAACGCAGTGCAAGGAGGTTGTCACAGGCTATGAAACTCCAAAATGTTATAAGATGTAAGTAGAAATATTTCAGGGGGATGCTGCAGGTCAGCTGTTGCAAAGAATGTAACGAAACTTGTGATCAGCTTGTTTCGAAACACTTAGTTCCCCTTTTATAACTGCAAAATAATTAGGCACAGAAATGTTTTCTGTTGTCTAGAAATGGAAAGGAACTGGAATATCAGCAAGTTTAGTGTCCTTATTAAAAACAGAATTGCTATCATTTTGAGCAGAAGGTATGAACGATGATACTTGAGTTTTTTCCAAAAGATGGAGAAAAAAGGTCTTTTAATTACTGCAGTTATTTCCATAATTTACTGCACTTTTTTCCATATTTTACTGCACTTTCTTTTTCAATTGCCTGAAGGTTTATTCTTTACAAGTAGTTGTAGGACATCGATAGCTGGTAATTAATCAAGTAGGTTGCAGATCTATCACTGATTTACCATCTCAGAAAAAATCTTATGAGGTGGAGGTAAAGTATCTTGTTTAATTATACTGACACAGAATTGCTTCAGTTAATCACTAAGTGAATGTACTCTAGAGCATTTAAACCAAAGCTATATGGTTATTTTCAGTAACTCCACCATGCAAAATCCTTCCAAAGTGTGACTGCTTTAGAGCATACACTCTGACATTAACAGTTTTGACCCATCTGAATAATTTGTTTAATCTCACTCGACTTTTTATTTTGAGTCCAAATACGTCTCACCAATATCCAGCCATCAGACATGAAGGTAAGAATTCTTCAATACATGAGTCCTGAGCAAGTGAAAAGACCGAGTCTCCTTAGCATATTAACTTGATAAACAAGGAATGCTAGCCAGTCTTCTGGTCATCAGCCAGAGTCAGCACACTGGAATGGAGATATTCCACATCAGGCTGCTATGCTATCTTCTACCTCAAGCAGCAGTAAAAGCATACCCATGTTTATCTATGTTTGTTTGTAAATTTATTTCCAAATTAACCCACATAACTTATATACCGACTTTCCAACTGCTTGGACTAAAGTTTCTAAAGAAGCCCTCACTGAGATGCTATTTATTCTTAATGTTTTAATGGGGATCTTTAGCATAGAGAGGTTAAGGTATGACCTGTGATATTTATTGCCATTTATGGTGACTTTTAGTAGAGATCTGTCTTTTGGACAGAAAGCAGAGTGAAAGAATGAGGTACCAAGACTTTTTTTTTCCACCTTATCTCTATTTCTGAAATTCCATTTGCTATGACAGTCTGAATGTTTGTTACCGATTAAAATAATGAATGTTTAGCATTTAATATGAACATTTTAATTACATTCCCTCCGAGTTCTTCTAAAGAAGGGAATGTAGACTTGCAACAGACTGCTGTTAGTATTTATCCATCTCTTTTATCTAGTGTTTGTATTCAAATATCTCAGAAGGAAAACATAGGAGGATAAAGTTATGGAATACCTTGCCTGGAGACTGAACTTCTTATTAATCTTGCTTTAGAGCATTTTGAAAAGTACTATAATGTCATACTGTGGCAGACAGTTTCCTGATCGTGACCACCAAACATCATTAGTATCAGTATGTTACTGAAATAGAAGTTGTGACAAAAGATTTTGAGGCATCTTTCCAGTATAAGCTGCTGTTCTGTGGCAGGGCTGAGCACCAATTTGTCTGGTTTCGCAGCCTGTATCAACATAGCCTTTAGCTTCCTTTAGGGTGCACAGAAGACAAAGTGCCCTTTTATTTTTTTTTTTTTTGCAGAAGTTTATTTTTAACTTCACGAGTAGTCTACCATTTCCTTGTGCATGTATGAAATAATTTCTACCTTCTTTCTTCCTTTCCTAGCATGTTTATTCAGGACAAGAAATTGACATCTGTGCTGCATTGCTGAGAAATCACATCCTATACGCAGCAGTAGTAGAAGAGATGTTAATGGGTGAAAGCCCTTCGTGAACACCAAATTCTTCCTGTAAGGCTCCCAGGCCCTTTCACAGGGGCACCTGGGTGGTGAGGAGTAAGAGCAGCAGCGGACAGAATGTGGCTGTGGGGACATTGGGGCAAGTGGTGTCCTGAACCGTGGCGGGTTGGCCCAGTGTGACCCCTGCGGTAAAAAAACAGTCCCAAAGAAGAGGACTGGGGGCAATTCAGTTCTGCAGAGCAGCCTGACAGATCATCAGAAGGCATTATTGCTAAATGATCTCCCTGGCATTCAGGCATTTCTGTGATCTGAAGGTCACAGAAGTGTATCATCAGAATAAAGCAAATTTTTCCATCTTCCATGTAGAAACTGGGCTCTCCTTTTCAGTCCCCACCTTCTCCTTCTGCTTGTCATCCTCTTTGTTCAGGGATAGGTTGTGATGGCATGCCACAATGCTGAACGGTGAACAAAAAGGAGAGTCTCCAAATGAGATTTGGCTCTTTATTTTCCCAGTGTGTCATCATGCGCTGCTTCCTAAAAAAAGCAGCCCACTGCAGTGATGTGGATTGCTGTCACAATGATGAGTAAGACCAGGAGAGAAGGTACAAGGCTGAGAATCATTTGTAGAACTGTAAAAATTTCCAAGTTTACAGTCCTTCCTGAGCCAAACTCATGCAGGGTAATAAAAGACCTACCATATGCTGTAAACAGCCTCCTTTTAACATTTGCAATGAATTATAGCAAAAAAAAACCCAAAACAACCAAAAAAAACCCAAAACCAAACCGATACTCAGCAAATGCTATTAACTGAATGCAGATGCTGTGGCAGAAATCTTGCCTTGAGTGATCTTTTCTGCTTTGCAGTTTGGGGCTTCACCTTGTGCCAATATCCAAGGCAGTCACCATCAACTCTCAGCAGGGGGATATGCCAGGCTCCCAAAGATGCCCCTGAGAACAGCTCGGGTAGAGGCACAGCACAGCCAGCAAGTACCCCTGGGGCTGGCCAGGCCAGCTGCAGGGCAGCTTGGCACCAGAGCAGAGCTGTTTCAGTGTTCTGGAGAAATGAGATCACTGGCTTGGGCCATGTGTGGCCTGGATGTCCTCCTAAACCCACAAAAGCCAGGGAGTTAAAGGGCTGGAGGTTACTGCGATGTCATGTTTGCAGTATTATGGTAACTTAGGCAAGATTTAGCCACTCAGGCAGCAGTTGTGGCAGGAACACTCAGGATAGGTTATTATACTTGTAGTTTGTCGGGCCCTCAATTCAGCTTTTGTTGGGGAAAATATAAAAAGAGATGTTTCCTTGAATAATACCAAGCAAGACAAAAACCAGTGGCTGGCTAGAGGTCACTCATGAACTTGGTTAAGGTTAGAAACACTGTGATATTGTTCCCAGGCCGTGCTGACATTTCATCCTCTTTGATACTAGAAGTGCTAACTCCAGCAGCTCAGAGTGGTGTAGCTTGACACCCTGTTTACATCCCTCTGCTTTCCCTGCTTTGCCTCTGCTCGTTGCCACATGTCTGTTCTCCTGCACAGCTTCATCTCTGTTGTTTGTTGAGTTTGGCAATGCTATCCTTATTGCTTTATGGCTAGAAATAGAAACTCTTATTCTCTGTCTGATCTCTTTCCTCATGCGTTTTTTTTTCAGCAAAGAGAGGTGAGAGGCAGCAACCTGTTTATAGCCACTCACTGCTCAGGTTCTTGTATTTCCAATTTATTTAATGAAAAAAAAGACTGTACCTACACCCGCAGAAAAGTGCAGAGAAACTGAATAGTAGATGCCAGATCCATGGCACAGAGTATCATTACAAGGGCCTGCCTCCATTTGTTTGCAGGCACCTGACAGCTGGAATTTAAGAACAACCTTGAACTCGGAGCACATCAGGGCGTCTTTGCGGTACCCACATCCCCATGAAATTTCCCTGGGAGAAACAAAGCCACAGGTCATATCCTCCCCACCCTGAACATATGGGGAGATAGGTCACCCACGAAAATGCTGGAAAAAGGACATAGAAGGCTGGGCTGAAGATTTTACTTCTACTGGTATCCAAAGTCATAGCAAGAAGTTTGACCATAACTTTTGCAGTAGAAAATCTGAGAAGAGGAACCCTCTGAAACAGAAACAGTCTGGTAGCACTAGAATTGTCTTCGGCACACCTCTCCCTGAAGTACCCCCATGCATTTCAGAGTTGCTGAGAAGAAACTGGAGATGGATTTGTGCTCCCTGTGTCTTGTAGCAGCTGGTAGGAATGATGGAGGGAAACAACGCTGGGGCTGGTGGCTGCTGGAGTGTCTTTGTGCCAAGGCCAGCATCATTGTGCAGCTCTGCTTGCAAGCTGCAAAAACAAACAGTGGGTCTATAATTCCTGTTATTTTTGGAGAGGTTAAGAAAATGGGATGCATCAATTCAGGTACTTAAAACATTTAACAGTCTCCACAATTTACCTCTCTGTCCTTGCTGGTATAATTAATTTTCAAAGGAGTCTGCATGATTGCCAGATTTTGAAAAGATCAGAAATCATTTCCCAGAAACCTTCCTTTTCAAAACTGGTTAGTTAAAAGTGGCGTAAATTTTATTCCTGTTGCTTTAATAAACAGGCTATTAACAGACACTGTGATAGAACAGTAATGCTTTATCTAGTGATTCAATTTATGATTATGCTGTACTGATTTTTAATGAACTGAAATTGCATATTGAACAGAAACATATATTGTTTTAATTATCCTGATGACACAGGCAGCTTTATAAAACTTGATACAAGCTTCACCAATTCAGGCTCAGATATAATTCATATTGGGCACAAGAAAATAACTTAGACATATTACCATTGATAGCAAACATTGCTCATATGTACTTTAAATGCAATAAAATTATTGTTTAATATATAATGTTACCAACTCCAAGGGATTTCCACTTTTCCCAATCAGCTAGAGCAGTTTTGTGTCCCGATGTGTCCGTACAGCTCCACATCAGCAAGCCTACCTCTGGAGGTGACAGGTTGGCTGCCAAACCTGTTGCATAACTGCACAACCTTCCTTGTCTGCCTGTACAGAGTTGTAGCACATGGTTAAGTGCTGGGATAAAGCAGCAAGGTTAGCTAATAAGAAAGACTGTTGAATCTGCACCTCTGGAGGCTACATGGGCATCTGGGACACATCTGGAATGGTGTGGATGAGTCTTTGGATATAAGTGACTTTCTAGATCCCTGTTTGTCTTTATGTTCTGTGAATATAAAAAACCTATTTTAATAGTTTTTATTGCACTTGAGTGCATGCTTGACGAGTAGACATGGCCTATTGGGATTTCTACTGGGAAATCTGCCTTCCTGGTCTCTATTGTGAGCTGTTTTATTAGAAACTAATTGTGTTATTGTCTTCATTTGCACACCTAGCTTTTCTCAACTGAAGCTGTACCTGCGGAGTGCTTTCCAAGCCCCTACCTGCAGATACTGATTTTTACACTCATCCTTTTTCTCTGTTGTAAAAATCTTTACATGCAGAGACTGTGTGCAAACACAGAGTAGTGACTGTGTTCTATACAAATGTTACAGTGTTCTATGCAAATGCATCAGTTTCAGCTATATGGATTTTTTGGCTAAAAGTACCCGAAGCGTACCTGGAGCACAAGAATAATACAGTTCCAGTAGAATTTAACAAGGCTGTGACTCAAGTGACTGATATTAGGAATAACTATAATGTAAGAGCAAAGCTTTAGTTTCCTGATTCCTAAGACAGGCTCATGGCTTTAATGGATGTTCTGCTGAATGTACATCCAATAAAAGGCGTACTTGGGTTTAGATTTCTCTCTCTGCTGCATGCCTCATATCATTTTCTCATCCTCATCCGTTCTTTGGCGTTTACCCTCTTTTTATGAGTTCCTCTCATGCCTCTATATTATACTGGTTCACAAAAGTTCACTCATAAAATTTTCAATATTTGTTTACCTTGTGCAACTTTCTAATTATATCATCTCTGACTGCACTGTACATTTCTGATTCCATAGTTGTACATGATGTTCAGAACACTTAGGTGACAAAGTGCATGTGTGTAGTTGGAATTACATGCACATACACACCCCATTTTATAGGATTCTTTTCACACACCAAACTACTAAAGTGTTCTATCTTTTTCTTCTGTTTGTCATAACTCTTTTTAAACTAAATAAATGAGATTCTGCATAATGTCGCATTGTTTCTTGTGTTCATTAGGATATGGATTCCTAGTGAAATCCTACCTTGCATTACTACATTTGCTCATTTAATGAATCCAAGCTCAAGGTGTATTGCTTTGTTTTGTTCAGTAATGAGCTTTGATCTTCCACTATACACAGAAAATATATTTTTGTATGCAGTATAATACTGTATTGTACATGTGGTCCATGTTGCACTCCTCCAGAGTGGCAGAATCAGAGGCTAATAAAATATATTTCAGGTATATAATGTACATGGGGTTACATAATATTTATCATATATAATTAAAAAACTATTATTATATAAGCGTTTTGTTTAATAAGTGAGCATATTTAAAGAAAAGGTCAACAAATACACCTTTTTCCTACATAAATCTCATGTGATTTTGTGGCTCCAGAATAGTGATGAAGCCCTCAGTCCCTCCTGCTCTCTTCCATGGCACCAGCGGAATATGGCTTTTTCCAAAGTTTCCTGTAGCAGGGTAGAAGGACTTTGCAGCTTGTGGAAAATGTGAGTAAGGGAGCAGAGGGCTTTCCTTCTAGCGTTTATTTCCTGTGGCTGGGTGGCACTACGGGAGGACTATGGGAGGACCAGGGTTTGTTTCTGCAACACACTTGTTCTGTTCCAATCCTGTGTTTGTCGTAGATACACCTATCTGTTACTAAGCACCAGCTTCTGCAGTTCTATTCAGACACATGCAAACAATAGTTAAGGTATTGTTAAAGTTCAATAACTTTACATTATATATAACTCTTACTTTGTACTACACCTTTGATAACTTTTATCTTTTATTGCTATCAGTAGGCAGCAGGGTGTCTGGACCATAGTCCAGAGATCTACATTTAAATGGACATAAATGTATGACCTTTTTTCTAATGTTAGATTCTTTGGTTTTCACTTTTCATCTATTTTCCATTTTTTTTTTATTTAGTTAAATCCACTTTTTCAGTTCCCTTAAAATTCAAGTAGTTTGAAAGGTCTCTGATTCACTGTAGCACCGTGTCGCTATAATGTCAGTGTCATTTAACTTGCACATGAATAGTCATAGATTTCATAGAAAAAAGGAGAGCAAAAGCCAGGAGAAAAATGAACTGTCATCTCTCCCATGCCACCTGCCTGCACCAGAGGAGGTAACAGAAAAATTCCAGGGCAAGCTATTTTTTAAAACTTGTACAGCAAAAGCATCCAGAAGACAATACTTTATAAGTCATTACAAAGGTCAAATCAGTTTGTGCCCCTAGGTCATAAATATGATCCTTCCATTTTCAAAATCCATCTACCAGCAACACGGAGCAACTGCAATCTTCTCTTTCACTCCCTCACTCCCTTGTGTAGCCTCCCTGCAATTCTCAGAGGTCCTTCCCTCCTGCTGCAATGCAACGAGAACTTCCCTGAAGCTGGGCATTGGGGCAGGTGGCCAGAGACCAAAAGGGCCTCGTCAACCAGGCTTATGGCTGAAAAGAAACCCATGAGCTGCAGAAACTGTATCTCCTGGCAGCTCCCTTCATCCATGTACATCAGCCCCGATACTGTGCTAATTGGTTATTTTGCAGCCAATACAGTTAGCTAACCACTAGCCTTCTGAACCCTGTCTATTCCCTGTATCTTGGCAAGCTGATGGGGTTTTAAACAGTATTTGACTTGGAGCTACTACAAGGCAAGCATACAAACCATCAAAGGCACGTTTTATAATCATGGGCTAACAAGATTCTTTTCTTTGGCATTTGACTGAAGGAAACAAAGAGTGAAAAAATAACTTTTAAAGACTTGTGATTTTAAGTGTGCAGAATGTCCTGGCTTTCTATCATTGTGAATCATTTCTCCCGTGTCAAAAGGGGAAAGTTTACTTGGGAGTAATAAGCAAACCCCATGGGACTGCAGTGTGCTACTGCAGTCATGCACAAAGCCAGTCAGCCAGGAAACAGAGGTCAGCCAAGAGCCTATGGTCCCACACTTCAAAGAACACCTATGGGCAATGGCTTCATTTGCTTTTTATGAAAATGATCTGACAAGCCGTTTGCTGCATTGCTGATGGTGTTGCTGAAACTGCCCTATGCACCTGGAAATCTAAAGGGATGATTCTTATCTTCTCTACACATGCAGTGCTGTCCTCAAAAAGGCAGACTACATCCCATAACAAATTCAAAATGACCATCTGCCCAACCCCATTACCAAGCCTACTAGGCAGCAGATGAGAATCAAGTTAGTGGGGCACTATTTACCTAGGAGAGGTCATTGTTTATCTGCCTGTCATTGCTTTGAGCTATTTATAGGTATTTAATCACACAAGCACTTAGGGCAAAGCCTTCTTGGAGAAATCTATTTCGGAGTGGGCTACCTCCATATGAAGTAGGTCTTATTTAGCTTGGCAGACCTCGAGAAGCACTGAAGATTACCTGTTGGTGGGAGGGATGCCTACGAGGATGACATGGCAAATGTGTAAGGCCAGCCCCGCCGCCATCCCCAGACTAGGGTAACAGAGTTTATGGGGAACTCTGAGCTGTTTCAGAGCACTGTCTCTGCCTGGATTACTGCCATGAACTGCTGCTCTGCCTCATGATGGTTTTGCTAATCCTGATCCCAAGACCATATGCAAACGAGTATTTTTACAGTCCAAGTGTGGCAGAATGCAGATAGATTTGAGAGCCTGAGTAACAAAGCCTGCCCTTCCTATTACGATGCTCAAACTGAGGTTAATTCACTGAGGTTGGGGGATAGAATAGGATTTGGTACCTAAACTAAAGCAAGCATTTCCTAATTCAAAGCAAGTGGTGAGGTCCCCTGCAGTGGACAGGGCTGAAATAATTTGGAGCTTGATTTAGAAAGTGTTAGCCTCATGACAACCTGGAATTAGCGCTCATTGGGTTGTGCCATCTTGAGGGTAATCTCAGCACCTGTTGTCGTAGGTGTATGCCTCAAAAGCATGGATCTGAGGCCACATGGGATAATATGTGGTCTTTATCACATCTATGCATGGCTTAGTTATAGAGATTTTTTTTTCTACACTTTTTCAACAGAGACCCTGTGGCATGGTATTAGGTATTCTACTGCATTATTTGGAAACCCTATTCTGTTGTTTTCAAGAAAAACAATTTCAAATGCGATAAGTAATTATCATGAACATCTAATTCTAACTTGATTAAATATTAAAAAGAGATTGAGAAAGAAAATCCCTTCACTGATTTTATTTGTTTGTTTTTAGAGTTCGTAGTTGCAGTAAATCCAATGTTCGTCGTATACATTCAGCTGTAATTTTCATGACAATATCATGACCTGGTGACAGTTGTCCTTTTCATTCTGCAGCAGAGCACCCAGTGTGGGATGATCATGATGATCTCGGAGCCATGGCAATGAGACAGGTGTGGATTTTGCAACCCAAACATCACCATATGGCAGTTCAGGAAAGCACACATTAGGCAACTGCAGAGTTACCTAAAACTAAATTACTTAAATTATTGCCAGAAGTGAACACCTTTACACTGGAATTTGCATTTTTCTTAACATTCTACTTTGAAGAGCTCCTGCCTTCTGCCACACTCCCAAAGTAGCCAGTTATTCAGCTCATGGGACAGTGCTGTGAGCTAAGATCACTTCCTAGCCCATGCAATACTCAGCTTTTTCACCATATGAGTGGCAACTAACACCTAGTCCTAGCCTTCTCTTCATGACAACATTACAGACATAAATCCCTCAACACCTGGTCCTGAGTAATACTTTAGGGCATCACTTTGCAACCAAGAGCAGGAACTACAAGGACTGGTTTTTCCTGTCTGTTAGTTGATCTTACTGAGCCCTTCTTACTGAGTCTTGGTTCAGCTACCAGCAAAGCTTCCATATTTTGACAAACCAATTTGGTAAACTCCTTTATTACTAATATGAATCATGTTCTATATGATGCCCCTTGATTGGTTCTTTTATCTCAGAAAAGTCTGAAAGACCATGAATCCCATATATTTAGAGAACAGACATTTTCTCTTCAAGACAAAATATATGTTAGGTTTGCAGAGCTACCTGGAGAAGACAGCAGATTTCTTGAATTTTCTAAGAATATTTAAACCCTTTTGGTCTCAGTGCTTCCTTGCAGGTCCTTTGAATACCGAAACACAAGAGAGGACATAATTTCCTGCAGAAAGAGTCTAGGGAATTTTCCCAGAGAGAAAAACATGAAGAAACCTCACTAAAGGCTCAGTTATAACATTTTTATAGAGTTGAGTATGATTCATCATGCTTATGACTCCACTTGGATGGGTGTGAGGTAAATCTTTAGTAACCAGACAGAGGAATCATCTAGCAGACTATCTATACTTTCATCTTCCTTTATCAGTAGACAGTTCAAGCTAAAACAAAAATATAACTTCTTTCCTTTAAAAAAAAAAAGGAAAAAATCTATTGTCTCAGTGTTTGGTTTAAAGAGTGGTCACTTGTTTTACTAGTGTTATCAGAGAACCAGAAATGAGTACAAAAATAGGTAAGGCTGAATGTCATGGCCTGAGCAACAGTTTCCCTGAGTGACCCTGTGGTGTCTGGTGTACACTTCGGCAGCCTAAGTAATATCATCAAGTATATTGTATTTACAGTATTTAATTAGGAGCAAATGCAGAATGGAGCATTAATCAGACCAAGTATATTGTGAGAGTCACTGCTGTTATACCAAAAGATTACAAGGTGAGTTTTCTAGCAGGGTTTATTTCTCCCACTGAGAGTTTTTGAGATGGGTGGAAGACAAATTGCAACTAATTTTTTATCTTGATGCAGAGCACAAAATAAGTAGTATTTTTACCTTGTTTTTGTAGAAAAACCCCCACACATCTTTTTACTGAAATTGTTGTTCCCAAAGGTGTGTTGCTTTACAAAGAAGGCACTCCTGCAGTCTATGTGTTAAAACAGGTTGATTTACAGAGTCATGGTAGGGCCACAGAAAGTAGCATATTATAAAACAAAGCATTATCTACTAACTAAAGTAGAGAACTAGAATCATAGCTCTGGAGTGACATTCTTTCCTTTGCTGCATCACCATATGCAGAAAGTTAAATGAACTCCTGCTTTCCTTGTTTCACACCTTCAAAATCAAGATTATAACCTTCCTTTTTTCCCAATAATAAACTAATATGCTTGGATACCTGAAAGTGAGACAACAGCCTCTGAAGGGAAACCCAATGTTACTCAGTTTCGCTGATGTACAACACACAAGTACTAGTGGTGTATCCCTTTGCATGGATAAGGATGAGGTATATTGGCCCATTCTGCTCTGTATCATGATTGTGATTCCTGACTATTGCTAAAGAATCAGAACATTTATTTTAATATTTTTGTCTATTAAGGTTTACCAAATGAGGATTGAAGGTGATTTGGAACCTTCTCTCAATATGCTGGAAATAAGAAGTTCAAAGGGAAAAGTTCAAAGGTATTTATTTTGCAGAGAAGAAAAGGTTCCTAGCTCCAGGCAACTGAAGCACCACTGTTCTGGTGATGGACACTAGGAAGGTCCTACCTTTTTGACCTCACCATAGTCTTAAATGCTACCTCCGAGTAGAACATCATCACTAGGGTTCTGCTACTCATGTCACTTATCTCTTTTCAGATTCTGGAGTCCCTGGGCTTTATCACCCCTGCTTGCATAAGAGTGGCCTCTTCTCAGCATCTCTGAAGCAATTGTCAAGTTTTGTATTCTTTGTATTCTTCTATTTTGGTCACCACATAAAGCGAAGCCAGGATGCACTTCTTGTCTGTATTTCTTCTTATTAGTTATATACCAGGCATCTTCAATCAAAGCAGGTCTGCTGAAGGGTGAATAGGGACACATTTAAATGTTTCTCTCAGAAAGGAGGCAACATAAAAGGAAACCAAATATAGACTGAAGATCTCACCATTATTCTCGAAATAAATCTGGAATAAATGTCCCTAAATTTACCCATCTGGCACCCCTCGGCAGTCAATTTAGAGTAGGTCCATTTTTAAAAGGTTATTTTGGGGGCATTTTACTGCAAGCAGAACATGAGTCTTTATGTTTGCATCTCAACTAGTCACCTCTAAGCAATGCATTCCTGCTCTAGTCAGTCCAGAATTAAATAGAATTTCCTTTTGCCCCATCTCAGAGAATTCCTCATCAAATAGAGAAAGGGTCTTATTTTGTGAAGTCAGTGGCCTACACAAATGTGCATTTCAGCAGGAAAGGTCACAGGGAGTGAGCAGAGGTTTTATAAATCCATTTGAAGGAAATCAACAAAAAGCTTGGACCGATCTGTTTGTTATTCTGGAGATTGGTATTCCCCTGAGACTTCCTAGAGGGCATTATTAATGTTGCATGGTACAAACACTTTGACTCAGCAGCAGAAGTCCTTGGAGCTGACAACAGCTGCCTCTGCTCTTCCCCCAGTATTTTTCTACACTTCAGCCACTAACAACTTCCTTCTCAGAGAAAGGGAGGAGCAGCCAATTTAAACCTATCTTCAAACTGTTATTGGGTGTTGATGGTTTAAAACCTGGGAAACCTTGCTAGGAACAAATGTACAGTGGTTAGTCCTTTTTGGTTAGTCTGATTGTGTCAGCCAGGAAGGTTGCTGTATTCCCTCGGAGAAGGCTGGCTGTTCCTGGCATGGGAACAAGTGACTCAGGTGTGACTCATTGGTGCAGAAGAACCTGCTGGCAGCCAGGCACGGTCCTCAGTGATGGCAGAAGCCCTATCTATGGCACAGACACAGGGAACTTTGGCAAGTCATCATCTGCTTGAGCGCTGCAGTGAGGCACTTGGATAGCACAGACCTGGTAAAACAAAGGAAGCCCCAAGGGCAGAGAGTATGGCAACCAGTCCTCACAGTGCTGACCACACAAGGTGCCTCTCCTGGTCCTGCTACCACTCAGCAGTGCCAACACTTATGCAGGCTGACTGGCTTTAGACTTGGGATAATCTTTCTTCCTCTGCTTTGTTTGCCACAGCTCTCACATCCATCACAGCTATCCCAGCCCAGCTTCCCCAGGCAGCCTCAGGGCTGGACTGTGGAGATGAGGAATGATACTCCCTGCAGCAGCAGTCATTGGAACCAAAGTGGCCATTCATCACTATTGCCTTCACTGCAAAAGGCACCCAGCACAGTCCTTACATGAAGAACAAATTATCCTGGGGTTGTTCTCCTAGGACCTAGCTAAATATGCTTACGATGGCTGGCATTTAATTCAATGAAGTAGTCTCAATACCCAATACCTACTATATGAATGTTTTAAAGAGTAGAACCTTTCTCCTTATGAGAGTTTCAGTCTTTGATTGTTCCTAGCACAGGCTGTTCCTGGTAGGTCCTTTTCCTCTGAAGCTAGAATCTTCTCTTCTGTCTTAATATTCTTCATCGATTTGGTACTTTTCTGCTCTCTTTTCTGCTGTCTGTGAAAGATCTAGAGACAATGATTACATTAGAAACTGAGAATAATTTGAGGAGAGCTGAAGGTAAATCCTCCACGTTGATGTGAAATCAGGAATTAATATTCTTGCAGCAGATGGGGTAACTGGCAACAGGAGAAAAGAACTGATTTTCCTGATGATGTGTGAGAAATTCCCGTGACACTGCTGGAGAAACAAGTAGTTGGGCAAGAGATAACTGCATACGTGGTTTTCTGCTTGAGATGCTGAGGGTCACCCTCATGTGGTTAATATGTGATCCCAAAGGAGGAAAGTTTAAAGATAGATAGCCTCTCTGTTGATCAGAGATGCCATCAGCTGATCTGAGGCTACAGTAGGTCATGTGAATTAGTAGCACTGTGTGCTGCCCTGTATGCTGTCTTTGTGAGAACAGCACATCGCCCTGGCTGCTTCAAGTTGTCCTTTTGGTGTATCACTGGTCTTTGTGTGAATGTGAATACCTCCTTCTTGGGGCTGGTGTGACACATGGGCCACTCTGAAGCACTGCCTGGGTGTGCTGGGGAGACATCTCTGATGTTGCTATGGCGTCGCAGAGTGACTCAATAGAAAAAACTCCTTGTTTTTTTGTCTTTTAACACTCTTCTCTGCTTTCTGTGTATGTTGGATGTGAAAAAAATGCCACTTCTACCAAATACTAATTCCAGTTATGAAAAGTAAAATTATAGTGTCAAGCTTCTCCTCTGAAGCATGTCAATAGCTTCAGTGGTATTTCACAGGGGTTAAATGTGGCCCATTGACCTTAGAGATCAAGGTATCTACGTTCTTGATTTGAGCCTCTGCCAAATCCGCTTGACAGTCTTTTTCAGTGGAAGATGTGGGGGACATGGGAAATGCAGCATACACCATTTATCTGGATTTCAGGGATACTATGGCACACTGGTAGCTTCCAGTGACATTGAAGGAGCATTGTTTGTCAAATAGCATAAACCAAATGGATAATAAAATTGACTGATGGGAGAGACAGAGGAAGGAATCAGCAGTACTCTTTTATACGAATAGGACTTGCATCGAGCACAGATTAACATATGTTGCTATGAGTAAGATTACTCTGCCTGGTTATTAGTAAGCCATGAAAGCAGTATCATTTATCCATGGCTGACTGTAAAGCTGGTACAAGACACATTAGGTGCAGAAGCATACAAATAAGACATTATGGGATCAGAGTTCTAAAGGAAGAATAAAGTGTATCAAATTATGTATTTAGGTAAGAAGTGTACAAGAAAACTAAATAGCTCCACTACAGAATCCTTCTTCTGATAAGGCTTTAGTAGTGGTCTGTGAAAGACTTGAAGTTAAATCCGTAAGAAGACTTAGACATCAGATCAGCACTGTTGACCATTAAATCTAAAATTCCAGAATCTGCATATTGGCTGCTCTTGGTCTTGGAAATAGATGAAGTCACTAGGCACTTATGCTTCAATCACTAACATTGCTTGTGTGCTCAAGCTAACACAATACGCAGTACAGGATAAGAAGTCTCCAGCCTGGCTTCAAATGATTTGGCACATGTCATTGTCACAGTGCAGGAGGAAAAATAGCCAAAGTAAAGAGCTACTTCTCAGTGCCTCCCAGAGCCCAAAATTGTTTAGCGGCTTTCTGCTCCAAGAATGGTAACAAGAAGGACAGATGTTCCCTACATGCCTGTTGCAGAGACTAAGCAGAGTTGATGAAGGTCTTAGCAGTTCTGTTCAGCTGGGTACCCATCTCAGGGTGATGCTGAAGGCCCTTCACAAGCAACATGAATCTTTCCTGCCCCTTCCTATATATGAGGTCTGAACTGGTAAGAATTTTATGAAAATCACTGGCAGGTTAGGCTGAGGGCAAAACAGGGAAGGTAGTTGTTGTTTCCACATGTTGACAAATTGTTTAATGCTGAAAGATTTTACTCATCAGGATGAGCAATGTTTGAGCCCTGCTTTAGCGAGAAGGATCCAGCCTCCAGAAAATTGCCCCGAGCATGGAGTGACCATGTGTTCTGTGGGGCTTGACGGCTCTCCTGTGCAAAGCAGCACAGACTCACTGGCATAATTAAACATATGTTGGTTCAGAGATAGAATTCAAAAGACTAATGCTTGGGGCCTAAAATACACCTAGAAAAGTTTTGGATCTGTTCCAGGACCCTTCTCTAAGTCTGGATACTGGACTTTTCTATAAAGAATACAATTTGATGCTTAAGATTCCTAGGTCATCTGTGCTCCTGGCATATACAGAAAAGAGTACCTAACTTAACTTAATTTGAATATTTTCAAATGAAGGAAAAGAAAAATGATCTTGTGACTGAAGCAGAAGGCTGGCACTCATGAGCTTGAGGTTTTATTCCACTGTTCCACAAGCTTCCTGCCTGGCCCTGGGCAAATTGCAATCTCTCCATGGCAAAGTTTCCTCCTCTGTAATGTGCAGATAAGGGTGCCTACTTCACAAGGTTTGTGAATTCATTATAGTATTCTCATGTTTTCTTTCTTCTTTTTTTTTTTTTTTTTAAGAGTTGCACTTCTATTGGAAGCACAAAGAATTATTTTAATCATTATTGCTAACAATAATGATGAATGCACTTCAGTTTGGAATGTACTTGCTCTCACATGTTTGTATGTAACTTCAGAGTATAATAAATAATTTTGCAGATGCAATCTCTTAATCTTGTTCCCCAGCCCTCTGCTCACCCGACATGAACCTGCACTTACAGTGGCTGTCCCTGACCAGAACTTCAGGGTTAGCTTGGCCTGCCACATTCCCTCATGCAGTTTATAATCAGTAGAATCATCTCTAAGCACAGCCTCCCTCAGGGCAGTGTTACCGTGCCATGGTTCCCAGGGAGTAACATTTAAGACAAACCCAAGAGTAGCTCCTTTCTACAGGTCAGCAGCGGTTTGCATAGCTCCATTGGCAATGTTTTTGTTATAGGGTTTAAGAAGATTCTACATCATTGATGGTAACTATAATTTCATGCTCCTGCAAGTGTGAAAAGTTCTTCCCCCACCATATTCTTGTGGCTTTCTGTCCTAATGATCCCCCATTCTCTCATTATAACACTCCCATAATTTGATATTTTCTCCTGCCTTCTGTTTTTTCCTGTCAAATTACTTAATTTTTCCCTTCCTCTGGTGTATTCTTCTTTCTCTTTGAACTTAGTGACACCGGCAGATCTTTGAACTCTGAATCTAAGGATATAAGGAATCCAAACATGCTGTAAAATGTGCACATAACTTCAAACTGTATCATTGCATAACATTAATATTCTTTAATTATTTTGTCAACATTTCACTGTTCTTTCACTCTTCATCGACTTCATTAGTTGAGATAGCCAAGTGTCTTGGAGGAACTGCACTATAAATTTTCTGTCCTTCAGTTCCCTGTATGTAAAATTTTTCTGCTGAGGACAAACACCTTCCCAGCTGGGATGCATGGGGCTCCTTTATAGAACTGAAGATATGCAGTATCTCTATTCTGCTTTTTTTTTTTTTTTTAATGGTTGTCTGCCTGAGGACTTAGATGTGAAATATTCTGAATAATTGTAAATTCAAGGAAACAATCACCTTCCCAAAACGTCTCTCAATTGTAAAAGTAACTACAGAAACAGAAGTGTGGGGGAGAATGAAATAGCTAGTCAAAGAAATGAAACTTTATTTATTTATTTATGGTCAAGAAATGTCTTAAGTATAATTAAGTTAGCAAGTGAAAAGCACTCCTTACACTGTTGGTATATACGCAGGTGTGTTTAAATTCTTTTTGACTGCATCAAGACAAATATATGTAGTATTAGAGATATACTGCAGTGTAAGATGCTTATGAACAATTTTGCTTGCTGGTTTATCTCTGAAAAATAGGGAAAATTAAGTGTTGCAAATACAAGGCATCAATAAATACCGTTAATTCATTACTATAGAAGAAAAGCATAGCCGTAGTGTTCATAAGTTGTCAATATTATAATGAATACAGAGAAGAAACTTCTAGAAAAATATCTGAAAAAGGATATCTCTATATATATATATTTTAGTGTAGTTCGCTCAGCTCAGTCATGTTCTGAGAGCAACACTGGTATAATTCCAGACTTTCTATTAGTCATCAGGTACCTACAGAGTACTTTATCATGATAGGTAAAATGCTGTAGCTGGAGGCAAAATTAGGCAATGGGTATACAAATACAATACAAATTGAATATTTTGTGCAATAAAATAATCTTTATATATATTTGCATAATGCAAGCTTTTCCTCATAACTTCTCTAACCAGAATTGTATTTGGATATTCTGATCTTAATTTCTGCTCTGATCTTTATATACTTCATCTACACTAATGAAGATTTTAAATGTTTCCTGCTATTTCCACTCTCCCATTCAGGGGGAAAACAGAGCATGAACATTTTTAAAATTTTTATCTATTTTTTTGGTTTTCTTTTTTTCATATCAGGCATTCAGATGCCATTCTCAGAAGAAAAGTCCCTCAAAACAAGTCATCTAATCTGAGTTTCACATCTCAGCCGCTGCCACCATATAAACAATTCTGTTTAGAGACAGCTTAGCAGCATGTGACATTGCATCACCAAAACCCACCAAGCCTCAGCCACCTCAGCATCTTTGTCTAAAGCAATTAGTCATGTCCTTCAAAAAACCCCAAAAGTCACATTTTGAAAACTTATGCCCATTAAATGCAGAGCTTCATAGAAGAGCTGAGTTTTGTCTTTTTTGGCCTAAAGAGTACACTTGAAACACTGTAGAAGAAGCCTTTGAGAAAGAGCTATATAGTTTATGCAGGAAGGAAAACAGGCAACAGATAGCAAGGTTTGGGTTTGGTTACAGGAGCAATAACAATACAATAATTTATTATTTATATTTACATACTTTAATTTCATTATTTAATTCTGTTTTTCTACCCATAAATTTGTGTCAAATACAACTACACAAAACTGAACTGAATTTAATAAACATAAAGACATAAGTCTGGAGAAAAGGAGGCTTAGGGGGGACCTCCTTGTTCTCCACAACTACCTGAAAAGAGGTTGTAGTAGTGCGAGTGTTGGTCTCTTCTCCCAGGTAACAAGTGATATGACAAGAAGAAACAACTTCAAGTTGAACCAGGGGAGGTTTAGACTGGATATTAGAAAAAATTCTTCACCAAAAGGGTTGTCAAGCATTGTAACAGTCTGCTCTGGGAAGTGGTTGAGTCAGCATCCCTGGAGGTATTTAAAAGATGTGTAGGTGGGGGACTTCACTGGGTGAAAAACTGGCTGGATAACTGGGTCCAAAGAGTTGTGCTGAACAGAGTTAAGTCTAGTTGATGGCAGGTCACAAGTGGTATTCCCCAGGGCTTAGTGTTGGGGACTGTTCTGTTTAATATTGTTATAGTTGATCTGAACAAGCGGATTGAGAGCACCCTCAGTAAGTTTGCAGATGACACCAAGCTGGGCAGCAGTGTTGATCTGATGGAGAGGAGGAATACTCTACAGAGGAGTCAGGACAGGCTGAATCAATGGGCTAAGGATGATTTTTTGAACTTGAACAGGAGTGAGTAAGTGTGGAATCATGCACTTAGGCCACAACAATGCCATGCAACGATACATTTTTGGAGGAGAGTGGCTGGAAAGCAGCTCACTTGAAAAGGACATAGAGGTATTGGTCAATATCCAGCTGACTATGAGCTAGCAGTGTGACCAGGTGGCCACAAAGGCCAACAGCATCCTGGCTTGGATCAGAAATAACATGGACAGCAGGACTAGGGAAGTAATTGCCCCTCTGTGCTCAGCACTGGTGAGGCCACGCCTTGAATACTGTGCTCAGGTATGTTGCTCTGGTTTTTTTGGGGGGAGGGGTTGGTTTTGGGGTTTTTTTTTTAATTCTACTGTGTTCTCTTCAATAGTCCATTCAGCTAAATAGAGATAATGTAGAAAGAAGGGAGCAAAGCTGTACCTGAGCTGGCAGAACAGGCTTTCCTACAGAAAGTTGGCTCTTCTTACCTAGTAAGCAGAATTGAAAAGCTTGATTCTTTGATAGCCTGTATCTCATGACACTGGTAACACTAAAACTAGTACCTTTCTCTAAGTTGCTATTTTTTCAATCCACTTTGCATTCAGGCAAATACAGATTCAAGGAACCAAGCAAAAATCATCCTAAAAGAGTATTCATAGGAAAAAATAATGGATGAAATGGCAAGATAAAAGGATAAAATGTAGTCACCTACATGGCTCTTTCTTTGCCCAGCTGAAAGATTAGCTTTCACAACCATGTTATTTCATTACTCACGTTTAGATAGTTGTTGCTGTTCTCCACAATTTTTTTTACCCCGTGATGTAAAAGCATTGCATGAAAAGAGCACTGTGTATAGCACAAGCATACTCTTACCTTAAAATCACATCATGGGAAGCACAGCTACAGGTATTTATATTGCCATTAACAGATCCATTTACTTAACTTTCTTAAAGCTTGTTGACAGACACTCTCAAAAAGCTTGAGAATTAGAGAGAGTTGTGTCAGAAGAGCAGGCAACAGTTTCATACTTCATCGTCTTTTTCTTCTCAGGCAACAAAGAGGGCCTGGGAAAACTCTCCTGGGTTGAAACTACAGCTGTGTCATAGGAATGACATGAGCACAGGAAATAGTTGCCTTATAACCCTTAGCTGGGGTCCCAGCTATCTTCTGTGACATTTGCTTCAGCTTAAATTTGTGCCTATACTAGAAGCAGCAGAATAATGTTCCCCAAACCAGCTCTACTTAGGCCAGCAACAGGTTTCTTTGCCCCATTCAGGCTTTCTGTGAAGAGGATGTTTGAAGAACTAGATGGATTTACAGGGGCTCCTCTACTTACACTACTTTACTCTCTCCACAGAAAAGTATTTAAAATGAGGGACGCTTCTACAGCTTTTTGTCAAAGAGTATGAAAAACTTACATGACTTTCCAGTTAATTAGCTAATGATATTGTTCCATGTCAAAAGTGCTTCAAGTGATTAAGCTGTTGAAAATGGTAACCTCAATTATAGAAAGCCTCCAGGGACCACATTATAGTCACAATTCTAATAAATAATAATTATCACAGTGGCATGCTACCTCTAAGTTATCCTAATGACTGCATAACTTGATAAGAAGAATGCCATTGCTGGTAGATAAGAAACACTTGATACTTTACCAGGTCAAATTTAAATTCCTCTGTTTAAAAAGATTTTGTAAACAAAACAACACTGTTCTCAGGTATGAAAATGTTGTGTGCTTCCAACTATGAAAATTAATTATTTGTAAATCAAGATGTGAGAATTCACACAGGCTGAAGGAGAAAGAATATTTCAAATAAAAAATCACAAGTGATCCTTTTGCTGAAATCTCCTATCAGACTTGCTAGTAGCAAACAAATCAGAGATATGCAATTTGCATAACCATGTTTTTCATTTTTAAGTCTAAAAGGAGAGTAAGCATGTATGAGACAGGGCAATAAAACAGGAAAGACAGCTGTAAAGATCAGAAGATATGTACATGTTCATCTTTGTCTATTTTGCTTTTCTTCATAATTTAAGAACTTACGTTACCTCATTACTACCTAATGATTATCTAAAATCAAATAAAGTAACCTTTTATTTACTGTTAACCCTTCTAGTTTTTGTATCTTTCTACTGTCACAGATAAACCTAATTGTCTTGTTTTGAATATTTTTTGAATACATGGGATAAATAATCCAGGAATCTTAATGGGCAGCTCTACGAAGTATACTGGACAAATGTAAACCAAACATCACTAGTATTTATTTTGCAGCAGAGGTTAATGCAAGTTTCATTTAAGGATCTCATAAGTACTGTGATAGCTCTTGGCATTTACATACAATAGTCCTTTTATTTCTGAATTTTGTAGGGTTTTTTTTTTCCCAGTTTCAATTTCTCTGTTTGGTAATATGAGCTTGTCCTCCTGACAGCAACCTTTAGATAAAGAGAAACTGAAAGAGTAGAAAAGAGAACCTGCAGGACTCTCCTATCACCCTGAAATTCAGTCACTTGGGTCTTTCTCTGTGTCTATAATGATACAAAGGAGTCCTAATTAATAGTCATGTAACTGACAACAAAATAGCAAATCTTTGGAAGGTTCTCACCTGGCTCTGAACTCAGTTTCCCATTGTTACTTTTTATTTCAAAGCATCCCAAACTTCAAATGCAGAAGATGAGAGAGTAAAAATGATTTCTTATCAGACACCTTGCTTGCTCTCTGTGCAGGTGCTTCACAAGAAGTTTCATCTCAGCTTTTCTTTTTAAAAAAATTATCTTAATGTAGTGGGTTGTATGGTAGAGGAAGATAATGGTGTGTGGGCAGAGAGGAAAATGGAGGAAATGGCAGGTCCCATTCTTCTTCAAACATCCACACAGAAATGCTGCATTTCATGAACACTCCATAATTACAAAAAGATTTTGCAATACAAAACTAAACCCTTTAATTATACATAGTGTTGGCTGCAGATAATGATGGGGATTTATCTGGGAATGGATTAAAGAGATGTGAACGTGTTTTTTCATTCAGGCACTATCATTTTTTCCCTGCCAAACTATTAGGACAAAGTAGGAGGCACACATGGAACAAGGACCCTCTCAGCATCCACCTTCAGAGTTGGGCAGAGAGCGGCTCTGCATCAGCCCCTGTCCCTCTCCCCTCCAAATGTCTCACCACACGGTTTCCACAGAGCGCGAGTGCCACTTGGCTTGCAGCTCCTTACGTAAAGCTTTGTCCACGCTTGCTTAGGGCAGGACAGTGCTGCACACATGATCAAAAATGAGCTGTTGCTGAATTGCTGCTTCTCGTGTGGTGCCTCCTTTGCAGATGGAATGTTTGAAGAGGGAAAACATCCCAAAGGCCTGTACTGGCAAGAATTAGGAGAGTTGTTATTGGCTGTCCATAAATGCAATGAGTAATTGGTTCTGCTGAGCTTGCAGAATAATTTGTGGAACACAGAAGGCTATAAACACATTTTTCAGGAAACAGTTCAAGTTGGGACTGATTCTCCCTCTTCAATTCTGATACTAGAATGACATTACTGATTTCAATACATTAGTTTACTGCTGAGTATTTGAGTAAGCAAGCTTACTCAAATACTCCCTTCACCTGGAAATATGCTTGCAACTGCAGAGACCAGGGGAAATGAGAACAACCTTTTCCCACCATGTATGATGCCAAAGGCAGATTTCACACAGCACACTGCAATTTAGATCCCTCCCTTATCTACTGCAAATCAGAATGAGTCCAGATGCACAGCCCACACACAGTGGCTTATAAAACAATGGAGAACTTCTAATGACTGCTCCCATTGCACCTCAAGTATGATCATATTCTTTCTGGCTCCAAACAGGTGACAGTGAGGGAGGAGTTGATTCCTTTGCTCTAGCGAGCCTCCTTCCCAAGCTCCAGCCCTCTCCTATGTAACCCTGGAACTCTATATTTACATTACAGGGCTGAGTGTGCCACAATTCCTGTCCTGCTGACCAGCTGCCACCAGTGTTGCTTCACAGCTGGGAAAAGCTGAGAGCCAGCAAATGGCCCCACTCCTGCTGCACAGAACATCTGTTAAGTGGAACTGAGTATGTTTGGGATCTGAGGTTACTTTCTGGGAAATTAGGGGAAAAGAAGTTCAGAAGGGCTAAGTCCTCCATAAGGAGTGACCGCCACTGCCCCTCACACCAGCATTAGCAAAGCATCAGTACTGGCAGCAGCAAGTCTTTCCTCACAGCCCTCTGCTGCAGTGCTGCACCCCTCTATTCCTCTCTTTCTGTTGCAGGAGCTGTAAGGCCTGAACAGCCAAAATTTTGTTCCTGCCATGGAGATCCTTCGGGCAGGCTTTGCTTTGTGATGCTGCATTCCCCCTGCAGCTCTGATGTCTGACTGGGAACACCTCAGACTGGAAAGTATCTGCAAGGAGCTGTGCAAGGTTTGTGCAGTGCTCAACAGATCTTACAAAGACCTGTTTTGAGGCAGCACTGATGGTGTTAATGAAGGCTGGTCAATCTTTATTAATTGATGGTGTAATTTAATTAAAATCACTGCATTTGCACCATTAGTTTTGACTTATTTTGCCAATGCAGTAGTCTAGAGATGGCCCACAGTCACCAGAGGAAGAGGACAGCCAAATGAGGTGGTCAGGTTTGAATCGACATAACAACCAAGGTTAAGCTCAGCTTTGGACAGTGATCAAACAGCGCAGACAGACAAAGGCTATACCCTTAGCTGCTATGATGCAATCTAGCTTTAGTCAAGGTGAAGTAGCTGAGATTTCAACCCAGCTAAGCTGATAAATCCAGAAAATCTAACTGCTGCCTACTGTACTTAAAATAATACAGCAGCCTCTGCACTGGCATTCTTTAGAAATACAGTATTATTTTATACGGTTCCATATGGAAATTGAAAGGGATGTTAAATGACCATCAATATGGTCATATTCATAAGGCTGTACAACGGCCTGTGTCTGAGGGCTTTTACTGCCATGGTAATTCCAGTTAAAAATAAATCATATCTCTACTCAAAATAGTCAAACCAGTAAAATATTTGAAGTGCAAAGCAGTCGTGAGTGGGTTTGTCTGTCCATGTAGTCAATGTCAGTAAGATAGGAAGAGCTGTTTTAAACTCAACCATTAGTTACTTTTCCTGCAACAACCCTTCTTGCACGTGTAGTCCAGTGTGCACTTAGCTTCAAAATAGGTAGTTATTAAACTGGCAGAATTTGGACATGTTTAAAGTTTCACAACCCCCTCATATGATGTGCTGCAATCTCTACAACAACAAAAGGCTTCTTTTTCTCTGCACCCTGAAGGAATAAGTTCTCATTACTTTTTTCTGGAGTTAGGTATGAGAAAATACTTTTTCTGCGTGACTTTTATGGACATCTGCAATCCACAAAACCAATCTTTTTTTTATTCTTGGTGATTATTTTTCCTTAATTCTCTCACACTGTCCTTGAGTGTTTTTCCTCACTCAGATTTCTCTGCCTTCCCCATTAATTCCTTTCTATTTCAGTGCCAGGTCTTGTGTCATATTCTTCCCTAGTTTTAGAGATTTTTTCAGACCTGTCCATTTCTGGGGGCCAGGGTGGAGCTTATCCTTTTGACCTCACTCTGGGGTAAGAGATGTGACAGCACACAGGAGTCATATGATTTTGGATGCTTTCACACTCTGGGACAACTTCAACTCTGCTTTCTTCGCCCAGCATTCGCTTTTCCCTCCTTTATATCATTTTTGTGAAACGATTCTGGCAGTGTATTGCTGCTGTGAGAGAAAAAGCCAGGCTGGTGCTTGCTCTGCTGTCACCACTCTGTTCTAACATCTTCCACACACAACATATGTTGTGCCATTGCTAAGAGACAAGAACTTGCAGAAACATAAAAGAATAATTTAAGAAGTGACTACGTGACTGTAAAACTGGAATTCCTTAGTCTGCATTTGTTCAGGGGAACAAGTGGGCTACTATACAGAATTGCTGAGCAACTATCAGTTCCAACCCACGTAGGTTGTAGTTGCAGTTTCTAATTTTATTTAAATGAGGATTTAATCTGTGATTGATAAATCTGAATTCAGAGGAATCTCTACAGTGCTTTGTCCTGGGGAGACTAGTGAGCCTTTTCTTCACTGATGGGTGTATGTAGCTCTTGTCAGTAAGAACACTGTAGTGATATTTTGATACCAACAGGGAAATAACTCCCAGAACTTAGCAGTTCTTCTGTGAAGTGAAATGGAAAAGAGAAAGCCTTTCTATTTTATTATTCTTCTCTTTTTGGGAAGGTACTCACAGCAGCTCACTGTGGCTTAGTCAGTAAATCCCCAGCTGGGATTTGAAAGTCATGACATCAGAGAACAAAGCATCTTTGCTGTGCTAATGGAGGCAGCAATGGTTTGTCATTGGCTACCACGCACATGTTAATTTATTGTGAGGATTTGGTGCTGTTTTGGTGGCAAGGATCAACCTTATACTTTGGTACTAGATTAACACTGAGTCTATTCACAGTCATACTCCTTGTGGAATAGTTCTCATATGCAAAGTAGTAACATGCAAATATCATTCTGCTGAAGAATGAATCACTTTGATCAGCATTTTGTTAGTGTTCTTTATTTTTAGGCAGTGATAAAAGAAGATTCTTTTGTATGAGAAGCACAGGCCAAGAAAGAAAAAACTTTGTTTGTACTAAGCAGCCACAGGAACTCATCCATGCAGTGAAGTTCCTAGAAAGCAGAGGGCAAGGAGTACCACCCAGAGTACTTCTTTATGCTATAGCTATTTTTTGAAAGTCAAATAGAGCAGGAACATAGAAATTGCTGCACAAGCTCATGTCACCAGTAAACTTAGCTCTATTTTCCTTTCTTAAAGAGAACTTAGCTGCCATAAACTAAAAAATAACGGCCTTTAGCTGACAGTATTGAGAACCTCAGCTATTTCTCAGTATGTCCATGTGCTAAATACTAAAATATGTACAAAGCTTTTATACTCTATTATCTGGTGTCAGTTGCTCCACATGAACCATGTGTTTGCATAGACTTGTCCTGTGCAGCTTCCCACTGAAAGGTGAGCCCTAATCCCCTCTTCTGATGGAGGGAAACATCTTGTGCAGCTCTTAGGTGGTGGAAGATGCTGTGTGGGAAAGCCCCTGCCCACTACAGAGAGCTAACTCTGTCAGAGTTTCTGAGTACGACCCATATGGGCAATATACCATCCCATACCGTATCGTACCGTACCATACCATACCATACCGTACCATACCATATCGTACCGTACCATACCATGCCTATATCTAGGTGTGGATGATCTGCCAGGGAGTTACCTGCCATCACCTTGAGTCATCCATGACCAGTTTACCCTAACCCTAGTTGTGTGGCATAGCTCCCTGTCTTGGACTCAGCCATGGGAGCCGAAAGCCATGTGAGCTGGGCCCCAAATAATCAACTGCTACTTACAGTTATTTTTATCCCCATGGAAACGTGTTTACAAGCTTTTTGAAGGTGAATAACTTAGTGTATTTTCATAACCTAGCTTACATATGTTTTTTATTTCCTATGTTATTGCTTCATGTGCATTATCGCATTTCTGCTCCCATTCTCCCTCCCCCTATTGCCTTTGATAATTCAAACCAGATCGTAGTTAAAGATTGATTTATAACCTTCTAAAAATCTTCTTACTTTTTTTATTACAAGTCAGAGTATTCTTATTATTATCCCAGATCTCCAGGAGTACAATTGACTACTACAGGGATTTTAAAAAGTCATAGAATCACCAGGTTGGAAAAGACCTCTTGGATCACTGAGTCCAACCATTCCTATCAGTTGTGTTGTAGTCATTATTTCATGGAGCTTCACCTCTACAACAGCAGTTTTGAAGGTAAAAATTATCCAGGTAACTGGCAAGATTGTAATAAACCAGGTATTGAATTGTAGCAGCAGGGAATCACCTTCTTCAAAGGTATAAATGAGATGTAGGAAGAGAAGATAAACACTAAAAAATTGTTCTAATATTAATCAAACTGGGAAATTACTCACAGCAAAGATGAGGAAGTCAACCTATCCATTCTCTCCAGAAAGATTACTATAACACATAATAACATATGAGGGCAAATATCATTTTTAAATAAGGTAAAATCAATCCCAAGTTAATCTTCTTCATCCTCTTTTCTTGAGTACTTTATATTTTTCAGTGAATAGTGCAGATCTCCCCTGTGACCATAGAATTTGAGGGTTGCAGTATTACATGTTCTTAGATTTAAATGACCCATTACCCTGAAAAAAATGAACACAAAGAGCAATATTAAAAGAAAACTATATTCAAATCATTGCAATAAATGTTGGAGGTGATATTGACTGTTCCTTGGGAATGAATTTGCAGTTGTTCAGAGAAGTAAAGGTTGTTATGCTCTAATTGGTTTTATCTGGCTGATTTTTAAACAATAAATTTCATATAATTTTCTGCTAGGAGAGGAAGGGGAGAGAAGGATGGAAAGGGCAGTAAATTTTTACTTGTCTCCTTGAAACTGTGCTAACAAGGTAAAGCAATGGTTTACAACCAAAACATTTTTATTTTATTTTCTTAAATAACCCCAAATAGTACAAAAATCTATTCACAGAGGCTAAAATCATGTAGTTTACTTTGTGTCCTATGTATAACACAGACTTTTCACATTAAACAGTAACTCAGGATTTTCAAAATGACACAGTCGTCAGAGAGAGTATTTGCGGTATCTTGTCTAATGTAAAATGATAATCTATTCAGCAGCTAGAAATAGCCCCAAAGAAACTATTACAGTGAAATAACATACTGGAAAACAAATAATTAGAGCCCGTAGTGCTGGGAAGAAGCCTTCGAACAGAAGTGTTTTATCAGTGTTTGTTCCCAGCAGAACTGTGAAGACTGTCTGGCCATAACTTCTTGAAGAGGCCTCTGAGAAGCACAGATATTCATGAACTTGGCTGGTAACTGAGCAGAAGATTTCTGTGCCCCTGGGGGAACTTAAGAAGCATAAACTGCAAAAAGTTACCTAGAGAGAAATTAAAGGATGAGTTACAAGAAGCAATAGCTTATAGGTTAAAAGAAGTCTGTATATCAAAGCAAGTGCTCCTACCCCACCAAACTGAGACACAGTCAGGGGCACTGCTGTGGCTCTGCCTTGCTTTCTTCAGCAACAGTAGGGACCACCAAAACATGTCCATATGGAGGAAAAAAAAAGGAAAAAAGGATAGAACAGAAAAAAAAAAATTAAAGCACTGAGTTGTTCTAAATTTTGTGTAAGCCACAGGCTGAGGAGCACGCTTGTTTCATTAGCAGTAAGCATCATCAGAGACGATGCTGAGACCACAATACCACTGAGCATCTCAAGAGGCCAATAACTTCTGCAGAGATTCTAGTGTTGGTATGGTAGTAAACTGTTTCCATCTTGCATTCCTAAGCAGCATGGGGTGCCAAAGAATAGGCCCTTCCTGAAACCCACAATTTTTTTCCAGTTCTGCTTAGTAAACTATATCTGCCCAGAAAAAGACACAGTGAATTAGTCAAAGCTTCTGAAAGCAGTAGCCAGAGCTTTAGGTTGCATTAAACTTGCAGAGAGCTAGATCTCCTTGTCCAAAGGGTGTCAGCAGCAACAGATAACAAGAAATGTGTTTTAAGAATGTGTTATCTGTTGCATAGTGTTGCCCAGAATCAGCTCTAGCCCAGTAAAAGGGATTTGGAAAAACTCAAAGAAACCAGAGAAGCTTCCTAGAATGAATATTTTTCTATAAGACTTCTGGAAGGTCTTAGGATTTTGCTCAATAGGTCTCAAAATAAACCAGTGCAATGATGGCTCAGTGTTTTCTTAGGTTAAGACGCTTTGTTTCATAATGAGAGTTTCTATTGGGTAGGTTTAAAGAAGTAAAATTTTTATGTGTGTGAGTAAACAAGTATTTTATAAGGTATAATATCTAGGAACTGATATGGCTTAATTTCTCACTGTCTCAGAGGGTGATGACACATGAATTCCTAGAAAAGTAAGTGGGAAAAAAATGCAAGATTTTAATTTGGTTTACATTCTCCACATAACACAGTGCAGATATGTATTTTGTTTAAACATTTTAAAAAATTGTTGAGATAAGAGGCATATCAGGCACTGATGATGCAGGATGAAGGAAAAAGCCCTGAAAAGCCAAGTTCAGGCTAATATCTAGTGCACAACCATGAGAGGCAGGCATGAGTTTTCTATGTTTAAAAAACAAACAAACAAACAAAAAAGCCTTATATACACAGGAGAGCACAGGAATTTTCCATGGGGGTAGGGAACAACAATAGAAAAGTGATGACCTTGGGGTGGCGCCTGGAGACTGAACAGCTTGGCTATTGTATGGAAACAGCTGACTTCTGCACAGGAAGCAATCACTGCTGATTAGAGACTCCAAACCCCTGCCTCTATTTTTTTCTAGGTTTGTTTTGTACTTAATGCAAAGCTCCCGAGGCCTCTTCAGACTCATAATTTATATTTCACCCCCTCTCCTGCTACACCCGGGTCCATGCATCGCAGGTCGGTCAGTCTGGAGCAGGCAGGGCAGGCAGAAAGCTGGAGGGGCTGTTCTGTTCCTGTGCTGCAGCCCCCAAAGGACGCAGAGCTTAAGGGCACAGGGTCAGCCTAGAAGGTACTTTTGAGCTGACATTCATGGCTATTTGGCAGTGAACCCTGGATCTGGCCTTCTGTTTCTCATTGAATCCGTGGGCTTATTCCCAAGTATCCTAGTTTAAGAGGGAATTTTTAATTTTAGTGCTTTCAATGTTGATTCCCCCTCCAGCCTTTTTTTATAACAGTCAGGTTTTTGTCAATGAGGTAGATGCTAAATTAATGCTAGATGAAACTTGCTGTCAGTTTGTGCACCCTCATTTTCAAATTGTGCTGTCAAATTGTGTACCCTCAGCAAGTTTGCAGATGACACTGAGCTGAGTGGTGTAGTTGCCACACCGGAATGATGGGATATAATCCAGAGGGACCTCAACAGGCTGGAGAACTGGGCCTGTGAGAACCTTGTGAGGTTCAACAAGACCAAGTGCAAGGTCCTACACCTGGGTCAGGACAATCCCTGTTTTCAGTACACAATGGGGGATGATGTGATTGAGAGCTGCCTTGCAGAGAAGGACTTGGGAGTGTTGGTTGACAAGAAGCTCAACATGAGCCAGCAATGTGCACTCCCAGCCCAGAAGGCCAACTGTATCCTCAGATGCATCAAAAGAAGCGTGGCCAGCAGGGTGAGGGAAGTGATTCTGCCCCTCTATTCCTCTCTTGTGAGACCTTATCTGGAGTACTATGTCCCATTCTGGAATCCTCAATGTAAGAAAGATATGGAACTGGTCCAGAGGTACCTACAAAGATGATCCAAGGGCTGGAGCACCTTCCCTATGAGGACAGGCTGAGCGAGTTGGGCTTGTTCAGCCTGGAGAAGAGAAGGCTCCGAGGAGATTTCATAGTGACCTTCGAGTAACTGAAAGGGGCCTACAAGAGAGCTGGAGAGGGACTATTCATAAAGGCTTGTGGTGATAGGACAAGGGGGAATGGGTATAAACCAGAGAGGGGCAGATTTAGACTAGACATTAGGAAGAATTTCTTCACCATGAAAGTGAACAGATTGCCCAGGGAAGTTGTGGATGCCCTATCCCTGGAGGTGTTTAAGGCCAAGTTGCTTTCTAAACAATGCTTGTATGAGAGATATGTATTATTTTGAAAAGACACAGTCATACAAAACACTCTTTACAGTATGGTACTCTTTACTAATCATTTCTCTTGATTTCTGCAGTGAGGAAGCAACACATTTCAGCAGCACATAACTTCTAAAGAAGCTTGCCAAGTTACATGTTTGTTTTCTGTTCCATTATATTCATCAGAATATTAATACCATTTCTATTATAACTGCTCTTCAGATGAAAGACATTGAGGCTAAAATTTATTTCACCTACTTTTAATTGTCTAAAAGGTATGGGAATAACCTCAGCTTAAACTATGGTCCTTCATGATGTCTAGATCCAAACAGAAATGATCAAGAGTAAAAAAAGACATTCATGTCCCTTTCAGACTGGATGGCACTTACTCTTTGGAGGTAGATGGAAATAAGGATAATTTTAGAGTGCCTGAATAGGCAACAGAGGAGATCTGCCAGCAGTATTTCTGGGCATGAAAATTTAAAATAGATTTTATTACCAAAGTGGACTGTGATGATGTTATTTTTTGTAATTTCCTCCTCTCACACAACACACTATCCATCCCCACATACACTCAATGCATTTTTGGTCTGACATTTTCCTCCTTTCATAAACCTCTCAGAGTGACTCAGTAGTGACTATATCTCCAGCTACCAAAACCTGGGTGTGATCCATGAGCTGGGCTCCGGCCTAATGCTCAGTAATTAGTTTGTGAAGGACAAGTTAATTCCATTTTTTTCTTACAAATCTCATCTCACTGCATATTGGGCCTTCCTGGAATACTTCTGATAGTGAGATGACAAATAAATAGAGCATACCTATATCTCTTCCCACAGTACCTTGTAGCAGTATAGGGGATTTATTCCGTAGGATTTGATGAGAACATTTACTCTTTGGAAATGTCTGCATTTTGTCCTTATGCTCCCATATTCAATTACACACTTGCCCACATGGCAGACTCATACAGTACTCGTTTGTACTTGCAACCAAGCTCAGCTTAGATCTCCCTTGTGATTAATTATAGGACTCTATGAACAACCAGAAGTTCTGCAAAGCCACAGCCTGAAGCAGAAGACTAGCCTGTAGCCACATGACAAGAAAAGCCCTATTGGGTTGAGTTGTTTTCATGGTGTTTACTTCATGGCTGAAGTGACTCTCTCTTAGTGACAATGTCCTTCTCAACACTGTTTCTTGTACAATTCAATCTCTGTCAAGCACAGAAAAACAACAGTGTGTAATTCTCAGTAGACTCCAAGTAGTTGTAGTTTACCCCCATTTACAGTATTACTCTCCAGAGCTTAAAACTTCTAGTGTCATATGTACACAGGACCTTTCCTTGTTGAGAGAAACTCTGTACAAGAGAGCATTTAACATCACCATGGCTAGATGTGAAATGCTTTTAAACGCTTCTATAACAAGTGTGCTATTCATACGGAGAGGGAAGAAGGAGGAGGTAATTTGACATGTCATCCATTTCCACCACAGGCTCCTGAGGATTCTGTTATTGCTCAGGACTGCTGTTTTCCTCAGTCCAGAATAATGCCCACTGGCCAGGACAATATGTGCCTCCTCTAAGGTGCTGCCATCCATCCCTCTGGAACAAACAGAGGAAATGCATCAAGAGGCCCTGGCTGCAGATGGAAAGCACATCACCAAGCTGCACTTACGCTGTGAGATCCTCCAGATGAAAGCCAATTTCAATGAGCATTGTGTTTCAAGGTCCACTTCCTCCAACTCTGGAAAGCTTAAGAAGGAACATCCCACTTGTGTCTGCCGACACAAAGGGCCGTGTGGCTTGGGAGATGTTATCAGCCTTCCCGTGCCACAGCAGCAGTCTTCCAGTGGCGTCTCCCAAGAATTACTCATTGTTCCTGGGGACGGTTCACTCCTCTGGGTGGGATCTCATGGCATCCAGTTCAGATGGAAGTAGGTGGTGCTGGGGGCCAGCCAAACTCATGACAAAGACCTCTGGCTAAGGGGGAGCTACACTGGGGGACCAAGCTAACCAAGTCCTTAGCAATCACAGATGTGGATACTGATTCCTAAAATGTGTGTCTTTTTGTTGGTTGCAATTAGCAAGTGCTCTTTGGGGCAATCAAATCGCTGAATAATGTGAGTCTTGGCTCCTAGACTGAACCCACGAAATGGAGATGTCCTTGTTTTGCTTTTTGTTCATGCTCACAGGTACTATCAGTTTCTGAAAACTCCCACAATTTGGCAATTTGGAACTTGATTCTGTCATGGTCAAATCAAATCAGGAAATCAGGAGTAAGTCATAATTTTAATGACATTTATTTGAAATCCAGAGCTTCTGGGAGACACGTG
Organism: Clamator glandarius; assembly: GCA_033459285.1. NCBI lineage: Eukaryota > Metazoa > Chordata > Aves > Cuculiformes > Cuculidae > Clamator > Clamator glandarius. The sequence continues at coordinate 1,402,939 of JAUNZM010000294.1, forward strand.
TGACCCTTGTAAGGCTCTAGTCAGGTTCAGTTACCAGAAGCCAAGGTAGATGCATGCTCACTGTATCCAAACATCTCATCTCTAAAATTAGAGCGGAGGTATAAAAAGCAGCTTCCCTGGGAGACTTCCTAGAACTGATGCTTCCAGTGCCAACTGAAGATACTGGGAACAACCACTTTCCTCACAATGGTTTGGCACCATGACTGCCAGACGGCATCTTGAAGCACAAAAAAGGAAAAGGAAGAATGATCTGAACATTTCCGGATTTCAGCAAATCTTTGATTTTCAGACTGGTAGGCTCACATTTGAACTGAGGAATATTTTTTTGTACACCTTCTCTCTCTTATACTACACCAATAATATAATCTTTGGTTTCTCTTCTTTATCTCTTTTTTTTAAGAGGTCAGTTGGAGATAAACTGCAAAGAAAAACATATCTGCCAGCAGTAATTCATACATATAATTAAAGAAGACTGAAAACATATGTTTTGAAGAGGTATGGGAGAAACATGGCAGAGAGATATAGCAGAGAGAGAAACAGATAGAGCCTTTCCAAAAAGAAAACATTTTGTCTTCCAAGCAATGGAAATTCCAATTTTAGAAATTGTGTTACAGGCTAATAATGTACAACAATGTTGGCTATGGCACATGGAAAAAAAAAAAAAAAGCTTTTGTAATTCTGTCCCTCTAGCCAGAGGAATGATATGAAGCCAGTCAAGCACATCAGAGGGAAATGCTAATTATCCACAGCTACAGCGTAGGATCATTCATTTAGTATTGGTCATATATAAATCTGTCTTGTGTCTGTGCCATAGAGGTGCATCATATCATTTGATAAAATATGAACTTTCAAGTTGTCTATCAATGGCAACCCTGTAAGCTCCAGTTAGCATCCCAGGAATCATCATGTAAGGAGCCTGGTAGACTAAGGACAGAAGTTCATTGCATAGTTCTCCTAAAATAACATTGTTATTTTGTGTAGCATATGCCACAACTCCATGGCAACCCAGCCAGGGAAGATGGTGACTGAGTGGTGACAATGATGCTAAGTTATCTCCTGATAACCTCACTCACCCCGTTTCTGGACAAAGTGTCATGTCAAAGAGCCATTGATGGCATGTTGCCACCAACCTTCAGCAAACAGAAAGAGAGGTTTTGAAAGAACTGTTGACAAATAAGGCTAAATATATGTCTGGACTAAGTTTTTAGTTTAGTGGTTACCTCAAGAGTGAATTTGGCCTATGGCTATGTTTAGACCAAGGATGCCATACTGTTTCTGTGAAGGCAGGGGAGATGATAACTTGTGACACATGAGCACAGTAATCATTGCAGATATATCCTCTGTGGCTACTGGAGTATTCCATATGGCTCATGGAGAAGTAATGATACTATTAACAGCTGACATGACAGCAGTGGGGTGTCCTGGATGAACAAAAAATAAATCATTACAAATGCATGGCATAGAGAAATTCAAGGTATCCCTGCATGAAATCCCCAGTAAACTTACAGGCCTGAACTGCAAATATTTGGCACATTTTAACAAAACAGTAAAGAATAAATCCATAACTGTTTTCCCATGTTATAGACCAATTTGTGATCGGCAATTCCTAATTCGTGTCAAAGCAGTCTTAAGACTGCAATTGAGTATTGTTTCCTTTGGCCTTGATGGGTCAGTTCAATAGTTAGGGAGCTAGTAGGGCTCCCTAACTATTGATATACCCACTAGTATCTGGGGACACCTTGAGACAGTTATAAAAATCTAACAACATACAATAGTGAAAACTCCTGTGGCTGGAAGACCTGTCCTTCCTCAGAGTAGTCAAGGTAGACTATAACTACTAATCACAAATATTGTTGCTTAGAATTCCTAAGTTATCCTGTAATCTTCTACAAAGATGTGGCTGAAATTAGGATTTCTTTTAAGTGAAAGTGTACAATTTTTTTAAAAAAGAAAAGATCTTCACCTAGAAGCAGACTTTTTGATGCATCTTTGGAAGCAAAGAAATATTTGTGAGGATTGGAAAAAAATAGCAAAGGAAAAAAAACAGTGAAAAGCTTAAAATGTCACCGTACTTAGCATGATGGCTGCTAATTTATGGTGGTCTGGCCACGAGACATCCCAGGACTGAGTAGTGTGAAGGCCAAAGCAAGGGAATCTGCAAGAACACATTGCTTCCTTCCTTAGCTGTTTCACTATGAGGCTGTTTCTGAGCATTTCTCTCAGTGCAAAGGAGACTTTGCTGCTCATTCCTAGATGTGGTAGGAGGATGGGGCCTTTGAGGCTTACAGGATTGTATTTAAGTGCCTCAAACCAGAGCTTAAATATCTAAATTTTGCACACCTGGCTGATTCATGAGCTGCAGGGTGATGTGATTTGGAAACTCCCAGTCAATGCCTATCTACATGTTTAGGCATTAAACTGTATTGACATCTTTAGCTGACAATGATCAACTTTAGCCCTGGTGTCAAAGATGATACTAGAGCAAACAAGTTTTAAAACCAAATCAAACTGGTTTTAATACCAAATCAAACAAAAAACATGTTTGGAAGGAGCTGACCACAGTAGTCCTTCTTCTGGAAAAAACCGCAATCGTGGAAGACTCCTGGAACCACTACCAGGAGATATTAACTGCTGACTTTGTACCTAGTGATACTGTGGGCATGACAGCTCTGTGGCAAAAAAATTCAAAGAGCTCCTTTGGAAGCAGTATAACTCTTCAGTCAGACGGTGATAAATATGTATAGCTTCCGGACCAGGCTAGAACGCCACCAGGTAAAGTAACTTGCTGGGAAAATTTGGGTACTTTTGTCTCTGTTCCTAGTCTGCAAGTTGAAAGTGACTTCAAGCAATTCCAGACTAGAAAGGTCTGCAGTGCTGACGATTGCAACAGGTAGACATGGCACGAGTCCTTAGCAGAACTGGAAAACAAATGCTGAAAAACCTCTTGCTAAATGAGTATGACAGATACCATTTACTTGGCTGTGTATTACTTTTCTTTCCCACTCAAAGCCATACTGAGTATTTGTGGTGATAAATAAAGGGGAAAAGAAGGGAGGGGGGCTCTTCTTTTATCTGATCGCTTCCCTTTTTTCTATCTGTTCTATTTATTTTGGAGATGCACATTTCCAAAGACAAAGCAGCTGTAATGCTGCATGAATTGCCCTTCCCTAGCTGCCACATGGGAATAGGATCAGTTGGCATCTACTGCTAAGGTTGTTTATACTGCCTGAGCATTGAAAACATCTGTAATCTTAAAGAGATGCTTTGGGTTTAAGGAACACACCAAGGTGGTGTTTCTTAGGTAATGTCATCTATTTCTGCCTGCATGCTACTTATTCATAACATTTCCAGGCAGTTTATGTTGTCAGGAAAAAAAGAATTGAAGAATAGTTTGTCATTGGTGTTCCTTTAGGATAAATCCAGGGTCAGAAGTGCATGAGTCCAGCTTTTCTGCTCTGATAGAAATCTATTCAGCACAAGAAAGAAAAGGATATGAACTGCTGGCTACTTCTTGCTGCTTCTTGGCTGGTAGACCTCAGTTTGCTGTGATCCATGACCCTGGGCAATGACTCTTGACTACATACAATGGAGATGTCAGGATCTTTTAGTTACAGATGTGTAGGAGATCTGGCATGTACTCATTTTTCTCGTCTGATCAATATATCTCACACCACATCTACCTGCTCCACTTTGCTCCCAGATGACTTACTGCAGTCATGACACCTTAACTTAAGAGTAAGCAAACTGTACACCTTGATCTAAAAGTTTCTGAGGGTATTTTGCTTTCCACATGGACAATCAAGGCTTTCCATGATATTTTTAGAATATCCCCGTGTTGGAAAGTCCAGTAGTTCCAACCAATACAAGGAGCCTTAGGTTAATGTGTACAACCTCTCCATTTGGTAAGACACTGGAACAGTTTGCCAAGGGAGGTGTGGATGACCCATCCCTGGAGGTGTTCAAGGCCAGGTTGGATGGAGCCTTGTGTAACCTGATCTAGTGGGATAATTGAAACTAGATGATCTTTGAGGTCCCTTCCAACCCTAACTATTCTATGACTCTATGATTTACTGCAAATCAGTACAGAGACTTAATTGAATCCCAGCTTCTTGTCTTTACCTCAGAAAACTTTTCAAATTTTTAAATTTTTATTCCTACAATAAAGTTACCATAAAGCTCCTATAACTTTTTTGATCAGTGTCAGCACTTTGGACCTCATCACCTTCCCTTTACATAATAAAAATTTTTTATTTCTTGCACAATCTAACACCAGAGTTTCCTCTCTAAGCATATCTCTCTCTTCCTCCTAAAGCCTGTATTTTTGTTCAAAGTGTTAAAGAACATGAACAGAGCAGCTTAGCTGAGCACTTAAAAGTTCTGTTCTGTTCTGAGCAAGCCAATAACCTGTTTTACACCACTTTTTTTTTCTCATTTGTCAATGATACTGGCAAAAGGTTTATAACTAGTAATAACAAGAAGCACATACCATAGCACTATGTCAAGACCAGGGTCTATCTGGATGTGACTATATTGCAGAGTAAATGAAGTAGTTCCTAGCCCACAAGGCAGCAGAATGTCCTCTGTCCACGTAGCTCCATTCCAACACTCCTGTGGCAGAGTGGCTGCATTCATGTATTATAGCAGGTGGCCCTGGTTCTCTGAACCCCCAGGGTTCAGTGCTGGGTCCATTGCTGTTCAACATCTTTAACAAGGACCTGGATGAAGGCATCAAGTGCACCCTTAACAAGTTTGCAGATTACACTAAGTTGGGAGGAAGTGTCGATCTGCTGGAGGGTCGGGAGGCTCTGCAAAGGGATCTGAACTGACTGGACCAATGGGTTGAGACCAGTGGCATTGAGGTTTAACAAGGCCAGATGCTGAGTCCTGCACTTGGGACACAACAACCCTGTGCAGTGCTACAGACTAGAGGAAGAGTGGCTAGAAAGCTGCCTGGAGGAGAAGGCCCTGGGGATGTTGGTCATGTATGTCAGAGAATAAATTAATACATAGGAGAGGAAAACTTGGCTCCTGACAGGACATGTTTATAAATACAAGCATGTATATTTATGTATATGTATATAAATTCAGTTTCTACTGGTTTAGAGGAAGGGAAAGCACATTTTAATTTACAAGTCCTGGCATTCAAGTAGATTGATACACCTGGATGGCTTTTGTACTCTCTACTGGCCAATAAATGCCCTTTGCCATCTGTGCATTGCCCCAGAATGACTCTAGCTTTTAGGACTGGTAGAGGGTGGCGTGACATTATACGTTACTAACACTTATACCTGGGCCAAGTATGTTTCAAGTGGTCCCTTAAATTCACAATTGCTTTGTGTTGCCAGACTGTCACGAGCAGCAGGAGTAGAAGGGTAAATTTGATTCCAGTTAGTTGTACACAAAGGAGAGTTGGACAGAGTCCATCCACATGATGCTTGCATTTTAAGTGGGGTATCTGCTTCAATAAACAATGTACCGTGTTTGCTAAATAGGTCAGATTTCAGCTCAGGTGTTGTGACTGAAGGGTAGTCTGAACGCACCTCCAGCTGGGGCAGAAGGGCTTCCTAACCCAGAGAGACACAAGACTGGCTTTTAGGTGGAATAGGTAGTTTCTGCAGCGGATGGGAACTCTGCACTTCACTATAACAGTCTGATCCAAAGGTCATCGAGACTGATGGAAAAGCTCCAGCTGAATTCAACAGCCCTGGAGCAAGCTAATGTGTGTAATTTGTTCTTCTCCCTATTCTTGTCCTTAAAAAATATAGATAAACATATTCTTGAATATAGCCAAGCCTTTACTATTTCTTATTTCTTGTTTGCATTTGTCAAATATTTAAGAATCCTTCACAGACTGGATAACAGTGAGACAGAGAAGAGGCGAACAAAGTTATTAGTCAGCTTACGGCTATTTCTTAAGTTCTAGGGTGAAAATAAAACCCAATCAAACAACAATTTATATTTGTTTTTCCATACTTGTAATCTACTGTCATCAAGCTGAAATATTTGCCTTATATTGCTAAATAAAAAGACCTCTGCAAAGCTTTGCAAAAGCAAGTTTTTCAGTTGCTGTTTGGTGAACTCTCTGAACACGAGAAATGATAGCTTGTACTTGTTTTAATTAAAAAATCAGAACAACTTATTCCAAAAAGAGTTGTACATGTTGATTAAACTGATATTTCCATGTGTTTTTTTTTAAATTGTTCCACTGGTATCTTCCTCATCTTGAATATTTCTCCTTGGATAAACCTAGAATTTTTCCACAGCCTTTTTAAACTGCTAAAGTCATGTTTCTATGCCTAACAACTATATCCCTTGTTGTCAAAATTAATTGAAGAAAATACAAAGACCATTTTCCTTTTTACCAAAACATGATGAATAGCTAAAAAAGCATATTATTGAAGGATTAGAGCTATCAAATATACCAGTCAATTGTAGTACAAATTTATGACATAGCAAACAAAATGTCAAACAGTGATTCAGAGAAAGCACACTCATATGAAACTCAGAAAGATGCCTTATTGTGAAACTCAATTATTTCCTACAGATTATGCAAGTGGATATTCCAGAAATCGGCTTTTTTGCTTTACTGTAACTCTTGGTTCTCTGTGAATGAACACATTTACACTGTCTTACCATGATGTCTGTGAATGTGTTCAGTGTTATCCAAAGATAAGGAAAGGTGTCAAATGATGAATTGGGCAGATGTAAAATTCAACAGCCTGGTACATCCGTTTTCTCAGTCATTGTGTAAGGTGCTGTGCTGCTACATAATCACATAGCAGCTCTCCACTGATCAAGTTCCAATTGAGGATCTGCCATGCTGGCTTCATTGAAACATTTCAGGGTTTGTTTTGTTCCAGTGGACACTTCGACTTGCTCTGTCTTGTACTTGAAGACCACTCTCCTGTGGTGCACAATTCTGCCTGTGGTTCTGCATGAAGGACTCTGAGAGTGGAGGACCATGCTCACACTTTGAAGGAATTAGGAAATTTGCTATAGATCTTTTATTCATTTTACTACCTGGTGTTCTCCCAAGAGGTCATTTTTCTACCCTTACTTCCTCAGTTTCCAGGGTTACGTTTTGCTGAGCAGAGTTAGAAGACTGAAACTATTCACGAAGACTCTGTCCTCATCCCTTCTCATTGAGATTATTTGAAATGTTAGTCATAAGGCAGGACATTGTAGGGTGTGGGAAAAATAGGTTGGATGGGAAATAAAAGCTTTCAGATTCAGATGGGGTTTTTTTGACCCTTGCTAGCAATTCCTATTCCCAGCTAAGCAGTGTGACTCAATGCAGTTGAGATGGAATGTGGTCTTAGATACTTTGCCCCTTCGTGTCTCTTAAGGTCTTTCCCAACCTCGTGATAAGGAGAAAAAGAGCCTGCTGTTATCAAGGAGAGATACCCTCTATTAATGATGAAAAAAATGACCAAAAAGAAAAAGGGGGTTGCTTCAATTCCTGAAACAATTCTTTCTTTGTTGTGCTTGAAGACATTTATTGCCAAGAAAGTGTTTTTCTATATATACATAAGAAATCTTTCAGACTCTAGATAATCTGATCCTTAGATAACAAAAAGTCAGATTTAGTTTCCAATAAAGAAAAGATTTCCTCTGGCAAAATTTTAAACCGAGTAAAAAGTACTACTATTTACACATTTTTTTCTATTTCTGAAGGAAATCAGAGTGCTTTCCTTACACAGGGAACTGATTTTGTGGTGAAAAAGCAATCCTGATGGGTTTTCCTCAAACACGTGTAGGAGATAACAGCATTTTGAAAAACTTCTGTTCTTATCTTGTAATATATATGTACCTTTTTGGTTATTTATGGAAAAATGGTTGCAATGGGAAGCAATTTCTAATTACATTTCACATTTTTGACAGTGTAGTGGGCAGGACAGTCTCTTATAACATCACATTACATTAGTGCCACTAAATGACTACACATGGGTACTCCTTTCACAGGCAGAACTGCAGTCATCTATCAACAGCTGTTCAATAAGAAGGGAATAAAGATTTTTTTTAGCATAGCTATTTAAATATTAAACTATTTTTTCCCAATCACATTTTAAAATCTATGTCTGTTTTCTTGTTATTCCTGCTGGCAGCCATAGCGCTGAATAATTCAGCAGACAGAGTAGACTCTGCCAAATATAACCCAAAATCCCAAGACTTACAAAACTCAATTTCAAGTTTCTTACCTTAAGCAATACATTTAATAAATTATGTATTTTCTCCTTTAATATGCATTTTCCAATGGATTTCATCCCCTGATACTATTAATTTTCATATAAAAGAAAGATAAAAACCTTAATATGTCATAAATATTCCCCTAACCAAAAGCCTTACTGTTTTTGTTTGTTTTTTTTTTATTGAATCTAACCCTGTGAAAATGTGACCATAGTGAAAAATTATTCTGAGTTCCTGTAACCTGCACTCATTACTATTGCATGCAGAAAACAAGAGGTAAACATTTAATTAAATGTATAATCATGTCTTTGTGTAATTTTCCAAAGATATAATTTATTCTAAATTTACTGAAAGAAGTACAGAAAAAGGAATAATCAGCACAGCCTGGTAATTAGGTATGTGTCCTCTGGCGCATAGCCTGGCATATTTTAGACCAAAATTGGAACTGAGCTGCACATTTTTGATGCAAATCTTGACTGATTATGAACTCTCCAAAACTCAGGGTGTTTGGCTTATGGTACTGCCAGAGCCCAGTGGAAGGAATACAGTGGCATCCTGCATTCCAATCAGATTCCCACATCTGTTGATACTCATGGGATTTTGGATTCAATTTTAGCTTTATCACACTCTCACTGATACATACCACAGAAAGTTATTAAGATGTTGGGCAATCTAAGTGATTGCGAAGCTTTAGGGCTTGTAAAAACTGCTTGTTATCTTCCTTAGGAGAAGCAAACTTGTGGGGGTGGAGGGAAGAACATAAAAAGCTAGTGTGAACTCCTTTGACCTCTTATCTTTTCCCACTGAAAGAGAAGAGCGAAGAAATGTACCAGTGCTTGTATTAGTACCAGACACACGTCCTTGTAGGCAGATCAATTAATTTCCATTAGTGTCACAAGTGGAAGAAGAGCAGTGATCTAATCTACAGAGGCTTTTATCAAACAGCTTGCTTTAGTCTCCTCCATAGAGCTTTCTGCTTTAGTTCCTTGACAAATTAACCTTGAAGGTACATCATGAGTTTCTACACCCTACCCAGTGTCTGTAAAGGAGTTATATTTCATTTTAAATGGTTTAGCAGTGGGAGACAAGGACAACAACATTTTGATATCATTAAATAGATGGCACATTATTCTTCCTTACAAAAATCCTTAGATCATTATACAGAGTGCTTTGTGGCCATATCCACAGAATGGGTTTAAATTATAATATCTGGTTTTGTGATCCTGTAGTTGGTCTGCCAGAGATAGATTCTTTCATTTATTTTGAGCATCACCTACCTATATAACACAGCAAGATTACTACCAAGGCAAAATACTATGCTGCGTGTACACCCAAATCTCCATCCTGAGAAATGACGTCCAGTGACATTATTAGGAACAAGTGTACAGGAGACACCTTTGGAAAGGACAAGAGAGCATCATCTTGCCAAGTAAGAGCAAAGGTTATTATTCCTCTTTAGGGAATGTGATTGGAAAGGGGCCTTTGGCAAAGGGGATAAAAGAAATCTAGAAACAGCAGAAACAATTGCAAGGTCTCTAATGCGGGAACGTTCTCTAGGAAGACCAAGAGCAAAGCCTGCATTACATCAACTATTTGACAGGTTGACTGGATGTGGCTTCTGGAAACATGTAGGAATTTGCACAAAAGCTTTGATTTTCCTTGAAAAGCATTTTTATGTTGCACAGGACACTCATTCTCAGTTTGTTCCACAATGCTAATAATTAAAACTTTGTCCTATCTGAAGAAAATATAAAGAAAATTCTTCATTGTCCTTTGTCTTTATTTATAACTTTCATGTACATTTGAGAAACACTTTGTGTTGCAATGGGAAAGAAATGGCCACTTATCTTTTCTGGGGAGAGCCACTTGAGTTGACTCAGCTGATTCGGTCCTGTGGAGTTTAATGAAATATGGAAGAAATTTTTCCATCCAGCATATACAGCCATTATAATTTCCCGTTTGTTTTGAAATAGTTGCTATCTTTCTTAATCCAGCTTTGTGGTATCATAAGACCTTTTCTCTCTTGAGAAATATGTTTTTTAAGAACGTGTAAAGTGAAAAGAAAAAGACTTTATGAACTCCATTTTGGAGGAAGAAACTCTGTGCCTGGAATAATTAACATTTTCATGCCCTCAAGGCAGGCAGTATTCAGAGATGTACAATAGAAGAAGAAACAGTGAAAGAAGGGTTCAGAAAGTCAAGGATCAGAAGCCACTGAGTTTTCTCCTGCCTGCATACAGTGACATGGGTCTCTACTCCATGAGTTGGACCTCCCTGTTTTCTTCCTCTGCCAATTGTTACAGCTCAAACAATTGCTGAACCAAGTTTCCAACTCAATCCAGAAAATCTGGCTGATCCACAACTATGTGGATGCTACTCTGAGCAGAGCTGCCCCTTGTAGTTCCCTGGTGCAGGTTACTCTACTTGGGCAGAGCAAGATGCCTGCAAGGCTTCTTAATTTTGAGATTAGAAATGTAATCTGTTCCTTCTACTTCTTGTCAAGATGTGATTTTTCTTACTTTTAGAACCAGTTAACAGGTATAAAGTTTTCTCCGGGGTGCTTTACTGCTCATATAGAGTATTATTATAAATACAAATAAGAGTTAATATACTTGGTACACTGAACAATATAACAAAATTGAAGTAGTATTAGAACATAAATAAAATCACATGCATATTCATCTCTGAAGAGATTTTTAATGCTTTTCTCTGGCTGGGCCTTGAGATTAAATAGAGCTCTTTCAGTTAAGAAAACAAACTGCAGCTAAAGAAACCACTGCAACTGGGTCAAACTAAGTATTTGATCACAAATGGTTAAAAAGGAAATGGGCAAGGTGAAAAGGGGAAGAAAGGTAAACAGAGAACATGCTGCTCTGCTGACATCTTCAGAGGTATATGAAACACTCCAGGAAACTGCTGGCGTTTGGAGCTTCCATTGTTACACATACAACCACTTACCTCAACAGATGCCTTTCAAATTCAGAGAGCAGCTCAGCTACTTATATACAATTAGCTCTCAGGACTCGGTGCATATTACTATAAAATCTGAATATGTAGATGCAGATGAACTGCACTCGCATTTGGATTCCCCTGAGGAGAAGATCTGAGGTGAGCTTTAAAACCCTCCCCACTAACTCTCTCCAGTCTGTGGGAGAAAAAGCGATGTGTCAGAGTGTGTGGGAGGAAGCACATGCACAAGGCACAGACACTGCAAAGGGAAAAACTGCCTCCCAAGCCCAGTGTTAGAGGTGTGAATGAGTATGTTGATAGGCAAATGAAAAGGAATCAGTGCTTATTTTCGCAGTTAAGACTACTATGACATTGTCTGTTGCACATTGATTTCCTTTCTGAATGTCTGTATCTCGTTTTTTTCTCCTCTTGTGTGCCAAGTGTATAGTGACATTTTACACAGCACATTTTTTCCACTGGGGAAATGCAATAGAAGAGTCTTGCACAGAGACAAGGCTCAGCTCTGCCTCAAACAGAGGGGCTGGTACCTGTGTCACACCAAGTCTGGGACTTTTTCAGCCCAAGAGAATCACTTTTCTCAATGAAAGTGTAATAACATCAGATTTCACAGGACAACGGGAATGGTAATCCAGACTTTTTATGAGCCGCTTGAAACATTTAGGCATTTCATAAAATGACCAGGAAAAAAAAAAACAAGCTAAAGATGAGCCAGTTTTCTGAAAGCCTGCTACTTTTATTCATTCCACTAACTGGATGGTTGAAAAATGATTACATTGAAAATTCTAGTAATTTTTCAAAATGACTGATTTCTGTTGCAACTCTTCTATATGTGCTGAGAATAGGAAATTGCATGGGGACCATTTCTGCAATAGTGAGCTATATGAAACATAACTTATTGATGCAGTCTCTCCTCTTACACAGTGAATTAGACTGCAATAATAGCCAAAAACAACTAAAAAGCAGACAGGACATCAGTGCCTTCTTTTACAGCTTAGACTACCTCTAAATTTGACTTCTCGTTTCGAAGGATTTTTTTTTCCTATGTTAAATCTGCTAAAACATAGGAATATATGGCAGCAGTGTCCTGAAACTGTCTTTAATGTACTATCAAACCTGAGAAGTCTGGGAAGAGCCAAAACCTAGGAGTGAGAGTGAGGGAAGAGGATGCCTCTGACATGTGGCATCCTGCTTCAGCAGGTATAAAAATACAAGATACCAAATCACTCTTTATAGCTTGTGAGGAAGAAGAAAAGCCCACTCTAAACTGGCTTTCTTCTCACTAAGGGTATACAAAAGGAAGGGTTGTACATCCCGTGCACTTTCTACAGCCATTTCTCAGCCCCATTCTATCACCCTTCTGCCTCCAGCCCTCTTGGCTCAGTGGTTAGGTGAGATAAAATGTTTACTTTGCAAAAGGCCATGTCCTTTTGCATCAGGCGGGAGCTTGTCTGCCTTTCACCAGTAGGCCAGGCAGATGGCTTTGTGTCAAGAAATTTCTTTTTATTGAGATGGGTAATAAAAGCCAAGAAATTCTAAGAATATAATTGAAGAAAAGACTTACATAGTATTCAAGAAGATATTAGTAAAGGAAGTACTGAAGGTAAATATTTAAGTAAAGCTGAGAATTCCTGTTCATCTCCTGTCAAAGACTGAAATTACCTTAGCTCCCTGACAGGTTCATTAGTCTGGTTTTCTAAGGAAATAAGTTCATGAGATTTCATGGTCTGTCTGCCTCCTGATGACAGCTTTTGGACCTTTGGGACAACTCACATCATGCTTGGAAGATGGATAGATCGTCACAGATAGTTCTGTTCCTATGGGTTTTGAGAAAAGTTGAAGACAGTGGAACATCAGGCCTGACAGAAAGCCAGAGGCTTAGATATCCAAAACATTGGCAATGATTTGGTAGTTATCATCAGTTCATGTGGTGATAATCCACATCTACACTGCAGTTTCTGCTCAGCTAAATCTAACCCTGTGTGTTCTTCCACCACATCCTCTGTTGATGACTCAGCCTGTCCAGTGTTTCCCAGAGTCTATCTTCACACCTTCCTAAGACAACTTAAATGCCATTTTGAAGCAGCTATTTGTCCCCCAGTACTGTCTAACAAGTCTAGGATTCTAATGTTGAACTCTGCACTGCAAAGCAGGCACTTTGGAACTTGGTAGTGTGGCACCTAACAGACATGTCAATATAGCACCATCCTGTATAGATGTAGCCTGTAGATGCTACTGCAGGTAGCCTTCATTTGCTGTATGAATTGTCTTGGTGGTCAGAATTGTTTTAATCTTTGAAGGCTTCCCCAGCTCTGACAGACACCAAGAGTGATACCACAGACTTACAAATAATGTAAACAGGGAGTTGCTAACAGCTAGCAGAAGGCAGCACCTCAGCTGGTGAGCATTGCTGCAGTCTCGCTGGTTCTTTAAAGGAGCTTTGACAAGTTTAATGTCAGATGAAAAGAGAATCCTGCTTCCTAGTGTTGTAGAAGGAGTCAGTGGCCATTTATCTTCATATTCTTGGTAGAAAGGTCAGACACGGCACTTGAAACATGGCTCCGAAATTTTTACAATGGTGTTTTGGAAGTAAAAGTGGCAACGTTATTATTAACCAATGTTGGTTTATTACTATATACATACAGTGCTAGGTAGGTATGTATACATGTATACATACACACAATACACACTATACATTTGTATATATATTTAGCATAGACACACAGAGCTTTAAAAATAAATTTCTCTGTGTTTTTTTGTAAGTGGAGCCATTAATTACAAACTTCCAGATCCAGCATGCTGCTCTGCCATTAAGGTCAAAAGTAGTTTCAAAAATGTGCAAAGCGAATTAAGGATTTTCCCAGACAGATTAGGTGCATACTTAAGTTTTATAAACTTAGCCTTAACCTGCTTTTTCAAATCTCCTTTTCTAGGAACTCCATTAAAGCATGAAAAACAATAGTTTGATTATAACTACTGTAACACAAAGAGCTACATTATGCCCTGGTGTCATGCTGCTGCTTTCAGCGAGTTCTAGAGCAGAGAATGATTTGATTCATAAGGTTAGGGCTAAATTTTGTCAGGTGACTAGAAAGATGCCTCTAAATACACTCACTCACTTGCCACAAAACTGTTTCTATGGCTTGTTTAAAAAAGAAATGTAGGTCCAAGTCAGACAGGCTGGATGCTCTGACAGAGAACCAAAGTTACCTGTTGTGTGGGAAAACATGGTGTCTACATTTAGGTTTGTCAGTGGCAAGAGTGACTTATCTGTATCTGTAAAAGCCCTTGAGAGCTAGGTTTCTGATGCCCTCTGGAAAGGCAGGCATGATGTTTTGGTTTAGAGTAGCAGTACGTTTCTGCACAAATAATCCTGGTTGTTCCCAGACTACACTTTGGTTACATTTGCACCATGGTGGTTTAGGAACAAAAGAGGAAGCTTTAATTTACTGATCCCTTGCACAGAGTTACATGCTAATGCAGACACAGTCTGTAACACCCTGAAAAAGCTCTTCTGCACACAGTGGTGTTACATTTACCTATGTAAGCAAATATCCACCCCAGATACACCGGAAAAGGATTAAGCATTGCTTTAAAACAATAGCTTATTTGCAAAAGGTGTAGGCAACTGAGATAAATGATATTTGAACAGAACTGTGACCTGTCAAGCATGACTTCATGTTTGTATTTTTTTCATGCTATTTTGCTATTCCTGTAATTCTTAATTCACTCTGATATAGTAAGCTGTGCCTATACTGCTGAACAGAAACAGAGACAGGCCATAGATGCATGGCTAGTCCACTTAGGAGCCTGGATAACCAGTCTGCCTGAACTCTGTCCTGCCAGAACTACTTTTCAGTTGTTTTGTAGGTTGAAGAATTTTAATGTAAAGCATGTTCCAAAGTCTTATGACTGCATCACTGTATCTGCTATCAGCACAGCCCTGTGTTTGATTTAGGGAATTCTCTCAGGTTTTGGTCCTAAATGAAGCAGTACAGATTCTCTGAGGGAATAGCTAAGAAGTGAAAGCAGGCATGATGCGGCAGCAGTGTTCATTGTCTGTGCTCAATTAAATTTTTCATGGAAAAAGTGTTTCACGGAAAGGGTCATTGGGCACTGGAACAGGCTGCCCAGGGAGGTGGTTGATTCACCTTCCCTGGAGGTGTTTAAGGCACAGGTGGATGAGGTGCTATGGGGCATGGTTTGGTATT
This sequence comes from Clamator glandarius, assembly GCA_033459285.1. Lineage (NCBI taxonomy): Eukaryota > Metazoa > Chordata > Aves > Cuculiformes > Cuculidae > Clamator > Clamator glandarius. The sequence goes on from JAUNZM010000294.1 coordinate 1,418,304, forward strand.
TGATAGGAATGGTTGGACTCGATGATCCGGTGGGTCTCTTCCAACCTGGTGATTCTATGATTCTATGAAATTGTAGAATACTTCCCATAGGGAAAAAAAAAATGTAGCGGCATATTCAGTTGCACATACCTGAGTTTTGCATGGTATTTCACAAGACCCCTTCATGCCTTCAAGATCAAATTTCTCACACTACATAGAAATTTGGACATTACTGTCTCATTGTCATTTGATCCAGCCATTCTTATGACCTGGAACAGTATAAACAAAGGAAGATATGTGAAATTAGTGGTAGACACACTATAGTCTGAGCACAGACTAGTTTCAATAACTGTCCTTAATTGTTGTGGAACCATAGTAATAATATTATACAGCTTACCTTACAGGCTGGCTGAACAGTCTGGTGTTTCATTGCAATGGTGATAAAAATTCATGGCATTTTAATTTCATATTGTTTCGAGTTCATTGCTTGACCATATAATCCTAGGTATTATTTTTACAATTGACAGGAAATATGTCTCCCCATTTGACCCTGGCTAATTTTGAGAATTTAAACATCTCTTCAGTGCCTCTCCATCTCTGGGAACCTTTTTTTTCAGGATTTTCTAATGAGTAGTTGGGGTGGCAGTGATTGCTAACAAGTATACTCATCTATGTCTTGGTTAGAGGGATTTGCAAATGATTGCATCCATTCTATGAAAAGTGTGAACAATTCACATTTTATTTTTAGCCCCAGTTGGGCAAAATGACATTTCAAAATGTCACACAGAATATCAAGAGGGCCTTATAAAATTGCTATGTCAGATTATTTCATTTTGACACATTGTTTCTATACAAGTCCATCAGACCCTTTGCACGTATGTTCAAGAAATTCTAGAGGAAAGGTCCGACAGTTATTTACATTCCTACGAAATGTTTTGATTACTAAGTCACTGCTTTCTAACAGAATAGTTTTCTACCAGAAATTTTTCAAAATGTTTTACTCTTGGTTGCCAAAACACTCTGTTGGTGTTTATTGAACCTTTTTTTCCTATGCTTCTTTGGAAATCAAACTTTTTTTCTTGGTCTAGTGCTCGGTTATGATTTAGAATGTTTTCAAGTTGTGAAAAATATGTTGTTCAAACTAGTCTGTACCTTTGGATTTCTAATCCTGTTAGTTAATGAGTGCAGTGCACTTTCTTTCTCTAAATCTCTCTCACCCTTTGTCTGGAAGAAAGGCAATAGTGCTACTTTTTTGAAGGATTAGAAAATAATCTCATAAGTGCATATACTTATTGTCAGTTAATTACTTGTTGAAGCCAATAAGAGCTGGTTCTAGCAATATTTGGTCAGAAAGTTATGGAGTACAGTGAACAGGACAAAAGAAAACATACCCTGCTGTTCTGTGGTCTTTGGTTTGTCCAAACTTTGCTTTCAAGTTTTTTCCAACAGAAAATCATGTTGGTTACGTAAAGACCAGACTTGGCTCCTTGCTAAATAGGTTGGGGCTTCTTTTTTGTTTCCTGGTCCTGCACTGTAATTTATAATTGAATTGAAGGAAGGTTAGCAAAATGATGGTTACATGGGGAAGATTTGAATACCTCAGCTCATCCTTGGGTCTAGGATATCCTAAGAAATGTTGACTGCATGTGCAGGCGTGACAAAGAGAGGTAAAATTCATGCTGCTGTAATTCCTCCCCTTGAAAAATAGGCATACAGTGTGTCTCTTGCTTTCCTTGGGAGGACTTTCCACTTTTCAAGTTGAGAGATTCAGAGTCTCAGCATGGAAGTGGCCTTTGTCAGCTGATGCAACACCATGGACAAGGGCAGCACAGGATATGCTGGGGATGAAGTGGAGGATGCCTGGATGGAGCAGAATTCTCCTCCAGCCCATCCCCAGCACTTACAGTATCAAACCTTCCCTGTGTCCTGCTGTGTCAGCTGCATGGTACCAAGGAACCACTGAGAAACTGCTGACACTCTGCTGGCAACACCGAGCTTCCTCAGCTGCAACAAGAGACTCAGAGAGAGAAGTTAAAGTATCTATGGTTGCTGTCAAAAATGAAGCATGTGGGAATTTCTCATTGTCAACCACTTCAGGGCAGAATACCACTGTGGCAAAAGCAGGGAGAAAAGGCCTGTCTTAATTCTCAAATAAATCATTCATTGTCCCACTCATGAAGGCACATAAGAATCACCCTTCCTAAGTTTTCAAATCTGAATGAATTTAAAATAAATTTTCAAATCTGATTGAATTTAAAATCAAACTAGTTCTAGACCATCTACCTCCTCCACAATTTTAAGCACCTTTGTTCCTTCTTTGTGCGTAGCTACCACTTATGTTATAGCCTTAAGTACTTTGCTTTTGAGAGTGCAGACATTGAAGAGTGGAATAATCACAGCTGTAAGGAATTGCTTTGCCAGAAAGAGCACTCAGGGAGAATGAAAACTATTTGTGACGTTGGATCTAAGTCAGTAAATAGTTTTTAGAAAACAAGCAGTTTGTATTTGAATAAATCAGCTGAAGCTGAAGAGTTGTGGGTTTTTAAAAAAAAATCTATATATGTTCATTGTTACATTTTTCAAGAATTTCAATTTCTGATTTTGAAACAGATTTTGAAAATGAGGCTAGTCAGCTATTCATTAAAACAAAACAAAAAAAACCCCAGAACATGAGAAAAAAGTCTGCTGTGAGCAGCATGGGCCACTAGGGATATTTCAGTCTTCACTTATCAGGGAAATACAAGCTTGCATGAGTGCACTGTATAACTGTGGGCACCTTGCCTAATCACTATCAACATTTTTTGAAATCACTGCATGATTTGAAGCTGTATTGGCTGAGGTGCACATCGGCTGCAAATATATTTAACTTTCTACCAATTTTGTAAATAATGGGAGACAAGAAAAAGGATTACACTCATTACAGGAGAAGACAGATCAAAAATGAGAAAGAAGCACTGTGCTGATTTTGATTGAAACCCAGCCTAGAGTAACAAAACATATTTAATAAGACAGTGAAGATGACAGCCACTAAGGCCATCCACCCATCAAGGGCCACCATGGCTTCTGCTGCAATACAGCATCCCATACAATATCAATACTATCCATGCCCTTTGCAGCCTCCTCACCTGCTTTTGGTACAAGATACCAAATAAAATACTTTACTTCCACCGGCACAGCATATGAATATCACTCCATGAGTTATTGTGATTTACCAGTGATGGAAAGCATGCCATTGACAACAGGAACTGAAACGGATCTCTGTACTTGTAAGCTTGTATTGACACTCCACTTGTGTCTGTCCCATGGTTAGATTTGAATAATTCAATACAATCTGGTTTAGCTACTAGGAAGAAAGGATGATTTGCTTGTATAGGTTGGTGAGAAGGTAGAAATTAATAGAATTCAGTTAAAAGGTCAATCATCTGAAAGGTAAAATCCAGAGGAATACAGACAGCTTTTCATGACTGTCCAAAACCCATAGTCTTTAAAAAGCTGGGTCCCCACCGTACATAGCAAGCAAGAACTAAGGGTATTGTTTCCATACCTGCTTGAAGTGTGGCCACATATTTGCTTTCCTGACAAAACCCACTTTCCTAATCAGCACAATTACTTTCATCATGAAACCATTGTGTTGTTTTCCTTTCAAAGGAATCACATCACACTGACAGCTTAAAGCAGAAAAAATTAAGAGGGTTGACTTTATGTAACCCTCAACTAATGTCTAGGTTTGAGGTCTTACCCACTGCTCCCATATCAACTTCAGCAAAACAAACTCTTTCAGGAGACTATACTTCTGGGTTTTTTGAGCCACTAGAGTTTCTACTGAATGTGCCTTTTGCAGTTCTTGGGTTATATACAGTTTTATTATTTTTGGGTTTATTCATCATTTAAATATAGGGACAAAATATCCTTCCTCTAATTCAGTTATGTTACATAGGAAGAATAATTTTTTACATCATGTTCATTGGAAATGTCTTCACAAATATACCGTTCTCTAGCTCTGGGCTTGTATTATATGGTAAATCATTTCCTGGCATGGATTAATCAAAAGAACTACGTGGAGACTTTCTCTGCCCCAGTGGTAGACATACTTAACTTTGTCAACATAAAGAAATCTTTGCTAAGGCTTTTCAGCTTACCTGTGTTTGTTAAACATTGTTCTTACGCCCATATTCCTAACCAGTAGTGTGCACTCTGTGGAAGAGCTGGTTTGGGATAGAGTTAAATGCCAGCAGACTTCTATACTGTACAGACAGAGACACCTCCATCACATTCATTCACCAGAGAACAATGACCTGCAACCACATGCAATTTGACTGCCACTAGAACCAATTTAATTGTTGCGTAGAGCTGGATGGCTTTTGGAAAAAAAAAATCACAACATTTATTATGAACATTGAATCACTTCTCAGGTTAATGTGAACCATCACTAGGTTTCTTTCTGTCTGATTACCATACCTACCTAAAATTTATTTTGATGCAATGACCATTATTTAGGTTGCTGTTTTTATATCTACTGCACATTTACAAAGCTGGACATCCTCTATGTTTGCTGCTGCATGAGTAGAACAAAAAGACAATGAACTTACAATCCATGTACAAAGAAACTTAGAGGAGATGAGGTCTGGTGACTTGAGCTTCTTTACCATGCTACTACCAATGACTGATCCGAGACAAGGGATGGCAGCTGCTGGGCCATGACTCCTTCTGAGATTGCTTCTAGAGGAGAGTACCCCTCCAGAGTAGTTATCTCTCTAAGTAGCTACTACAGCTGCAGTAGGTAGCTACTACCCAGCCCTACAAAGGCCTTCATGACCTGTAGCAGAAGCCAGTCTATCTTTCTGACAAAGGCAAAGTAGCCAATAAAATCATGGTCACTCTGCTGCCTCTGGCAGGAGATTGAAATTCTGAGGTGCTCTGAGTAATTCTTGACAAATTCAGTGAAAGCTTGTATTTTGCTAAGGACTTTGAAATAAAGCAGGCATCAACTTGCTTTATTTTGAAGAGGAGAATTTATTTTTTGCCATAAGCTATGAAATGTTTCTGTCAAATAACAAGAAAAGAAGTTATGACAGGAAAAGCACTTTAACGTGTAGCTCCTTATTACTAATTTATTATTTTAAGAATTGCAACATTTTCACTGACTTGTGTTGATTCATAAAAGGACACCTAGAGTAAACAATTGTTCTTCCTTTTTGAAACTTGGTACCTAATAAAAAATTTAAAGAAATGGAGTTTAACAATTACAGTATCCTTTTAAATATCTAGCCACTGGTGTCAGGTTACTGTACAATGAAGGTTCTTCCCCTAAAGTGTTGCATTAGTGTGATTCACATGAAGTTCTGCCACTGAATTGTCTCCTCCCTCCAGAAAACATCCTTTCAAGGTCGTTAATTCCCATGCTAACCCCACAGAGCTGCAGACTCTTTCTTCCTATGATAAGTTATTGCTTGGATTTAACTTAAGTATGGATAGAATTTTGGAAAGTAAGGGATTACTACATGTATAAATGAACTTACGTGTATGCATATCTGCTTATTCACAACTTACTGAACTTTGTTGATTCCCTATGGTTGTCCAGCCGGCTCTGAGTATCCAGATACTTCTTTCCTAAGTGAGAAAAAGGGGCAAGCTCCCTTGACTTTCTTGCTGTACTTCATTAGGGTTTGCATCTCTCCAGTTTTTGATCAATTGCTGTGGACTTTAAATGGGTGGCAGGGCAAAAGACAGAGTGAGACATTCTCTTATGTGCTTTGCAGTACTCTGAGACGCAATGTGGAAAGCAGGCAAAGAGCCAGAGTCTTTACAATGCTCAGATGATCAGAAACAACCAAAACTTGGCTCAGCAAGATAGCTGGATCCTGCAGAACTGGTATGTAGAAGTGTCTCTTGCCCCAGGCCAGCTCTATATCCTAATCACTGGTACAAACTGCGTGTTAGGAGAGAGAGTTAACATGTGAAGCATTTGAAGGGCAGTAGTTCACTACTACTGTCTCCTGCAAAGACGATATCTTTATCACAGACATGGTGTGTGCAACACTAGCCCTTCCTCAGTTCCAGCCCTAGTATGTGATAAACGGCCTGCTGGCAAGTGCTCCAGGGTGTCAGCAGCCATCAGCTCCCCAAAGATCCTTCTCTGTCTGGTGCAGGCTGTCAGCAGTAGAGAATCTGGTTACATGCTATTTTTCTCTGTCTGGGAATCAACATTCTTCCCTAATTTTCAGACCTAAGAGACTGTTCTAATCATGACATTGTTACCTTCTATATAACAGGAGCTTAAAAAATGATCAAGGAAAAACCTAACTGACCCAAAGGTTTAGCTTAATTGCATGGTAAAGCACAGGCGCAGATGCCAAGAAAAAGAGGATGTGCCACTTTTTTCACATATAAAGCAATGGAAATTAATCTGCCTAAGCTTGCCATGCAGTTTTTATTGAAGACATTTTATGCTTATTCAATTATATATGTCTCTATGCGCATATATACATGTATGAGCTATTACTTCATATCAGATTCTGGCCTGCTTAGTAAGCCAAGGATATCTGAAAATGTGTCTGTCACTTGTTAACTGTCCTTTTCCTTATATATAAAAACTTAGGGTTTGCTTGTTCTGAGTATTCAGAGATTTCAACTTCAATGTTAACGAAAAGCAACTTAAAAGATCCAAAATGTTCTACTTGTCTGTTTTGCATTTCACTGCATAGTAAAAGTAAACACGAGGTTTGGGATACCCCATCTAACCAGGCTAGATGGCACCTGAAAAATGCCAGTTGTCATTTTACAACTTTCTGCTTTAATAAGTACCAATTTTATGTCCTTTTGAAAGAATGGAAACAAGTGGCAGCAATCTCTGCTCTGCTAACAGAAATTAGAATTAAAAACAGTGGAAGAATTGAGTAAAGTGAAGCGATATGAGAATCTTTAAAAAAAGCTGCCATTTCCAAATTAATTTGAAAAGAACAGTTTGGTTTGTACTGTGAAATATGTAAGAATAGGTAATACATAATTTCTGATATCATTGCTATTTTTTTATTTATATGATGGTTTTGATTGTTAATCAAAAATGACTGATAATCTCTACTGTGGATTTCTCCGTGCATCCTATGTCCAAGTGGAAGAACACAGATGATAAAATAACATAAAACAAGCTATCAGAAATGTATCATGTCATATTTCATTGTAAAATCTTCTGAGGAATTGTTTGGGAATGAATTTACTTCCATTCAGTTTAGTAAATCTGAGCATAACTAAAAGTACAGTCTGTAGAACATGTAGCAGTCTGTATATCATGTGGACGTATGAAGTTCAAGGGACGTTATATGTTATGTTATGTTATGTTATGTTATGTTATGTTATGTTATGTTATGTTATGTTATGTTATGTTATGTTATGTTATGTTATGTTATGTTATGTTATGTTATGTTATGTTATGTTATGTTGTCATATGAGAGGTGGTTGACTCGCCTTCCCTGGAGGTGTTTAAGGTGAGGGTGGATGAGGTGCTTAGGGGCATGGTTTAGAGATTGGTGGGAATGGTTGGACTTGATGATCCTGTGGGTCTCTTCCAACGTAGTGATTCTATCATATCATATCATATCATATCATATCATATCATATCATATCATATCATATCATATCATATCATATCATATCATATCATATCATATCATATCATATCATATCATATCATATCATATCATATCATATCATATCATATCATATCATATCTTGAAAGGCACTATAGCTGTAAAATATCTGTAAATGTCTTACGGTCACTGACTAGTGGCGGTAAAATGTGGCCCCATTCTTCTGTCTGTGCTTAAATATCTTACATTTCTGTTGAGGTTCTCTGCGATGTCCCCCAAATTTGCTTGCTGTAGCACTACAGTGGAACATTTGCTAAAACATTAGATACTGTCATGATGAAACGGAAACTGTAACCTGCCAAGAACAGAGGTTGACAGGTCAGTCTTCTGATCAGTACAGCTGATTTGCTTCAGCACAGCAATGGAAAATATGCAAATTCACAGGGGGACTAATTACCCCTTGGGAAAACTTAAGCAACTGGTCTAAACTGTCCTGTAATTGAAACCACTCAGATAATGTAAATAATTGTCTTGTAAATATTCTGCATTGGAAACTTTCAGCAACTACTTATTCTGTGGCCTGGCTTTGTCTTTGTCAAACTCTTCAATGCCTTTTAAGTTCATTAAGGTCTAGCTCTTGCCAAGGACTCTCTGTCCCAAGTCACTCAATCCTCACAGGTGGCAGTCCTGTCTGGAGTCCTAGACTATGACACAGCTAACTATTCATAGCTGAAGGGGCAACACTTCACATGTCTGTGCTCCCCAGCATCAGCAAAATCAGCAGCGAGAGGGCAGCCGGACATTTCAGAAGCACCTGAATCTTCAGTTGAAACTACTGAGTAATGGGGGGAAAGAAACTGGGTAAGGCAAGGAGGTAGGACAGAAGGCTTGGGACGTCTAAATATGAAAAGCAAGGAGATTAAGTGTAATTAAATCAGTTGTTGTTACTTTGTTTTGTCAAAGCTCACGCTGTTTTCTAGTCCCATTTTTATCCAAGTGTCCTTTCAAAATTGTTAATAAAATAGTAAATCAAAAGACTCCTACCCCCAGTTAGACTTCTAATTTTAAAAATAATAAACTGTGTGTGTGAAGGGAACTGTGAATAAATGCTTTTATGACTTGAAATAACAGATCATTACAGTTTTTGTAGAGTCGGCTGAGTGATGCTGAGTAAACAGTTTTTACTTAAGATTCGTCATTGATCACAATATTTCCCTGTGTGACATGCTTTGAATGTGTGTTCTAGACTTTTGTTACCAAGCACTGAAACATGAAAGTCCAGGTTGTTTTCCTCCAGCTTCCCCAGCATTTCCTCTCCTGATATAAAACCAAATTCACTAGTGACTGGTAGAGTGATCTGTGGTTACTTGCAGAGCTTATTTATTAGCTCATGAGCTAAAAAATAATATTGACCTTGGAAGGTGATTTGTCTTGGGCAGAATGAGAGCCACTAGATCAGGAGGAAAAAATGTAACATTTAGTAGCTGCTCATTAATGGGGAATTGCATATTTCAGGCCCTGAGTGAGTCAAAGGCCAGTGGTAATCTGTAGGTGTAATTAAAAAATTGTTGCCATAAGGCATAAAACAAGAACAGCTGAAATAAGAAAGGATAGAAAACTGCATTTCTGGAATTTACTGGTTTCTTGAACACTTGAGCTTGCCTCACAGTATCTGTATGCATGCACGCATATGTGCATGCGTGTTTTGTACCAGATTTTGGTCAGAACAGTGAATCAAAATTCCAATTGCATGGGAATGCAGCTAGATCTATGTTCAACAATGAGCTTGAATCTTTGTAATACTGAATTACATGAAGACTGAAATACATCATGTTGTGTGGTGCTCAGAATTCAATCCTGAATCCAAATGTAGTTGAGCTGTGGAACTTTAGTTTGCTTCACAAATGAAGTAAATGTTTCAGAAAATCTTTGGTTGGTGATCCAGAGGGTCAGTCCCTTGTTTACTCACAGAAAAGGTACAGGAGAGAACAAGACACAGATTTCCTTATGTGTTATGCTGAGGCATCCCTTTCTCCAAAACTGCTAGTTAGTTTGTCTGGGAGTAGATATGGCCCAGAAAGAAAGAGTTACAGAAGATCAGGATTTGTGATTTGCAAAGTCTCAACAGAGCCTTTCTGAAAGTTTGAAATGTTGATGGCTGGAAGCTACATTTTTGCTGAGGCTTAGTTACCAAAATGAATTGATACCTACCAGTATCTTCCATCAGCATTTCTAAAACATTTGTTAGACATTACCACAACTGCAAAACAGGACAAAGGAGCAGGACAGGGACATTTTGCTTCCTATTCTAACAGTTCATATTACTATTTCCTCAGTCAGGAATAGTCTGTAGTGTAAGTCACAAAATAGAAAGTAGCCTCTTACCACAACTCAAGATAGGACAAAGACCCTCACTATATTCTATAAGGAGAAGTATCACTCGAAGTAGATCACTGCCCTACTAGGGATCCAAGGCTAGCTGCCTAATTTTTTGATATTTGGATTTACAGGAGCTGAATCCAATCCCATCTGTTAAAAGTTTTTATCTACTGACTCTTTTCAGGTGATTTTAATATCACTAGCATGCTATTCTGAGGACTTATGGTGAATCCTAATTGAGTAAAACCTCTCCTAGGAGGTTGATCTGGAGCTATCTCAATAGGCTTTGGTTGTTCTAGTACCACTGACATGAACATGATGTCAGAGGTGGATTTTCAAAATCCAGTTTCACTTCTTTTGTGGTCAATAACTTCTGATGTACTGGATTTTGATCTTTAATTTTTAATATTTCTAGTGAATGTAATCTCCAAAGCAAGGGTTACATATTTGGTTTTCAAAACAATAAAGGCTATTTTTTTTCAGAATTTGTGTAAAAGAGGTGGATCCACCCCCAAGTCAAATGACAGAGGAAGGACGCCATGGCACTTTACAATGTCTAATGGTGAAGGAGCTTGTAACCCTCCAGCCTCTCCTAAAACAGGTGGGGGACAGTGCAGTCCTTTCAGCTCCACCACTAGATCTGTGTTTGGTTAAAAGTAGAAACAATAGAAGTAAAACAAGGGAAGTGGTTGCATTTTGGGCAACCAGAAGTATGTATAAAGGGTGTTTGTTAACATTAGAGCAGAGCATAGAGAAAAGCTGTAAATGTCTCAGAAGATACTCAGTTTTTGTTCCTCTTTCTCTCCTGCTGGTTGCCAAATGTTGTGGAAAGTATGCCTGAGGCTCTGTAACACTAAAACCATTATCTATCTAAATCTGGGGCAGCTGAAGTTGCATTCATACATTCATTAGAACTATTCTGGCAATAGAAAATGAAAGATTCTGAGGCTAGATTACATCAGAGAAGAGATCTTTTTCATTTTTGGAGTGCCCCTGAGGTTGTATCAACACAGCAGGTTGCCCTTTCTGATGTTAAATTAAACCAAGGAGAGCTGCATACTATGATCATGGAATACCTCCCAGTACCCTCGTTGTTTCACTCAAACTAACCCAGCTTCTTCTGGTTGTTTATAGAGAACTCCCTACCTAATGCAAAGTTTCAATGAAGTATATAGCAGAAGTTCTTATTTCCAGGCAAATGCAGATCAAAGAGGAAGGACCTGGGTAGTTGGTGGATGACAGAAATGTTGAGAAGGGAAGACAAGGAGTTAGATAGGAGGGAGAGTGGGAAAAAATCAGGAAAACCAGAAATGAAACAGAAGCAGATGATTATTATGGTCCAGGGAGCGTGAGAAAGGAAACAAGCAGCAGAAAGACTGGCAGGTGAGTCTAGTTGTCTAGCATAGACAGCAGGTCATGAGGAGTTCAACAGTGCCAGATCATGGTAGAAATGAAGCTGGGTCTCAAGAAACAATACAAAAGAGCAATAGGCTGTGGGTGATGAAGGCGTAAAGGGACCAGATATATGAGGTCTAGAGTGTAAAGCTGGAGAAAACTCAGGGCTGGTGGTAAGGTAAAAAGAGTTCAAGCCAGGCAAAAGCAGGATGGCAGGGGAATGGGATTTGCATTTGGCTTGATGAGGCAGAGGGTTAGATTGCCATGGAAAGGGTAAAACACAATCAGAGCCTCAAAGACATGATCCCAAAGGGGAAAAGAGAAAGGCAGAGAAAGGGGAGAAATAAGAGAAGGGAAGAATGGTGAGAACAGTTGGCAAATGGTAGACAGGCAAGGAACATCCTGGAAACCTTTCAGTGGACACATGAGAAAACTGCTAGAGGGTAAGTTCTTGAACAGCAGCAAGTTCCTGTCTTTTCCTGTTTATAGGTAAATTATTTGAAAGAACCAAATAAAACCCTATTTCTCTAGTAAACTATTGACATTTATTTTGTGTGTGTGAAGAAGATATGCATGACTAAGAAAAACATTTTCAACAAGGAAATGGCATTCGTTTTATCCAGTCATCATTGCTTGTCTAGATACCTGGTATTGCAGATGTTGCATCTATTGGAAGAAACAACCTTTTGTTTGGTGCAGGGATATCATGTTGAATGGTGCACGGAAAATATTTTCCCTCATAAACACAGCAGGAACTTGCACAATAACTCCTAATTCTATCCAACATGTAAGTGAAACAAACTGCTAGGCCTGATTCACCACTATACTTTGGGTTTCCATGGTATGAAATCTACTGGAACAAGCAGACTTACACTAGCATAACTCTGGAGTAATGTAAGGAAGATTCCCACCTCCTAATTGCATTAGTAGGGCATTTACGATTGTATAAAATCATACCATTTGGGGGTTTTAAGAGTTTTCTGGGAACAGTAAGTTTATAAATAGGTTTTGCTTTTTAAAACAAACAAACAGAACCCTCCAGGGGTTAGAAGAACCAAGCTAGAGACAAGCAAAAACTGGAATGTACAGATTTAGAGCCACATTTTTTCTCAAAGTATTTGCTTTTGGCTCATTACGGGCAGAAGTACAGACACAAAACCTGAATGCAAGTCAACACCATTAACATGCAGATCAGCCCTTGGCCAAAAATGGCACTGTAAAGAAGAAAACCAAAATTCTAAGGAGGACTCTCAAGCCACTCTGCATTCTGGTCTTTCAAAAAGAGAATTTAATCGTCAAGAGCACTTGTGGCTTGAGCATGCTCAAAACTGCTGTAGCTACACAAAGAAGAGGTATGAGTGTATGACAAGATCTCACTACAGCTGTGAAGCAGTATGTTACAGACTTCACTAGAGAGGACCATGTTGGAGAGCAGCAAACTACTAAGTCTTTTGCTTTTGTTAGTCTAACATGATTTGTCTAAGTATGAGAAGGGAGATGGCAGTTTTACTGAAATGAACTCTGTCTTCAGACCACGCATTCATTCATGTGTTTCAGGAAGCCATTTGTTACAAGCCTACCCTCTACATGCATCATGGGACTGGCCTTTCACCTTCTTGCTCCATTATAGATCATTTTAAGTTTCTTGTTAATACCATCTGCTTTTCAGGTGTGCTGGGATAGAAGACAACCAGAGGTTGTAAATTCTGCCATAAGTCTTTTGTAGCTTAGTACCATTTCAAAATATATGCTTAATGCTGAGCAAAGAAGGATACAGAGTATACTGGTGCCAAACCAAGAACTGAAAGCACGCTGCCAACACTTTCCAAGTTATGGATTTAAACCTATGATTTTAAAGAAAAACCATGCTGATTTTTTTCTTCTTTCTTCCTTTTTTTTTTTTTTAATTAGTTGAGTTGAATTTTTGGACTTTCCAGTGGTGTGTCTAAAACCTCTTTGCTTTCACTTAAATAAAAGTTGAGATTTCTCAGTAATCATTGGACTTCTGAGGAAGCCTTTGGGAATAATGAATTGTAAGGCTGCCTCTAATGTCAGCAGAACTAGTTACAACACATCCATACTCCAGAAATCAAGTCTAAATTAGGGGCAAATTCTCTCCAAGCTCTAGTGGTATCAGTGTGGAATAGCAGACACGCACATTTACTCCACAAAAACTAAAACCTTATATATACTGAAATGATAATATCACAATGCATCTGTATGGGTTTTGTTCTGTATAGTTAATTAAAAGAAAATCTGGAGAAACAGGCATAGATAATGTTATTTTGCAAAAACACAAACTGTTTTCCAATTAAAAAATGGGTTCAGATATTAGCAATGATGTTGTCTAGAGAAACATTATAAGCTGGAATACAACCTTGAGCAGTAGTTGTTGTTATATCAGTCTCCTCAGGATGCATTCATCCCAAGAAATTTAGTGTACTGAAGAGAGCCAAGCCACTAAGTTCAACACACTGCGCAACCAAACCTAATAGGATTCAATACCTGGAGGATGCTCTGTGCCAGCACTTGTCTGGTATGGCTTTGCAGCTTCTTTTCCAGATAGCAAATGACTTACCAATGCTCTGCGTGGGCCTTGCACAGGGGGTAAGGACTTGAATGTTTCTGCATCTCCATACCTTAAATATCTGATTCAGACCTTGGGCTTCTAAAACAAATTCAGCTAACAGTCTCTCTGTTCTTTTCTTCGGTTCTGGTGACTGGATCAGCAGTAGCTGTAGGCTATTCTTTGTCCCCTTTGGGAAGACCAGAGTTGATAGGAAGAAACCTTTCCAATTTTTACGAGGAGATGCCATGGCTAGCTTCTTTGCAAAGGATTCAATAAGTAAGGAAAACATCTGGTGCCTTTTATTCTTACTCATATAATGCTGATTTTAAAGTTTAACCCAAAATGTATTCAATATATATGTTGGCTTCTGATTTTATTGGTGTCATTTGCTTTATAACTGGATATATTATGTAACATGAGATAGTTGCTCTCTCCTTCTACATGAAAACCATCATTGCCCACCATAACCTATGTAATAAAATAGACTTGCAGCTAACACACAGATTTTTTTAACAGAGAAACCTCTCCAGGACAAGTCTGATAGAGCCGGATAAAAGGCATCAAAATGAGGTTGTGGGTGAGTAACAAAAGAGATGCTTGGTCATGGAAGATGAATGATCATTAAAGAGTAAGGGGAGACATAAATGGTTATTTAGAAGCCCCAAGGATCGCTGGCTGCCAGTTGTCAGTGCTGAAAACATATAATCAATGGGACATGCAGTGCCAGCTAACTCCTGTGCTAGTGCTCCACAAACAAGGAACACAAGCGCCGGCAGCAAGGAACTCAAGCACCAGTAGGTATGCAGCTGGAGGACTGATGAAGTCCATTTGGCTTTAACTGCCTGCCTTGTAACTCATTAATGTTTTCCCTCCCTCTAGTTATCACTTAATCTCTGTCTGCAGAACTTCTTTCTTTGCACACTATTCTGTATTTATATAACTCTATGACCTGGATGATTACAGAATCCAGAATGGAATATCTGGCCTTGGGTCTCTCCCCACACTGTTGCCATTCTACAGTGAGGGCATGATTGGTTACTAATCCCTTGCAGAGGGGCTGCCAGCTTCAGCTTCTCTCCAAGGCCTTCTTCATATATATACTTCAAACAGCTTGCCTAAGTGATTCTGCCTCTAGGCTTACTGTCCAGCCAACAGCTGAACTTATTTTTCCATTTATATTTACTGAAAGCTGAAATTGAATACATTAGCCAGCCAAAACGATGAAGTCTTTACTCTATTCCTTTAAACTACTTTTTTTCCTTCCGTAAGGAATAACCAGGCACTTCTAGCTTTGTCAGTGGAGGTGAATTACAGAGGCAGTTCCTGTTCTCTCTTCCTTCCTCGCCTTTCCTGCCCCCAAAATGAGAAGAAAAATTATTCCTATTAAGGTAACAACAGATAAAACGTACTCAATTGCTTTACTGTACTGGCATAAAGCACACTGCTCTGCACAGAAATTACCCACTTTATAGTGCTGTTATATGTGCTTATGTTGAGGGAAAGGAGATAGATCTTCAGAACAAGGTCTTACAAAAACATGGACTTCTGTGGCAGAGCTAAACTATAGGCTGCCTTCTAAAAGTTGTATATCAACAAACCTCATGACAGTTCACATTACAGTTATAAATATAAAAGGGGCAGAAAAGGCCTTAGCTGACACCTTGACTAGTTTCTGCAAGTGATATTTTGCAGTCCTATGAGTCAAGTGAAAATCCCTGAACACTGGCTATGGTCCAGTGGTATCTCCCTGTGTCCTGGCTTGCCTTCTGTCTAGGTTTAAAGTACAACAGCGCATTGCCATTGGTGGTTTTTCTGAGCACATCCAGCTGGTGACTGTAGCCAGGGAGCATAACCAGGGATGGCAGTGACTTAAGGTCTTGGCAATGCTGGATAATTCTTCCTGCAGCATCTCTACACGTGCTTCAAATTCAGCTGCACACACAGCAGATAAACTGAATGTTGAGGAACAGGTTTTTTCCAAGATCATGTCATTTGGATGGCAAAAAACCCCATCCAGTTAGGGACAGGAAAGCATCTGAAATGTCAGGGCAGCTTTATCTATTCTGTTTCAATGTGATGTTCTGGACCTGCTTTGGAGCTGTCTGCAGCACAGCATCAGGTTGTTTTGCAGCTGAAAAAACAGAGAAATGAGTTAGGCCTATGGGACTGAGAGTGAGGAAGTCTTACACAGTGGTAAAAGTATAGAACAAGGAGTCCAGAAGGTCATTTGCAGTGGCACATACCTGATGTTACCGACACCTCTGTGTCTTTCAGTTCCCCAGTTGAAGGGTTGTCATATACCTTAAGGGACATAATAATCCTCTATCTGTCTTTGAGATACTCAATCACCCTACAGTGGCAACTCTCAGAGCAACTCAGGCCAGCACTAAAGTGTTTACATGGGCCACTGCTGCAACTCAGAGAAGAAAACAGGGCCATGGACCATTAACTGAAGAGTTTCTTCAGTGATCTCTCATCCTCCCTCCTCCCATCACAATTACTGGTTTTCTTCACATCCCTTTGACCCAGCCAAACATTGGAGCCTTCTCTCAATTTCAAGATGTAGTGAGAATCACAGGTGGCTGCAGTCTTGTCCCTTCTCCTGAGTCTTGGGGACACAGTGTAGTCTTTTATATAAATCTAGACTCTCAGCTTTGAAGTAGGCTTGTTTTTCTGATTATTTTATTTATCAATTATAAGATTTCCACTTTGCACCATGCAGAGAAGATGAGAAATGCTGTGAACATGAGGCTGGTAAGAATTCTTCCTTTGAATATCTACTGTGGAAAGAAAAAGTACTCCTTAGTGATTTAAAGAAGCTTCATTGAGTGGAGTAGGGAGCACCACTGTTTGGGCTTTCCTTAGAAATTTCTGCTACCACAGCAGCCAGGACTTCTTGTGAAAGAAGTTGTTCCCATGTTACAGGAAGAAAGGGTCTACAGTTTGTCCTTAAGGTCAGGCTAATCATCCAGACTAGAAGTTCTTAACATCTTGTGCTATATCACTAAAAAAAACAAGGAGAAATGAGTCACTTGTAGCCAAAAATCTAAGATAAGAGAAAAAAAATAAAATAAAAAGCCTAAATCCAAACCTAATAAAAGTTTTTCATCCTGTTCTGTGATCTGGTTTCAGATAGGAGACTATGAGACACAGTGTAATTGCAGCTTGCAGGATTAGAATGACTTAATTGAACCTGCACCACAGACACAAGCTGGAGGGGAAAGAGAAATGGATAGACAAAGAGAAATTTGATAGACATGGGGCAACTGTGTCCTGTGCTTCTGCCTAGGAGCTATTTTAGCTTCCCTGTGGAGCAAAGAAGGCACTGCCTCTGAGCTAAGAAAAAAATCTTTTCCTGTTCCCTCAAAATCAGAAGTTTTAAATGTTTAGGAAAAGCAAGAGGGAAAAGAACATTAATGTGTACATTAATGAGCACCCATTTTGATAGAAAATAATAAACAAAGCACTGTTTGGTTCTGGATTAAGGAGTCAAAGTGTATGTGAGCTGACATACAAATCATTTCTGAGAGTATATGAGCTGGAAACAAGCTTTCCTTACACCTGTGAGCTTTTGCAAGAGAGCAGATAGCACCCAGCTCCCTGCCATCATTGGCAGGCAGTACCTAGTGACAGTGCAATGTTTTATTTTCCACTGACAGTAGCAACACCCTGAGGACAATTCTTCAACAGTCAACAGGAAATATATCTTGGTTTTCTGTGCCACATAATATACACAGTTAAACTGCAACTCTCATCTCATTCAAATACTACAATTTAGATCGTAAGAAAGATCACCACCTTGCTACTTTAACCACCCACTTATTTTTGTATTGGCTGTTACACTTACAATTCAACTTCCAAACTCTTCTCTGCAGGACAGACAGGTCTCTAAAACGGCCAGGACTCGCTAACATGACTGTCATCATTGGCTGTCCCAGTGCCAGCAGTGTCACTTGCTAGACACCAGTGCAATTTGCCAGCCACACCAGCAGCCAGGTGACTGGGCAAGCAGACATTTAGTCAGGGAGATGCTGTTGCAATCTACACTCACTGATTTCTTTAAATTCCTGTTTGAAAGTGCCATGTGTCAACAAGGACACTATATGTTCTGTGTGACTAGAAAATGCATACGCTAACCGAGGGCTGGGATCCAGCTGCCATCCCCCAGTCACATGGGTGTCCTGTTGGCAGTGAGCAAACTTCAGCATGAGCCCAGTCAGCACTTCTGGAGGCATATGTAGCTCATCGGACCAGAGAAAATTTTCTCACCTAACTGGCTGACTCAGGATGCTTCAAGACAGTGACTTCATGTCCCTTTTCTCTAATCATTTCTCCCCTTCCATGAAGCAACTGTTTACTGCTTGTTGCTTAGCTAGCTGGTTAAATGGCTGGTTTTGAAATAATTAGTTGTTATGCTTTGCCATAGCTCCACTTGTACTGATCTTCAAAATATTCTCAGCTTAAGGGTCATATGTCCATCTACAATCACTATCTAGAGAGACAGTCAGGGATAGCATTTCTATTCCATAAGAATTCACAACTATTTGACATTTATTTTCATTTTGAACTGGAATGAAAATTCAACACACTCAAACTTTTTGTGTCTCATCTTTATTAGGTACAAAGGGAACAACTGTGACAAAGGATGAGGACAAGGTTGAGGTACTTAATGACTTCTTTGCTTCAGTCTTTAATAGTAAGGAAAGTTGTTCCCTGTGTGTACATCCCCAGGGGCAGAACAAAGCTCCACTGATCCAAGAGGAGGTGGTTAGAGAGTTGCTTGGCCAATTAGACAGTCACAAGTCTATGGGGCCAGATAGGATCCACACAAGAGTATTGAGGGAACTGGTGGATGTGCTGGCCAAACCCCTTTCCATCATCTTCCAACAGTCCTGGAAGACTGGGGAAGATCCACTGGACTAGAGGCTGGCTGATGTTATACTCATCTACAAGAAGGGTTTGAGGAAGGGTCCAGGAAACTACAGGCCGGTCAGTCTGTGCTGGGAAAAGTCATGGAACAGGTGATCTTGAGTGCTATCATGAAGCACTTGCAAGAGAACCAGGTGATCAGGCCCAGTCAACATGGGTTCACGAAAGGCAGGTCTTGCCAAACTAACCTGATCGCCTTCTATGAAAAAGTGACCCACCTACTGGATGAGGGAAAGGCTGTGGATGTATCTTCCTGGACTTCTGTAAAGCCTTTGACACAGTTTCTCACAGCATTCTGCTTCGGAAACTGTCAGCCTCTGGCCTGGACAGGCACACACTCTCCTGGGTGGAAAACTGGTTGGATGGCCGGGCCCAGAGAGTGGTGGGAAATGGTGTTAAATCCAGCTGGAGGCCAGTGACAAGTGGAGTTCCCCAGGGCTCAGTGCTTGGTCCACTCCTGTACAACATCTTTATCAATGACCTGGATGAAGGCATCGAGTGCTCCCTTAGCAAGTTTGCAGATGACACTAAACTGGGTAGAAGTGTGGATCTGCTGGAGGGTCGGGAGGCTCTGCAAAGGGATCTGAACAGGCTGGACCGCTGGGCAGAGACCAATGGCATGAGGGTTGACAAGGCCAAATGCCGGGTCCTGCACTTAGGACACAACAATCCTGTGCAGTGCTACAGACTAGGAGAAGTCTGTCTAGAAAGCTGCCTGGAGAAGAAGGACCTGGGGGTGTTTCATTCAGTTCTGGGTCCCTCACCACAAGAAGGATGTTGAGGCTCTGGAGCGAGTCCAGAGAAGAACAATGAATTTGATGAAGGGGCTGGAGAACAAGTCTTACGAGGAGCAGCTAAGGGAGCTGGGGTTGTTTAGTCTGGAGAAGAGGAGGCTGAGGGGAGACCTCATTGCTCTCTACAACTACCTGAAAGGAGGTTGTAGAGAGGAGGATGCTGGCCTCTTCTCCCAGGTGACAGGGGACAGGACAAGGGGTAATGGCCTCAAGCTATGGGAGATTCAGGCTGGACAGCAGAAAGAAATTTTTCACAGAAAGGGTTGATGGGCAGAAGCTGTCCAGGGAGGTGGTTGAGTCACCACCCCTGGAGATGTTTAAAAGATGGGTAGACAAGGTGGTCAGGGACATGGTTTAGTGGCAGATGGGAATGGTTGGACTCAATGATCTAAGAGATCTTTTCTAACCATTTTTTGATTCAATGATTAAATTCTAAGTGTTACACCAAGAAAAAAGTTTTTTTTCTACAATACTACAGCATTTGCTAGGACAACAGTATTTTTAGAGTAGTGCTGAATAAAATATTTACTGCAGTTGCAGTATGACAACAGATAAAATTTGTGAAATATTAACGTTTAACATAGTGATTCATTTACATACATTGATTTCATAAAGACATGAAAATTTATCTAAATCAGGAATTCAAAGTATTTTGAGTGCATCAAACATCATTGGGAAAACAGAGACAGTACATTTAAATATTTTTTTTCAAATGTAGTAGAATTTAACATAATTGTGCAGTATGATCTTTCTGACACTTTCTGTTTTGTGTCCAAATGCTGTAGCTGGTTCTAATAATCGGATGGTGTCCTGATTCATGTAAATCAAGTATCCAACACAACTCCTAGGTACAAAGGTTCTAGCTTCCTTTCACCCACTTTTTCCTTTGCCTGCAGATTCTGGGGACTGTTTCTGCGTGTGGAACTGTGATCAGCACTCCTCTGCAGGACCTCTCAGTTAAGCTCTGTTACAGACTTTTACAGTCCCCTGCTGCAACACGCTGTCAAATACCTAGCAAGGAAGGGCTCACAAGTTGCCTTTGTGCTCACTCCTTCAAAGCAATGCATGACCACTGCCCCACTGTCCCAGTCCCCTGGACTCACCTAGAAGCAGTTTTGCTGGTTCTACTTTTCTTGCTGTTGACAATGCCAGTATTTTAAAGAAACCTTTGGGAGTTCCAATAGCAAGATATATGTTGGGACCATTCACCTTAATTAGTGCAGAAGTCGTCTGACTTCAGACCCTTGCTTCAGGAAAAAAAACATTAGGTCAGAGTTCAGCGGTTCAGCACTATCCTGCACTCTTTTCTAATTAATTTCTGTTCTGTGATTAATAAGCGATCTTCTAACTTTAGGGCATTTAACAGTGTGGGCCTCTACCACCCCAGAGACTGCTTTCCTCTGCTTGGTTTCCTCCGCATGGCAGTTGGTTGGAGTGAAAAGACTTGGACACACATTTTATGACTGCAAGATCCCATGACCTAGTGCAAAGAGAAGAAAACAGACATTCCGTGAGAGTTTCTCTTTGACAGCACCTAGATCGGCTCTCATTATATAAATCCCAGAAAGTTCATCCATTCTCTTGGACTTAAAGGAAGAAATATATGAGACATCTTTAAAGGAGGTAATTTTGGACAGTGACTTCAGGGCAATAGCACTGCATGCTCTGCTATGCATAGGTTAAGCCTTATGAAAGTGTCTGGACTTCTGGACAGGCGCATTTTATGTAAGCTAGTGTTAAAAGGAGACTATAGAGCACTTCAGGTAAGTGAGCTTCTGTTTCTTCTGCAGTGGAATATCAGACCTATGAAATGTTTAATGTTCCTCTTCTTCTGCAGTGGGGTACCAGATTTATGAAATGTTTAATGTCTGACCTCTCTTACTGTTTCTCCCTTCTTGATTGCAGAACTATTTTACAAAGAGAACAAAGATGCTTGACTGGTTTTTTGTCATGGACTTTCTATTACTTATGGTGTTAAGAAGCAGGGTATTATTGGAAGAATTTATGAGATCACCACACTGATGTCAACAATATCCAAGAAAATCTGAGACTAGTTCAGCCACTGTAAATACACCATGATCCAATAAATAATCTTGAGCCCCTTTATCTAGACTAGCTATATCCAAGCAATTTATCAATTTATCTCCCAGAATTAGAAAGATATTCAGAGGAATATATCCACCTTTTATCATTTCATATCTTTTAGACTGTAAATATTTTCTGACATAAATTTCTCTTTGATACTTCCGTACAATGCTATCAGAGTAGAATTCCTAAAGCAGAACTTTAAAATGTAGAGATGAAACTTAGGATAAATGTTTACTACTACTGAAGATAAATTCTATGTTTGAGAGTCACCATTTACAGACTGGGCCTCAAACACTGTATCAAATGGCATCACTAGACAAATAGAAGTCTTTTTCGTGCAGGGTTTCATTTTTTGTCCCCCTTTTCTAGTTTACACCTCCTTTGAAATGCTTCAGTTGGCACGTTTCTTTTTGTCAAGTGTTTTTAAAATGCTTCTGGCAGAAACATTTTACAAGAGGGGAGGATGCCCTGGACTTCTTCCCGGAAACTAGAAGACTCTGTGCGTGGGGAGGCTGACGCCAGCACTGCAAACCTTGTAGCTGTGCACAAAAGAAGTCTTTTTATTCTTTGGGTAAACAATGGAGATCCATTATTTAGAGACTGTATTGTAAACATCTGTAGCAAAGAAGTATTCTTATTGTATGCCTATAATGACAAGGACAAACCCAGCACAGGAAGGAGGAAGGACCAACCTACTTAACAGAAGGAGACTTATTTGAATTCATTTTAAAGCAACCAACAAACAACTGGTAGTTTAGCTATCAGAGGACATAAACAAATAAGAAATATTCAGGATACCTGTACAGCATCTGACTCCATCAAAATGAGCAGGAAGTCTGACATTGGCATTATGGAGTCAAGGCCGAGTTTTTAGTTATTTTGATTGAGGTACTAGACACAAACTTCATAGAAATTTTCAGGATATTTAATTGTAGAAAAAGTGAAAATATTGTGCTAACTCTAAAAAAAAGGAAATCCTATGATAACTTAACAGACCTTGGCAAAGGACACTTTCACATTGCGACTGGCAATGTTGTTGTTCCAACCACTCATTAGTGCTTTTCACTTCAGTTGTTGTCCTGTTTTTATTACTGCACTTAGATAGTGGAGATTGCCCAGCATTGTCCATGTTGTACT
The DNA here is from genome assembly GCA_033459285.1 of Clamator glandarius. NCBI lineage: Eukaryota > Metazoa > Chordata > Aves > Cuculiformes > Cuculidae > Clamator > Clamator glandarius. Next base: position 1,441,160 of record JAUNZM010000294.1, read on the forward strand.
GGAGTGTCTCCCCCGAGAAATCCTCACAGCCTCTGAGATATGAGATACTCATCCTAATTCTGAGGCTCCAAAGAATGTTGGGACAAATGTTTACAGCCATTTTTTGATGGAAGACTAAATTTGTAAAAATATGTTATTAAAAAAAAAACAAAAACCAAACCCCTTACTTCAGCTCATGAAAGCAGCTAGAAATAGACTTGAAGTTTGGTTCTCTCCCTTGTTATAATTTTTGGGTTTTTGCAGTTAATCAGATAAAATAACCTAATTTTACATTTTTGTATCATCAAACATTTTCCCTACTTTATATTATCTGTTGTAGAAAATACTTCTGCGTGCTAAGAAATAGTGTGCATACCCTCTCACATAGCTCCTCTTTTCTGCTTACACTGATGCTCTCACTTCCTTAAGGCTGACCTCAACCACTAGACACTTTTCACAGGCATTAGACAATATAGAACTTGGTGTAAATTGAGTGGTTAATCATTGTTCCCAACACAAGACAGAAAAACTTGAATATAAATCTCCATAATTCAATCTCAACTGATGTTTTTTTTATGACAGCATATTATTAGAGTTGAAACTACCGAAGAAAGCTTCCCTTTCCCAATATTCAAGAGAAACAACTCACAGAATGTAAAATAAATGCCATTTCTCACATAATGATATCTGATGTGTCAGCAGAAATCTTGTAAGAGGCAGCAGGAGGTTAGCCTGCAAGAACAGCATACTCGAAACTACTCAGTTTTGCCTCAGTTAGAAAAAAAAACATTAGTGGTACCTCTTATCAGTCTGCAGATATCTTATGGTGCATGATCACTGGGCTAAAGTTGTCTTTGTAATAAATTGTACTTAAAAAACTAAGCCTAAATTTTTTCATATTATTATTGTCTAAATCCTGGAGAGACACGTCTTGAAGTATACAGAAACATTATTTTATAGTCAAGTTTTTCTGTCATTGCTACTAATAAAATCGTAGTTCTGCTGATCTTTTCCACACTTATGCAAATGACAGAACTCTTTTGTAAAAGTTTTCTTTGAAAACATGTTGATGGAAAAGTATGACTTTTTCTTTCCTGTATAACCTTATCACTGAATACTTTCTGGTTTTCATTCAAATAAATTGTCTTGGCAGGGGTGGTGGTGGTAATTTTTAGTATACCTGATATCATGTTACTACTTTCCTATCTTGCTTTTTCATGAGACAGTAGAGGGCCAAATCAGAGAGGAAAAAAAAGAAAAGCCTTCATATTATTTTCATTTTGATCAATGCATGATTGAATTGAAATTACATTTTTCATTTAAGACTCATCAGTTAAAGAATTGTAAACAGTAATGAATGCATTTGAGCATGCTAAGAATCAGCTTTATATGCAAAATTTTTATTGCCATCTTTCAGCCAGTATGAAGAAGTTCTTTGTGACATCAACCTGGACATCACAAAAATTATGGGGTTAAAGAACCTGGATTTTACTACTCACTGTGAGTTGTACAGTGTTATGCAGAATTCCTCTGTATTACTTGGAATAACACAGGAGTTTGTAAGATTTATTTGCTCAATTTCTACTGATTTTTTTCCTTTCTTGCTGATTTTTAACGTAAATATCTAAGGTAAAGGTTCTTAGCACAATGGCTTGATTTACTATGCACAGATTATTTCATGGGCAACTATATATGCATAAGTGAACACACTCGCACTCTTAATATTTGAAATAACTCTGCCACACCAGGAATGGATCTTGTCCGAAGCTGTTATCCAAAAGCAATCTCTCTAGCAAAAGGGAGTTTCTGGTGACTAACTGATAAAACAATTATTCTAATTGTACAAGCTAAAAACTGGTCAAGGCAAACTCACGGAAGCTGGAGACAGTATGGTCATTTTGTCCCCTCCTGTAACAATGTCAGATTGTTCCTAACACAGCATTTCATGCAATGCGTATTTTATGCAATGCAGTTAACAATCTAACATTACAATTCTCCACTCACCTTGCTGTGGGCTTCCATTCACAGTCTAACCATAGGAAATCATTGTTATTCAACCCACTGTTTCTTTTAAAGTGTAAATCATGACTTTTAACGCACCCCACTGACTCTGCCTCCTCTTACCTGATAGATCTCTTTTACTCTCCTGCAAGCTTATGTCCATCATCTTCAACAGAGTCTGATTATGGTCACAGAGATGTTAACTGACCTGAATCTGTGAAAGTATCAGCAGAAAAGGCCCAGCAGGTATCCATGGCAATGTCAGCTCCTGCTTTCACTTGCAGAGTTCACAGCCAGTGACCCTTGGTTTGTGCCTAATCCCAAAAGTCCAATTTCCCCAAGAATTTATCTTGAAAACATTGACTTAAAGAGAAGGGACAAAAAAACCCTGTGGAATGCATCCTGAACATCCTAAGGAAAGGAAATCATTTAGAAACTGCATTGCCTGACAGCAAACATGCAACAGTGGACTTGAAAAGCTCAGTCTCTGACTACGAGCAGGAAGATGACACGTTTTGGCATGGACAGTGATGCTGCTGTACAAAATGGTCCAAGTGTAATGGTAGCAGAGTACAAAAGAAACATGTGGTCAGGGGATAATGTCATGACTTTCTCAGTGCCAGAGGGTAGGACTTCACCTTTGAAGGTGCAGCCACATGAAACTTAGATAGTCCAACAGTGGTCTGGCAACTAGGGTGGTGGACTACACAGTGAAGTTGCCTCTCAGTGTCAGCAGTTTTGCCTTCCTGAACATTTTCCATTCCTATATAAACAAAAAAAGGTACAAGATTTTTCTGTACATGCTATTTGTCACATCCTATAAGATCTCATGGAAGAAATATGATGGAATTTTTGACATTTCCCTGCAGAATAAGATAAGTCAGAAAATTCAGTGGGTGACATGTTTTCCTGTTTTGTTGTTTTTTGGGTTTTTTTTTAAAATTATTAAAAAAAAAAAAATTAAAAAAAGTTATTCTTAAATGTATAGAAAATAGACAAATAACATTCATTTTAACTATTGAAATCTTTATGTTCCCGTGGCAATTCATATTCAATTGCCTTAATGAAAAGAGCAAGAAAAGTTATAACTTTTTCAAGAAATATCATGATTTTTTTAATCGCTATAGCAGGAATCACTTATACACTAATTGCATATAAATTATGCAGACCTTCAAATATCAACATTAACGTATAATGTCATGAACTTTATGGGAAAACTGAGGAAGGTGACGTTCTTTTGGCATTTTATAAATGCACATTTCTCAACTTAAAGTAAAAATCACTAATGATGATCATTTTGTCCTAGTTTAATACATTCAGTTTTCCATGATGTAACCAAGTCATCTGGTCTTTTAAGGGAGCCTAGGACTGGCATTGAGCTAGGTCTAGCCTAGCAGTCCTGGAAAGGGAATAGCTATCAAGTCAGCTGGAAGGATGCCCTTGGTTAACGCCAGGCGTCTTAGGAAATACAAGGGTAAACGCAGTTCTGTAATGAAAAAAGGAATAGCATATTTTGCTGAGTGTTTTGATATTGAATGGGAAAGCCCTCAGAAAAAGCAAGGAGTACATCCTACACTATGGGGAGAAGAAAAGCATTGATTGGACTGAGTGTAACAAAAGAGTTTGTGAAGGAAACAGCATAATTGTTAGGTTGTTCCCACAGCCTAAAATTAAGAGGTCAAAAGGAAGGCTCATTCTCCTGAACTCTTCAGAGCTGGTGGACAATCTGCTAAAAAGGAGAGGAGAATGTTTCATTTGGTCTGTGTGGGTAGGGTTAGGGAGCTGGAAGTCAGGGAGCAAAATCTGAAGATTTTGAGGGAGGAGAATCATAGAATAACCAGGTTGGAAGAGACCCAGCAGATCATCGAGTCCAACCATTCCTATCAAACACTAAACCATGCCCCTCAGCACCTTGTCCACCCATGCCTTATATGCCTCCAGGGAAGGTGAATCAACCACCTCCCTGGGCAGCCTGTTCCAGTGCCCAATGACCCTTTCTGTGAAAAATTTTTTCCTAATGTCCAGCCTGAACCTCCCCTGGTGGTGCTTGAGGCCATTCCCTCTCATCCTGTCTCCTGTCACTTGGGAGAAGAGGCCAGCTCCCTCCTCTCTACAACCTCCTTTCAGGGAGTTGTGGAGAGCAATGAGGTCTCCCCTCAGCCTCCTCTTCTCCAGGCTAAACAACCCCAGCTCCCTCAGCTGTTCCTCATAAGGCTCGTTCTCCAGCTCCTCCACCAGCTTTGTTGCTCTTCTCTGGACTCACTCCAGAGCCTCAACATCCTTCTTGTGGTGAGGGACTCAGAAATGAACACAGGATTCAAGGTGCAGCCTCACCAGTGCCGAGTAAAGAGGGAGAATAACCTCCCTGGACCTACCGGTCACTCCATTTCTGATACAAGCCAGGATGCCATTGGCCTTCTTGGCCACCTGGGCACACTGCTGGCTCATGTTCAGTCAGCCGTCAACCAACACCCCCAGGTCCCTCTCCTCCTGGCAGCTTTCTAGACAGACTTCTCCTAGTCTGTAGCACTGCATAGGGTTGTTGTGCCCTAAGTGCAGGACCCAGCATTTAGCTGTGTTAAATCTCATGCCATTGGACTCTGCCCAGCAGTCCAGTCTGTTCAGATCCCTTTGCAGAGCCTCCCAACCCTCCAGCAGATAGACACTTCCACCCAGCTTGGTGTCGTCTGCAAACTTGCTAAGGGTGCACTCGATGCCTTCATCCAGGTCATTGATAAAGATGTTGTATAGGAGTGGACCGAGCACTGAGCCCTGGGGAACCCCACTTGTCACTGGCCTCCAGCTGGATTTAACACCATTTCCCAGCACTCTCTGGGCCCGGCCATCCAACCAGTTTTCCACCCAGGAGAGTGTGCGCCTGTCCAGGCCAGAGGCTGACAGTTTCCGAAGCAGAATGCTGTGAGAAACTGTATCAAAGGCTTTACAGAAGTCCAGGAATATCACATCCACAGCCTTTCCCTCATCCAGTAGGTGGGTCACTTTGTCACAGAAGGCGATCAGGTTAGTTTGGCAAGACCTGCCTTTTGTGAATCCGTGTTGACTGGGCCTGATCACCCAGTTCTCTTGCATGTGCTTCCTGATAGCACTCAAGATCACCTGTTCCATGACTTTCCCTGGCACTGAGGTCAGACTGACAGCCCTGTAGCTCCATGGATCCTCCCTGCGACCCTTCTTGGAGATGTGCACAACATCAGCCAGCCTCCAGTCCAGTGGAACCTCCCCAGTCATCCAGGACTGTTGGAAGATGATGGAAAGGGGTTTGGCCAGCACATCCGCCAGCTCCTTCAATACCCTTGGGTGAAGGGTATTGTGAAGAAACTGGAGTTTATCTAGACTCACGTAAAACTAATTGGTGACATGAACTCCTTTGGCAATCATGAGTTTAGGCTGTGTTCTGGCTTAGAAATGTTAATGGCTAGCAGATGGGAACTCGGGAAGCAAGGGGGGCAAGAAGTAGGCTGCTGAACTTGCTGCTGTGTCATGCAGCTCTGATTCTGTTGTTACGAATGTTTTAATTACATTTGTGAAGAGCGCAACCTTACTGTTACTGAGGTCAAGGAAACGCAGACTTCATCAGGCAGATCTGCTTTAGAATTAAACAACACACAATGATGTTTACTGGGAGCTGGAAATTTGGATGTGTTTTGGATGTGTTTGTGTTTACTACTGAAAGTCAGTTTATCCAAACAAAAATCAGTCTGATAGCAATATAAGAACTCCATATCCTGGAATAGATGGAGAGTTACAGAACTTGTGTCCTGCCTGATCTTTTGCAAGGCTTTCTGCTCAGAATTTATGGAAAATGACATTCCTCTGTTTTTTTTACAGCCTAAGGACAGACATTTTTCAAGGCCCCTTTATGCATCTAGCTTACACCCTAGCTGCTTGCTTATGATCCTGAATGTCAGATTCATAATAACATTACTAATAACATTAATTGATTGTCCCATTGAAGTAAATTTCAATCCAGTAGAAGCATATGGCAAAAAGCCTGTAGCAAACAAATCTACTACTGACAAACCCCCTCCTAGCTCTCAATGCTTTAACTTTGCCAATGTCTGAGCACTTCACTTGCTTTGCACATATTTAGGGGAGGGTAGGCTTCTGCAATATTTTCTCTGAAATTAAATCCAGTGCTTTCATTTTGGAACAGCAAATTCCTCCTATAAATTCTTTCCAGGCTCTCAGTGCCTCTTATAGGGACCCTGTGGCTGCAACTCATTCATAACACAGACCCCAAGCATTTAAATTCAGCTGTCTAAACACATGGATGACCTGGACAGTTACAGTCACTCAATGCTTTTATCTGTCTCACTTTAGCATTTTGGAAACAGCTCTTCATTTTCTCCATGCTTGCATGAGGGTAAGTTTTAATCAGCAGCTCTTCATCACAATATAGCATCTGTAGGAAATACGCTAATAATTGTTAAGGGAACGAAGCAAGCAAGCAAGCATGTGTTGACAGATGCATATAATCCAAAAGTTTAGTGTTACTGTGCTGGAAAACTGTTGCCTAAAAGAGGGAGGAAAGACCAGTTTCATTTTTTTCCTTTAAGTTCATGTATTATAATATCCCAAGGGATAAACATAGTCTCTTCAGATCATATACATTCCTATTTGGATTTTGATTCCATCTGCAAATGATTCAGAATGTGTTTCAAAAGTTTGAAATCTACAAAGATTTCTTTACTCTCTGACTGCAAAATATATTTTTTTTTCAAATATATCCTATATATTGTCATCATAGAATAGATCTGCACATGGACATCATCAATTTCACTTACTATTCCTTTACAAAGGCAAAGGGGATGAAATGGGAAATACTAGTTAGATTAACGGGACAGCTGAAACTGAAATAGCTCAGAAATCGAAGCTCATGAAGGAAAAAAATCCCAAAGAATTCTTAATCATCTTTTCTAGTCAAACTGTCAACATGGACAACTAATTCAGATTTTTAAAATAACATAGATCACACCTTTCACCTAGTTTTGCACCACGTATCATTTTTGTGCTGTTGGTATATTATCTGCTGCCAGGAGCTTCATAAACTAGAGAGATAAGCTACCATAATACAACTTTTCTGTGAACTATTTAATTGCAGTCACATTTTCCCCTACATGTAGCTGTTCTTTGATGGTTAGTAAAAGCAAATCCTGCACACAGAGGTTAAAACTATACAATGTTATCTTTTAAACATAAAGCCCAGCTCTTCGTAATATTTGTGTTCCTGAAGTGTGATGTCACTTTTTCAAGTAAGATGATGCCCGATCTAATGTCCATTCAAGCTGATGGAAACTTTTCCTTTGATTTAGGGTTTATAGCATTGCCCCAAAACTCAAACAAAAAAGAAGCAAAGAAAGGAGACTGCAAGCAACTCTATAGTGTGCAAAGATGACTCTCAGTGCTCCACAGGAGTAAAGATATTGAGGGCTTCCTAGAGTTGATGCTTTTCCGCAGCCTGAAGGATCTAATATATGAGGAGCTAAGGGAGCTGGGTCTGTAGTCTAGAGCCACCCTGCCTACCAGGTGGATATAAGCATTAGGTAGGGACATATATTCTTCCTTACACCTTGAGATACTGCACTCCTGGCTTTTCCATAGCCTTATCTTGTGAACTATACAAAATCTTGTAGATAGGGCACTTCCTCTGGATGCAGGAAAGAGAGTTTCAACAGTAGAGCCCAAGTCCTCTCATTTTCCTGAGAACAGATGTATAAAACAGATCACTAATTTCAGAGGGCAAGGAGAGGGAGGCTTTGGACACAACTTACAAGCTATATCCCAGATGAGGCCTTGGAGCATGTGCAAGAGCCTGAAAGCCCATTATAAAGGAGATACCAGACTAGAGTGGCAATTAATGACAATGGACACCCATACACTAAAGGGGCCTGCCCAGTACCTAGCACCACATACGGTTTCAAAATCTCAGGTTTGGCAGAGGTGATTTCATCCTAAACATGACCTTCTCTTGAGAGTTCTTGAAGGAGGTGTCAAAATTCAATAGACCTAGTGGCTTGGTGTTTCTGCTTAAACCTTTGAATGATTCTCAAAAGACAAACTGTAGACAGGTCTTACCTAATGTGGATTGATTGTGCTCAAGCACATCTCCAGTCACCAAAAGCAGTAAGTTTAGCATGAATTACCCATCAGGCTGCTTCCCTATTCAGCTCTCACAGATGCATTTACATGAGGTAGGTTATTTTGCACTAGCAGGTGGTGATATTTAAAGACAGTGCTCAGCCAAGCCTTGTGCTAATAATTTATATAAATTTTCCATTTACAAATGTTATTTCCCTCTGCATATGGAAACTGTGCCTATGTACTAAGGCTGTGATTTCACTACTTTTTCAGTCACAAACTGTCTCAGCATCTTTACTTTGTGAATACATTGCTCAGATGTCACTCCAGCCAGGAAGATTACCTGGAGGGAGAGAGAGGACAGGAAAAGGCATCTTTCTTTTCTCTTATCAAAATATCCAAAATGGTATTTAGTGCTGATTGTGATGCTACTAATGCGAATAATGAAAAGAGATGCAAAAAAATCTACATTAGCATAGCCAGGCTGGCTACAGATGTAGATATCCCATATTTCATCTGATGCATAACTGGCTGCAAGGACTCTTAACTACAGTCTCTTTATTCTTGTGCAAGCTGCTGTGAAGATTGCCCAAGCTGTGACTGAAGATACAATCTGAGCACAGTGACTGCTGCATTCCCAGGAACAATGACAAAGCTTTAAGATGGCAAATTTACATACTTGTATCTGAAGGCAGAATCTGGCTTTCAGTATCTTGATCACAGCTGGCACATGAAGAGAAAGCATCAACATAACTTCAATTGCCCATTGTGACTTTGTGTTAGGGCAAGCAGGAGCCTCACCCTTTCACCTGTCACCGAAAGTGATTTGATATGGAAATAAGGCTGGAATTCTACAATGCCATTGTCACAGTTATTCACATTGACTTAAACAGTTATTACCATAATAACCACCACTCAAACATCAAGTGCCTGGTCCTTATGGATTGCTTCTTTAACTAGTATCTGCAGGCTGTTACCAGCTTAACCCTGTGAGCGTGTGCTCTGACCTCTTGAAAGCAACTCTCAAGTAATTACCTGGTTACTTGTGAAGTAGTCACCTCTACTACTTTTCAAACTTTCCTCAGAAGTTCAGAAAGTTTCTTGCATTCAGTTTTTTGTTAAGAAATATCCTTCAGTTTTAATAGCAAGTGTTCAGCACCAAATAATCATCTCGTACCCCTGTGGGAATGATTGATCTGTACTTCTGGATCATTTGAAGACTATTTTATACCAATGGACTAACATGAAGCTGGTTTGGTGGAAATGAAAACCATATGCTAAACATTCACAAAAATATGTATGCCCTTCAAATTACCAACAAGTACTTATTAGACTTAGAAGTGGTTTTCTCCCTGAAAGCAGAGCATTGGACCCAGACAACCAAAAAGTCCCTCTGTGACTGCTGTCACTGTAATAGGGTCTGTAGTTCTTGCAGAGCTGGATGGCTGGAAACCAGCATATTAACAACACAAATTAATCCACAGGTGTTGCCCAGATATTCCAGACTCTCTTGGCTGACATACCTGCACTTCCCGTCCAAGTCTTAGAGAATAAATCAGCACTTACCATCCTGAAGCCAAACCAGGACATGATATAGGACACATTGTTCTGCTTTAGAATTTCCTCATTTCCCTGTACAGTCCCAGTCTGTCTGTCTCAACTCTTCCTGTTCCTGAATCATACAGCTCTGCTGAGTCCCAAACAAAGGATGCTCAATGCAAATAAAAAGATAGGCAGATAATGATATCTTCTAAATATTTGGTATGGGTGGGATTTTCCCCACCATTTGATTAGGGAAAAAAAACCAGATAAGGCACATTATATAAATGAAAATCCCTAGCAGCCAACCTGGAAATGCATGCCAGTCAGCAGAAAGACTTTGATTTAAGTATCAGAAGATAATAAAATCAGGCAAAAGAAGGATGAGTAAAGAGTAGCTGCTGCCCAATAGTCACTGGTTTTGACATCAAACTATGTATCCTGGATCCATTTCCCCTGTTGTAACAGCTCCATGAAAAGCTTTTTAGTGCTTTAAGGACTATCCAAGTGGCATGTGATTGCTAAGAGGACCCAGGAGGGATGAGGCTGAAGGATGGGCAGATGACTGGCAAAAAGAAATTTCTGGAAGTCCCAACGTCTATCTTAGTATTAAAGCAGCTAGCATAAAACCTGTGACCTTTTGAACTGGCCACAACTGCTAGATGTTAAATCCTTCTGGAAGCAGTGCATCACTGGTTTTGTTTGGTATAATTAGAGGAAGTTTATATACTAATGCCTTAATCTGTGGAGGAATCACAAACCACTTAAACTCTAGGAGTAGATTATGCAAAATGGAGGCATGACACTGCTTCCTCATTTGGTCATTTTGTGTTTATAAGCTACGGTGAGTCTCTTTAACATTACACATCCAGTTAAGTGCTATGTGTGAGGAACCACTTCAGGCTGGATCATCATCTTCAATGATAACTTCCTTAATCAGCCAATTGAAGTCATCCCATGTGTTTGACCCCAAACTTCCTCAAGAATTCCCACTATTGATCAGAAGGAGGTAGTCACTCACAGGCACAGGAAGTGATCATGCTGGCAAAACAAAACCAGCTTACAACTTGACAGTCTCATAGGTTATTTATGCTGCACAGCACTGAAAAAGAATAGCAAAAGCCCATGGATGGAAAGATCCAAGCTATAAGTATTTTTGCTTATCAGTTTAAAATAGCCCCATTGTGTCTTCATGCTACTTTGTGCTTTGTGTTTTCATCCAAATAACTAACTTCCTGAAATTGATTATGCTGTCAGCTTTCCCCCCTAAGGCTGAGTTCAAATAAATTGAAATTACTAGTGAAGTCATCCCAGTGTACAACCCACTGAGTGGTTAACAACTGAAGAGTCTCTGTTTGTCTGGATCCTAAAACACTGTAGGAACTGGATTGAAAACAAGCTCTTAACAAGCTGGTGTTGAATTTGCACATTTGATTACTTAATTTGTCTGGGTTGCATCTATACAATCCAGTGCTATAGCAGCTTATGTATAGACTCATTTTCCCTACTGGCTTTCTTTCTTTGTAGTTTGCATGTAATATAATTTGATGGTCAACTACATAGCCCCGTGAATCTTGCTGTATTCATTGCATTAGAGTCTCCAAATGTTGTAGGTAATTTTCAGACTCCCATGGTGGCCCTAATTTATTTGAGTGGGAGTCATGGGAGCTGAGGACATCCACATGGAGAAACTCAGTTTCAGGTAAGGCAGATTAGGAGTAAAAAATACTGTGTCTATATAGATATTCAGACTTTATGTTATGAGCTTTAAGTTATGAGCTTTTGTCTTGTTTTCTCTCTTGTTAGGACTGTGACCTCTTAAAAGAGGTTTCTTCGTTTAGTACTTAGGCTTTCTTTGGACACCACAAGGTTCACCAAAGATCCAGTGGCAAATCTGACGTTGGGTTTAAAACACCAATGACCATCTTCATATGAATACCTTAATTAGCAGCCACAATCAAAAGATGAAAGAATAAACCATAAGTAAGAGAACTGCTGCTTGTGTGCCTTTGTCCTAGTTACTTCTCTGGCAACAGAGAACTACAACCTGCTTTTGAACACGGCTGACGGTTCAGTGCCCCTCTGTCCCAAAGTGACCAGGAAGCTGTTTTTCTCCAGGAGCGGATGATTCCCTGGAAAATCAGTCTGTGGCTTCACACTCCAGTGCTGCTCCCAAGGGCTAATCAGCCATCAGAACAGTGTTGGAAGGCAGGAAGTGCGGAAGCCAAAATGCCCTAGGAGCAATTCAAATACCTACACAGAGGCATCTGAGGTCACCTTTGGCCATACTGCTCGGCCTCCTGATGTTGCTACAGAAGGGTCTGCTCTTGGACATGAGTAATAGCTGAATTTACCTCCTTGGTATGCTCAGGTCTGGGCAACTGGATTGCTCTGCTTGAGTCATGTTTGTCCCATGTGGGTAAAACTGTTCTTCTCACTGACCTTCATCCTGTATCTGTGATCCTTCATAAAAAAACTGCTAGCCAGACATGGGGTTCATAATCCTGATCCTTGCACCTTGTCATCTTCATTGCTTTCCAGAGGCTTTCAGGTAAGTCCTAAAGCCTGAGGAGATTATCCTCATCCTCACCACAAAAAATTTATGACTAGCTGGGAATTGCAGCACTATATTTAAATTTGCTTATTATATTCAGCAGAACAGGAACAGCTGTTTCTGTTTTTTTGATGGTATACCTGACATATGCTTGGAAATTCCAAATAGTAAACAAATAAATAAAGCTTGTCAATTCTATGAAAAAGATTGCTTGCTTAAAATGCAGTATAAAGGTAGCATTTTTGCATAAGAACATTTGAATTCTGATGAAAATTATCTATTTAATGGGAAGAAAGATGAAAAAAATGGTAATTTCAAGATGACACTGAGAAAGAAAAAATTTTCATTTCATTTCAACTCACAATGTCAATTCTTATTTCAAGAATATGTTGTAACAGCATTCCTTTGGTTCAGACAAAATAGTTCTTTTTCTCTTCTATCTCCTCCACTCTCTGTATCTCCATAATTTTTTAAAAAACAAACTTATTAAAATGGCACCAATTGCATCAAATTTGTTAGCAGTCCAGGGAGCCATTCTGGGCTTTCCTCACATGTCACTACAAATCTCACTGAAGCTGATGGGAATTTAACTAGTAATCTGAAGAGGAACAAGATCATGTCTGTTTGGTGGAAAGGTCATGACCTTCTTCCATATACTTCCTTATGTAGAATTTGCTTTCTTTCAGGCTATGTATGCATATGAAAGCCATTCCAAGAAAAAAACTGAATTGGGAGAGCTTCTTTTTCCTCTTTTCAATAAACAGATTCCTAGTGGTTCTCTGTAAACTAATGCAGGGTAGGATTAATTTAGGTTTCTAAGTCTTGTACCCTGAAATCTACACTGCAGCATCAGTGTTCTTAGCACTAAAAAGTACGGAGAAAATAATGGTGCCACTTCTGCAGTCTACACAACGGAACAGAGGAAAAGAACAAGCAGAAGAGGAGTTTACATCATAGACACTCAAAATCTAAGGACATACTTTGGATGTAACATTTTTTAATACAAAGTCATAAATCCTGAGGAGTTTAGAAAAGGAATTTGCAAGTTTGACTTTTGAAAGGCCACAGCAAGTTAGGTTGAGCACTGCTGCAAAATTTGGATTTAGTTGTTTTGAAACTGCGGTATCGGTAAACAGTTGACATTTCTGCGTCTGAGAAACAGAAAGTCAGCTGACGCTTACCTGTCCTCCTTTTGTGGTGGTGATGTCCTATGTACCTGTTATGAATCATAGAATCATAGAATAACCAGGTTGGAAGAGACCCACCAGATCATCGAGTCCAACCATTCCTATCAAACACTAACCCATGCCCCTCAGCACCTCATCCACCTGTGCCTTAAACACCTCCAGGGAAGGTGAATCAACCACCTCCCTGGGCAGCCTCTGCCAGTACCCAATGACCCTTTCTGAAAAATTTTTTCCTAATGTCCAGCCTAAACCTCCCCTGGCAGAGTTTGAGGCCATTTCCTCTTGTCCTGTCCCCTGTCACTTGGAAGAAGAGACCAGTATGTCCACACTGCACCACTGGAATGCCAGAGCTTTGACCTCAATAGTGTATTTTCTGCAAGGAGGAGGTGCTTCAGGTGTTAAACCTGAAATTTCTGTGTGTAAACATTAGACAGTTTGAAGCACTTTCTGGAGTAAAGACCTGGCCGTGCTATTACATCAACATGGCTATAGTGTAAATGTGAAAGAAGAAAGGGATCTAAGAATGGGATACTGAAAGTAGGTGGAAGTCAACCAGGACCTTAAAGAATCCCTGGCTTTGAACTGGAATAGGTCCAGCTAACTGAAAGGGGAAGTAGGATGAGAATTTAATATGGACTCCTATGTGTACAATTTCGCATGACCTCATGCACTCCAGTATTTATAATTGCTACCTGAACAGTGACTCAGAAATCTCTCTCTTCACTTCTGACCTTTTGCCTACTGTCCAGTCTCCTATTTCTAGTTGTCACTGCAATAATTGATACAGTTCTCCAATACTTAAATCAAAAAAACTGCTACTTTTTCCTCCAGAATAGACCTCAATATTTTCCCTCTACAATTATATTTCTATCTTCTTTGTTTCTTGTCTTTTCATATCTCCAGGCAGACTGCTTCCTTGGGATCTTTGTCCTCCTGGGTGTTTTACCATGCACTTCCTCATTGTGGGTGCTACCTCTACTTTCTCATGCACTAAGACACTTTCTTTTTCTTGTTCAAACACTTGTTTAGAACATCTTTATTCCCCTCCCATGCAACATTTGCATTTCTTTGCATTGGTACTGCTACTATGTCTTTGCATCTGTCAGACATTGATTGCAAATGGCTTCGTGCAATTCTGAGCACAGGAGCACAGTTGCAAATTCAGGGTTGCACAGTGCCAGCTCTACTCGCCTGCTTTGACAAAATGTATTTGTTGCTGAAATGCAAGACTGTTTGATTCACCATTTCATATCTTACGCTTTCTCAGGCATTATAGGAATTTAAAGACAATACGTTTTCTCTTGAATCTAGGCCTTATGCATAAGGTTTAGGAGAAAAATAACAGTTTTCTTGAAAATACGGAAGCGTTTGGTTCAATACCTCATTAAGCAGTATGGGCAAGTGTATAACCTGTGTTGTTCTATGAACAATAATACATTAGTCACAGAAGACATCAGCAGTTACTTAAGGCAAGGCATTTCCTTGGACTTCTCTAACACTGGCCCCTCCCTATGCATTTTGCAACTATTTCCTGTTCCTTTACAGGGTGACTGACCCTTTGTACATTTTAGGTATTCTCATTAAGGGCATTATTGAACCCATATCTTAAATAATGTTAGAACAAAAGACTTCCAAAGAGGTTCCCAGCTGTTCTGGCATGGAGCAAATGACACTAAGTGATTCTGCACTCTCAACTCTGAGACACCATGCACCTTGTAAATGTCCCAGTGGGAGTTTTCAGCATGACGTATTAGTGCAGATCTTCAAATCACAGTGGTTCATGTTTCTCTTTCAGTTTCTGATACGAGTTATCATTTTAAAATGCCAAATCCAGAGACCTTTTCTGAGTCCCACTGCATTCGATTTATACTCTGTTCTTGCCTGCAAAGCCGCTTTAGTATAAAAAGGATATAAAGGTACTAAAGAGTGTCCAGACACAGTCCACAAAGCTTGTAAAGTGTTTACAGGGGAAGCTATATAAGAAGTGGCTAAAGTCACTTGTTCTGTTCAGCCCTGAGAAAAGGAGACTGAGGGGAGACCTCATGGCAGTTCACTGCTTTCTCACAAGGGAAGGAGATGAGGCAGGCACTGCCTTCTTATCTCTGGTGACTAATGATAGGATCGAGGGAATGGCAGGATGATGTGCCAGGGAATATAGATATTAGGAAAAGCTTCTTCATCCAGAGGGTGGTGGAGCGTTGGAACAGTCTCCCCACGGAAGCAGTAATGGCGCCAAGCCTGAAAATATTCAAGAAGCATTTGAACAATGTCCTCAAACACATGGCGAATTTTGGGGTTGTCCTGTGCAGAGACAGGAGTTGGACTCGATAATCCTTGTAGGTCCCTTCCAATTCAGAACATCCTATGATAATGTGGTTCATTTGCTGACACAAGTTGTGCCCAGTACTGTCAATTCTCATGTGTGACATTTAGGGCTATGTGGAGAAATAGAGGTGGCAGGACCACTAAAAGTCAGCCTGGCATTAGCTTTTGTAAAAAGGGAAACGTGTAGAAGAGCTTTTATTGACTTGAAGCTCACATTAATTAACTTTCATCCCAATACTGAGGATTTCATCAGCTTGAGCCTGATTAGCCATGCATAGTAACCAAAAAAAAGTGGTCCCCTAAATACAGTCACAAAGCAACAGCCATTTAGGGGTGTGTGTGTAAGGAGTACAAAACAGCTTGGAAAAACTGAATGTGTAAAAAGAGCTTTCAGAGATGCAGTTATTCACCTTTCCACCACTGCATTTTATGTTCCTCTGCCTTCTCTCTGTACAGCTGAGAAAGACAGTTTGCAATTATATAACATCTAGTACATCTGTACACTGTCAAAATTATTTAGTTATGGCAGATACTAAAGCAAGATAAATCAGGAATTGATTTGTGCACTGCACTTCATACTTTCTGTTCTCCTGTCCTAGCCACACCTAGTATATGCAAAGTGTAAGTAGCAATAATATCTATTTATAGCAGCAATAATGCTGACTAAAATATGGAACTAAAGGTTCATGGGTGCCAGATCAGGTTGTCTTTATGTTCACAAAACAGGAGTTTACTGAATGCAAAGTTAAAAATCTTCTTTCCACAAAGACCATCCTTGTCTACTTCTTAATGAATAAGTGATAAATATTGCCTCAATGCAAGTGCTAAGCAAGTAGATCACCTACTCTTGACGTTGGTACATAAGGACCAAGCAAGAATATCCTGCCCAGTACAACCTGTACCTGATGCTTATCCAAAGCCTTGTGTACTGTAAAGAAAAGATTGTATGTGTGTATTTACACCTTTGCCGACATCAGGAGTTCGCTTTTGAAATGGGTCTCCCATTGCATTGCTCCCACGTCACCAGCCCTGATCTTTGGCCAGTTTGCTTTGTTATTCAGACCTGTGGACTTGACGATTTGCCAGCAGCAGCAGGTCAAAACACAACACTGTCACAGAACACCTCCCTATATAAAAACACCACATGGAATAATCCCGCATTTTAAAGGTTAAAAAAAAAAATCCATGAGAGTGCGGGCAAGGCCAAAGAGTGCACATAAGGTTATATCTCCTGCTGGCACCCTGACCAAGCTCTACAGGTTCCATGGGGCTATCACAGTCAAGGCTGGCAGCTACAGGGTCAGTCCGGCACATTGGCCTCTACAACAGCTGTTCCCTCTCCGCCTCTAAAAATTTTTCACTGCTCTCACTCTTTTATACTATGCTATTTTTAATTATTTTCTGTTACTGATATGCAGGTCCAGGATTACGGCTATCAACAGGAACAGCCAAGGTCAAGGATGTTGCTTGGGAGTTTTTTGAGCAAACATCCCTCAGATCAGAGGGGCTTCCAGCCAACTTGTCACTGCAATTCTTCTGTTACTGTAATTTCCCTGCTTTGCTGCTTCCAACTACGCTACTTTTTTCCTCTGGCTCAGCACTTACAGTCATAACATTTAACTGCATATAGAGAAAAAAAGATTAAAAGAAAAAGAAACAAAAGTAGCTACAGTTCTTAATGTCTGGATACTTACTTTGCTACATGTGAGGAGATATTGAAAAAAAAAAAAAATGTCTTTAGTGTCTGAAACTGTTCCAGTCCTGAGAACGTTGGTTCTATAACAGGAATCTTGGCCAAAATCATAGTCAAAACTTTTCCCTGTGGTTTGCCACACTAAAGTAGTAATAGACCAATTAGGCTAACTCCAAATAATCTCCACTGCACTTTGCTTCACAGCTCTGGGAACAAACGAAGTGTGAGTGCATTTCCAATGCCGAGTTGAAGCCTATGATTGCCTCTTTTTTTTTCTAACAAATCTGTGCAATATCTTCCTGGTTCAGCTCAGGGACTTTCCATGCACTGATGAATTCTGGGTCATGGCACAAATGTGTTCCACGGTTAGATGTGTTTCAGTGGCTCACATTATGCTGCCTCCAGGGGTGACCTGTGCTAAGCCCAGCTACAGCTGGGATCTAAGTTCAAAAAACACATGAAGGAGAGACAGAGTTCAGCTGTCTCGCTTCATCAGATTCAAGACCATCTAAGGAACCTGAAGGTGCAGAAGTCCATGGGACCTGAAGAGATGCATCCATGAATCCTGAGGAAACTAGTGGATGAAATTACCAAGCCACTATCCGTCATATATGAGAAGCTGTGGCAGTCTGGTGAAGTTCCCACAGACTGGAAAAGGGGAAAAATAACTCCCATTTTTAAAAAGGTATAACGGGAAACTCAAAGAGCTACAGTCCAGTCAGTGTCAACTCTGCCTAGAAAGATCATGGAGCAGATCCTCATGGAAACTCTACTAAGGCAAATGGAAAATAAGGTGTTTGGTGACAACCAACATAACTTCACTAAGGGTAAATCATGCTGACAAATTTGGTGGCCTTCTATGATGGGGCTACAGTGTTGGTAGATACGAGAAGAGTAACCAATATTATACTGATATTATCTACTTGGATCTGTGCAAAGCATTTGACACTGTCTTACATAACATTCTTGTCTTTAAACTGGAGAGACATAGATTTGATGGATGGACCACTTGGTGGATAAGGAACTACCTGGATGATCGCACTCAAAGAGCTGTGGTCAACAGCTCCCTGTCCAAGTGGATACTGGTGATGTATAGTGTTCCTTAGGGGTCAGTGTTGGGACTGGTGTTTTTGTCAGAGACAGAGACAGTGGGATTGAGGGAACCATCAGCAAGTTTGCAGATGACACCAAGCTGTGTGTTGCTGTCAACACACTGGAGGGAAGCACGCCATCCAGAGGGAACTTGACAGGCTTGAGAGGTGGGTGTGCGCGCACCTCATGAAGTTCAACAAGGCCAGGTGAAAGGTCCTGCACATGGGTCAGGGAAATTCCAAGCACAAATATAGACTGGGTGGAAAATGGATTGAAAGTATCCTTAAAGAAAAGGACTTGAGGGTGCAGATGGATGGGAAACTCAACATGAGCTGGCGATGTGCACTTGCAGCCAGAAGGCCAACCATATCCTTGCCTACACCAAAATAAATCTGGTGCAGCCCAGCAGGTCAAGGGAGGTGATTCTCCCCTCAACTCTGCTCTCATGAGACCTCCTCTGGAGTACTGTTCTGGAATCCTCAGCACAGGAAGAAGATGGATCTGCTAGAGTGACTCCAGAAGAGGACCATGAAGATAACCAGAGGGCTGGAGAATCTCCCATATAATGATAGGCTGAGAGAGTTGGACTTCTTTAGCCTAAAGTAGAGAAGGCTCCAGGGAGACCTTATAGCAGTCTTCAAATACTTAAAGGGGGCCTACAGGAAAGCTGGGGAGGGACTCTTTATGAGGGAGCACAGGCACAGGACAACAGGTTATTGTTTCTAGCTGAAAGTGTATAGATTTATATTAGATATTAGGAAGAATTTTTTTACTGTGAGGGTGGTGAGGGCCTGGAACTGATTGTCCAGAGAAGTTTTGAATGCTCCATTCCTAGAAGTGATCAAGGCCAGGATGGATGCAGCTTTAAGGAAACTGGACTAGTGGAAGGTGTCCCTTCCCATGGCAGAGTCGTTTGAACTAGATGATTTTTAAGGTCCCTTCCAACCCAAACCATTCTATGATTCTATGATTCTTCACAGGAAAATATACTTTTTTGCACACAGCCTAGCAACTCTGCTTTTTTTCCGGGAGGGTCAGAGAGTGAGAATGAGTTAGGCTGTTCTCTGGAAGAGGAGTGCCATCTACTCTGGTTTTCTGTGTCGACATCCTCACACATTACAAGCAGCCTCTTTTGTACACCAGCTTTCTTCTCTCCTACAGAGATGTACAAGACTGGTCATCTTCCTTTTTATATTTTATCTCTGCTGTGTTTCCTGGCTTTTGTCTTTATCTCAAGAAGCATGTGTAAGAGTACTGCCCTGCTTTTTACTTGGAAAAAAATAATTTTCCTGTGGTTGCAACACTACAGAGGTTAGCTATCCCTCTGGCAACTGTCAGGGCCAAGACAGCATGGCAGGAGGTGAGTGGAGAAAAATGGGAAAACAAGGGGGAAACATGAAAGCCACCTGCTTCTGGGACATGTGCTCACATTGAGGACCTTTAGTCACCAGTCTGGCACACACTGCAGCTTGCCACTGTCAATGACCTCTTCTCCTCTGGGACATTGGCTCCCTGCTGGCTAAAGCTCAACTGGGCCATAATTCTACCCCTTTCTGTGGAATTACACCACATAAACTCAGCTGTATGTGTTCCTGGGTTAAAGAGTTTCCTATTAATGTTTCACAAGCTGATGTTGTGAATCTTCTGACCTAAAGCTATGTGACATCTTATTACTTCACACCGCCAGTGAGAACAAAATCTAATTCATGTTTGTTCACAAGCAGAAACAAGGCAAATTAAAAGCAACCCTTTAAGGAACAAGAGGGCTGATATTTCATTCCATATGATTAGCTTTTGTTTCACTGCTTGTTCATCCTCAGTTTATCATCCAAAAGATAACTAAATCTTTACAAAATAGCACTTGCAATTAAAACTGTGCTTTAAAACATAATTTTGATAAATAAATGCACAACTCTAAGAAATCTCTGTGAGCTCTGGGCATTTAGTTTTGCAGGTCTTCCAAGTAAGTATTTGGTTTCTGACAGTTCATCTGGCCATACAGTGAATTCAGCTTGTATTTTCATGGTACATCTAACTATTCTATAATTCTATGATCTGTGTTGTGGATTTTTTGTAGTATGAGTATTACATAATTAGTTGTTTTTCCAGTACTGAAACATGAACATTGCAGGTCTTACTTGCTGAGGCCTCCAGGCCAGCAGAATGTGTGCTGCTCATCAGCAGTAATTCTAGGATAAAAAATGAGTACAAAGATAAGCCACCGCTTTTATGATGACATTTGCTTTTGCTGCTCAGCAGGATTTAAACCTATGACCTTCAGTGTCATAACATAAATTACCTAAGTAATGTCATTTGCTGGTTGCTGAAGAGAAGGTGTTACACTTCAGGAAGAGTGGCAAAGACCATACATGTTTTATAAACCTGTCAAACCAGAACACTGGGACATGATAAAAAGACTCTAAAGTTTTATTAGAGTGCTGGTTTATGTTTACATAATGAGAGTTTTAACATAGCTTCGGTTTGAGGGGTAAGAGGAAGAATGAAGTGTTTCCCTAATAGGGAATAAAGGGGAATTTTCCTCATATGGTTGCATTGCTAGAGGAAAAGTGTCTGGCGCGATGTAATCCTGGACTGAGTCCGAGGGAAAATCTGCGTTATGCAAGACTTGCAGGGAATGTGGACTTCCCACAAGAATAACATCCAGGCTCATTCCCATGCTGATGGCTAGCTGTCATCCTCAGATTATTATAATAAATAAGGGAAGACAAGCATGCAAATGCTCAAGAAAAGAGCACAAAATTGCAGAGACGACTAACTCCCTTTCCCTCAAGCTGGGCTGGTAAGAGTTTCTGCAATTGCAGACTGGACTTCAAAGGGAAAAGAACCTTGATTACTGCAGCCACACTTAGGCACTGTTTATTTAAATTCCCTGTAGCAATTGACTTGTAGTGCTGCAAAGTCCCAGGAGGTTTTAGTCCATAGGGGTTTATGGCAGAGGCAATGGAAATAGAGAAGAAATTTTATCCCATCTCAGTTTTCATTAATGAACAAAGATGCCCAAATATGTCCTCTGATAAAGGCTTTTTTTGGCTAGAGCAGGACTTAGAAGGGAAGCAAAGAACATGCAGCTGTTAGGTACATTGCCGCTCTGTGCACAGGAGGGATTAAATTGAAGGAAATGCATAACCTAGCCAGCCTGTGATAACAGCTTCCACCTAATATCCAGCCAACCAACCCCAGCCTCCAAACCCTCACTGAGGATTTTGGAAGCTGACTGCTAGGTTTGAAGGATTTACGTCCTATATCTTCCTGAACATTTTAGGGGGATTCTGGCAGTTTTTCATTGAAGAGGTTCTTTAGCTTTTCCTTTAGTTGTTTGACAGCTCACAAAAAAAAAAAAAAATAGCATGCACAAAAGAATTCCACCTGCAGCCAAGGCATATTAAAACTGGAAACTATAGGCAAATATGTCAGTTGAAAGCTCTCAAGAAAACAGTTCATAAACCACACCAGCTGATCTCAAATGCAGACCAACACAGCTATATAAAGAAGGATGGCTGAGAGATGATTGCCAAAAAACCATGCTCATTGATAGAGTCTGCCAGCAGCAGGTGATGTCAGAGCTGGCAATGAATAAAGCTGCGAATGTGCTGTCTGGCAGTATTTCTTGAGAGATGTTCACAATGTAGCAGTTAGAGACTTAGAGAATACCACTAAAAAGGGGTGCCTGAGGATAACCTGTGCAAACTGACTCCTATGGCCAAGAGGAAACATCTCCTGCATGTTTTGTTCCTCTCTTCTGTGCATCTGGTTTGGACTGGATTGAGCATTATAACTCACGGGCAATGAACCAAACCCTCTAAGGCACCCCTGAACCCTCAATTGTTTGGTTCATGCCTCTGCCAATGTCCTCACAGCAAGGTGGCAAAAAGTGGCATGAAGCAAGGCTGCTGGTGTCTCAAGTGATTGCAGTGCATGGTCAGTCAAGTAAGTGAAAATTCACTCTCATCACTGCTGTGTATGTTGCATCTGTGGGTTAAATGTCATCTGTGTTCCCTACTGTGACCTGGAGGTGGGGAGCAGCTCAGAGAGCTGGAGGATGTCACTGTCACTTATCTCATGGCTGACAGAGCCTCACTTAGTCCCACCAGAGCCCCTCTGGACAACAGTAACCCAGCTGTGTTTGCAAGTGTTGCTACCTGTGGCTAGAGAGAGGCCACTGCGTGTCAATTCACCAGCGCTTTCCCTCTCAGTGACTCAGAGTCATTTGAGCTTCAGCTGCAGGCAGGTTCTATGCCTTCCTATTGCCTGGTGTGCTTGGCTGCCTGAAATGCTGGAGCTGAAGTTTCTCTGCCAGATTAGTTTTCTGCTAGTTCAGACTAGCATATCTACATCTGACTGCACAGGCCCATTGTCATCCTTTCCCCTCCTTGGCATGCCCCACATCTTTTCCAGTGCTTGGCAGCTCAGCTTACTGTTTCTGGATGGCCTGCCCCATGAACAGTGCTGGTCAAAGTCTGCAATTCCAGCAGGTGCAAGCAGCATGGACAGAGCCTGTCTCAGGCTGAGCTGCCCAGGGTGCTCCAGATGGAGGGCTGAGGAAGGCTGCAGGTGGCACAAGGACATCTCTTGAGTGGGTATTTGAATCTTTTTCACCCATGCAGCTCCAGAGGAAGAAAGGAGAGGGCACTGAAATTAAATTCAGAGATTGTCAGTTTGTATCTCTGGAATCAGGGTTTTTACTGTCAGCATGGTAAGTATTTCTGGTGTTATTGTTCAACTAAATGGAGAAGGAAACAAATATTTAGAATGTTTCAGGGAAAGTAGAAAATGTCTCCAGAATTAAATGGACTGAAGGATAAGGAGTCTCTGTTGGTGGGTGAGTAAATGTATCCTTAAACTACAGTTTAATGCCTAAAAACCTGATAGGTTTTGTGAAATGAGATCATAGTTTCTCCTTGTTTTGAGAAAGCACATTCAGGTACTGAAAAAATAGCAAAGACCAAACTAATGTGCGTTAGTTGGCAAGTGGAGCAGACTAGGCAGATGGATATCCAGTATGCTGCAATACAAATAGCAGCTTGGATAAAGCTTTTCAGCTGGGAAGGAAAGAAAGAAGCATGGGTAAATGCTTGCCA
The DNA here is from genome assembly GCA_033459285.1 of Clamator glandarius. NCBI lineage: Eukaryota > Metazoa > Chordata > Aves > Cuculiformes > Cuculidae > Clamator > Clamator glandarius. Next base: position 1,464,728 of record JAUNZM010000294.1, read on the forward strand.
TGCATATGCTCAAAACCTGCTGTATGTCTTCCACAGTAAAACACACATTCCCACGTGTCCTCTCCAGTAAGGCACCACAGTAGCAGCCGTGGGTGAAGAAAGTGCTCTTGCCTTGTGGCTTTAGAACATGGCATATGTGACTGCTTATATGCCTGCAAAATGCTCCATTTTTCAACAGTGATACAGTTCTAGTTTATGAATAATTTAGATAACACAGTAATTAGGGCCATATAAATATCAACTAAACAGAAAATGAATTCTTTCCAGTTGAGAAAGTTCCCTTTGGACTGAGCCACGTTGCCAGTGCACTGGAGCTGGAACAGCTTGTGGGTGCATGTGTGTCCCTTTGTCCCTCTGAAGGACCTTCAGTCCTCTCAACTGTTAAACTGGCATCTTGCAGTAGCACCAAGTTCACTTTGAATGTAAATTGATAAGTAATAAGGAAAAAGCCTTTCTGCAGACAGAATATTATCTGAGGACTCTTATCTGCAGGGGTTAGTATCTCAGAAGAGGCCTTCACCTGAAAGATTGCAAGTCCATGGCATACTTTCTGGTAGTCCAGAATTCTTCTTTTATTCACTTAACTTTTGTATGTCATGATAAGACCTCATCAGTCAAATCTGTTTTAGTAACATAATTTCTTTTTGAGCACAGAAGTGGGAACATATGAGCTGCTTGTAAGTACTTCAAACATCATGAGGCATTTTTTTTTCTGGGAGAAACTCTCACTGTAGCTGTTATAGATATGCACACTGTAGTAGAAACCCCTGTTACCCTCCTCTAACAAATCCATCTACGGGGGAGCAAAAAGTTCTTTAGAAATGAGCACCATCTTGTTGTACTAGCTTAGGAAATTCCCATAGCATCATAGAATCATAGAATCATTTAGATTGGAAAAGATCTTGAAGATAATGGAGTCAAACCATAAACCATAAACACTGCCATATCCACCACTAAACCATGTCCCTAAGCACCACACCTAGACATCTTTTAAATACCTCCAGGGATTGTTACTCAACCATTTCCTTCAGCATCCTGTTCCATTGCTGGATAACCCTTTCAGTGAAGAAATTTTTCCTAATATCCATTTTAAACCTACCCTGGTGCAACTTGAAACTGACATCTACCTCACTACAACCTCCTTCTGGGTAGGAGTAGAGAGCAATAACCTCCTTTTCTCCGGAATAAACAACCCAGTTCCCTCAGCCACTCCACATGAGATTTGTGCTCCAGACTCTTCACCAGCTTTGTTGCTCTTCTCTGAATGCTCTCCAGTACCTCAATGTCTTTCTTGTAGTAAGGAGTCCACTCTTGTAGTATTCAAGACACAGCCTCACCAGTGTTGAGTCCAGGGAGATGATCACTTCCCTGGTCCTGCTGGCCATGATATTTCTGATATAATCCAGCATGCTACTGTCTTTCTTGGCTACCTGGGCACACTGCTGGCCCATGTTCAGCTAGCTATTGCCCAACATTCTCAAGTCGTTTTCCACCAGGCAGCATTCCAGCCACTCTTTCCCAAGCCTATAGCGTTGCATGGGGTTTTTTGTGATTCAAACGCAGGACCTGGCAAACAGCCTTATTGACTGTCATATGGGCCTCGTCCCATTGATCCAGTCTGTCCAGATCCATCTGTAAACCCTTCCTACAAACAAGGGGATCAACATTTCTGACCAACTTGGTGTTGTCTGCAAACTTACTGACGGTACATTGATAACCTCGTCCAGATCACTGATAAAGGTATTAAACAAAACTGACACAAATACTGAGTCTTGGGGAACACCATGTGTTGCCAACTAGATTTAACTCCATTCACCACTACTCTTTGGTCATCCAGACAGTTTTTTGCCCAGCAAAGAATATGCCTGTCCAAATCATAAGCATCAACTTCTCAAGGAGAATGCTGTGGGAAATGATGTCAAAGGCTCTACTAAAGACAGGGTACATCCACAGCCATTAAGTGGGTTCATCTTGTCAGAGAAGAATAGCAGAAAAAATTGCACACCCTAAAAATACCTTAAAGGCAGCTGAAAATTAAGAATGGGACAAAGAAGAGTACAGATCCCTTTCTAAGCAATGCTGAGGACTTCTCCAGAATCCTGTATGTAGTGCCAGCCACATGATTTCTGAGAGAATAAATCAGAAACAAAGCAGTTTGTAGATGGTGGGGGAGAATAAGCAAAGTCTCAGAAAAACTTTCATATGTCAGAGAAATTGAAAAGATTGGAATTGTTGACCCTAGAAAGGAGAATAATATGAAGGAACTCAATACAAGTCTGTAGGATAACGAAAGATCTAGAGTTGATAGATGTGGAGCATCACTGCTTGTGCAGCAGCAAGGAAGTATTCAATGAACTGATAGGCAGCAAACTCAAAATTGGCATGCATAACTGGAGTTTGGAATCATGGTACTAAGGCCCTACAGAAGATGAATATGGAATGAGCATTTTTATAAATTTCAGGAATATGCTTTTTCCTGCTGGCATAATGTAGCACTGTCCCATTATACAATACAGACAAAAACCAAAACAAAAATAAAAATCTGCAAAGATATGAGCACCAAGTCCAACTTAGCAGTACTCTGTTTACAATCTTTGGAATTTAATAACTTTATAGCCATTTGCATTGCTATGAGGAAGAAATTTCTTCAGATGAGGATAAGAAAACACGATTAAGAGGAGTACTCATGCACATTCATTGGCATAACACAAGGTCTCCTCTCTGAGTCTGAAATAAATTCATTCTGATACTCTGTCAATACACTGCAATTCTCCTAGGAAGATGTTATTCCTTCAAAAATTGTTTTGTGTCTTTGAATGTTCCCTGAAGAAAATGTGCAGAAAGGGGTAAACTAGTCAGTCTACAGCACAATTGCTACCCAAAAATGGAAAGCAAGACATAATTATGACCTTAGAAAGCATTTTCTGTGTTTTCTTTTCTTTTTTTTAATTGAACATTTAACAATAAATGATGATCACTGCATTGACTGGGGGACCATGTAGCATTCTGATGGTACTGTCAGGTGGCAGGTTATGTAATGCTCTAATAATTTGCAGCATCTCATTTTTTTGTGTAAAGAAGTGTACCATCATCACAACAGAGACAGAGGAATTTTTATGCACAAAGTGATTTCTAGGAGGTGGCTCAGCACATTTCACAGAATAAAAGAAATTTTATAAGGTGCATGTAAGGAGACTGGAAGAAAGCCTGTGAGGTTCACTGAGAAATTAAAACTAGGATGACTGAGGAACATTTTGCAAGTATTCATTGTTCTGATACAGTATATCTTGCAGAACTGCAGCAAGATCAGAGCCTATTTGTACTAAGAGCTATACATACTTGATGAAAGAGACTATCACTGCCCTGGAGAATTTATATCCTAACTAGATGAAACAAACACATGATGGAGAAAAAAATGTTATCTGACTTTTACAGATTAGGGACAGGCATGGAGATTAACTGAACGACTAGAGCCTGTGCTTGAGCCAAGAGCTGAAGGTGAATCTCTAGAGCCCCATTAACTGCAAGACCAACATTCATAACTTCAAACTGTGTTGTCAATGTAACAATCACAGCTAAACAGAAGACTTAATTCCAGGTCTCCAAAGAACAATGTTAATGTATCCTTTTACATATTACTCCAGTAGTGCCCAGGGCTCCCACGTCTGGTTGAGGACTCCGCTCTGTTGGACACTATATAAATGTAGTGAAAGAGATACTCTTGGCTAACCAAACAACCTTCACTTCAGATTTAGTCCTATACAAAAAAGGACTTCATTTCCTTACTATTTATGCACAAGGATTGCCTGTAGTCTGTATATAGAGCAGTGCTTTGCTGTATTATTCATTGTGCTGATTTTACAGCCTGATCAAAGGCATGCTCATATTTTTGAGATTCTTTTCCCTGCTTTCAGGTCATTTCAGACTTCACGCTATAAAAAGCCCACTGAACCATGTTGTGCTTGTGTGGAGAAAAAATCATTTAGCATAATTTTTTAATTTTTTTCATTGGAGTGTTTCCTGGAATACAATAAAGACAATTTAAAGAGAAGTTAGCGTACCACTCTTCATCAGAAGACAAGCTACACAGGGACCTGTATTCTCCTTTATGTCATGGAGGTTAAAAAGAGTTGACACACCACAGGAAATGAGACCTATTTTCCTCTGTGATATGCTCTGAGAGAGTGCATCCCTAGCAGTCCTCAGCAGTCAGATCTCACCAGACCCTAGCTATTTACCTCTTGTCTAGTTCTGATGCTCCATTTTTCCTAGAATTGTGTTTGGATTTTTCATCTTCCAAATAAATTTGCTATGGTCTTCAGTCTTGGAGCAGTGGGAACTTTACACGCTCAGCCCTCATGCAACCTGGCTAATGGCAAAATTGTTTCTGAGTGGGTGAAAAACTCAAGTCAGGTCACTGAAGGTTCTCGCAGTATGATACACTACCAGCAATATATAATGAAAATTCATCTCATGTTGTGAAACATATTGAACTGCTAAAATCAACAAAATGCTGGCAAGGAATGTTTTCTGAGGTTATCATTAGACTGAATCTGCTTGGACTTTTGACACATACTCAGCAATGTCTCTTGGCACGCAAGAATCATCTTATCAAAATGCTGAAAATGTTAAGTCAGTAACTAATTTATGTCTTTGCTTGCTGAATTCTCTCTCACTGGCATTTAGCATTTGGATGCTCAACGATAATATAATAGGCAGGAGGGTATGTTCTTGGGAAGGAGATACAAGTTATGTACTGCAGAACTTATCTCTGTGTAAAAGGACAAAGGTATTTATTTCAATAGTCTTTTAGCATAGTTTTATGGTGTCAGTATCAAAAGTTGTCAGTTGTTACTACTGTAATGTCACATGCATTTATCTTACACAGATACGACCTGTAGTTTTGTTTCTGCTGGGCGAACTAGCAGTATTTAAGGTACTATATACTAATGCATAACATATATATATATACACATGTTACTGTGTTATTGAAAATATTCAGTGTGACAACAGTACTACTCAGGCTTCAGTTATTTTTCTTTAGTACTTTTGCAACAATTATGCAAGCAACACTTATGCATCTATATTTGCATAAACGAATACTTGCATAAGTGCTGATGTTCAAACATATATATGTATACATATCCAACTGTTGCAGAGCAAACAAGATATATATAGATATATATACATGTTAAAGGTGAATAAGTACTAGCAGCCAAAATAGTACCACACAAGATAACAGCTTTATAACTCTCTCTCTTTACATATATTCATGTGTTTATACAAAGTTAGGCATCTGTTTCACGGAATATTGTAGAAGTTGAAGCCATGTGAGCCATTTCTTAGTATAAATCACAGCACATGACTCCTCTAAGTATGTAACTTCTCACATAAGCTTATAACCTTACAGTAAATTTGGAAGTTAAAGAGTATTGTAAGAAACAAATGATAAATAAAAAGGAAAGGTGGTACAAAGAAACAAATGACACATCTCATGTGTACAAGGGATCTAAATTAAGCTCACTTTGTATGGGAGCACAAATATGTACAGGGACACACACGTACATGGAATTAGCACACATAGAAATGAGACCATGCAGGCTCACACCTACAAATAGTATCATAACCTCAGTGGAAAATGAATGACTCTGCCCAAAATACCAATTTATCATCTACTTAGTCACTAGCACTCTGTTTTAATAATTGCAATTCATCGCCCTCACAAAATGCAATCATACAATCTTTCCAAATATCCAAGCTGTGTTACCTTTAGATTTTATTTTGTGAGTGCTTCTTTCATGTACTATTTAACACACTGACCCTCCCTACTCAGTCCCTGAACTACTTCAAGACAAATCAACATAAAACTAAGTTCTAAACAAAAGAGAGTACAACTCAAGTACACAAAATATTTCAAAAGTAAAAAGAAAACAGAGATGTATTTTTTTCTGGCTCTAAAATCACAGCAGGAAACATAAATTAGAGCTTTAGTAGGGCAGACAAAATATTTATACTTCGGTTTGAAGGTAGGAACATGCAGATACTTTTCCAAGGACATAAGCAAGACTGTAAATTGTGAGCTCCTGTGATCTGCTACAAAAACAAGTCAGAAAATTCTGAAATGTTGTTTCTGCTAATCAAGACAAAAGCAAGGGTACTATGAAGATTTTAAAGGAAAGCCTTCCTTTTCCGTAACTGGTAAGCTGTCATAGACAGAATCCTCTCCAGGAAGGGCTTAACAGCAGACAAGAATATATTTCTTATTGGGAATAATTCTAATACTAGATTTCAACTATAAAGTGAAATGAGTGATGTGCTACATGAAAGGTTATAGATCTTATCATATGTCACTTTTGAGTTTAGCAGCATTCCCATGTTACAGAATGAAAGCAGAACAAACCATTTCAGTGCAACAGTGTTAAAGCAATAAAAACAAGTCTTTAAAGTAAGTTAATAGCTTTATTTGACACTTTCTTCTTTAGCCCAGCCAGCTTTTATTGCAAACAGGTATTGTACATAAACCTTATTCTCCCCAGACAGGTTTTGTTGCAGTCAGTAGCCAGGAGGAGCAGCATGGCACTAAAGCAGAGCTGAAAAGGAAATGAAGGAGAATACCACACCAGGTGGAATTTTTATTAAATTCCATCCTATATTCCTTATCCTTAAAAAACAATATTGTTTCCAGACCTAATCTCATCAGGAGGGACTTCAGCAAAAAAATCCTCAACACAAGCAGATTTAGACCCTGGCCCTCTGCAATGATGCAGACAGCTTTCTGCTTCTATGTGGAGGGCAGTGCCTTTGTTCTCAGGCTTTGGCTCATGTGGTTTCCAACACAGGAAAAAAGTCTAAGGCTTTTTCTCCCATTAACATCTTGGCCTATTTGGTCTCTGGGGCAATGAGATGTTAAAAACAAAGCCAAAAAGTTTCTCTTTATAAAACAAACCTTGTCAGAATGGGTTTACTAAATAGAACATGCATAATTATTTCATTATAATGCTTCTCCCTCCACTTCTCTACTCCATTGTAGTCAGGTTCCCTCCAACTGTTTTTATTTTAATATGGTTTTGTTCTTCTCCATTTTCCTCTTATTTAAATTGATTTCTTTCCTCTTCCTGTTTCCTTCCCTAACAGAGCACCAACACACTGGCATTTTATAATAATTTGTATGAAACTTAAAAATAAATTCTATTTGCAAAGGTTCCTCTTTAGTAGAAAGAGGGAAGTCAACTTTCCTTATTTCAGCTTCCATTAATTGTACTTCAGCAGGTTACAGGAAAGATCAAGATATGTGCACAATGTTGACACTATAAATCATTAGTCACGGGTATGAAATCTTATGGAGTCTCCTAGAGGCAATTGATTACAGCAGTAAAGTATCATCTTTGCAAGAAAAAATGTGTAATAATAACTCTGTGGGATTGCATATCACTGCTGTATCTTAGAAATGAGCATTCAAGTGCACCAAAAGCTTTAAAAATGTATGTGTAGGTGGCAAATTACCTTTAAAGAATCTACTGAACTGTGGATAATGTTAATTTTATATTCTCAAAGATAATCCAAGCCTTTGGGAAGAAGTCATGTCATGCCCCGTGCTCTTGACATCTAGCAGAAATACTGAAAGTATAGACTGTTTCCCTGAGTATAAGCATTCCTCCTCCTGTAAGAGGTATTGATTCCTCTGGAGGCAGGGTATGAGGCAGATTTATTAAAGGTATATTGACACAGGATAAGCTAAATGAACATCATGTCAAGGGCCTTCATAGGCCTACCATACAACATTTCTGTACTATAGATTAGAGGATACTTATTGTAATCACTTTGGTGTCTGATGAATCAGAAATACAAATAAGAAACACGTAAATGAGAGGGAGGCCTGTAATCCATTCTCTCTACTTGCAAATATTTTGTGTAAAGTAAAGTAATATCCACTAATGCAGTAGTTGAATTCCTGCACGCCCTGCTTCATCCACTGGACATACGAAGTGGTCTCTCTTGCTGTCTCTGTCCTTAAGAACATGTGATTGCTTCATGTTAAGTGGAAGAACCCAAACAGAAAGGGTTAAATATCACAAAAGAAGCAGGAGTTTTCATGCAGTGAGTTATTTATGTAGCAGGACGTCGTAAAAATAATCCATGCGATGAGAAGTTAGATCTTTTGCTTTTAATTGACAGCTGGGTAGTGACTTGTACTAATGAAAAATAAACAACCATGAGTTTGCATGAAAGAAAAACTTACCCCTATGCTGCTCAAATACTCCCAAGGCTTAGGTAGGACTGTATTCATCCCTTCATTGATTTTGGGCCAAGACTTTTAAGTAATCACCTGACAGAAATGTTTTTTCCTATCTGAAGTGACTTCGGAAAATACAGGAAGTCCCAATGTGACAAGACTGGAAGATTAACACTTTTACCAAAGTTTCAGATATGCATATACCTTGAACTTCTGTACGCTCCCTTTCCTTGAAGCTTGCTACCTCTGATAATCCCTGACCTGCTGCAGCTCCCAGTCACTACAACTAAATGTTTGAACCAGATCTTTCCCCTTCCTACACGGCTCGGCTTGGTGCAGTAGCTTTGTCTCTACTGTCAAGCAAAAAATGCTGCTGGTGACCAGCTCTGTTATAGAGCACCAGGCTGCAAACTGACTGTGTTGCTTCTAAACCACATTCCCTTTTGTCACTGTGTAACTGGAAAAGCAGTATCAACTCCAGCAGATATTACAGGTGCAAATGGAGCTGGAGAATCAGTCCAAGGTTGGAACAAAACTAATCACAGCTATGTTGGGTAGGTAGGTCTGCCAGGGAATTTATATACTGGCCTTAAAATTATATTGTTAGCAGTATAGCCTATATACTCAGGACAGAAGGATATTAGAAAAAATAAAAAACTATTTGGCTATTTTTAAGTGTCAGAAACAAAAATCTGTCTACAGACTAATGTTTTCTGGATCTTTCATAGCACAGAAAACCTTATTCTGATAGTAAAAATAAAGGCAATTTTAAATATTTTGAATAAAGTAGTCATATGCTAGCTGTTTTTCTAAGGATTATTATTCTGAACATTTCATATATGGAGAAATGATAGGCAAATTCATAATTCTCAAGAGTCACACAACATTCTGGGAGAAAATAATTATATTTTGTTTGGCTTTTTCTTCCTGTTTCTTTATGCAGCAAGAAATCCTGGATATATTAATCTGATCCCTAAATGCAACATTCTTAAAAGGTTTAGAGGTTCATTATGAAAGATATTCCCAATAGTTCAAAATCCTTGTTTGCACCATGCACGGGAAATCCAATACAGAAAGTGAGTTACTAAATATAATGAACTTGAGAGACTTGCCGAGCTCTTTGTATTTTGTATTTGGCAGGCAGGTTTTGTCCTTGTCTCCTGCTAGGGACCTTACTGTATTTATTTATCTTACTTTGTCAGCCTGAGTTCAAATTACAGCTATGTGGAAATGCACCTTCTAGCCACTCAAAAATTATAGCTACAGCAAGACAGCATGACACAGTCTCATATCTGTGTTCTCCACCAAGAACCTGTGAGCTCCAGAGATTTGGACACCAGCTGGCCAATTCCTAAGCCAAGCTCAAGCTTTTCTTCAAATGAGCCGCTGTGAGGACTCTCTCTTTCCACACATGCCTCTGTGGTATACATGCAATTATCCTCAGCTTGGCAGTAGCTTCTTTCTCTAAAGTGTTTCACGACTGGCCACTGGGCAGGAATGAGCAGTTTGCTCTGTTACCTTCCCTTGCTGATTCACTGATAACTATACCTACAGCAAAGCAAATCTCTGAAAGTTATTTTCTCTCCTTGGACACAGGCAGCTGCAAGCAAAATCAAATTAGAAATAGCATGGACTACTCCTCAGTCAATGTCTTCATTGTATGTGGATAAGTCTTTAAATGCTAGGAGCATGCAACTCCCTCGGAAACAGCCCCTCAAGCAGAGCTGATCTATTGTCTCCTGAAGACAATGTTAACTACAAGACTTATGGACCTCCTTGTACAAATGCAACCGATCACATTTTAAAATCAATAAAAGGAAATATTCTTGATCAAAACATGCAATCAGACTTGCACAGCTCAATGACATAGAGTGTCTCCTAGACCTTTTGGGCTGAAAACACTATTAGAAACAGCTGTGCCTGCAGGTATCTATGCCCTAAGGAGTAACTAGACACAAATAGGAGCTTGTGAATATGTAAAGTCCTGAGTAATATCTAGAAATATAATAAACTCTAGCAATAAGTTGTGGAAGAGAAAATATCTCTTGTTCAGTACTTCCTTATGCAAGACACCTCGTCAAAGTCCTTGAAAGTCTTAATGCAACAATTTTCATGCACTCTGCTTTTTGCTGTTTCATTGAGGTTTTTTTTTCCATGTATCCCTTTTAGCTTCAGCTTCTAGTTGCCTGAAAATAGCTCTGAAAACTTCTCCAAGCCCAATTCTCATCTTCTTGTCAACATCCCCCTGCCAGAGGTGACTTTCCATCCCATTTGGAGTGCTCAACTTTAGTCAATGGGAACTGTGCAGGCCAGATGAAGCAGTGTGCTCTTCTGGACAGGTATAGGCTGAGACAGGAGCTGCCTTCCCAGGAGGGTCATCCTCTTTGGAAAATGGTAACTGATCACTGGGGGGAAAGGTGCTAAAATTGGAATCTGAGAAATGAAACAATCTTCTTACTGGAAAGTGAAGAGTATCTGTGTATATTTTTTAACAGGGCTTTAATTATCTATTCTTCTCTAGTAGCTTGCATAAACATATATACAACATGAGGACAAAGTGCTCACATGAAGTGAAAATACAAGCTGATGCATATATTATTTCAGTGAACCATCAGAAGTCATACATCCATTGTTTTACAACCTAAATTGCCTTTTCTGTTGACCTATCAGATGAAGGCAATGAACTAGAATGGACTTCTGGTTTGTTTCCAAAATTTGGAATTCACTGCTACTTTCTGTAAAGATTTATCATAAAGATTAGAATAGTGTAAAAATACATACATGTTTGTATGAAAAATTTAGTCACCTTTAGATTATTATTTTCAAGAAGTTTCATAATTCAGAAATTTCATCTCTTATGAAGTCACTGAGAATTTTGTCAAAGTGGGAAAGTATGAAGAAGAAATCTGTTATTTTGGCTGGAACAATACCTTTTTTATAGTTACCTAAATTAGTTAAATAGTTACTTTCTCTGTTTTAAAGTGGAAAAGCTTTGGCTTTTTTAAATGTTTCCATTTAATTTCCAATTTTTATTTTACCTCTAGTTGGATTGCGTTTATAGTAATCACTTTAAAAATACTGCCTTGGGATGCAAATGTTCTCTTCCATTCTCTGCACAGTCAAATGCTGTTTGTATCCTAAACTTTATGGAAGTAGTCTTATGATTAAACAGGTTTAATGAAAGAGCATGCATCTAGCTGCATGTAGAAAGGGTCTGGTTGAATAATGTTGAAGATATAAACTCAGAAGGGAAGAGATAATGTGCATTAGTGCATTACATTCCCTACGCACTGGCTGTGTTTTATTTCACCTGCAAACAAGTAAACATGGCAGGAGATATATCTTGCCTGGCTCCTGAGCTGAGCACCTGGCCAGGCTTAGCTTTCTAAGCACGCAGTACTTGTGCACTGACTTTGCTGCTCACAGGCTGTCAGGATTGACATGACATCTCTCAACAGAGAGCTTATTTGAAACCCAGGGCCCCATCCTGGCCTACTTGTCCTGCAATAAGATGGAAGAGCACGAGCTCTCGAGAAAAGGAGTCACCTCTTTCCACAGTCCCCTCTGACACTCAGAGCTGAAGTCACTGTAAAAAGTGAAAGCCAGCATCTCCTGCAGGCTCTGAACCACAGAGCAAGAGTAAGCCCTTCTGTCCTTCTGTGGACCTCAAGGGTCTGAGCTGTAATTGCCTGATAAATAGAGGCAAATATATAAGGTCAGATGCATGAGGAACTGACTGGAACCTTCATGCCAAGGTCAAGCCAAACCTGTTGAGAAATAGTTTCCATGGTCAAAATGTGTCACTTTGGAAAAAATACTGCAAAAGCAACCAAAAATCTCATGCTGGGCAGTTTCCTCTGCCTTAGCGTTTTCTGATTTTGAGCCCAAATGAAAAATTGATTTGGGATTTCTTTTGTTGCATTTTAAGGAAGAGCAGAGCAAAAGAAATGTAGATTGTGCGAGAAACTGAGTTCCAATGGGCAGAGGGAGGACGTTCAGTTTTTCATGTGGTTAAGTGACATCCATGCTCTTGACTGGCATCTATTCCAAATGAAACTGCAAATCCAGCCATCACCAATGAGAACTGTGATGTTTTTTGTTCTTATTCCACCCAGAGCACCTATGCAAATGACATCACTGAGTGCCTTAAAGACCTGACATCATCACAAAATTACATCCTACCTTTTACTGTAAAAATACAACACCATTATTTCTGTGGTCTCTAAAGAGAAATTGATTTTTTGTGCCTCCTGTAGATGCTGCAATGCTATTGCTGTGTTATACTTTTATGTCTATAGCAGCTGATTGCTTTGACCCTGAAGTCCTTCTCACAGTGCTGCTGACTTGCTGAATCACGGAGTTCATTCACATTCTCTTGCCAGTGAATAATATGCTGAATGCAAAGCTTGCTACAGCAGCAATACAAAAAAATGAAATAACACAAAAAAAACTACAAACTAATGCAAAAGGAAATAATAAAACCCCCATAGAATAAAAATAGAAGACATGTAGAGATCAAGCAAATGTGAATGGCAGCGTGATTTCATATGCTACAAATTTTAACTATTACACTTCATCCCTGCAGTGTTCATAGGAAACCTTCATAGAATCATGGAATCACTAGGTTGGAAAGGACCCACTGGATCATCGAGTCATCCTCGATCTTTCCCTGATATTTCAGCTTTGGAAATGCAGCCTCTGCATGGCTGTGTGCTTGATCTCAAATGTATCCAAAGGCACTTCAGGTGTTATAATATCAGAGTTCTTGAAGTATCAGCAGTTGCATATCTTGAAAGGAAAAACTACCAAAAGCCCTGATGCTACTAATGAAGCAATTTGGACTTAATTCCTAGTTGCACGCCCATGCACACCAGCGGAAATTAAGCTCTCCCTTTCCTTTCCAAGTGCATATACCACTCTGGCCTTGCCAGTGTGCATCCAGCATTCGACACACTTGGTATCTGAGGTCACACATTGAGAGAGGGGATTTCCCCTCCAGCAATTTAACATGGAAAGCACCTTTCAACCATGCCAGGTGATTTGTTGTGCCTGCAATTCACCTGACTTCTGACCAGGTGGGCCTGTACACTCATTCCTGCCTTGTGTCCAAAAGGTGAGACTTTTATACTGGGAATTCAAGGGATTTGCATGCACTCAGCTTTCTTCCTTGCCACCCCTGTCATCTGAGGGAGTCATCATGACGTGCTTAGAATACATTTAATAGAGTACAAATCCAACTGGCTGCTAACATCCACCCACGTGGAAATTGATCCTGTCTGAAGCGGAGCAGATGATGTTTATTTTCTTGAGTCAACTCCTTTAAAAAGAAGCCCAGGGGAAAGTCCTCCTGTGGTTTTTGAAAACAGTATTGTGAACTGGAGCACACTGGAGGCAGTGGCCTTCTGCCCTTGGCTGCCTGGTGGGATGGAGCACTCACTCCAGTCCGCTGCCAGAGGGTCAGCAAAATATCCTTCTTCACCACCCTATTCAGCATCTTTATCAATGACCTGGATGAAGGCATTGAGTGCATCCTTAGCAAGTTTGCAGACAATACTAAGCTGTGTAGAAGTGTGGATCTGCTGGAGGGTCGGGAGGCTCTGCAAAGGGGTCTGAACAGGCTGGACCACTGGGCAGAGTCCAATGGCATGAGGCTTAACAAGGCCAAATGCCAGGTCCTGCACTTGGGGCACAACAACCCCATGCAGTGCTACAGACTAGGAGAAGTCTGGCTGGAAAGCTGCCTGGAGGAGAGGGACCTGGGGGTGTTGGTTGACAGCCGACTGAGTATGAGCCAGCAGTGTGCCCAGGTGGCCAAGAAGGCCAATGGCATCTTGGCTTGGATCAGAAATGGCATGGCCAGCAGGTCCAGGGAGGTTATTCTGCCCCTGTATTTGGCAACGGTGAGACCCCTCCTTGAATCCTGTGTTCGCTTCTGGGCCCCTCACCACAAGAAGGATGTTGAGGCTCTGGAGCGAGTCCAGAGAAGAGCAATGAAGCTGGTGAAGGGACTGGAGAACAAGTCTTACAAGGTGCAGCTAAGGGAGCTGGGGTTGTTTAGCTTTGAGAAGAGGAGGCTGAGGGGAGACCTTATTTGTAATGTTACTCCATCTCAGCTTCTGATGTTGTAAAACAAACAGAATCATAGAATGGTTTGGATTGGAAGAGATCTTAAAGATCATCCAGTTCCTCTGCCCTGGGCAAGGACACCTCCCACCTGACGAGGTTGCTCAAGGCCTCATCCAACCTGGCCTTAAGCACCTCCAGGGATGGGGCATCCACAACTTCACTGGGCAATCCATTCCATTTTCTCCTCACTGTTTTCCTGAAGAATTTCTTCCTAATGTCTAATGTAAATCTTCCCCTCTCCAATTTAAAGCCACAGCCCCCTCCCCCTTGTCCCATCACTATGTGCCATGCTAAAATGTCCCTCCCCAGCTTTCTTGTAGGAACCCTTTCAGGTTCTGGGAGGCCCCTATAAGATCTCTTTGGAGCCTTCTCTTCTCAGGGCTGAACAACGCCAACTCTTTCAGCCAGAGGTGTTCCAGCCTTCTGATCATCTTTGTGGGCCTCCTCTGGGCCTGTTCCAACAGTCCCATATCCTTCTTATGTTGAGGATTCCAGAACTGGACACAGCACTCCAGCTAGGAAGCACTCATAAGAGCAAAGTAGAGGGGAAGAATCAAACTGCTGGCCATGCTTCTTTTGATGTAGCCCAGGACACAGTTGGCCTTCTAGGCTGTGAGCACACATTGCTGTCTTGTGTTGAGCTTCTCATCAATCAGCATTCCCAAATCCTTCTCTGCAGGGCTGCTCTCAATCACGTCATTCCCCATTCTCTACTGAAACCACAGATTACCTCAACTCCTGTGCAGGACCTTGCACTTGGCCTTGTTGAACCTCACGAGATTCTCACAGGCCCACTTCTCCAGCTTGTCCAAGTCCCTCTGAATGATGCATCATCCTTCTGGTGTGACTGCTGCCCCACTCAGCTTGGCATCATCTGCAAAAGTGCTGAAGGTGCACTAAATCCCACTGTCATTATCATCAATGAAAATATTAAACAGTCCCAGTATGGAACCCTGTGGGACACCACCTGTCCCGGATCTCCATCAGGACATCAAGCCATTAACCACTATGACCATTCATACCAATTCCTTATCCACCGAATAGTCCACCCATCAAAATCATATCTCTCCAACTTAGAGAGAAGGATGTTGTGGAGGACCATGTAAAAGGCTTTACAGAAGTCCGGATAGATCACATCCATTGCTTTTTATGTGTCCAGTGGTATGGTCACCCCATCATAGAAAGTCACTAGGTTAGACTGGCAGAACTTGCCCTTGGTGAAGCTGTATCAAATCACCTCCTGTTCCTTCAGGTGCTTTAGCACAGCTTCTAGGAGGATCGGTTCTAGCATCTTCCCAGGCACAGAGGTGAGACTGACAGGTCAGTAGTTCTCAGGGTCATCTTTTCTACCATTTTTAGAAATGGGTGCAATGTTGCCCTTGTTCCAGTCACCATGGACTTCCCCTGACTGCCATGACTTTTCAAATATCATAGAGAGTGGCTTTACCACCCCATCAGCCAACTCCCTAACTCTGGGGTACATCTCATCAGGTCCCACAGACTTGTATATGTTCAGGTTCCTCAGGTGGTCATTAACCTGATCTTCCCCTACAGTAGGAGGGGTCTTAGCTCCTTGGTCCTTATCTTATTGGCCACTGACCCAGGAAGAGTGAGGAGAGCGGTTGCCTCAGTGAAGACCAAGGCAAAATATTTGTTGAGTATCTCAGTCTTCTTCTTATCTGTTCATACATAAAAGCCACTGTTTTCATTCATCAGTGGGGGTATGTTTTCTTTAGCCTTTCTTTTCTTGTTGACATACCTGTAGAAGCCCTTCTTGTTATCTTTTGCTTCTCTTGCCAAGTTCAGCTCCAGCTGTGCCTTGGTCTTCCTGACCTCACCCCTACACAACTGGGCAGCATCCCTATACACTTCCCAGGTTACCTGTCCCTGCTTGCACTGCCTGTGCAGTTCCCATATCTAGGTTTTCAGCAATTCTTAAAAGTCCTATATGTTTTCATCATTTCAGATACTGTTCCTGTCAGCTTCTATGAGCTTTGAGATTTGGACTTTTGCATCTCACATGTTTTCAGAAGAAAACAGGTTTCTGGATAGTCATTTTCAATATCCTATTTGAGGAGAAGAAGACTATTTTTCTTTTTACAATAGTAAGAAATAGAAGTAAGGGTGAAAGGGAAAACAACATGTTAATCTAGGATTTACTGTCACAGCAAGTAAGCACTGTTATTTTAGGAAGCAGTTCAGACACAGGATTCCCTTAGTCTCTTAATTCACTTGAAATAAATCATTAGCTAACCCTTCTTTTGGTGTAGTGGTCACACTGGGCAATCCTCATCTCTGCACATACACTCATGTGGTGACCCTGAGCTACAATGAAAGCCACTACAATGATTAGAGGTATATCTGGGTATAAATGACTCACTAATCCTCTAATACTTCCGTTCACAATAAGGCTCAAGTCTAAATGACAATGACATAGTCCTTATTCAAAATGAAAGAGATGAGTCCTTGTCTGCTCCACACCACCTCTGTTGCTTTTGTTCTTATATTCTGAATCAGAGACAGTGGCTGAGGAGAAGCAAAGCAAAGCATAGAAACTCTTTAATTTGTTCTAGACGCATTTGATGGGTCTCTACCTCTCACCACACGATCTTGCATCTGTAACAACCAGTGTCTGTGTGTTGATCAGCTGAGGCAGCTGGAATAAAATCAGGCTTCTACTGGAGGTGGAAAATCCAACAACAAAGTTAGGAGAGGAGCTGAGCTGAGCTCTGTGAGGCATAGTAAAAGCTGTCTTATGGCCTATGGAAATGTAGCATTGTTTCCTCCTCCCGTGCAGGGGATACATAGCTAACATCCACTCACTGTGGGACAGGAAGAATGGGAACATGCTCCAGGACTACATTGCTTAGGAAAACAAAACAGACAAAGTAATGATATATCTCTAGTGAATGCTGAAAGAGTCCTAGTCTACCTGACTTGCCTGACCGTGGCCCTACATAAACAGCAGAACAAGTGCGCTGGGAAAAAGACATCCTGGTCATCTATTAAGGATCACACCACAGATGAAATCAAATAGACCCAGGCTGGGATTTAACCATGATATCAAAGCAATCTGTGTCCTATAAACATCTGAAAACAATTTTACATAAAGTTCACATTTACTTCTGCCAATGAGGTGTCTGTCAGTAAACCCTGTGGAAGGAGAGCCTGGCTGGAGGAGCCCAGCAAGGTGGCAGGCACTAGTTTTCCCCTGTAGCAGACCACCTGGGAGGAGCACAGCCCAGGGGTAGAGGAGGGCTCCTCTGGGACTGCGAGGGGGCCTGCTGATTCAGGGTTACCCCTCAGCTCTTTCCTGCTCATTGGTCGGGCTGCTGCAGGGCAGAAATTTCAGCAAAGATCTAACAGCTCCATGGTACTATTTCTGTGAACATTGACTATGCCTTGAGTGCATGAAGCTCCTACCCTGCTATTAGTGCATGCAACACTAGACCTACAGCATATTATAGTGATGTGTTAAGACTGTAAGTACTGCACTGAGTGACTCAAGCATAGCTTGTGTATACTCAGTACATCTCAGAAGAGAGGCTCATTCCTTTGGAGACTCATCTGTTGCCATTTTTAGTTTATGATGAAAGAATTCAAGGACAGTCTATAGCTGGATTACAGAGACACTCTCCTTACGCTATATAGGTAAACAGATGTTGAGGTTTCTCTATTAAATATAATTACTTTTATTACAGTAAGATAAGCATGTTGCTGTTTGTCAAATTTTTTATTAGAGTTCTATAGTATGTTTGTAAAAGTCACACTACCACCACTAATGTGACATTGGTTTAATAAATATTGTTGCATGGTCAAGTCAATATGTCTTTATACTGCTTGTGACTTTGAGTTTCTTCAGAAACTCTATCCCCTAGTCTTATCAACACTGTTTGAAAGATCTAAAAGAGTTGGATTTACATCAAAGCACACATGCCAGGTCAGATCCTACTGCAGATCACTGGGTTTAGTTTATATTCTTAAAGAAGGAGAATTAGAAACATCTGACATTACAAAATATTTCAAAGTATTCCTTCCCAAAAGAAATATAAAATATAAAATAACAAAGGTGACAAAGAATAATACATTTCCTTTGAAATCTATATTTATACAGTATCTTTTGGATGAAGACAAACCCAAGAGTGCAGAATTCTATGATTTAACAAGCAATAATCAGTCTTTACATTACCTTGGCATAGTTACCTGTGCAGGGTAAGGAAGTAGACCTTTAAGAACTCAGAGTACTGTGAATTTGGATGTAAACTACAGCATCTGTGAAAGTGTGGGGAATACAGACAAAGGGAAACTAATAACCCAAAACAGAATTTGGCCAGGAAATGATGCTGACTCACTCTCCCAAGAATTATATTGTCTTCTTCTAACTTTTCATAGTAAAGATTAAAATCTAGTGGCTTACAAGATGTTGCCTGGTTTTATTCTCATGTTATGACCTTAACAAGCAGGGAAGTTGGCATGTGACAGGATTGTCAAACACAGGGCAAAATGAAACACAAAAAAAATTTTAAAAATCCAGGAAGCACTTGTTTCTGTGGTGTCTGTGCCTATTGTCTCAAGATCAGTCCTACTCCCACTCGATGCAGTGTCAAAACGAACTCTGATGACAACATTGCAGTGTTTTCCCCTATTATCCTGCTATTGGGAGAAGTGTCCTCTTAAATGCCTCTGTACAGGGACATGCACAAAACTACAGATGACAATGGCAAACACTAAGGTGATTGTGTCACAGAATTTCAGAAAACATGAATGGCCTGGAGGCCCATAATCTTGAAAGCTGTCTCCAATACAGTCCTCTTTCCATACACCTGTACACAATGGCTGAAATTTTCTAAGCACTGTCACTGCAAGGTGATCTTTATTAATTAATTCAATAGCTGGATGGCTAATATTATATTCTGGTCTCTAATAGAGTCCACATCGCTACTGAAAACAGCAACCTGAAAGCACCTTTTCTTGAAGCCTGTAACTGAATCAATGGAGTGATCCAATTCATTTGTTTGGAGCAGACCGGTCGTTGAGCTGTGAAGCACTACCTCCAGCTTCTGTTGCATTTCAGATATTTTAATTGGAAATCCTTTTAATGTGCCAGCCCATAGGCAATTAAATTCACCTTGCAATATATTTACCTTCAAACTAATATCACTGTGTATAACTAGAAGGAATTGCTATATCTTTATGAGGGATAATAGTGAATAAATGAAGAGATCATAACAGTTTATACAGTGTTTTCCTTAAGATGACTGATGGAATAATTTAAGCTCAACCATTTGGATGTGCGTTCTTGAAAGTAGTGTTGTTGCTAGACTGTTCTTCTAACATAGAACACTGTAGATAAGACCATTTAAGGCAGGAAGACTGTGAATCTTAGATTTAATAGCTCAGATAGATTACCAGAGAGGAAATTGCTCATCCTTGCCTGTGAGCCTCTAGAAATAGTCCTGACCTGAGGTAACTAGTGCTTAAAACCAAATCTGTTTGTGCTGATAGCAGAGAGCTCAAGTTATTGCTAGGAAAGGGAAAACCCTTCTGAGGCATCCCTACAGTCTTTTGTCTGGCTTAAGAGAGGGATTCCCTACATACAGAAATGAAAAGGAGATTCTATGTGATCCAGCTTGGCCACTAAGAAGAAAGTAATGTAAGCAAAAGAACTAGATGAATATTGCATCAATGATAGAAGACTATTTCTGTGCAGTATTTTTCTTGGGAATTATACAGAAATAGATCAGTTCCTTGCACGTTTGCTGCAGAGAGGCTGTTTGTTATCACATACCTCTCTCCCAAAGCATCTTACTCATTACCAGAAGAGACAGCTATTCACATCATGTCCTTTCATGCTGTGCTTAATGTATTATTTAGTTAAGCCAAATATTCAGTTAGACATTTCAATATAAAAGCAATTAGCAAGCTTCCTGTGTACTAAACAATAATTATGAAGCAACTTAGTAAGAGAAGAATGACTAATGAACAACATTTTGTTGAAATTCTCTTTAAAGACTTTTGTAATATGTTTTAAAATTCTGTTTTATTTTTGACTTACAAGTCATGGTTAAAAACAAACAAAATTGTTCCAAATCTCTCACTTTGGGTTGTAATTCTTCTTGTTTTTTTTTTTTGTCACTTTGCAATACAGTGACATCACAACAGAACAACATGTGGTGATGCCATTGCATGCCTATACCATAACAAGGCAAAATAAGTTTTTGTGAGCAAGAAAATAGTTTCCAAGGTATTAAAGTGCAATTGCAGGTTCCAGGATGTGGACTCGCCTTGGTAAAATCAGGATGATCCTATGAAAGCTGAGGCTTCAGCCAAAGCACTTATTTGTAGCAGGATACTTCGTAAGAACAGAACCAGATAAACAGGAAACACTCTCTCTGTCATCTAAATAATAAGTATCCTCACTAGACTTTTATTTATGTAGAAGAAGTCTTGTAATTAATGATTTATGATTATGGGGTTCATGTGAGAGGTTAGAACCACGTTATATGACGACTGAGAGGTAAGAGTTTATGAAGAAAAATGAGGAAGGAGGAACAGAGCTGCCTGAGGATGGAGTAAGGAGGGAGAAGCAGGCAGGTGCCAAGGGAGGGGCAGTTGTCATGCAGAACCTGTGAGCAGTGCATGCCTGTGGCTTCTTGTGTCACTGGAACAGCATAGGAAAGAAGCAGGTAAGGAATTTAGCTGTGCGTCATTTGCTTTATATCCAGTAGCATCTCAGAAATCTCTCCCTTTGGAAGCAATTTCAAAAAACACAGCACTTGATAACAATATTTTAAAACAGTTACAGATGGCAACTTACAAATGCATTAGTAAACATTCTAAAATTGTTCAAAAATCAGAGATAAGGAAATGGTTACTATCTTCATTTCATTTCTGCTTTTAGAAATCAGCTGATCCAACCATCACACATCTATCCAATCTGCCAACTGTTCTACCTTCATTTTCATATTAATTTTAGCCAAGGGATAGCAAAAAGATGGAGCAGCCATTTTGTTCCCTTCACATTTAAAGCAGAAAATCTCACCAGTCAAAATTATTCAAGCTTATTCATGCACTTAGAGAGGCTGGAGACAGATGGAGACTGGATGCTGTGCTACGAGGCTTCCCCATGTTGCCATCCCTTCCCCCCTGCTTCCTTGCTTCAGCTCCTGAAACTCAGGCATCCTCAGTGAAGTGTGAGAAATATTCTTCAACAAGGTGGTAAAATACCTAAGATCATCACTGTCTTTATCTTCACAGACTTCATCACCCATGAATAGGATTGAACAAGTTAGGAACAAGTTAGCCTGGTTAGGATAGAACAAGGTCATCTTTACATATATTCTACCTAGTTTTCCCACAAGCACTAGCTAGTCTCCCACCTGCCACTATAAAGTGAATTTCTAGAGAAGCCATAGATAAAATCTGTCCTTCAGGGCTGATGTTCTTTATGCTCTAAAAAAAGAAAAAAGCAGCTTCATCCATTCTCAGATACATTTTCATTATGACTTTCACAGAAGGGAACTAGTCAAAATTGAATGCAGATAGAATTAAGGAGGTGCAGGCAGAAGAAAGTAATTTCTATGCCAAATGCTCATGTATTTAAGGCTTCCTGCATTTGCATGGTGTTGTTGGATGGAGTCTTTCTCTGCTACAGCAGAAAACACGCTGGAAAAGGGCTTCTTTCACACTTTGAGCCAAATCTTGCTGAAACCCCAGGAACTTTCATATTCAGCTTAATTGGACTCTGTGTCAGGGCAAGTAGGTATAATTTTCTAATAAAAAGCCTATCTCACTTATAAATCCTTCCTAAGTTACTGGGGAGAGGATATCTCATAGGGTGTGGATGTGTCTTACAGAGGAAAACAGCCTTCACACCTTCTGACCTCTCTGGTTTGTTCTTCCATAAAGAGTTATGGAAATACAAACTAGAAACAAAGGCTGCTAAAGAGAAAAATTGACTTCTTTTTGAAAACTCTTAGCTGATGGTGAAAATAAATTAATTAGTGTATTAAGCAGTAGCTGGCTGGTGGACAGGCAGATAATCTGACAGGAAACATTTACAGTTCTGATCTATGTATCCAAATTTCAGTGAAAAGGACAGCACAAGCCTGGGTACTACGACAGACTGAGTAGTGTCAACAGAGAGAGAGCATGCTCAGCATGACTGAGAACACCGAGAACTATAGACTAGGAACACCTGCACCTCTCAATATTGTGTTTAATGGAGAGCAACCTACCGTCTAATCACTAATTTTGGGAAAGCCTGCAACTTCTTCAGGAAAAGGGGAGTACTGATGAGGGCTAGACACTGCTTCCACTGAAAATTATGGCAGCACATTCAATTATTTCAGTGGGGAAAGGATCAGGCCCTTAGATGAAAGCATGAAAATGTATCTATATACTAATGAACCAGCATCAGCAGGAGAGAAAGCCTGTTGTGTGAAAACAGATAATTGTAAACACAAGTCCAAAAGACATTCTGCATTTATGTTTGCAAAAAGACAGGCAAGACATGAAAAACAAGCATTTTAGCCAAGGAAAATGGATATTAATTCAGCTCCCCAGTTAGGGCACCTGTGTAAACAATACCACCCCCAGGCAGGGAGGGTATTACTCTGTAGCTAATAGGGTAATGCTGATTAACACCTGAGCATTTCACAGAGAGTGAAGAACATATCTGGCAGATTTGCAACATGAAAGGATGTCACCTAAAATGCCATTTCACACTCAATGCTTCTACAAGGACCTTCTAGATCTGAATGGTTATCCTCAACCAAAGTGAAATATTTGACTATTTTTGTAAGGTTAGAAAAAAAGTTTTCATTTGGTATATCTAAATATTCCATGAAAACAATATTTAAACAATTCTTTGATTCTCTGAACTTTTTTTTTTGTGTATACTAAGCTAATTTCTTAACTAGAAAAACATTTTGACACAAGTGGGTATTTTAATAGTTTAAAATTGTTCTAATATTTTTCCAAAGTAGAAATATCATTAAATCAAGTGGTACCCATAAGTAATTTCAATATAAACTTTTTTTTTAAAGTTCCGTAGAAAGACTTCTCACTTGGTCAACTCTGCTCCAAAAAATTTCTGGGAAAATAGGTTTTGACAAAGTTCTGAGAAAATCAGAGGCTGGAGATCTCACTGAAACAGATTATATCATGCCAAGATCTTGCAGGTGGTATTCAGCTCTTCTTTGGAAGGTTACATTTGGGAGTGGCACTTAGAAAATATATAGGAAAGTGAGACAAACTGCTATTTTTTCATTCTCTCTCTATTTTTATTTTTTAAGTTCAGCAAGTTTCCTTGCCCAGGAGCTTTTAGTCTGTAGAAAACATGCTTCATTTGTGTTTGCATTCAGCTCTGCTGGTTCCACTTTGGGAGGGAAATGAACACCATGTGTTGATCACTGATATTAAAAAAAATCCAGGATCTAAAAAAATAGCCGAGAGGCTTGTTCTTATCCTATCACTAGGAAGACTAAAGATTTGTGGGACCAAAATAGTTGTATAAAGGTCTGTAACTAGACTGACAGGAGTTAAAGTAATCAGAACCCATAAGGTGTTTTTAGTATCATGCACATATATCATGTACCCAGCCTTAGACTGACCTCAGTTTAAAGTTAACTTGAAGTTTATCACAAGCTAATTTAAAAGAAAAAGGAAACCAAACCCCAAACTATTAGGTAACTGCCAACAGCTGAGCGGGGCAGCAGCCTGTCATGCAGACTCGGGCTTTTCTGAGACTCTGACAGCCAGCTCAAGCCATGCCTCAAGGCAGCCTATTCACAGTCCAGCAAAACACAGACAGTTTTTATTTACAGCTTGCCAGTATCATCCAGACCAGCAGCTAATTGAGATGGTACTATTTTCATACTTGATCTCTTCTGAGCTATAAGTTATGGTCCCCCCAAATGTATTTTCCCTCACATGCTTACACAGTGCACCTTATATTTGCCCTCCTCAAATTTTCAAGCAGTTACCAAATAGTGCCAACAGCTCATTAAAGATTATGGACCACTGAATCATCATTAAATGATTTTTTAGTGACCTAGGAAAGCATTTTATATAAGTGACTTTGTGGACTGAGGAGAAAGAATGTAAGCAAGCCCTTTTAGCACAGGTTTGGAACTAGGTGGAGTACATTAGGCTTGGAAACTGTGTTCTTTTCACTTTATTCCAATCCCAGCTTTGCTGGGTGAGTCAGAGAATTGCTGACAAGCAGCTGTGCGAGACTATCCTCAAAGGAGATAAGGAAACACTGTAGGATATACTGAATATCTCCATCCACTTTATTTCATCACTGCTTAAAAAATAAATTGCAGTGCAGGAGTCTACCCTAGCTTTTATGTATGCTGACTTCTTGCAGGACTCTGCTGCTAATTAGGTTTGCAGAGAAGGATAGAAGAGAGAATTTATATAAGGCTATGGATATGGAGAAATTGTTATGTAGAGCCTCATAAGGCTGCCAGTGGAAGATAAAAACCCAAAACACACTTAAAATAAACTAGGCACATAAAGAGCCCACCACAGATGAACAGAAATATTTTGCTTCATATAGGGAGAGTTTTGGGGGCAAGAATAGTGCTTCTTTACCATTTCTTATCAAGATAAGTACATAAAATTGTTTTCCATTCTATTTACATACTTAATCATGTAAAGGGTCAGCCAGGAGCAGAGGTATACTGTCCTAAGCAACATGTGCATGAAGAGAAGGAAAGAGTCTGCATCGTGAATTGCTTACAGTCAAAACAAACAAGACAACCAAATACTAGGGAAGGAAGATAAAACACAGAAATCCACAGCAGTAAACACTATGGTACTTTCACAGCCCTGGTTTCACTGGGGGCAGGGACAAGAATGTGTTGAGCGAAAGGGAAAGATAAAGCGATGGATGGAAAGAGAGGACAGCAAGGAGGAGAGTGGACTCATCAGGGACAAGTCAAGGGGGAACAGGTAATGAGAAGCATTGGAAGAGGCAGGCATCACAGCAAACAGCTGTTTGGAACCAGGTAGTCAAAACTGTAGGAAAATATTATCAGTGTCCATGAAGCTCATCTCATGATCTCTGTGTCTGTTGGCATAAATGCCCAGTTATTCCACTGAAGGCCACATGTTTGGAAAGATAAGAGGTCCCAGTCCTAGAGACATGCATGATTTTTCATTTAAACATTTCTAAATATGGAAGAATGGGAAACATATTTATCTATGTATCTTATTCTCTCAAAAAATGATTCTAATTAATTCTTATTCAAATTAATGAAATTGTTTCAGCTAGAGAAAAAAATAAAGGAATGTGTTTATTTCAGTTCAACTGTTTTAGTTTAACATTTGTAAACAAAAATTTACCTGTATTTATTTTTATATTAATTTAATTTAATTCATTTCATTGGGCCACAAATGATTTTAAAAAAATAATAACTAGCCTGAAAAGTCATTATGTAGTGTTCTGGGTGCTACATGAGCCTAAATGCTATTTGCCAGCACACAGAGGAGTTAAATGAAAAGTTTGCAGTTGTGATAAGCACAGAAGTCAGAATTTATCTTTGTGCTACCTTTTAACATGCATTTTACATAATTGTTTTTATCTTTTTTTTTTTTCAAGATGATCTGGACAAATGTACACCTGATCTGTTGATTCAGAAATTCTCCATGTTAATTACTAAGTACACTCACTTGCTTGGCCCTCAAAACATACCCACTTAACTTACTTTCAGCTTTTCAAACACTGGATCTCTTCCCTCCTCCTCACTGGAGGAGACAGAACTAGATGGCTGTTAACTCCACAGATTGGCTAATTCAAGGTGAGAAGAAAGGGAGCCCTGGAGTTGGGGTCTTTCTGTGGCATTTACTTTTCAAGAAACATTTTTGCATAGAAAATGAGGGGTTCCTATGAATCATCTCAGCAGTTCTCTATTTCCATGGTCTCACATAAGCAAAGAGGCAGCCTTTAAGAAGCCACTTCCAGATTTGGTTTAATGGTCACAGACAATACCCAAATTTGTACCCAGGAATGAAATCAATGCAGAGGCCACATCCTTCAAGAAAGCCTGGACAGCAAGACAGGAACAGTGCATCACACCAGCTGTAAGTAATCCTAACCCATAGTCAAACTATGCAGGACTTAAATTGTGTTCTGCACTTGGCACAGTAAATAGGCAGTCTAAGAGGCAAAGAATTTAAAATTTACATTTAGATTGGCTGCTGAAATGAGAACAACCAACATGACGATTACGAACTAAAGGAGTATGAGAACAACAGCCTTCACCTCAAAAGATAACTGCTTGGGCCTGGCACGAGTAATGTTTTGTTGATGCTTCTGTTCATTCTAAAGATATAATTGAATAAGCTTGGGATTCAACACAATAGAAACAAGCTTTTGTTAGTAGTGGAAAGAGAAGTCTTGTAAGTAAGACTTCAAGAGCCCTTCCACTATGAATAAGTCAGGGGTGGGAAGAAGAGGTCACCCATGTTTAGACTGAGGATGGAGTCATTGAGACACAACTGTGAACAAGTATAAAAAGCACTTAAAATTACAGTCTAGAGACTTACAGAAAGTCTTCCAAGCCAGTGCAAAGAGTTTGAATGTGATATGTGGTCATTAGGAAACCAATGCAGGATTTAAAAGGAAGACAAGCTTGGATGAAAAATCATCCCTTTTTTTGTCAAGCTGGGTTGGAACAACGAAGACCATAGAGGAAACCACTGCAGAAATTATCCAACCACCAGTGCATTCCTGCACCACTTCCAGCACAGTTCCTTGCACAGTCTAATCAGGGAGACTCCAAGGAAACACCCCTTTCCAGACTTGGACATGGGGCAGGAACTTGGCTTTTGCTGCGCTTGCCACATGCAGGCAGTCAAAAAAAAAAAAAGCTGGTTTCCTCACTGCGAGAATTTTAACAGTTTCCACTGATATTCTCTGTGTGAGAGCAGACCAATAAAGTGACAAAAAGAGATTGTCTCATACTACCCAAGCTTCAAACACCTTTCACAGTTGCTGATAAGGTGCATATATAATCCTCTTACCTATCAGACACACACACACACGCTTCTGCCCACTCACTTTCAAAATACAGAAGCATTTAGACCAGTGCAAAGACGCAAATGAAGGTGAAAAGTGGTTGAAAAAAATGACAAAAATATGTATGGATTCATTCATTATGATTCTGTTCATGTTTTGCAGCTTCGGAAGCTCAACTTACATAAAAATATTAGTTTAGCTACTTCACAGCATGTTCAAAATGGCACCCGATAATGATGTAAATCATTAAAATTAAAATTAAGGGAAACATATACATACTGCCAAATATGTACTAACCACTGGTAGAAATAATTTTATTTAAGATAGATCTTTTATCACATAACATGCAGACTTCCACTAAAACGACAAAACGTAAAGAAACTATGGATTACTTCCTCAGGTAGTTCACAGTGATGTAGCTGTACTTGTCACAAAAATATGTCAGAAAAAGAGTGTACAATTATTCCAAGTAAACTAGTTCTCAAGCAAGAGAACAGTGAATTACTCTCAAAACTATTTGGTGGATTTACACAAGTTAATTTACGTGTAGAGGTTCAGCATGAAGGATGAGCAACTGCGATGTCTTTTCCAAGTGAACAAGCATCTTCTGCTTTTTCATTGGCCAGTCTGAAGAAATAGTCATTGTGATTTAACCTCTCATTGAAAGAGTTTAATGTGTTTCAAAGAACTTACTCTTCTACCTTGCCTCTAGCTCTGACTTTCACTCTTTCTTTAGGACCAGATTTTGTCTGTCCTCTGACAGGGAAACAGCCCAGAGGAGCAATGTCTGACTTAAGCAAGATACCTACAAATTCTGTCATCTGTATCTGTTTCAGTTGTTTCAAGTGACCTTGAGGGTAATGGTGAGGAACAGGCAATTACTGAATCTGATTCCCCTTATCTATATTTAGACTTCTATAAGAGACCAGATGCATGATGTCCTCAAGTAAAAGAAAGAGCTCCTTTGTTGCACTGACTGAAAAGGGAAGGACAGGGGCACTAGCTAAGAGACAAGAGAAGAAAATAGTGAAGACAATGGATATTTCAATTGTAGATACAAGACAGAGGCACACAGTCTAGCAAAAATGTTTCCATGTTTCAGAAGAAGAAATATGGTTTCTTGTCCCTGACAGTGTTGCTATTTTTTTTTCTGTTATAACTTCACAGCATTAAAAATTAGACTTCTTCCTTTTTCTCAGGGAGAACAAATTTCAGGATTTCAAAATGGTGATGAAAAGGTATCCAAAAGGAAAAAAATCTGGAATAAACACTTGTTTTAATGATATAATTTGGCTCAGCAGAAGAATAAGATGATCTAAAGAACATGTAATGAAAATCAAAAGCACATCTGCAGTATTTTAATCATATATCTGCTAGACAAAGAGAGAAAACACAATTGGTGCATAATCTGAGCACCACAAAAACCAATTTTTTCTTTCCATTGCTTTTTGTGAAAATTGGATTAGATCCTTGGTAGTCATAGCAAAACATTCAGTTTATTAGGATATCATACAGTGAAAAAAAGAAACACATCTCAGACATATATACCTTTGGTAAGACAGAAAGGCCTTTCTCCTTCTGTTTCAGCCCTGGGCTTTTAATTTTAAATAACAGTACCTAAAAGTACTTAAAATTCTCCAGGCAACCACCATGTTGCAAGCACCAGCCACTCAAAAAAAGTCTCAGAGGACAGAAGGTAAAAAGCAGATAAAATTGAGTGAATGACAAACCTCTGTTCATTTATCGCAAATCAGAGAAAACATTTATTTGAGCAGGCACATGTTGGACTTTGTGTGTATGTACTGTCTTAATGCAATTATTAAATACAAGGTCATGGCAGTATTAAATATGAAATGCTATGGTACCACACCCAGGTAATATCTCTGGCATTTAAAGGTCTGGAAATAATCTGCTGCTTATCAGAGCTTTCAGCAGGGCTGGTTGCTGATCTGAAGGAGAGGGTAAGAAGCTGCTGTACATCTCCTGTGACCTGGTGTAAGCCACATTTGCCACCCAGGCAGTGCCACTTGGAGGGGATCTACCAATTCTGACTCCTCTAAGCATTCCATTTTGTCATTCTAGGCAGGATACAAAATGAAGCTTTAGACTGTTTTTCTTAAACCTGAGCTTTGTTACCCTGTGACAAATAGCATTTTGGTAACACTCTCCATTTGGAGCCAAATAGGTTGTGCAGTGTCATGGTAAAGTGCATTTTTTGAGGTTATCACAGCAAAGGAAAGAGTGGGATGCACTTCTTTAAAGCCTGGAAATTACAGAGATAAACACAAAAACCTGTAAATCTGGCAATGAACTGAAGTACAGCCTAGCAATCTGCAAGCAGGGTTGTCACAGCATAGTGGTGATGTGAAATTTTCTAAACATTAACAAATGTAGTAATATTCCTGTAAAACTCTCATTTTTTTGTGTGAATTTTAAGATTTTTGGAAAGAACAGTTCTACTCTGTGGTTGCAGTCCTTTATCAAAGGACATCAGCTTCTGCTTATTCAAACACAGTCTCTGCTTCTAACGCAATAATTACAGTTTGATACAGAGACAAAACATGTATGGGAAGAGTAGGTATTTGGATCAGAGTTCTTAACTGAATCACTTTCACAATATGGTTCAGAATTTTCATTGTAGTTCAGTCTGAATCAGGATTAATTTTGTAGAGTGTTTTATAAGTTTAGTGGTATTTATATGGAACATTCATCCTTATTTCTGGTCTGACAAGACAAGTAATCTTATGAGATCCTGTCTTCAGATGAGCCAGTTGAAATCATGTGCCTTTCATGGTTTAAATAATACATGCCACTACAGACACAGTGAAAAGTTCTTAGTATCTTAATGATTTATATCGCTGCACACCACTGTCTTGAAAACTATAGCACACAAAATGTGAAGGTCCTGTCTCTCACATACCGATTAATACTTGAAAACTCTGGAAGATAACCAAGAAAGTGTGAGAGGTCATAAGGCTATCTACTTGTCACATGAGATGAATTGCTACTTCTTTTTATTTTAGCCTCCTGAATGGTCTGTCTGTGGAGCAATAGTTCTGCAAATAAACATTTGATGGAGAAGTGAGAATTGTTAGAGAGAGTTCCAAGAGTTTTCATGTTTCCTGCAGATTTTACCTGTTTGGAAGACAAAAATCTGCTGTTCTACATCATGTTAGATTTGCAGTAGGTTTGAAAGGCAATCTGCAGCAAACGTACTGTCTTATATCATGCTTTTTCTCTTCCAGTGCTCTAACATTGAATGCTTTGTGGGAATATTCCTGGATTTCTAATACTCACACCCATCATGATTTTTGCAGATTAAATAAATTATTAAATGGTTGTATGACTTGACTTCTCAAGCATTTGCAGAGGTGTACATGCTCATCCTGCACCTGGGTTGGGGCAATCCCAAGCAAAAGTTGGGCAGAGAATGGATTAAGAGCAGACCTGAAGAGAGGTACTTGGGAGTGCCGGTGGACAAGAAGCTCAACATGATCTGGCAATGTGCACTTGCAGCTCAGAAAGCCAGCCATGTCCTGGTCTGCATCAAAAGTGTGAATAGCAGCTTGGGGGAAGAAATTCTCTCCCTCTACTCTGCTCTTGTGAGACCTCACCTGGAGTACTGCATTCAATTCTGGAGTCTTCAGCGTAGGATGAACTGTTAGAGTGAGTCCAGAAGAGGTCCACAAAGATGGCCAGGAGGCTGGAGCACCTCCCATATGATGATAGGCTGAGAGAGTTGGTCTCGTTTAGCCTAGAAAAGAGAAGGCTCCAGAGAGATTGTATAGCAGCCTTCCAATACTTAAAAGGGGCCTACAAGAAGGCTGGGGAGGGACTCCTTATCAGGGAGTGGAGTAATAGGATGTGGAGTAATTGTTTTTGAGTTGAAAGTGGATAGATTTATATTGGATATTAGGAAGAAGTGTTTTACTGTGAGGGTGATGAGATACTGGGACAGACTGTGCAGAAAGGTTTTGAATGTCCCATCGCTGAAAGTGTTCAAGACAAGGATGGATGAGGCTTTGAGGAAACCAGACTGGTGGAAGGTGTCCCTGCCTGTGGCACCTTTGGCAAGGTGGTGGGAACTAGATGATCTTGAAAGTCCCTTTCAACCCAAACAATTCTATGATTCTACGATACTATCTCAATACAACTGAATCACTGAAGTCGTTTGAGGGCTACATGGTACCCCCGTGAAACACCATAATATGTTGAGCAAATTCTGCATTTGAAATCCCATCTTCACAGTTGAGACTGGAGCTCAGACCCTCAAGTGCACTGAGGTGCCTAACTTTGCTAAACTGAAGATTAGGCTTTGTTTATCCTGGCAGATGTTTCTAGCCATAAGCAGAGGAGTGGGTGCAGACAAAGAATGAGTTTCTTTTCCGCTTTTAGAAATAAGTGGTTTAGCTGAGGAGAGAGGCACACTCAAAATTCCTAAGATATTCCTCTGCACAGCTTAAAGATTTGTCTCTCTATAAATATATAGAGCCTAAACCATTTCACTATGCTCTCAGTAAAGCAGTCTTTTCTTTGTGCACTTTGGGAGACCATGCCTTCATTTTTTTCAAGCCCAGTGACCTGTCTGTATTTCTACCTAAGGCTTCTGATGTGCTTCTGATAAGCTAAAATTACAGGTGAGCAGGTAAAGCAAGAATTCAAGGGCATTGCTGAAATGCTGGGCTCAGCATCCCTCACTCCTCCCTTTCTATCACCACTTTGTTTTTTCTATGTTAAGAACGTAACAGCAGCTGATTAAAAAATTTAATGCACCCATGCCATACTCTGCCTATTTATCTGGAACACAACAGAGAATGTGACTACTTTACATTTGCATGAGAATACAAAGTAATGTTAAAATCCATTGATAAATATGAGTTAGATAGTTAGTAAGATGTATTCAGGTATTACAGTTATGATAGGGATGGATGGGTGCATGGATGTATAGAAGTGATTTCTGCATCATAAAATTAAAACTTTCAATATAAAGCTTTATTTCTCACTCTCCTCCCATAAATTTGGCCTGAATAATTGAAGTGGATAAGTTTTTCTGAGATAATAGACTACAGAAAGACCATAGATATCATGGTCATTTTAAGCCAGAAATGCCCTGGAAAGATGCAAACCTGTCCACCCTCACATTCAGTTTCTTGCTGCCACCTTCTTTCCCTTCTGCTGTCCACACATCCATACAGCATGCACTAAATTGGATCCCACGGGTGCTATGGACTAAAACTAACTTGAACAAAAAGTAAGAGTGCCAATGTCTCCCTCCCTGCTCCATCCTCCCAATCTAGTTGTGCACAGATCCATTAGTGATTTTGCTAGCACAGAATGAGAGGTAGTAGTGGGCAGTCAAAAGGTGGAGGGGTATACACGAGGGAGAATGTTTTTTCAAGCTATTGGCACACTCATCTACCTATGGCATGACCCAGGGAGAGTCCAGGCACAACCCCCACACTGGGGGGGTCTCTTTTCCTGCTCTGGTAGACCTCTGCAATTTTTTACCTTAGAAAGCTAAAATGATGCCTGGTCTCTTTATGTAGCTATTTGTATATGCCAATGTGTGGAAGTGTGTGTAAGAGACCGTCTGTTTCAGTAAGAATGTAAACACATGTGACTCCTACCTGGTGAGAAGTCCATCCTCCTATCTCAGTAGATTAACTACTCATTGCTGGATGAAGAGAGCCATTGTCAACTGTTTTGGAAGTATGTGCTTTCCCCAGGAAAGCTGGGGTCACTGCAATACTAAATAGTACAATGATGCAGATCTGTAACAGAAACATGAGGGCTCTTTCCCTTCTCTGCCACTAGCCCCTTCTTGCTTTGCATATATATTTCCTGTCATATGATGCAGCAGTCTTGTGACTACACAGCCTTTCTTCTCCCTGGCATCTGTATCAGGTTTCAGCCAGCTCTGTAATTTCTGTTTCCACCAGGTCACAAAAAGTGATAAAAAAGCAAGTTCAGCTACAATGGTAGCCCCAAACCAGCTCACTCATAACGTAAAATGGGAAACTTTCAGAACTCAGTCCATTTTGTTTCATGAATCCAAAAGGAATAGTCATTACAGGGACTTCTGAGTTCATTTAATTGACACTTCTTGTGCCTTTCCACATAAGCCTGGAGCTTAGCTGATTTCTAACTTCAGCCACAGCTGATAGGCAGGATGTTTCTTCCAGGGGAAGACACCAACGTCATCATGAAGGCCTGCTTTATGTGTGCTAGTCCACAAAGGCTAAAAGCAAAATATGTCTGCATAGCTAAAAAAAAAAAACAGCTGAGAGAATGTTGGGTGATTTCTTTCAGCTAAGTGATTCCAAGCAGAGTGTCCTGGTAGTACTTACTCTTGTCCTTCTAAGTTAGCAAAGAAAATCAGAAAAAACCCTATTAAACAGCCTATGCTTCTGTTTAGTGTGTGAAGAAATGAGAGCTCTGAAATGTATTCCTGCTACAGGTAAGAATTAGCAAAAGATCAAGTATGACCAAAAATAGTAATTCAATGACATGAAATTCATGCAACATATTTGCTGCTACCCTGCTGGATAGGCTGGTATACCATATGAATAGGCAAACACCTTGGAAGAGCAAATGTTGATATACAAACCTATAGACATCTACCTAAACTCTGTATTTACTGCAAAGAAAGCTCAATGGATCATCCGCACTAAGCGCTTTTCAATGAGTATTTTTCTTCTGTTCGCTGATTACCCATTAATGTTTTTGCCATATGTTTCTCAGCTTCTTCAGTTTTTGGACTAGTCAACACTACTGTGCTACTTCCCTGTGCTGATTGGGCAAGCTACCCACTCATCCTCTGGATCAAACAAGAAGGAGCCAGACAGATCTCCAGGACTGCAGACACTGGACTGTCTGCAGAAGGAGACGCTTCTTCAGTGAAGAGAGCAAAGAGTAGTAGTAAACAGATACTCAGATGAATCTATCTTCTTATTCAACCCCTTGCTTACTTGCTTTCTCAAACTGAGAATCAGACAGGGAAGATATTCCTTACCTTGAGACATGAGGAATCAGCCAAATAATGGCTTTCATTGCTTGTTGCTAGGTAGTTAGGGGCAAAACTGAAGTGTAAGAAGCTCACAGCTGTAAGAAAGAAGAAACACAATCTATTAATTATTGAATGAAGAAAAAAATTGTATTGTTTCCTCAGGTCTGCTTTCAAGTGCATTGACAAACTTGTTTACAGCACAAGCCACTCCCTGTAACCTTTAAAGGCATTTAGCTCATTGCCTCATCTGAGGTACAAGGGCTTCTTGAAGTTGTTTCCTCACAATCTCATTCTGGAATCACCGTGTCAGCTGTATTTCCAGAACTTGAGAGGCTGTAGAAACTGCCCACATCTACAGCTGGATCCCGAATGATCAATCCATGCTTTGAGATGGCCTAAGTCACCTCGCAATCTGTGCAGTATCTCATCTTGTAAAGAAAGAAAAATTGACAGTGTTTATGGTAAGAGAAATAAGCCCCAGATGTTGCTCTGCAGTGACCACTGCTAGCCAGGGAGTTTTACATGCAGTCCTCAGTTTACTTCCCCACAGCCAGCTCTTCAGCCATACAGGCTTCCACAAAAACCCCTAGCACCTCTCTCTCAACCTCAGTGTGGTACACAGCCCACCTCTGATGAGTCCACCACCTTTCCACACAGCCCTACAATCCACTTTGTCCCAACCCCAAGGAAAAGCCTACAGCTCAACTCTCACCCCTTGAATGCATCCTCAGTATATTTCCCCTTCAACACATGCATGACTCTTTACAAAGCTCTGTACTTTATCTCCCCAATTCCTACCTCCATCACAACACACTTGCCAGTCATGCCATTGCCAGAGCAACTGCTAGATCCCAGGACCTTGGGAACCGTGTATTGCCAGCACTTTTTTGAAGACCATGATTCCTAGATTCTTGGTTTGTGTGCTGCCAATTGAACAAGACTCCAGCAAGTGTTCTGGGGCTGCTTGAACAGAGCATTTAAGGACATGCCTGACTTCAGGAGAAAAAGTGATGGCATTGAAAGCAATAGAACTATTCACACGCTTATAAATAAACATTTGCACCACTGCTTTGCCAGACTAGAGCTGATTTCATAGAAAAATCAGCCTTGCAGATGAAGCCCTTAGTGTCTGAACATTTCTCCTGCTGTTTTTAATAGAAAATGTCCTCATTTAGAAACAAGTCTTTCCCATGCACGCCACAGGGGAAAGTAATTACTTGTGATAGAAGTCATGGCTTCTAAGAAGAGATATAAGGTATGTGCCTCCTTTATAGACTTATGCTCAGATCATTTCCGGTTTAATTAACTCTTAAATTTTAATTATCCTGTAGACTATAGATCTGAATAAATGATCTGATGAACAAAACCTAGCTTTTAGGTCAGAATAGCAAAACTATTTTTAACATAAGAGGAAGAAATTGCTCAATTTAATGGTATGTACTCAAATCCCTCTGGTTTGCTTTGACCATCTAATTTCATTAAAAGCCAGAGCAGCTCCCAGTGAAACAAGTCACATGCTCAATGTGAAGGGAGATGCATGGCCTCTTTGATCCTTCCTGCAGTACCTGTATTGTCACATTTAGCCCCTATATAATCATGCTGCCTACAACTATCAAATCTCATATGCTGAACATGAGACTGGGAAAGCAGATGTTGGTAGCTTTGCCTTTTCCCCTCTTTCTTTTTCCTTCCCTTCTCCTAGATGCCCTGTATCACAAACACCTGCTGAGCAGCACCCTGCTACTGTGATCCCACACACCAGGTGCAGCTGCTCAGTGGATCACAGATTAGGTTGACCAAGTGCCTATGGCATGGGGAGCTGGGATGCGTAGGAGAGGCATGGGGATTTGCAATCTGAGACACCACGTGTCCCTGGGACCTTGGAAGAAGTTGTACCTGCTGGCCGCCACCAGTGTAACATGGTGTAATATGGCTTCCCCATCCTTGGGTGATCCATAGGGATGGCTGCTTTCCCCCTTGGGAGTGCCTCAGAATGGAGCAGTTCTGAGCTCCTTTTCACACCAGTGTCATTCCACTGGCCAGCAGAGCATAAAACCAACAAGAAGCAAGCTGCAGTCAAAAGCTATTGTCTTCTCTGTGCCATATACATTTATCCTATCTGTATTGCTTCCTAAGAAGAATGAGCTAAATAGAAGCAAATGAAACCCATATATCTAGGAATTTAGCAATTCATCTCGTATTTTCACTGAGATCACAGAATCACACAGAATCACAGAATAACCAGGTTGGAAGAGACCCACTGGATCGTCGAGTCCAACCATTCCCCAATCCCTAAATCATGCTCCTAAGCACCTCGTCTACCCTAACCTTAAACACCTCCAGAGACGGTGACTCAACCACCTCCCTTGGCAGACCGTTCCAATGCCTAACCATGCAGCAGTACAAAAATTGTAAGCATTTTTACAAACTTACCTTAAGACCCTACAGAAAAAGATGAAACCAAATTTTGTAAAAGTCTTAG
This sequence comes from Clamator glandarius, assembly GCA_033459285.1. Taxonomy (NCBI): domain Eukaryota; kingdom Metazoa; phylum Chordata; class Aves; order Cuculiformes; family Cuculidae; genus Clamator; species Clamator glandarius. The sequence continues at coordinate 1,501,602 of JAUNZM010000294.1, forward strand.
AGGAAGTATTTTTTAAAGTGTGTTTACTTAAATGGGTTTCTAGTGCCATCTGAAAAATAGCCTGCATTCAGCAGAGATATGAGTGGCAGAGGCAGACACACTGTTGAGGTGGCGGAGGCAAGAGGCATGAGGCTACATTTGGTGCTGATACACTTAGTGGGAAAGATAAGCAGGTGCAAGTGGGTTTATAGTAGAAAATTAGTGCCACTTCCTTCAGATTTGTTATGCGGGAGATGTGCAAACCAGGATGGCTTGCTCATTCAGGGACAGGGAGGTCGAGGCCAAAAGAGTCGGGCAGGGAGGTCAAGGCCAAAAGAGTCAGGCAGGACTGAAAGACACTTGTGTGTTCCATTTGCCTTGTCCAGCATCCCTGATGGCAGCCTCACACATTAACCATGCACAGAGGTGTGGCACTATGCATTATAAGTGCTGGCCAAGGGCTGCAGCTGTCATGATTGTCCAGAGCAGCCACAACTGTGTAGGTGACCTATGTGCAGGACAGCATGTCTTGATGCGATGCTGACAGCTGGGCAATTTGTTACAAGCCACCTGTTTTCCAGGAGTGTTGCCCTTTGTCAAGTCTTGATGAGTACGGGGAGCTGGGATTGCTCAGTACTAATGCAAATCTGTTCAATTTTGTATGGATGTAAATGTCCGTCTCAAAAAAAAGAAACTCTGCTTAAAGACATCCATTAGATGCGGCTGCTGGTTCCATAAATCATTTTGCTGGGAAGATTCAGTCAACCTAATAGAAGATAAAAATAGGAGCTCGGATCACTCTTACAGCTTTGCACACTGGTGCTGCTTACCTCTGCATCCGAGATACTCCTTCGGACTCACCTTGGCTGTAAGGGAGAGAGACAGGTGCTTTCAGGACATGACTCCCCTCAGCCCTGAGCAAATGTCTTACAGTGAGGTGAGGAGGTAGCAGCAGCCACGCAGTTGTCCCTGAACCATCCCTGCAGAGGACCTGGCAGAGCAGCAGGCACATGCAAGCTCAGCCCCTTGGCATCTTTTCTCTGATTGCAGAGGCTGAACTGTTAAGATGACAGCTGGTTCCCAAGCTGGGTAACTGGAGCCGTATCCAGCCATCTCCCCTGTCCCCTGCCACTGCCACTCACCCCTCATGGTCCCTCCTGTCCCTGCCGTGGGGATGCTGAGGGAAGCAGGTGACCCCCAGCTTGCACTCGCAACGTGCCGCACAGCCCTGAGGTGCAGGTGGTTTGGGCAAGCCAGGGTGGGAGCCAGGCTTGTGGATGTGAAATGCAGCCATGCAGCTTTGCTCTGTGCCCAGCAGTTCATCCCTGGCCTTCTGAAGCCCTGAGGAGGAGAAGGTAGCCCTGAAACGCCTTGAGCCGCTGCTCACTCCCTTCACCAAAGCGCTTCTTTTTAATAGCTGATGTAGTTGAATTCTAGTTAAAATCACTGTGAGAGGCAGGGATAAACCCACGGGCAAGCGATCAAGTGATTAAGACCAGAAAGCAACACTGGTCTTGCAGCGCTTTGGGACAAGTCACCAGCAGCGCGACAAAGAGCTCTTTGTATTCTGCTGGGCAGCACCGTCAGCAGCCCCGCTGCGCACGGCTGTACAGACACGTGCCACGCTCTCCGACAAACAACCTCTGCCTGGGGGTCATGGCTTTGGGTTTTATTGGAGCTTGCTGGTATTTCTATGGGGGCTTTCTAAGGGTAGCCCCACCCGCCAGCCCCTGCAGCTACTAATTTACCTCCTGGGCTGCCTTGCGACATTAGTAGCTGAGAGGAGAGGCTTTAGGTCAGTGGAAAGGGCAGCTTTTATTGCAGTTGTCTGTCGTTTGTTCATCAAAACACTGTTTTTTCATCTTCTTGTTGTGCTGCTTGTCAAGTAGCTAGTCAGGTAGCAAAGGACATGCAAACAACATCTGCAAAGGCAGAGGGAAGTGTGGATGCATTGTGCCAAAAGTAACATTCCAGCAGTTTGGAGTGAAATGTTAAATTGATTAAAATGAGTTAGTCACTGTGGAACTGCTGTACTGCCACATACACTCACCTTTCTTCATACCTGGTCCCAATCCTCACCTACTGCTGCAGCACTGAGGATCTCCACTGCAGTCAGGGATTTCCCAGACAGGAATGCAGCCATTGCAGGGCATCTGTGCAGAGTCTGATCTCTGCTACATTTGTGTACTTGCTCTACATACTTGCTCTACTGTGAGTCAGATCTAAGCAGCAAGTCCAACATCCCAGCATGTATATGACTACTGTGCATGCAGAGATTATCTGTGCTGCATGTGTGCGCTTGCAGTGATATAATCATAATGAAAACATACAGATGTTCTTCACCAATATCCAAATATGTAGATTATAATCACATAGCTCAGGAAGTGTGATAGGACCCAGAGGAGAGAAAATGAGATAACCGTACTTGGTTGAAGACTCCTTTCCCCTGCTTTAACTGAGCAGAAAGCCATTAGCATAAATGCAGAATATTTCTCAGCAGAAGTCTAATAGCACACTGCAATCTGACACACAGCTACTCCTGAGCAAACGCTTCATGCCTTATCTGACATGTGGCACTGAGCTAATGTAAGTTATGCAATTACCTACCAAATGTTTATCACTGAAACAATAGCTTGTACAGTAGTAGCTTTCATGGCTAATAACTGAAAATTGAATCAGACCTCACATAAGCTGTGTAACTGTGCACTGCTTAAAATGAGTTTCTATTGCATGGTAGGATGGGTTATCTGCAGAGAAGCAGATACCAAACATGATTTTTTCAGAAATAATATTATAATTATTTTGATTGTGTTACTTAGAAAGTGAGATGTTTAATTTTTGTAAGATGTTAAGAGTTTTTTAAATGCATAAGTGCACAAAAAAAATTGGACAAAAGGAGCAAATGTACCTTTTTTAATGGATGCACATCGACCATCATGAATGAATAATTTCAAGATTCTTGAGCCCAAATGTTGGATACAAAAGCTAATTATCACTTTGCAACCTCTTAAAAATACCTGTAGTACTCAACCAGTCAGAACACAGCGATCTCTATGTATGATGGCACATTGTAGATGTCCCTCTGCCATGCTTATCCACATGCTGATCAAATGACGCTTGCTGTCCTGGAACTATAATTCATCCACATGTTCCCTCCATCCTCATCCACTCTTCCCAAGAACAACAGAGAGCTCTGCATGTGTATATTAACAGTGAGAAAGTGATGACTGGTCACATGAGTCTGGACTTGCTCAGGCTCACAGCTGGCCAAACAAACCTCCCTGCATGCTATAGCTGGCTCTTCTATTGATGAATCACAAGTAGTAATGAAGCATTTAAAAGCAATAAACTAGTTTCTGCTAGCCTGAGATTCAACCTGCTGTTTTAAGGGTAATATATTGGAGTGGATAAAGTAGCTTGAGCCCTTCCTTTATTATCTCTCACTGGTATCAGATGGTTTATTCATGTCTGCAGGGCTGACAAGCTTTCCCATTTCTGTTGGGACTGCACCCTGCATATATTGTCCTCTTCAGTAGTCACAGAACTTGTTGGATGATTTAAAGCAAATCTGACAACCCTCAAATATATTGTTCTTACAAAGTTCCTCCAAGGGTCACAAGAACAAGCAGCTGTTGGAGGAATTTAGAAGTGAGGCTCAGACTTTCACAAACTGTGGATATTATGTACAGAAAGAAAGGGAAAGCCAGATAAAAACAATGAATACAAAACATGAAATCAGGTATCCTACAGGGCTATGTCTCTTGGCTGATTTAATAGAGCAGCAGTAAAATTTTCTGACCTCTGTCCAGATTTCCGTGCACTTTTTCACCTTCCAGCTCTGATCCTGAATAATATTCTGGCAGAGAGAACATTTGAGGATTTAATTCTTATCTCAAATTTGATTCAAATTGAAAAGATGAAAAACTAAGGGGAAACAGAGTTACATACACAGACAACTCAGTTTAGGGGTGTTTCCAATTTAAAATGGGCTAAAAATGTGAATGAAAGAAGCATGGCAACAATTAATGGTTCACATCAAAGATTTGTTTTCTACTGCTCACAGAACAGCTTCATTTGTGCCAAAAGTTTTTGTAAAAACTCAAGTATTTCTCATGGGTAGTTTACCAAAATGTCCTTATAACTGAAAATAGTTATACATTTCTGATGTAGCCTTTCTCTGTTTCTCCCTTATCTGGATGGAAATTTTAGAAATCTTTAAGCTTCAGGTCCATAGAATAATTGCCATTCATGTGTAAGCTCATAGTTAATTACTAATCCTAGGATAGGCTCCTCATACAGTGCGGGGGAAAAGCAGGGAAGCCCAACTAATAGCACATTCTGACAACAAGACTAAAACTCCTGTAGTTCACTTCTGCTTGCAGGTGGGTATCTAAGTACCTTCATTCAGTACTCCCAGGCCTTAATTTACATTAGAAAGGGTAGGTCAGTGCTCTTCCTTCAAATACTGTGAGCAGACATTACATTTTTCTTCAGAACCATGACTGATGTTGGTGTTTGCCTGCTTGTAAAATGCTTATGTAACTAGAGTGCTCAAAGGAGTGCCAGATGCTAAGATTTCTTCCCTTGGAAATGCGAGGTTTAGCTTCCCCCAAGAAGAGAAAGGACAATTAATCTTCTGTCAAGTGATCATATCTCAGCTGGGCATTTTCACACTTTATCACGTACATAAAGACCTCCTTCTTATTTGGCTGTTTTAAACATGACTGCCACTGCATCTTTCAGTCCATATGCTCAGTTTGGGACCTTCTGAGGATACCTGTGACATTAAGTTATTAAGGGGAGATGAGCAGGAAGAGTTCCATTTTATTGGTTCTAGTGGAGACAGAAATGAAACAGGCTTCAAGCTGCTCATTGCTTCTAGCTGGGGCACTTGCATGAGAAGTGTGGGCATTGCCACAATGGGACAGTGTCTGAGAAGGGCTTTCTGGGACTTTGATTTAAATGTTTAATTTGGGTAGCAGTGTCTTTTAATTGGCCTAAGAGAATCATTTGAATTCCTGTATGTCCTAAAGACTAGAGTTATACCAAGTATTGCAGCTCTTGGGTGAAAATTTTATGCATCAGATGCAAAGAAGAGAGAACCAAGTATCTGCACCCTGAAGGCCCTTGGGACAGTGAGGAATTCCAGCTTGCTGAAGATAAAGCAAAATAATCTCAAGATCCCTGTCCAACTATCTTTTGGAGTATTATAAAATGTATTTCCTACCCCAAATCTGACCATTGCCATGATCCTGCACGTCAGAGGGAAATACACAAAGTAGAAAGCTGAGACTACATACTGCCTTCCATCAGTCTAGCCACACTGCTATCCTGTTTCTGACTGTTGAACGATGTCTGATCCATTGAAAAGTTGTAGGTAGCTAGGGAAATAATCAAAATATATCTTGGAGGCAGAGAAAAGGAATTCTTTAATAGCCTGAAGGCAATCACGTGAGGCCCTTGCCACTGATTACAGTTTGTGATTTGGAGTTTCTCCCACCAAAGGACATTTATCAGTGTTTGGATCTTATCATGCCTCTGTCACTAAAAGTTTAAAAGCTCTCTACTCTCAGATATCCATCCCATGTGCTAACACTTGTACAAAATACCTAATTCACCTCAGGCTTCTTTTTTTCAGTAAACTGAGTAAATTATGGTCTTTATACCTCCCGCCTACAGTCTGCTAGGCAGCCCACAAGTCATGTTTGGGGCTCCACCTTGAAACCACTGTATTTACTTCAGCCTGCCCTAACCAGCAGGGACCAGAAATGCAAGCCAGCTTCTAGAAGTGACTAACTAGTGCCATATGCTCGTCTTGACTTCTGCTTTCTAAATACCTATTAAATACTTTCAACAGTGTGTTTAAAGTGCATATTAGAGGTAGCATCAGTAGTGTTCCTGAAGGCAAACCTCCACTACACTTGCAGTTACTCACCTGGATTTCAGGAGTGGCAGGGTTCAAACATTGGGTTTGTCTCTTGGACAATCTTAAGAAATTAATTTGACCTTTCTGTGTTGCCATGACTATTACCTCAGCCTCATCTCTGTAGGGCATGTACCATACTTGCACTGCTTTGTTTCCACCTGGTTTATCTGCAGGCATATCTGCAGAGACGGTAGCTCTGCCCACACTCTGAGTCAGCTTGTGAAAGCCTACTCCAGAATGGAGGCTGTTTAGACGTGTTATGGCCCATGCTAAGGTTTCCTGCTTCCCCATGGAGAAAAAAGGTATTTCAGGGAGTTGAATTTACTGTTGCAGTGCTCCTTAACTATAAAAATTAATAGTGCTTTCCAGCACATGGGGAGATGCAGAGCCCTGATGCTGAACCAGCCTCTGGTCTCACATTTCTCTTGTCTGGTGTCTAATTCCTCCCTGTTTAGGCTCATCTCACTTTCCTTCCCCAGCCCCTCCCCAGCCCTCCTGGACAGCCACACAAAGATTGCATTGCAGCAGAAATATCCAGATTTCAAAATGAAATGGGCTGGCAGAGGCAGTCCCTCCTCTGTCTCTAACCTTATGCTAGGGGAGAAAGAATTTAATTTCCCTGGGTGCTGGAACATGCTCTTTCTGTTTCACCGCAGAGGAATGCTGTCGTGACACAACAGCGTGGTCATTTCTGCTGATCTCAAGATTCTCTGGGCAGCACAGATGCTGGGTCAAGTATCCCCTGCATGCCTAACTGCTCTGAGAGCTCTCCTGAGAGTAACAGCTACCGCCACAGGTGAAACACCAAACCTCTCATATGCTGTCCATTACCCTGCAGTTACAAGCTTTTACCCTGCAGTGAGTTTAGGATGAAGTACTGTATATACTGCCTATAAAATTGCAGTTAATTACTGGCAGTTTTGTGGATTTGTTACAGACGGGTAATAAAATAATTATCTGTAGGTGGAAAGTGATGAAAGCAATCATCCTTGTTCCTAAAGCCTTTGTCCTTACAAATAACAAATAATAACAATGTGAAATACAAAATTCCTTCTCCCCCTATCACCAATACTGGTGGAACAATGCTAATTTATGTCTTTAACTTTATTGATTTTTAAATGATAGCTACGCTTCCTGACCCACCTGGCTTAAAATAGCCATAGAAGATTCATGATAATCGTTCTAAGTGTGGGTGTATCTAGACACTTTTACTGTGCAGAAGCAGAAATCGTATGAGGCTTCTTTTTGCGACTTCCCTGCGCTCTCCCTGTGTGGGTTTCTGAACCTGCAATACCATTACATCAAGTTTCTGACCCTACAGCAGAGATGTTGATAATTAAAATTGTAAACTGTCAAAGGAACATGTAAACTAGTCAAATTCTAGGGAGAAGATCTTGATGTTGTCCTTGAAGCATGGCCTAAACTCATTTATTCCTCCATTAATCAATTTAGTCATTTATTTTTAAGATTTAAGCCTGGGATTTTCTTGTTAATTCCTTGGAGCAGTCAGCCACCAGTCTCTGTGATGCTCGTTGTAAATATATGTCTAGACATAATTCAGATTAATTCACCATAACGATTCTGTCAGTTTGAATATATTACAGTGCAAGTGCATAATGTGTAGTTGAAATGCAAACTCCAAACAGGCTTTGCTCTGACCTGCCTGGTGTGTTTTAATATACTGTAATTATTCTAGTAGGAATAGAAATAGGGAGCATGTTTGTCCCTCAGTTAGAAGGGAAAGCCTTTACAGAAATGTGTGGAGTTCAATGAATGCAGACCATATATAGTCAGGGGCTGATTCTACAGCCTTACTTGGCCTCCTTTTTAATAGCCACTAATCCTCTTCGATTATTCTTTTCAGGAAGGCTATTGAGAAAAAGCAGTGAGCATCTCTTTTGGTACTCATCTCCAATAGCTGCTCAATAAACCAGTAAGCCATGGCCACTGTCATTGTCTTTTGCTGGTATGGCAGTTGGGCTTCCTATACCAATCTTCAACAGCTTTTTCACCCCTTAGGATGCATTTGTGGGTGCTTGGCTCGAAGAGAACCTACAGGGGGTGATTGCTTTAGAAGGCATCATATCACGGTATGTTTAAATGTAACTGAACATTTCCAAGGTCCTTTTCCATGACACTTATAGAAAAGTCTCTGTGTGGGGTCTAGTCTTCTTTATTGAAATGGTCTGAATGTATGTTTCTGAATTTCTTTCTCCTTCTGCTATTATTTATCAAAAATAAGATCATATAATGTCAGTGGCTTACTTTGCATCAACTTGAATGAGAGCTAGGCCTGGCCCTGTGTCTGAGAAAATTATAATTATAAACCATTTAAGGGTAAATTTTAATGGTTTTTTTCCCTTTGTGTCAACTTATTGTTATAGAATGTGAAAAAGTATTAAAACTTATTATGTATGGGTGGCTCCCGTCTAAAGACAATTTCATTGCTATACAGGTAGAGAATTTACTTAACCTGCCACAAGTGCAAGACACATCTATGACTGAGCAGCAAAGATAACTAAAACACTTTGTAATAAGAGAGAATGGCATTTTCTAAAAGTTGCTGGGCAGTCAGACAAATGGCCAAATGGCAAACCATGGCCACAGCCAAGGGACATGGTCTGAGAGGTCACCTTGCACCTCTTGAAAGCTATAGCACCAGAGACTGTGAAAGAAGAAAACTGATGGTAAGAAAAGGATAGTCACCTTCATCTAGGGAGGAAAGTCAGAACTTTTTATGGCAAAAACTCTCTGGAAAGGCAATCCTGGAAACAGAGGGCAGGAAGGGGGCAGGCAGCACCCTGCTGGGCATAGGCCACCTCTATATATGTTTTCCAGCAATTTCCCTTCCCTTGCAAAGAAGGGAAATGTCTGATTTAGATAGTCATTTTATATGCATAGCTAAAGCAAACCTGACTAAATATTAGCTAGTTTATTGGGCTAATTGTCTGATGTGTGTGTAAACATGTCTATATACGTGTGTATATGTGTATCTACACTGACTCTACTCTACAGTGTGATTTGATTCTCTGGGGTCTCACAGGAGATGTTTAGTTCCCGCTGCTGCCAGCTTGATTAGCAGAAAATATGGCTGCTTGGCATCTCACAGGGCAGTGCCTGTCTCAACTTACACCTTAGGAACTGATAATTTGAAAGCGTGATACAAGCAGTGATTAAATGGATGTTCCAACCCTCTCTTGTATTACATAGTATGTGTCCTGTCTTAGAGTATAAAGAAGTTTTAATACTCAGATATCTAATTGGAAGATGGACAAATTTTATAGTATCAGAGCAAGTAATGTGGGATTCATAAAAAGTTAGATGACAAGCTCCAGGCCACACAGGATCTCTGTACTGGATATAGACAGAGAATCTGGGACTTAGGAATCCGATCTTATGCTGTGACCAAAGTCCTTCAATGTCCTTCTAACACCCCCCTCAAAAGAATGCAGTTCAAAAGGTGTGAAGGTTAAAGCAAGAACCAGTCTCCCCCAGGAGGGCTGCTCACAAATTATCTCTCTTGGAAAGAGCAAGGAAATCTGTTCCAAGTTCATTCTGATGGTATGAAATCACTACTGGCTTTGCAGGTATGAATCTAAATAAGTAGTGCATGCCAACCCTGCAGTACTGCAAACAGACTTCTCACATACCTGCCTACATAAAACCCTGCGGGTAAAAGAGAACTCAGAACATTTTGTAAACCATTAATCTAACTTATCCTTGCATGAAAGGTTAGTCTTACAAATGCTCTTCCCCTGACTTCCAAAGAATGAACTAATCACCCTATTGACTAGCTACTTTCAGGTGCTTGAAAGACGTAGTCCCCTTCCACATTTTGGTTTAACATCTCAAAAATGCTGCCTAATGTTTGTGCAGTTATCTTTAACTATCTCAAATATCTCTCCACTTATTCCAGTAATTGTGGAATGACAAGTGCATTACACATTATAGAGGAAATCAAAGAGCTATACTGTTATGTGTTGTATTATACATAAGGTGTATGATACACCAGTACTAAGGGTCAAGCTTGGTCTAATCAGATTACCATAGATCCATTTGGTTATAAATTCTTTGCTCTGATTTTTGAGACAGAAAGTGTTATTAGAGTCTAAATAATTTGGCTGTCACAGTCTAAATCTTATAGAGTACTTCTGAGTAGTTTAAATCCTGTAGATGACTTCTGAACAATTATTTCAGGTAAATACATTATAGCATGAAATATCATAAAAGACTTCTTTGGTTCAAACTGAAAAACAGGGAATTTTCTGGGGATGCTTACTAACAGGGGGAGGTGCAGGAATCCCTGGGGTCCAGGAAGTAAGCTGTAATCAACTAATGTATTTTTTAATGGGCAACCCTCTCTTATAAAATTAATTGTGTAGAGAAAGAAAAGAGATAGACAAAATGTCATTAAAATTAAAGCTGTTTTATTGGGGTTTTTTTAGTCATTTATTCTTTTTTAGGTTCTCAAACAATTGGCAAACAGTACCAGAAGTAAAATCATAACACAATTTCTTTTCTAGACATTTTCTTCACTAGGTTGATCCAAATTAAATAAGACTTATAAACTCTGATCCTTCTTATGTCTATGAACATTAAGCTCAAATATATTTGCAAGAACAACAGTCTTTGTCCAACTTTCCATGGCTCTTTCTACCACACTCTCCTCTGACAGAACACTTGACAAAATACTTACCAAGCATGACAATATATCTGATAGATATCCAGCCAGCATTTTCTACATCTCTCAGCATGCAAACTCAATAGAAAATGCACTAGCAAGTGACAGCGGCAGCATTCTCTGTGCTATAAGGAGCTTCCATACACTCTCAAAAGTTTGTCCCAGGACCCTCGAAGGGTTAAAAAACACATGGTAATCTCTCCATACTATCACAAGCAGTTAATCTTATTTAAAGGAACACATTTCGCCTGTAGACATCATAGCCTCGGGGCGTGACCGGGAGAGAGGTACTAAGAACAGAACAAGAGTAGCTGGAGGGGCTTTGCTAGTGCAGGGCACAGGGGAAATGGCTGGGAGTGAGCTGCCTGCTGCCTCCCCAGGCCTGGGCACAGCTCACAGGTGACCTCCTCACCGAGGCGAGGAAAGGAGCGCCGGACTCAGTCCCTGGCTGGATTGATGGAGGAGCAGCTGTCAAAATGCCCAGGGGCTTCAATGATACCAGGATTTCACCAGTGTTTCTCAAAGAAGTGAAATGTAGCCTGCTATGGGAACTGACCTTGATGCCTCCTGGTAATGTTGTAGAGCCCCCTGCCCACAACCTTCCTTTTGCTGATACAAGAACCATTTACGGTACAATTGCAGCAAAATCAACCCAAGTGTTTCTGAGAGATTTCATTCTCTAGAAGGTGATTATGAAGTACTCACTAATCATAGGAACTGCATTAGAGTGTTCCCAAGAATGTATCAGCAGAAGGGCACAGAGAGCGATTCCCAAGAAGTAAAGTATTAGGCTGTTGGGCTTTTCTTTTTTCTGGTTGCTGAGCATCCTTCAGCAATATGAATTTATTTTAGATTTATTTATCTGAATGCATTTGAATTGATTATTGTCAGTAGACTTCTATCACAGGGAATTATGATGCATAATTGCAACTCAAGCTGTGCTGCTGGTTGGAAGCGGTCGGACTAGATGCAGGTCTTATTCCTCAAGCGAAGAATGCAAGTATTTCCATAGCAAAGTATTCATGTTTAGAGTAGTCTCCTTGAGTGTGGGTGTTTATAATTCTAAATTCCTTTAGAGTAAATGTTTGTGTATATAAAATTCATTTCGAAAGATTTGACAGGATGTCTGCAGAAAATAAAGGTCAAAACCATAAAAGCATACTGAATAGAATAAAAGTAAGTTCCTTGAATTTTGTGTGAGTATTGGTGTGCATATGGTACAGGCATGGGCCATTTTGTAAAAACAACTGTACATGTAAATGTTCAGTTCAGAAAATAAATATATTATGGGTTGCTACTTCCGTAGCCCTTACAGAGAGAGTGTGTGCACATGCACGTACACATGTGCATGAAGGAGAGGGAGAAGGAAAATGAAGGGTAAAGTGGGAGGAAGATAGGTGCAGAGCCAGAATCCTTTTTTTTTTCCTTCTATCAAGATGATTATGGCACCCTTAGAAATGAGAGGGTTCTAAAGATTTTCACTTCAAAGAAAACTTCTCAGTGGAAGCTCATCCTCTCCTCTCATTAGCAGGCAGTGAAGTCTTTAACATAATTGATAATCTAGCATAGAAAAGCAGAGGAGGATGTTTCCCTCCCAAGTCAGGCAAAACATTTCACAGGCATGTGACTCTCTGAAGCAAAAGAAGAAAGAGAAGCAGTAAGACTTTTAGAGGACTATGAACACAGATGTGCAGATATCAATGGAACTCAGAGTTACTTCTGACTATTTGAGATAATGTTTAGTATAAGACTCCTGTAGTAGTTTTACTTCTGCTGTCAGTGTCCTGTTCTCTCTGCCAGAGAAATGTTTTTCTTAAACATTCATTTTAGTTCCCCTAATAGACTGGCTGTGTTTATGAGAAGGAAAATCCCTCTTACCTGCTTATGTCTAGATGTTGACAACGCCTCCATATGCTCTGTCATGCCCCAAATGCTTGCAGCCATTTGATGAACACGCCAGCAGCTTTGGCACAGCATTTGCAATTGCAGATGTGTGCAGAGGCAAATCTTATGCATGCAATCTGGGTTGAATCCATCGTGCACCCTCAGTGTGTAGTGAGGAAGACGCACATCTGAGCAACTGAAAAGAAACATGAAAAACTCTTGAGCTCCCCAACCTAGTTTAAAGAACCGCGTCCAACAGCTCTCACTTTTACAGTGTTTATGAATTATTGAGTCTTAGTCCAAATTAAATGAACCCTTGTTGAATAAATATTATCATCATTTTAATTATCCCACTCATTTAGGGCCAAGTCAGAATGTAAGAGGTTCATTTTGTTCAATCCGTCAGAGCCTAAAGAATTACCACAGCCTTTTGAATCTTATCTAAGAGACTCCGCTGGTCAAATTTTATTAATTTCTCCAGTTGCACTTGCTATTTTCCTTTTAATATGCTGTGTAAATGGATTTTGTGGCAGCTTCCTTTTCAGCACTGAATATTTTATTACAGTCCTTGAATTTAATTAACTGCTTTTCCATGTTATTGCGCAGAGGTAGGAGCTACTATCTAATGACAACAACAAAAAAGACTAAAGGAAGTGAAAAAAAACCCCTCTATTTTCTTCTCCCCCCTTTGAGGAAGACTCAGCTAGCACAAAGGGGAGTTGCAGGACCTTTTACTGCCATAGCCAGGAACACAAATCAGACAGTTCTGCTGACATAATGAGTAATTCTGTACGCTTAGGAAACTAACATTCATTTAGTTTGCATTACAAAAGAGTCAAAGTTATTTAATGGACAAATATGGTTTGAGAGATGCTAAGTCTAAGGCACTATTAATATGTGTCAAGTATGAAATCAGGTGTTTAATATTAGATGCCAAGTCTCCTGGCTTAGAGCAGTGGTGAATATGGAAAGACACTTTTTCCTGCTTTGCAGTGTCATCCCTGTGATTGTCAAAATATATATGAATGGTAGAAATTTTATGTGCCAGAACAAAAGAATGAGGAAGGACAGGCTGATTTACTCCCTGTAGCAAGCTAACAGATATATGGAATGCACTTCTATGAAATGTAACAAAAAATTTTACAGAGCCGTATGTCTTGGAAACGTGCTGCCATTCCTAACCTATCCTGCCCCACCTTTTGCAGCATTTCTGTCAATCAAATCACAAATAAAAGCTGCCTACTTACCTTTACCTCTTTCCTAGTTATTATCTGAAATGCTACCAGATCAGAACATTAGTACCAAACGTTATCTCAGAAGACCTTTACTGCATTTGCTTTTTGGGTTGTAAGAATAAATGCAAATGAACTTTATGGTGTAAATCCATAAACAAACAACATTTTCTTTCAAGTCATTGTGGTACATGAGAACTCCTTGGTGTGATGCCAAGAGTGAGCTTGTCTATAGGTAAACTGTTGAGATTTCTACCACTTAAATCTAAGACTGAGTATTAATAGATATCTCAGAATGGTTACACTGTATTAGTTAGCAATTCTGATTTAGCCTAAAAGAGGGAAGTGAGAGCATTGTTGTGGTAAATTATGGACATTTGACATTTTCTTTAAAGACTGATGAAAGAAATGAAATAAAATTAAAATTAAAAAATGTAAATCATCTTAATTCTTCTGAAGTCATGGAAATAATGCGTATATTCAGATATTCACTGCAAAACTGAATAGTGGGGCTGGCAGAATTAAAAAGGATTACTTTGAGAAACATACCATATCAAATGTAGTTTAGTTTGGAATAAATCAATTTCTGCAGGACAACAAGAACCTCAGAAAGGATGGAGGTCACCTGCTACTGATTTTGCTGATAGTTCTCATCAGCTGTTACAGTGCCAAGGGAGTATTTTTCTCCCTTGGGAGTGACTTGTGGGAAGATTTGGAAGGATATTTTAGTGGGTGGGTGTATTTTAGCTTAAATTCTATGTAGCCCAAGTTAATCCTGCCCAGGTACTGAAGAAAATTCAATCAGATTTGAATATTTTTAGATAAGTCTGAAGTTTCCAATAAGGGTGACAGAATGGAGACCTTGGTCAAAGTCAGAGTTAGGTTAATTTGGCTAAGTGTACAACTGTAGGATCTGTCAGCAAGTGACAAGGTGCTGCTTATTGGTTCTGAGTATAGTGAAAGACTGATGTTATGAAGCCTTTGTTCCTTTCCTTGCTAGGTATCTGAGAGGGTCAGTGTTTGCTCTAAAAGCACTACCGTGTGGCACTGTGTCCTCTCAACTGCCCTGTTGAACATGCATGTGAGTCTTACTCCATTAATAAATGGTAGATATGTATAAGTATGATAATGATTCCTGGCTTCACATGTCCGCTTTTTCTGGCCCATGCCACACAGGGAAATGAATGACACAATGCCTGCACAGACTTGCTGCCTGCCCTGTGAGCAAAAGCTGTCTGAATCCCCCTCTAGATAAAGCACGAGTGACATTATGAGGTTGGTGGGGCAACTGGCAACAGTTCCATTGTGTTGCTGGTCCAGAGTCATTAGCCATTTGCATTTAATGTCTGGTTCTCTTACACCAGCTGCTGCCTTCCTTGAAATCATTCTGGATTGGTTTATATGGCATACAGGGAGATGGTTTTGTTTGTGCTTTGAATTAACCAAGCACCGAGCAGTCATAGATCCATGAAGCTCAAAGCTAAGATGCAGCACTCAATAACTGTGCTGGTGCCAGAGCTTCCAGGTGTCTGCCAGCCAGTAACCCTGGACATGATTGTGTCTCACCTCAACACAGCTTGCAAGTGTTGCCTTAGTGACAGAAAGTCTTAGTCACTTTGGGAACACGCTGCTCTCACGTTCACAAAAAGAACCTGTCATCTAGTTCCCAGTGAAATTGAAGCTGATATAGTAGGTAGCTTCCTCTGACTCAAGTCTCAGTACAGTTCCTGCAGTAATTTCAGAGCAGCACATTTTTGTTTGGCTATCTTGACACCATAGTCTTAGCTAAAGACATCCAAATAAGAGGTGAATACCTGCAAGGCTGTTATATTTAAAAATCTATTTAAGTGTTCCCAAGCCCAGATTTGTTGTCCTGCTAAGCAAGGAATGAATTTTAACATTCCTTTTGGAATTTGGCATGTGGGAGAGCAGAGATTGAAAAGTAGTATATTAAATGCTTTTATGGAGGAAACTCAGTCAATTACTTGTGGCTCCAAATTAATTTCTTTAACATCAAAGGAACTGCATATGAAAAAATCACAGAACCAGCAGTGAATATGTATAACAGAAAATGAAAGGATTTGCTCATGAATAACACACTCATGTATTAGCTGTCTGTCACTGGATGACAGAGAAAAGCCTGACATCATGAATTAGCTATTTATGTCATATAATAAGGTCTATGAGGAAAAAAAAGAGTGCAAAATGTTAAACACTTAAAACTCTGTCTGAAAAGATAGTCCAAAAAATATGCCCCTAAATAAAGAATTCAGATGTTTTGATAGGTTTCACAATATTGACATTGTCTCCTGACTCCTAACTAAAACCAATGGTACAATATGATGAGATAAGGAAATGCTGACATATGTGTAAGAGCTGAATGCAAAGCAATTTTCTGATCTGTGGGAATTTTTGAGATTTTATGACTCACTCAGGACAAAGAAAAAGAATTGTGTGGTGTCATAATAATAAAAAGACTTATTTGATCAAAACATGGTTTTTTTTCTGATAACTGACTTCTATTTTTTTAAACTTTCACAATATATCAATGAAAATTGCCAAATAAAAAAGTAATTTTATGTCAGAAAGATGACATTTCCTCTTAAAAAGACCAAAAAAAGGTGTTTTGACAATTTGGAATTCAAATTATCCTGAGACTTACTAAAACCAACACTTTTCCTTGAATAGGTTCAGTTTTGACATATGGAACCTTGTAATGAAAACTGCTTTTTAATGAGAATGCTTTAATTAGTTTTACCTTTTTTCCTTTCATGGCAGTGTCTGGCTTATGACATTCTAATAGAATAAGAGTTATCTTTAGATTCTTAAAGCATTATCTGAATAGTTTTCCATATGTTACTTTGGTTTATGATAGATTATAATCATATTTGGTAATTACATTTTTCTTCTATCATCAGTCATCTGTATGTTTGATCAAGAATGCAATTTGACATAATCAATTATGGGATGTGCTTCAGCACTAATGTTAATGGATATTTTTTACATTATCTGAACCAAGACATTTATTATAACTGATCAAAAGACGTTTTTAGCTTCCCTGAAACTCCATGACATACTGAGAGATGCAGATGTATTTACTATATATTCAGCCTTTATGTATGCAGAATAATTGAAAATTCAAGGACTTAAACATAACATTGCTGTAAAGCCTTCAGAGAAAAATATAAATCGCAAGAAGAAATTTGAAGAGAGATTTTTCGGATTGCACCAAACTCTTGTCATTGAGATTTTTCAGAAAACTGCAAGTCATGTGTATGGATGAACGAACTTTTAGAAGTACCAGTTTCTCTAAGTGAAAACACTGAGATCTTCTAAAAAAGTGACACATCTTGTTCAATGCTGTGATCAAATATATAGAAGTGAATGCCTGTGTCACATATATGATTTATAACATAAGCAGTAGAACATCAGCAGTATGTATAAAATGTAAGGATAGTAAAATCCTTTAAATAATCAGCGTTTAAATGGTTCCACTTTTCAATTTAAATTCTCTAGTGTTTTCTGTCCAGAGGTGTGTCACACACAAAAATTAATTAGTAATGCCATCCCAATACTAAAGCATATTACTGTTGAATCCTACAGAAAAACACAAGTCTTATTGCGGAAGAGTTTTTAATATGAAAAGGCTGAATTCATCAGGCAAAAGAGGTTCATTTAGGGTGTTAATGTTCTCATCACCTCCTAATCTGTTTCATTTTCACAAAAGTATGCCCAGAAGGTGGCCCAACACAATTTCCTCACACTTTCAGTATACAGAGATTTGATCTTGAGGAAATTGAATGCTTTGCATTCCAGTGATGTGAATATTCACTTCATGGTTCAATCCTGGCATCAATGGCATGAAAACAACATCCTGGGTCTCAGCTGCAAATCTCTCTGCTTTGGACCACAATTACACAGTGTTGTCAGCCACTTCATGCCTATGTCTGTTGACATTAATTACAAACACTTCTTCTTTCACTGTGCTATGTATAACTACCATAGTGTTTATATGGGACTAGAGGTGTACAGTTGCTTCATTCCTATGCCCCCCGATAGCTACAGTATTGCTTTGTGATAGGAGACGACATCGGAAAAGTTGTAAAGGAAGCACAGCTGATAAACTCCAGGTTATTAATATTATGTATTATTCTGTAAAGGTCTCAGGCCTGCTGACATTGGATACAGAAATCCAAGAAAATGAGATTCTTGCTGCAAACAATTCAGAGTCCTAAAGTGCTGTCTCACCAGTGCAAACCTATGGGAGACACACTCACAACTCTAACATTCAAAGTTATACCAATAACCACCTTGGCAGTGATCTTCACGGAAGAGCATGAAAAAAAACATGTGGCAGGAGGCAGAAAGTAAGGAGGAATGTGATTTATGGATTTAATGACCTTAGGAACAAGTTCATGAAGGTCTTTCCAACTATGCTTTTTTTCATCCCAAATGTTCACTGCACACATGCTCCTGCTTTGTAGACAATTGCTAGATAAGCTTTGGAAAGAAGTGGTAGAAGCACCTTCTGCAAGGGAGCAGTGTCTTTCTGTAAAAGGAAGAGCATTAGAAGACATATCAAGTACAGAGTTCTGCTGAGCAAAGTTAAAAGCATGAGATGATTGATATTTCCCCTGGGATTCCACACAGAACAGTAAGGACTTGCCAAGCTCTCCGAAACTCTGCATTTCTATTTGCTTTTCTACCTAAAGGAGGGCATTTCTGTTGAGCTTGCCTGGATTTTGAGGATCCTGGAAAGATGTGATTACAAAATGCTAGTCAAAGAATGTAAAAACTGCTGCAGATACAGAAACAATCTGAAAACACAGCAGAAGCCTCTGAAAATGGAGTCGTTTTTCTGCCAGAACAATTATAGTGTAATCAAAGTTTCATTATAAATGAAACTGCAATTCCCACATTGCATATATGAAACAATTAGTGACTTTAATTTGCTTCACTATAAATGGAGGTTTGCTATAGCTGAGTTTGCTATGAAAACAGAGTCAGGTAATTCTGTCATAATGTTACCTGAATGTCTTCAAATTCCCTGTACACAAATATTTTCGGATACAAGCATTTTTTATCTTTAAACTGCCAAAACCATACTGTTCTGTAAAGGCAACTTATTACCTTTTCTCCCTGAGAAATTGTCAAATATTCATGTGAACCCCGCTGCTGCCCAGACGAGGTCTTTAAAGTAGACACAAGTTAGCAGATGTGGCAATATAATGTAAAAATCAGCCTGCATTGGCACTCAGTTTGTACTTTTGCAGGGCTCTAAAACAACCTGGACTATCAGAGTGTATGTGTCAGCATTACTGTGTGTCTTGGAGAAATACCACTTACAAACAATCCTACACAGACAGCTCATACCTTCGATCTGACTGCAATGGGAGTCAGTGAAGTTAAAAGTTCGGAGGAGAAGAGGTGGAGACAAAGTGGATCTTGGCTCTGTTTCCCCTTCATGCCAGCCACTGTAACTGAACTGCACGTGGGTTGCCGCAGTTTTTAGATGTTTTGAGCCAATAGTAATAAGCTATTTTTCCATGTCCCCTTCCCCAACCAACTGAAAGAGCGAATGAGTAACTATGACAGTACTTCATCTGTACTTCTGGAAGATCAGTTTTCTTGGGAATATTTCTAAGTTGGTGTTGGTCCCATTAGAGTCTTTTCCTCACCTCTGTGACAAAGAATCATAAGCAAGCCCATTTTAGGTAGGCTATGTGCTATTTCCTGTATGGGGTTGGCTTTGTAAATTTTGGGTATTTACCTCATTTCTATATGGCAAAGCAGAGTGAAACAAAAGAATTTTAGGTCATAGATCAAATGTAGTTATTGACTTGACTGGAGTAGCTGGAAAATAATCTGTTCCAAAATAGTTAATTGTTTTTTTAAAAATAAATAGGAAGAAATTTGCTACAGTACAGGGACTGTGGAGGCGCTGACCTAGAATACGCTGCCAAGGAGAATCAAGAAGGATATGTCAAAAGACACTCCCCAAAGGGCCAGATGACAAGGGACAAGGGGCAGCAAAAGCTGAATGTGGTAGTCGCTGGGTTTCATAAGGGCAATCCTGTACAGTTTGTGCCTACTGGCTCTGTGGTGCAAGTGAAAAAGATGACTAGAGCAGAAATAACACCCTGGGAAGTAAGTAGATGATAACAGTAGGTGATATGCAGACAAAAAAATCCTCCTAAAGTGAAGGACAATGAGAGCTCATACCTAACTACTGTGGCAATCAGTAGATTTTTTTTGGCCTAGAGGGATGGTTGCTATAATTTGTTTCTCCACCTGGTAGTCAGAGTGAGCAGATTTCCACAGCATGAGTACTCAAGCATGTGTGCTAAGCCTGCTGAGGAAAATGAACAGCATCTCCACATAGGACCTGCATATACCTGCCTATAAAACTGTCCTTGACTACACTGGTGAAGTGTATGTCCTAATTGTGACTTTTTCTATTTTTTTAACAGAATGCAGTCATTTAAATAAACCTTCAATGGAAACTTAGACAACTAAACTACTAAATGAAAATTGACAATGTCGTCTACAGAGGTTGCTTATTTTCAACATCATCAAAAAACGGTAATGATTCCATGTTCAAAGTATAAATGGTGGAAATGGAGACCAAGTGTTCTGTGGGTTACCAGGTATTTTTAAAGATTTCATTCCTGTCCTCTCAAAGAAACGGGGCAGCTGCTAACCCACCCCTGCCCCCAAAACATCATGGATCTCTTTCAATCTTTCCCAGCTTGGACTCTACCAATGTCTGTCTGCTCAGGAGCTGTATGGTACATAAAACCCAATCCCTGCAAATGTTACGACATGGCCCTATCCTGGTGGATAGCAGGTCAAATGATTGTGAGTGAAATATAGTCATAATAAGACATTTATTTCAATATTTTTTTTAATTTGTCATTTGCAAAGGTGTTTTGTAGGGGCTTTAATTCTCTGCAGGCCTTCTTCCAGTGGGTCTCTTCCAACCTGGTTATTCTATGATTCTATGATTCTACCTGACAGGTTCTATCTGTCAGCTGGGGCTGCACACCCAGCAGTGCTTTGCCAGCAGCTGGGAAAATCCCAGTGATGCTGAGCTGTACCCAGCAAGTACAGTGCCAAGCCAGGCACCTGCGCCAGCCAGCACACTGTGGGTGAATGGGAGAGAGCTGTAGAGAGAGCAGGCACAGAAAGCTCATTCAGCCTCAGCACGGACTGGCAGCCTCTGCCACAAAGCACTTCTGGGGCTGAAGAGAGATTTCACTTTGTGAATGGATTCAAGGAATGAAAAAAAGGAGCCAAGGAAAATTATTGACTCAGTAAGGTTTCCATAAAATTCAGGGTTTTTCCACCTAATGCTTTTTGGCTCTGTATCTCTAAAAACCTTACAGATCGATCAAGATACTGTTAGGAAATCTAATTAAGTGCCTGCAATAATAAAGATGACCTTCTTCTATAGGGTTTTTTTCTAGATTGGACTTTTATGGGAGAAATTGAATCCTGGTACAAACAAAGCATCTCTGTATATTCCAGTGAAATTTTGCTTGCTTTAGAACTAGTTCTCCTCTTTCTCTCTCTAAATGTCAATTTTATTCTGTTTCATGTATCACTTTATTTTCATCCCTCCTCTAAGTGATACTTGAGGAAATGAGATGCCTGAAATAATCAAACAGCAAAAGTCAAGTATGCAAAAATTAAAAACCAGCTACCCATTTAGGCTAAACCAACTGATCTTGGTCATGGAAATTTTCACAGTTTGAATTCTGCTCATGTCAGCAGCTAGCAAAGCTCATTGTTTTCTGGAGATTGTTTTGTGGCCTATAAGATACAGATGGATGTTTTCTTCCTGTGGAATAGGTTTTATATCTCCAGCTCTCTGTAGACTAGAAATGGGAACTACATACAGCTGCACAGAAGGGGATTTCAGCTCACCTGTGAAATATGGAACAATTGCTGCCAGGCCTGGAAGGATTTCAGACTATCAGACCTTCAAATTGCTTCTGAGATTGTGTATGAATAAAAATTGTTGTAAGCCATTTTTAAGAAGTTCAAACTGCTGGAGAGAAGCTAGATCTCCTTTTCTATTCAGCAGGCACAGTCTGCAAAAGGCCAGCATAAACAATCAAGCCAGACCCCTGGCAGTGCCATATTTATGGGTAGCGCTCTTCAGGAGGATCTTATTTCTTATTCTCTCACAGATGAGGAAATCCCCCTACCCTATTCCTTCTGCCTTCCTAGAATACCATAAGTGTTAAGCTTTTTCAGGAAAGTACCATAGCTTTCCTAGGGTCCCATCAAGTTTTAGTTTTCCTTTAAATAAAAACAAGTTTGAGCATCAGGAGTCTTTGCCAGAGCAGCAAAGAGCCCCTGAAAAATACCTCACAAAGGAGAAGGCTGAAACACCAAGAGTGGACATACTGCTAGTTTTGCACAAGCTTCCAAAGTGCTAATCATGCTTTTATTTCTCCAAAGTGCTAATCATGCTTTTATTTCTTCACAACAGCTTTTTATGTTATCCTTCTATTGCTAGGCATTGCATCACCAGCTTTAATTTCTGGTATGTGAACATGGTGGGTGTACATGGGGGCTGCTACTGTGTCAGTCATTTCCTCATTCCTTGCAGTGACTGGGAGAGCAAGGAGCAAGCAGGAATACCTGGCCAAAAAGCAACAACATGCAGTCCAAAAAATTTGTGTTCCATATGATGAGAAGCATGGGTGGCAGTGGGGGACAGTGGCAAATACAAATAGGAGCTGAGGGACGAGCATTGCTTGTGAGTGATAAAAGATGAAGAAAATGTAAGAGCTGGTGTAAGGGGAGTGCCCACAAGATAAGGTAGATGTTGACAAGTCTGTTAAGTACAGGAGCAACCAATGTAGTATCAAGAACTGCCCTAAGACAGAGCTGAGATGAAAGCCGTGTGCAGAATTGACTAGTCCCATTTCTGAGACACAATAAGGACTGGAAGCATCAAATGTTCATTCTTCTGTCTTCAGTTTTCATTCTTATTCTCAGAGATATTCCACTGGTACTCCACGAGAAAAGCTTTGCCCTTCCTCATTGGATATCAGGGTAAAATATCAAATCCATAGTTGCTGGAAGGTATCTACCTTTCCCTGCCCACAAAGGGAGGAAGAGGAGGGAAGGAGCACTCACAGACTCTGAACAGCTGTGTAAGAGCCCATAACTAGAAAGATACTGGTAATAATCTGCAAAATAGTCTTTTAGCCCTTGCCGGAGTTGTAGGCAATTTTGAAAGCACAGCAAAGGCAATCACATGAAAGGCTGTGATACTAAAGATGTGAGACTTCACATTGGATGTTTTTCTTAGGCATGGGAAGAAGATGATTTAGGCTGTTAAGACTATAGCTGATCAAAGTTATTATTACAGTTTACTTGTTTTGTGATTTTCCCTCTACTGATTTACGTTATATTGCACTTACCAGTGTTTAAAGGCAAGATCAAATACTGAGATGCTATGTTTGTTAGGCTCAGGGCAGAATGAGAGTTTTGGTCCATGCTTAGCTCCCTCTGCATACTATGTTAATCTGAGTTTATACTACTCCTTCAAGAAGGTCTGTGATAAAAGACCTCCATGCTCTCCTATGGGGCTGCTTCACAGAAATTCAAATGTTGTTGCATGCTTTGCAGCTCTCCAAAATTTTGGAACTAGAATATTTGTGCATTTCTTTCCTGACTGCCCTAATAAAAAACTTATTTTATAATTGAGTGAGTATATGACAGTTTAATGGAAACTTCTAAAGGCCATTAAAGCATGAAGTACCTGTAGGACTTGTTTAAAGTGCTGGGGACATCTGGCAAGCCACCAAGTTGACGAAAGCCTTTGGTGTTTCATGGCAGTCACAATAAAGCACCGCTGAGGGGGTTGGCTTGACTCAAGTTCTTATTTTCCTACTCAATTTTTATGCCTTTTACTTGCAATTAAATGAAGTGAACATGAAGTTTTACGCTTATTTCAGATTTAATTATGAAGCCATGCTTTTGGCACCATAATAAAGTGGAACGCTTTTACTTAGGAAAATCTCTCTGGCTTTATATCTTTGCCTACTGGTATGAAAACAGAGATGAAGGATTCTGCTTAGAAGACCTTTGACCTCTTGAGTTAGATGACAACCCTACAACCATTGAGTCACTCTTCTGATATTTGTGGTAAAAAAGTTTGCTAATAAAAATCCTTTGAGGCCACAGAGCCAAAGGGATTTCAGCTGAGAAGAATTCTTATCAAACTATGGATACCCTGGAGAGGCCAACAGGGCTCTGTGTGGTGCAAGGATAGTGTTACAGCTCATTCTCCTAGCAGTAATGCACCTGCCTCAAAAAATAACTCTTACAGTACTGTAAAACTATCAAACTACTTTAAAAACACCTGCAGTTTTTTTTCTTTCTTATAGAAATATGCTTAGTTTAAGTGCAGAGTTTGTCCAGCTTAAAAGAGGCCAACACTCAAATAAAACAAATAGCAGAAAAGGTCCAGAGGCCAGTGCCCTGGCGCCAGGACCCAGGAGATGTATTCACAGTGGCAGTCACCACTACCAACAGCATGCAAGTTGCCAGGTTCAGGAGGCTGGAAGCAGAACAGAGTTACAGCCAGCAATTTGGAAATTTCATGGTGGAGACAGAGGCGACACAAATGCTTTTGCATAAGAGCAGCACTCAGGAGAAATATCTGCGGCTAGAGACAGATTAAAGCTGTAGCTTAATAGATGAAAGATCTCAAAAATAAATGTATGTACACAGCAAGCTGCCTGGTTTGCCTGAGTGAAAGTAAGTTTTCAACAATAATTTCCTTATGTATCAGATTAGTTGACTAAACATATGGTTCTGAAAGTACTGGGAGATGACAAAATTGGACACTTAACATTATCTACTTCTGTGTCTACAAATACCAGAATATAGTTATCACAGCTCTAATGTGCAGGGCAGGATTAGTGGGAGATTTTTCCCAAATGGCTGGAGACTGAAGGACAGGCTGCAAGGTAGAGGAGAGGTTGCTCAGTTCAGAGAGGCCTGGCTGAGGCATATTGAGAATTTCATTTTTTTTCTGAAAACCCTTTAGGTGTGCTTCTAGTTTGGTACTCTGAATTGCTGGTCAATTTTCAGAGTCTGGGCTGAATTGCTCCTTGGTGAAATCCATTAGCTGCAGATGGAGAGACAGAGTGGAAAGTTCCTTCCCTCCTTGCTCCAGTGATAATTAGTTATACAAAGTGGAATGATTCTGATGACATGTTGAGTCTCCAGCTCACAGTTTTACACATTCTTGTAAGAACAATGAAACTCAAAATTATGTCTTTTGTGCTGCTTGGACCTTGAGCATGTAGCTCTCAAGGGAGTATTCTGGTATCTGACTAGGGATGAGGCTGTCATCCTGGGCCCAAGAAATATTTCTCTATCAAAGTGTTATTGTAACAGCTGCTGCAGTTAAAGGCAAAGGAGAAGAAGGGAAGGTAAGGGGAGGAGAGAAGAGGGGAGAGGAGGGGAGAGGAAAGATTAAATTGTTTACAAAAAAACTCTTAATGAGGACTAGAAGTACAAAGTGGGGAAATACATTGTACTGACTTGGCAAAAGGTCATTCACCTCTACATGCAATAAGAAGAAACCTACGCTGGGGTGGTGTATACAACATGGGTGCTTTCATTTTTCAAGGATCTTCAAAAAAGGGATGAAAAGGACAGGGAAGACTGACAGAATATCTTCAAGGATTAGTGAAAATGGCTTCCACTGAAAAATGTGAAATACTCAGTCTATTTACCTAACCATAGAGGTGCTTGAGAAGTAACTGATTTACAGTAGATCAGTACCCTCAAATATACTTTGTACTAAAGGGCTAACCTGTCCCATAGGAAAGGGCTGGACAGGAAGCTATGGCTAGAATGAAATGCTAGATCAATATTAGAAATAAGGTCTTTTCTTGATACTGAGATTTTTTAACCTTGAACATATGATGAGATGAAGTAATGCAGTCTCTATTTTAATTTTCCAAAGCTTGCTGGAAAATAACTGAATTAGAAGATATCTTACAGTTTAGTTAAACACATGTTATTGGATCCACTGGACTCGGTGAACTATGACTCAACTGAATTAAATAAAAAGGAGGTTAAACAAGGTGTCCTTTCAAGATCTCTTTCAGCCCTAATTTTCTCTAATGAAATAGCCCTTGTGGTTTTAAAAGCTATATATGCCTGAATGGAAATATCTGAACAAATTTGTCTGTGTCTGCTTGCTTTATATTTATCTGCATCACAAGTGGTAACTGTACTTTATGAGGAAACACTGGTTTCCTTTAAGCTCATTGAACTTCACAATGAAGCTCCAGTGCTTCTTTGTCTACATGTCCTGTCACATACCCTGTGTTGCATTGATCATCAGATGGGCTGCATTGGATGGGCGTTTGTCCAAAGTACCACTGTCTGAATCATCTCAAGGAAAGCAACATTCGAGAAACATTTTTTTAATTGACCTATGTCTCTTTTCTCTTTACTCAAAGACTGCCCACGCAGAAAATGAGAGCTATCCCTGTCACTCTTCCAAGGGAAACATATTGCCTTTCAGCACTTCTTTCCCTGAGCCTTCCTCCTATCCTTTGTATGGTTATTTGTGTTCAGCTGCTCTGCCTGTGCATCTCTCCCTCTCTCTCTCTCTCCCTTTCCCCCCCCACCTCTCTCTCTCTCTCTCTGTGCTGCTGCCGAACTGCAGCTCCCACTGGAATTTGCACAATCAAAACCAGCTCTCATCTCAAACAGTGAATCACAGCACCTGAAGAAGGAGAACAGCAAATTGAGCACGGTAGCCTTGCTGCTTATGTACCATGAGGTACCAGTAGCACCAACAGGACAGAAGGACCTGGCTTTATGTGATACCTTCTTCGCCAGAGATTTGCTGCCTGTGATCTGAAAGCTGTCACAGGTTTTTAGAGGAGTGTGTATTTAGGTGACGTGTTTAAGAAGATAATAGCCTGCTGCATCTGAAAGCTGAAAAGACTGCTGGTTGCTGCTGCTGCTGCTGCAGTAGCTGGTGCATCAGGATGAATGTGTAAAGGATAGCTGCCTGAGCCATGCTGATGAGTCTCCTGTCCTGCGCTGTCTTCATTAACTAAAGGGTTACAGAAGAAAACAGATGCCCTAAGCAAGTGCCACACTGGATCTATCACTGTGTAGCTTTCACTGTGGAAAATGGTCAACAAAGACATGAATGGATTTCCAGTCAAGAAATGCTCAGCCTTTCAGTTTTTTAAAAAGAGGGTAAGATTTTCCTTTAATTTTTAATTCTTTCTTTTTACTTTTTTTTTTTGTTGTTAATGCATTTGTTAATTTGCTAGAGCTGCAAGAAAGTCATTAAAGAAGGAAGGTGTTTTAATGCCAGTTTCCTATGGTAATGAGCCCATGGCATGGGCAGTTTCACCAAACACCCAGGGCAATAGAGCTGTAGGCAAAGGGGAGATGGGGAGGGAGACGGGGGGACCGAAAGGCATTACGTCAGCAGTCCGTGCTGTGGAATGTATATCTCGATCAAGGCTGACCACAGTGCTTGACGCAATGCAACCAGCCATTCAGACTGGCAAAATACACTCCAAAGCAGAGTGCAGGGTTGCTGCAGCTTGTTTCTGACTCCCTCCTCCACATCCACCTAGGGGTACGACTCCCTCCACACCTTTCATTCACTTGCCCGAAGTGCGGCATTACCCACCTCCATTCATCATCTGCAGAAGGGGGAATGAAAAAAACCAGAGGTGTTTGTGAGATCAGCAAAATATTTCACAGCTTGTAGTTTGCCTGTAATCACAATTAACACAGGAGAAAAGAATAAGACTGTGGTTTGGTTTCCTTTTATATGCTTTAACTTGGGCATATACATTAGGTTTTCTAAAAGATCTGCTGCATATTCTATTTGACTGCTGATTTCCTCAAGGAAATGAAAATGTAACACTCTCTCTCATCACTTGAGTTAAGTCCTGTTTCTTTTACTCTTTTATAGTGATGGTGCTGCACACTGCCTGTGTAACTTAAGCAGCAAAGTAATTTCCATGTGACAGCAGTATGTCTCAGTAAGACCCAGACAGGAGAAGCAAAGAGAAAGGGGAAAGAGAATGGTAGCAGGGACTCCCCTGTGGAAATAATTTCCTGAATGATTAAAATGACTGCCCTTTCTTTAAACAGACTGGAGTAGAGGTAGATAAACCGCTCCATTCACTAATTCGTTCGTTCATTCATTCATTCATTCATCCATCCCCATTCATTCTGTTTCTTCATTATGCCAAGAATATGGTCAGTCCATTAAACTCTTCAGGCAAAGAGAGTGAACCCTACACCAGCCAGTCATTTGAAAGCTAGAGTCAAACCTTTTTGAACACCAAGTTGTCAGATTTAAGAGACGAACTTGAAAGTACTAGCAGGGTCACTCAGAGGAAAAAAGTGTGTTGTTTGCTGATATTCGCTGTTTCCAAGGCCACTTGTGGAAACCTCAGATAAACAGCCCAGCCAACATGTAAACTAAGTCCATAAAAACGGTTCTTATTCCAGGTTGCTTCTGGTTAAGTGTGTATATTTGATATTCAGCTCATCAAAAAGATTTATTTAGTTTTCAAAATTGCTCAAAGGTTTTAATATAAATGTATTGTTAAAGTGGAAACAAAGTGTTTTGCAGTTCCTGTGTAAGGTTAATTATTGGCAGTTGTCTTCTGCCTCTGTTTAGAGATAAGACAAGTTATACTGGAAGCCTTTACATCATTTCATTCTAGAGGCAGAGAAAATTGGGGGGTTTAGCTATACTAATTAGCTATACTAATAATTAGTGAATTTGTCATTGAAAAGATTGTTGATTGCAATCACATTTGAAGATATTGGCATAGCGATACAGTCCTGGGCAGTGGATCGGGTCAAACAGCCATTTTTAGATTTTGAGTGGTTTCATTTTATCAGTTGTTGCATTTTTGCTATTGTGATGAAGACAGATGTAATCAATAAAACCAATTTAGAGACACAAAGGAAATTCCCTCCCTATATATTTCTGACCATATATGTATGTATGCATTAACATTTCTTTTACCCCATTGTCTTCCTCCCAGAAAATCCTCTGCAAACTAACATTAAGCATATCATTGTTCCTACTCAGTGATTGAAACATGTACAAACAAGAAAAGCTACATATTTGTAATGTTACTGGCTCCCAGTAAGATATCTTGCATTTGCCTGTCTGGTGACATACTGCATTTAACTACTGAGAAGGTAGGGAAAGATGGTTAAAAACATTCAGTGTGGTTCCCTACCGATGCTCCGATGTTCACTCTGGCTGAATAACAACCAAAATCCTGTGCGTACAGAAGCATAGCTGCTAGGTTTCTTGATTTGAGTCTAGTGTATGATTTCATTATTTGTTTGACAGTTGAATCACGCAGCACCAGTGGGCCATAAACACACCAGCAACTACTGGATGCATCTTATATTGATGGTAAGAGGCAAGTCTTGCCCTACAAACCTTGGCAGACCTGACTGTGGGGTGAGGTATTACTGTCACTGCTTTACTGATGGGTGACTGAAACCCAGAGAAGGAGATTTGTTATCTGGGTAATGCGTAGGTTTCTCCCAAATCACGGACAGGGACTATGATGAAACAAGGCATGGGACCTCAAGTTTAAAGTCACTCAAGTTTAAAGTCACTGTATCTGTCTCCTAAAAACCCTCACATTTCTAGCACAGGTGCTTTCAGTCTGTTTCTAAAGAACACATACCTGTCTAGATTAGAACACCCTGAAGTTCAGGAATTTGTACTCTTTTTTTCAACTCTGTTAGATTCTTTTGGAAGAAAGTACCAGATATATCTTCATTGTTTCCCTTTACCATTGAACTTTATGTTTGCAATAAATTGCAATTCTCTTTGTTGCTCTGGCCAAGAGTGCAGAAACAACTGGCAGAGTACTGTGGAGTTAGAATACGCTGAAAGTGCATTCAGATTTTGACTTGAATTTGAGGACCAGAATTTTTTTTAAGCCTGGTGTTTTCTCTGATGACAAAGCACTGACCCTCTGGGATGCTGCCTGCTGTGTCAGATGATTCAGAGTATGGGCTAATCATGTCCGGAGGTCAGAGAACAGGAAGGAAAAGCTGAAATTAAAAGGCAGCACACTTAATTGAAATAAAAGAAAAAATAGAAACTATTAGTCTTGCAAAATACCCTGTAGCACTTAGTGCTGGCAGGGTTAGAGAAGACAGGTATGGACTTCACCTACTTAAAACCTGCACAGATTAGAAGAAAACCAGATAACTTACACTGTCTGTCTTTTTTCATTGCAAGACCTATAACTAATTGTGACTAGGATCAAGATCATATTTTAATAATTAAATATTTTCTTTTAATTAATGATGACACAAAAATCTAAAAAAGAAAGGGAGAGAAGATGGGACATGTATATGCATAAGGAGGGAATCTGAAATTACTCCAATGAAGATAATTTGTAAATACTGTTGTTCACCTACTCCTAGGTCATAGCGCAAAAAGATCACCTTCTAATTAAAAGACATTATCATTTTGTTGCACATAATTACTTTCATTTTTGTTGCAATCTTTTGTCCTCTTCACTGATGTTGCATACTGGATACAATATAAAAAGCCCACTGACTTAGTTTGGCTACAAATGTCTGGGAAATCTTGCTTTTTCATATATATGCAGCATTTCGACTTCCCTAAAATTGTATTAAATGATATTGTTAATTGGCAGAAGCCACATCCCTCTGTTGGGAGTAGCTGACAGATCTCATCCTCCAGAGCTACAAGGATTACGCACAGAACTGAACCATACCAATTCAAAAGAACACTGAATGTGTTAAACCTGCAAATATGCTATTGCTATTCAGCCAACAGGGCATTCCAAGGCAGAGGGGCCTTTCATTGGAATATACTGCAATCCCTGCTGGATGGTTTCAGGAAGTGGATGTTTGTGGTATTTGCACTGCCTTCTTATACTGCATTTGCCTCCCCTACAAAGACTTTTTGATAACATTTTGCAATGTATGACCTCACTAATTTTGAAATAACATAGTCTTACAACACAACCAACATGGTTAAAGCTGGATGAATGATGAACCGCCTGTGCCACTTAAACACCAGCTGATGATATATGGTAACCTCAATGAACACAGAAATTCATTATCCTTTTAGGTCTGGACCAAGAGCAAACACAATTTTATTTAGAATGTGAAGGAGATAAATGAATGATAAATGGGAAAAGAAATAAGTGTCTTCCGTAAAAGGGAGAAGAAGAAGCACTAAAAAATGCCAGGGCATGTCTTAGAGAAGAAATTTATTGCAGGGATTAGTAGTTTGCTACTGTGAAACCTGATCATGGAAAGAATATCCATAATCCTTTTTCACTGAGAAAATTTACATTAATTAGCAATTTAGGTCAATCTACAGTGAATGTGCAAGAAGGAAGAGAAAATCCTTATATTTGTTTCTATGAAGTTTATCCAAATATGTAATTTGAGGAATTTGTAATTTTGCCTTTCTCCTTTCCAGTTTGATATTTATGGCACTACACACCAGCAACTTTCTCCATCTACAAGCTGAACAGGCTATGTCATAAACATCATCATGTGTGAAGGTGACAGTGAGCAACTGAGGGGACTGCAGAATTACCTGGAATCAGTTTTTCCAGCTGACCTGCTGTATATTATATGACCTATGGCAGATTGTGTTGGGGAAGGCTGTTCTCTGCTCTGTCACTTTTCCAGGTCTGTAAGTCCACTTCAGGACTGAAATCAGCATTTTTGCAGGGTAATAGGGAGCCTACCTACGCGCAAATAAATGAGAGCTGAAGCTGACTGTACCTTACAAAAACGACAGCTTCATATAGGGTGACTGCTATTTTCTTAGCTGCTTCAGCCCATGTCACAAAAACACATCAGTTTAAAAGCTGATTTCCAGAGAGAGGTATCCTGGCTGACTGCAAGTGAGACAAGAGTTTTGCTGCAGTAGAGACTTCTCTCAAAGAGGGGCTGAGCATCCATTACTCTCAGCACTGGCCAAAGCTGTAAGCACCCAGTCTTGCCCACCACAATCCCAAATGCCATTATCAGACTGTAACTTCATACTGCAGACCACAAATGCCATGGTTAAATGTAATTAAGGTGAAGGTGGCCCAATAAGTCAGTCAGGCTTCAGATATGCTATTGACATGCATTGAGCTGACCAATCATTTTCTCACCTTCTGTCTGTCAATCCCTTTACAAAAAAAGCGTATTAATTAAAGACAAGGGATGAAATATGAGAGTTGATGAGAAACTGTGTAAGGCCCAAGTACTGATTTTCCATAAAGAACTTTGCTTTCATCTATCTGCCCATTAAACCAAGTGTGGTTTAGGGTGGGATTACTATTAATATTTTGCTTCTCACCTACCATACAGAAAAGTATTTAAAAGACAAAACTGGCAATGTCTACACAAGAATATGTCTGTGCGTCCCTTCCCATTCAGACTTTTTGAGCTTTGTCTCTTTTCCTAAACATGCCGCATGATTCCTACCACAGATTTGTCAATCTGCTGCTTGAAATTTACCAGATCTCTCTTACTTCTGGGAAACTCACCCTGCTTGAAAATTTAGACATCCTCTTCCATTTTCAGCTTAATTTTACACATGACAATTTTATTCCCCTTTGCTTTTGTACCAACAAAATTCAACGACTTAAATAGCTCTTGCCCTTCGCTCATATGTATAACCACTGGTGTATTTATAGAGAACTGTCATTTCTTCTCTCAGCTGTATTTGGCTAGGCTAAATAAACCAACTCCTTTTGGATAGACTTTCCATTACCCAGTCACCCAACAGACAAAGACAGCTGTCACATTTGCTGGCATAGCGGTTTCTCTGGGGTTACCAAAGCGTCCATATATTCCTCTTTTACTGTGCTTTCTCACAGAGCCCTCTTCACTCTCCATCCTGCTCCTCTTCAGAGTGGGAACTGCAGTCCTCTTCTGCTGAGCACTTCTCACTCATGAGCACAAGTCTAGGTTCTGCACCAAATCCAGCTCCACCTCTAGCTTTGCTCTTGGCAATACACTTTTAGCTAGTTCCATTCTGTCATAATTATTTTTGTAAAAGTACCCTTATTTTCCATTTTGACTAATTAATTCCCATGAGTTACCACTGTCTTACTGAGTTACCAAAGACCATCTGGATTAAATTATCCACATTTGCCTCATCAAAGTAAGACGTCAGGCAGGTTGCATGTTATCTCATTTTCTATTGAGCTGTTTAAAATTTGCTCTCTCTTCAGATGTGGTGAGTTTTGTTTCTATACACATAGTCACATAAAGCTTTTACTCCTTTGCAGTACATCACTCTCCTCCTGGAAAACACAGATACACGGATCACAGAATTCATCTTAAGATTTATTTTTTTTTTATCTCAGCTCAATCTTTCTGAGAAAGCTTTCTTTTTTCCTTTTTTTTTTTTTTTTTTTTAATTTCAGAATCTGACTGGACTTTTCCAGACCCACTCACAGCTGTTCTATGACTTTCTGGTACTTGTTATGCACCATCACTAATCAAATAGCAATGGGGGGTGTGTGTGTATGTGTGTTTCCTTTGAGAGCTTGCTCTGGCTCATTCCTTTCAAGATCAGATTAGATATCACTTGAGCCTGACTAGTGCTTGGGTTTCTCTTCATTACATGTCTTCAGAGCTGAGCATGGCTTCTGTTTGGGGAAAAGCCAGCCATGAGATCTCTGAATCTTCTGCCAAGTGCATATTAGTGCTGTTTTAAAGGCCACAGAGTCTGGAGTTAAGTCCTTAAAGCAACCCTACCCCCCAGTGATGTCACTGCTATCATAACTCAGCTCAGCAGCCTCAGTGTCATCTAACCTCAGTCTGAATATCCAAATTCTCTGAAATATCTTGTGATGCAAGAAACTGCCAGCAAGAAGAACATCACAAAGGATTTTAGACACCCTGGGCTGTGTGGGAAGAGGTGATGCAAATTGAGAAAGAAGACAGCTGTGTCTACTGAAAAATCAATGTTGTTCCTCTGCCAAATGGAGAGAGTGATAAATATAATCTGCAGAGGCTGGAGAGGACTAAGAATCTGAAGCAAATCAGCGTACATGTCACCCTATCTACTAATTAAAGACATGGTTTTGATGAGGTTACAAGCTCACAAGAGAACAAGGGTTG
This sequence comes from Clamator glandarius, assembly GCA_033459285.1. Taxonomy (NCBI): domain Eukaryota; kingdom Metazoa; phylum Chordata; class Aves; order Cuculiformes; family Cuculidae; genus Clamator; species Clamator glandarius. The sequence continues at coordinate 1,535,479 of JAUNZM010000294.1, forward strand.
TGTCTGTGAAAAAAGGAGTCAGAAATTGGAAAGCAAAAGGAAAGCTTATATCCTTCTAACAAATTTGCTGATGTAGATAAGGACAGCAACCGTCTCTGCAGAAAAACATGTAAATGGAGATGCTAAAGCAATGGAAAAACAAGCAAGATCTAAAACCACAAATGAGGCTTGCAAAATCAAATCAATAACACAGAAGCAAGTTATCACAAAATAACTGTTAGTGGTTGTTATTTGCAACAGTTGCTTTTACAGCATAATGATTAAATATTGAGAGTAAGAAAACAATTAATACATCTGAGAGCAATACATTTTAATGTTTATTGAAGACTGCACTGATAAATTTTCAAATCAGGTTACAAGCAATTAACCAAGTCTCAAAATATCCTGGTGAGGTAGAAAACCCATTCCCATTTCATGCACAGGTTAACAAAGAGAAAATAGATAACTAAGTTATTTAGACAAGTTATTATACAAGACAGAAGCTACTCTTTTTTTCCAGATTCTTAACGTAACTTCTCCTCACTAAAACAAAAAATAAAAAAAGATCTTTCCCTTTCTTGAAACAGCAACAGCAAACATCTTCTAGGGTTTGCTGTGGCTGAAAGATATTCAGGAGTTTTGAGCAGATTAATGACACAGGTACTGAAATAATTAGGGTGCTTTTTTTTTCCAAATGGTCAAAAGAAGTCCCTAACACAGTTTTGCTTACATGAGAGCTGCACTAGAAATGCTAGATACTGTGTTAAATTTGAAAAGGTTTTATTTCCAATCTACTCAGTTCATTAAGAAATTGCTGAAGAAAAAAGTATAATAAACAGAGATTCTACCTGCCCTACAAAGTCAAGAATGCCAAGGCTCATGTTTGCATTATAAATGTCTTCCAGCATAGCGATACCCTATCCACGCCCTGCATCGCACTGGGAAATGGCTGGACAGGTGACAGCCTGCGGCCAGAGCCCACTCTGCTCCGCAACCCAGAGCTTATTTCATAGCTCTTATGTCTCCCCTCAGTCTCCTCAAATATGCAAACTTCTGCATAACACCAGAAGCACAGATGGTGAGCTGTGCATGGGTCAGAGGCTGCCTCTTTTTACTTGTAGACATTCATTTGATTAGCATCACCACCAGCAGTAACCTGCTTTGCTTCCCAGCTCTAGTGAAGAGGGAGCAGTGCATGGAGTTAGATGCTGCAGCTCAGTTGCCAAGGCCACTTGTTCAGATGCCAACCTACTTCCTTGTGTGTTTCGGGGCTGTTTATATTTGTAACATTTTACAAACCATGCAGTGAGAGTTCAGTTGTCTTCTGAAATTATCTGAAGGACTACACATGGTGAAAGTGCTTGCCAGTTAGCTTCTACACATCAGGACTCTCCTTAAAACATTCAAAGTCTGCCCTGTGTCTGCTGCCCCATTGCCAGCGGTGTATGGATGTGATATGGGGCTGGAACATGCCCCTAGGGTCCACATTATGGAAAGGCTCCATACCCACCTACCCGCAGCAGCATTCTTCCAGCATCCCAGTGGACTGAGACCTTTTCAGGTGGCATTTTGAAGGGGCTACCTTCTTCCAATCTTAGGCAGTGCTCCAGTAGAACAGACTTCTTGTTGCAACTCTGACTTGGGTGTAGTGTTTGACCCTGGGAAGCCGTCTCAGCTATCCGAACAGGCCAGCTGTCTAGATCACAAGTTTTTCAGGGTAAAGAAAAAGAGATGAAGTTTCTACACTGCCTAAACAAGTCAGGTTCAAATCTCAGTTGAGGCTTCATGAACACAAAAAATATAGTGAAAATCATTAGCCATTGTTGCTGTCATTTTTGTAATATACGTATGGCTGATTGGGAAAGAATTAGGGGGGTTTGTAACTACAAGTGGGAAAGATAACTTTTATTTTATTTCCTGTTTTGTTTTTATTAGATATTTGCTAGACTGTCCTGCTTCATTTGGTTCCTGTGAATGCTTTTTACTGGGGTAGTTAAAGGTCTTCATGTGTATAGCAGAAATAAATAAAAAAGGTTATTAAGCCAGATGCTTGAACTGCAGGTCAGCTATAAAATTTGTAGATGTAGTGCAAAAAATTTCATCCAAGAATAGGTGACTGAAATGGCTTGAAATTCTTTCTACTTAAAGTAATTGCAGATTAGTGAAAAAATGCATAGTTCTTTCAGTATCTTGTTTTCCTAGAAGATCCTTGCCTTTATCTAATGAAAGACTGTTACAGTTTAACTGTAAGTAAGTTGGAATTTGATTAATGATAATTCATTGCTTGCTTTGAAATTAATGACATTTTTTAAGCACATTGTCATTGTTTGACACACTCCGATTCATGCGAAACTTTGGACCCCTAAAAGGTCAACTTAAAGGAATGCTCCTTACAAGAACAGCCTTCGCTAATATCAGCTCTTCTGGTTGGAATGTTGGGCTAAATCTCTCTGCTATAGAGCAGAATCACTGTGGGAATCCTCTATGTATAACCTTTTCTGACTAACTGCTAGGCTGTGACGCAAAGAACTATGAGAAAATGCATCTGAAGATAAGATAATGGAAAGTAATTTTGGAGGAGGACAGCCTGTGACTTAAAAACCTATAATAAAGATAATGGCTATGCTGCTGCTGAAGCTATGTTGTTGGGAGAATACCCAATACTAGGAACTTACAACCTGCAGCTAATGATTAAAAACTGGGATTCATTTCTTGTTTGAACTCTTGTAAAATTGCCTTCTATTGCTTGCTTGTAAGAATCCTTGAAATTAAAGTTTATGTAGATTATTTTAATAATAGATGTGATTATGGTTACAATAATTCAGAGCACCTTATTCAAAATGTCATCTCTACCTCTCAAATAAAGCGATATCTCTGTGGTCTTGCAACAATTCACTCAAACAAGGCCTGATCTCTTGTTGGAAAAAAGGTCCATGAAATGTATCAGAATCTCAGGATCTTTATTTTCTGATCAATGCTTAGGGTTATCACCCACATACAGTGGTAAAGAAAAAATGCTGAAATGTTCTCTGAAATATTTTTTAACATCACGGTTCTTCATTCTGTTGCATATCACATCAAACTTGCTACCCGTCCATATAACCGGAATCCCACCCTATTGCACAGCAAGACATGTTTGCTTATGTGCCTAAAACACCTAGATACAATTATCTGGGTCTGAGCAGGCTTTGGTGAGTAAATTCAGCTGTGATACAGGACTTATTATTCCAAAATACCAACTAGTTGAGAAAACATCTGGAGAAGAGGGAAGAAATAGACATTGTCTAATCCATGTGCCAGATGTACTTTCAGAGGTATTTCAGTTCATATTCAACCCTGGGTCTGCAACCAGAGCAATATTTAGCTCAGTAGTGTGGCTTTTTCTTCTTATGCCATCAGACTGTTCTTTAACTCTGAAAATCTAGATGGACAGAAATGCTACTGAATGCTTAGAAACTCTGTGAATGTGCATGCTAAAGAGGCAGCCTGCAACCATAGGTGTTCATTGGTCACCAGGCTTACAAGATCTGCCATGGAGTAACAGTATTCCCTTCTACATTCAGTAAGGCATGTGGTTGGGCCAGCAATGTCTGTACTGCCCTAAAGGCCCAGCATTTTCAGAGAACCAAACAATGCCAATATTTCCACTGCATCTCTAAAACCAGGGCTTTTGACCCATCCATATCTCACATTTCCACAATCACTTGTCTGTCAAGTTCATACTTCCTGGATCTGCTTCAAATGAAACAACCAGGTTCCTCAAACAAAAGTATTTTGCAAAACATGCCTCTGTGTGGTAGGGCAGAGAAGCCCCTCCTGTTGTCCTGGTGTCAGGACACTACCTTGATTTCTCTTCTGCCTCTTATCTCTGCAACTAAATCCTTGTCTGCACTGAGGTGATGTTAGCTGCAACTTCTTTGGTTATCATTTGCCCAGGTGTGTATAGGGAATGTGAGGTATCTGCTCTTCCATCCATCCATGCCAAGAGTTTTCTCCACTTTAGAACAATCATGCAGTGAAACTGGAATTTGTGCATGTATCATTTACAAAGAAAGAACAGACCTCGTAATAATTCCTCATGCAGTGACCTACAGTTCAGTCAAAGTATATAAGGCTGGGAATAGGTCTGCTTGATTTGGTGTAGACTCATGTTTTGGGTTCCATGAAGGCAAGTGTGTAGCACCCACTGTGCTGTTCTGGTGGCGATCTCCAATTAGTTTTGAAGACTTTTTGTGTGCTTCACAAAATATTTCCAGACGGAAAACCATCTCACTGAATTTTCCAAAGGGGTTCAAAATCTAGACATAACCATATATGTACACAGAGGTAGATCTATTGGAGTGAATCCAGAGAAGGGCCATAAAGATGACTAGAAAACTGTAGCAAAAAAACTTTCCTATGAAGACAGGCTGAGAGAGTTGGAGTTGTTCAGTGTGAGGAGAAGGCTCTGGGAATATTTTATAGCAGCCTACCAGTACTTAACAAGGACCTACAAGAAAGCTGGAGAGAGACTTTTTACAAAGGCATGTAGTAATAGGACAAGGGTTATGCCACACCATAAGCATTTCCATAACATATCTCTATTTGTATTTGAACAAGCCCATATTCCCACACAAGATCCTGTGGACAGACAGTTTCTGTGCTATGTCACTGCCCAACTAAAAGAAAAAGGGATGCATAAGCATCTCTTAATTTTTTTTTTTTTGGGTTGCTTAAGGTATAATATTTCATGCAGCATGTCAGACAAAATAATCTCTTAGCTCAAGATCTCTGACACCAGCAAGCCCCTTGGAGGGATGAACAGGCAAGAAACAGTGCAGTCCTCAGGAGGAAACTTGGAATCTCCATGCATTACACTGGTCCTGACTCTTCTCTTTTAGCTCCTGTACTTCAGTTTGTCAATGTCTTTCCAGTGCATAATATTAGGAGTTACGATGCACTTGGAGGAAATGGGAGATCTATGTTTTTGATAAGGAGGTTGATTCACCTTGTCAGAAGTATCCATTAGTGCCCATTCCTTCCTAAGCCTGTGATTTCCATGCAGATACCCTTCACCAGCTCCTGTGAGAGGAAAGAGTCTAATTTCAAATTCAAAAGTTTATTTTCTATGGCTCTTCTATTGTGCTGCACTTTCGTGTGCACAGTACAGCACTAAGGGAGAAAAGATGACTGTGCTGGAATATCTTGCCTGGACTAAATAAATTTTTTCCATGTCTATGGAAAATTAAGAAATGCTGAAAGAATAAAAGGTCAGAGCTACTCTGAGATTGTTCATTCCATCCCTAGTTATTCAGTATACAATAAGTCTGAAAGAATTGTAATTAGATATGAGAAAAACCTGGTGAGGTTCTCTTTATATCCAGTTCCAAGCATGCTGGCAGTCGTCCAGAAGTTAAATATATAAATAAATTTTCTTTTCAACAAATTTCTTCTGTTCTTCATACTGCTCTGGTTTTATCCCCCAAAGCCCAACCCACCTGGGCCTTCCCCATTTATAGGTCTATACTTTATAGGTCTATACAGACCCAAGGGGAGAGATTCCTTATTCTCCACTGCAAGCTTCTAAGGAGTCCAGTCTAACACTGCGCTTTATGAAGCTCTTGGAGGCACTTGTGTGAGCTTTGGAAAACCCCAGCAGCTTCTGCACCAAAATATCTTTGCAGATCTGTACATTAATATAGGATCCAGACACACATGTTGAGTTTCTCCAGTGTAGGTATGCCATGTAAAAAATAAGGCCCCTTGTCCTAGCAGGTTAATTGAAGGCAGTTGTGTTGTATGCCCAGACTCTCCACACTGTCAATGAGTGGAGCAAGTCACATGGACTGCAAGGAGCCAAGAGTTTGGTGTATTTGCTGTTTTGAAAATGTTGTCTTTAGCAAAGGAGTCACTGGCCCAGGACAATATTAAGCTGTGGTCTAATTTTCCTTATTTTGTGGTCACATTAATAGAAAAACTATTCAGTCCATTTAAAAACCTGGCTAACTTGCCTGTCTCAAGCATTTCCTCCTTCTACTTCCCTTCTTCAATTTCTATTTGCTTTCAGTGAAGGTAGTTCTTCAAGCAAAGTGGTGCTTCTTTCTCTATTTTACTTATTCTTTGACAAGGTCATTTACATTGAGCAGGAAGAGCAATGTAAAAAGATTTACGCTTCAAACTGAAACCATGTAGATCCTCCTATCTGCAGGGTATTTTCAACAGTAGATGCTTTTCTCTGAAGTCAGAGTTATTGTATAAACAGATCAGCCTCAAACACTCAAAGAATGTTGGCTTTCTCGGAGGAAAAAATAGTGAGCTTCTACCTGAAATGACTTTTTGCAAGAATTAGGCAAAAGAAAGCATGTGGAATAAGAGACCCAGAACAAGCTGCTTCAGTCACAGGCTTCCCAAAACCAACAGCCTTCACATGTGGGAAACTCCAGACCTCCAGCTGATAAATAGTATTGGTGAGTTACACTTCAGCTTGTGTTTCAAAAACAAAGATCTTCATTGCCCTCATCTTGTTAAAAAGCAAAAACCATGACAAATAAAAGTGCTGGGCAATGTTTCTTGTGTGTGTGACCATGCCCTTGAAAAAATACTAAGCTAAGAAGGGAAATACTGTAAATGGCAGGAAGAAAGCCACCCATGTTTCATACCTCTTGAGTGTGCCTGGTTTGCATCTGCTACTACATTTTTCACTGAAGATCTTTTATTTCTTTTGTACATATGAATGACTGTTTATGACTGGCAGTTTGAAAATGTGGCTTTACTCTGATTAACTCTACTTTTTGCCTGTACTTAGCCCTTTTTATGATGATATTTCTCAAGCTATGTTAAAACATGAGCAAAACCAACACATGGTACAATTTATTGAAATAGCAGGCAGGTTTGACAGGTGCAGAAAAAAATTGCTTGGTTTCACAAATTGAAACAGCTGCAGTTTTATAGGTGATGAAATTGCAATGGGATAGGGTTTCACATTTGTTAGTTCATCTTGTGTTTGCTGTTTTGTTTTTGATGCATTACATCATTTCCCATCCTCCAAGGAGGAGACTGAGACTTCCTCAAGTGGATGAAGCATCTTGTCTCAGCAGGGCGAAAAGCTTGGTAAAAATTCAAACAAATTTCAGAGTAGACTGAAATGTGAGTAGAAAATAATAGTTTTCTCCTCATGGGACTATAAATAAATGTTGCTTGCAGCTTCGGGTGCAGGAAGTGCGGTAGATGTTAATTCCAAATCTCGTATAGACTGCGCTCAATTTCATTATGTGTCTTAAAAGAATATCATGCATGGGAAGTTTTGAATCATTAAAAAACAAATGTTACCCTCATAAGAATCTTTTTTTTGAAGGATTTCTTCTTTCACTCTGTGCAATTGCTACAGGAAGGAGTATGTTTTCTTTTCAGATTATTCGGGACCATATGTTTTCCTATCGTGACAGGGTGTGTATCAAGTAGATAATCCCCATAAATTCATTTTTATCACCCTTGCTGGGAAAAATTAAGATGAAAAATCAATGACAGTTCTTGAAAGAATTGAATACATTTGGCACTGGATTAATTTGTCAAAACACTTGAGTCATAAAAACTTCTGCTAACTTGAATCCCCACTGAAGACAATGGTTTAAGACATTAAAGAGTTCTTGTGTGGCTCAGAATAAAATAATCTTTTAAATATTGATTGAAAAGTATTAGTGCTTCACACACTGCTATGCACAGTATCTCAGCTGGGATGCTTAAAAATAGCTGATTTCAGTGATCGGGACTTTCTGTTTCTCCTCAGACAGTATTTTTAGCAACTCAATAGCAAAAGCAAATTGGCCACTAGGAAAAATCTAGGAAGAGCAGTGGTGGATGTTCTCCTTGAAGATACGCCTTTGAGCAAACATGTCTACTGTGACTCAGGAATAGAAGAACAAAACCATTTCCCTTGTTTGTGTGACCCAGAGGTCTGCCAGATGAGAAGACCACCTCAGAGCTTCTAAGAGCTCAAGTGGGGCTCATGACCAGAGCTGTGCCAGCCTCCCCCATGGCACTCCCATGCCACACTGCAGGTGAGCCTACATGGGCTGCCCAAGTCCCTGTTGCCAGGCTGCAGGCCAGTCTTGCCTTGCAAAAGAGTTGAGCTATGAAAAACCACTCTAATCTCTCACCTGGAGCCACTCCAGGAATATTGCAGCTTTTTGAGGTGTAATGATCTGTCTCATAGCTCTGTGAATGTTTTGACATGTCTATCTCGCTGGTCTAGAAGGACGGGGCACCCTAAGTCAGCTCATCTAGCGGAACATGGTTGCCTTAATTAGGGTAGTGCACAATATTATATAACAGATTACAGGGGTCACCTTCTGCCAAATCAGAAGGAGATTAATGAAGTGCTTTATCAGATTGAAATTAGGAATAGGAAAATTATTAATTTCAGGCCACACAAAGGGGTCTTCACTGTTCTGGACAGTATGAAGCTTTTGACTGAATAGCTAAGGATGACTACTGAATGGGACTTGGTGCTGTATTGAGTCATCCATTGTGTTCTCCCACTGCAGCTGCTATTCTTGTACTGCAGTGAAGCTTTATAATGCTGTGGTATTTCAGCCTATATTACTGAAGGATGCAAAATAATTATTGCATTAGAAAACTGGAAGGGAGAAAAATTGTTTTGCTTTGGCTTTTTTTTTTAATTCATCTACCTCTGTAGCCCATCCATATCTGACCATGAATTCCCTGGCTCCAGTGTCTGGCTTACGCTCTCACAGTACCCTGAGGACTGCTTTGGGGCTTTAACTAACAGATGTGGGATGTAGTGTTTACCAGGGCAGGATTTAAAATAAACATTGCCTTGGTTTACTGACAATTGGCTTTGCTCATGTGAAATAGAGAATAGTGAAGAGAAGGTATGAGCAAGCAGCTTCAGACTATTTAGATAGGATTTGGGGTTCTATTGTTCGTATTATTTTTATTTGATCTAGATGAAAAGCATTTTAACTTGGTAGCCTGGAAAGATTAGACTTGCACATACACAATAAACTCCATTTTCTTTTGTTTTCCTCTTTGACATAATATGAAGGGAGAGGGTGTTTATACACCAGCATGGACAATGAAACTATTGTCTCATCTCCTGTAGAAACAAGTGCCATCAGTGCTTGCAATTGATCCAAGAGCTCTTACCTGATTCCAACACATAGGTTATTTGTTTATTCACAGACAAAAGAATCCCATGAGACTAACAATCGTTATCAAGGACAACATGGGAGGAAGGAAGAGAGGAAAACCCTAAGTGGTGACTGTTGAGTTGTTTAGATTTTTTGTGCCACATTTTAAACAAATCAGCCAGTTAATGCCAGGGCACAGCAAAAGCTAATTTAGCCCTCAGTGTGAGATGGTTTTACAGACTTTCTCCTTCACCACTGGGGTTGGCAAGAGCTTTCACAATTACAGGAACAGGAAAATCGGCCAGGCAGATATCTGTGTGCTTATTAACACTCATTATTTGCATTACTGCTTAAGTCTTCTGCTGTTCTTCATGCCTTGACTTACATAGATGGAACTTGTTCAGCAGCAATATTTAAACTCATACTCAGAGGATCTCAAATTCCTCAAGCCATTTTGGTGCCAATCATCTTTTGGGATTGGTGCCTGACTGCAGTCACATGCTGAGATTTTTTTTTTAAGAATCTTGCCTCTGCTGACTTGTTGCGGTGGCCTGGAGACATGTCATTCACACTTAGGATCATAAAAATCTGCCTTATTTACTTCAAGCGTTAACACTGCAACTGATGACAAAACCAAATATTTATATTTATAGAAATATTTACTGTGCTCCCTCTTTGACACATTTGATTTCTGCCAGCTGCCGTTATGGCAAGTGAAATACTTTGGTGTGGGAATGTGTGTGTGCAAGAACACATGTGTGTAAAAAGCAAGAAAGTGCTGATTAAAAACTATGACACAAGGCCTGAGATGGTCACCACAACATGATGAACCTTAGCATAGATACAGCATGGAGCAGGTCAAATTCTTAGCGTGAACCAGGAGTGTATCTGGGTCTGGGGGACACACGAACACTTCCAAGTCCTCAGGCTCAGGTATGTGTCACAGATCCTTTTCTGTTGGTACAACTGCATCCTCCACACTGTGCACTGTTTTCTATGGGAGGAAACCTGGAGACATGAGCTGAAGGGGAATAGTGCACTGAAATTCGACTTTTACCAGACTAGTTTGCCTGATGGTTGTACAGCATAAGTTCATCTATCTAGAGGCAGATGGAGATGTTAGAGGATTATTACACATTCCAAATGAAAATAAAAACCAGTAGGATAGGTCAATTCTTTAATCCAGCTCTTACGTTTACAGCAATTGCTGGGATACCAGGAAAATCATGAAGGGCATCAGGTTAAGACCATCACCTATACTTCATATGCTCTTCTTTGTGATATTTATTAGAGTCACACCTATAGGCAGCCACAGAGGTGGAGGCTCTCCACAAAGATTTGTTAAAGGATTTGTGATTAATAGAAAAAGAAGAGAAGGATCACAGGAGGAACCAAACCCCAAAAAATTGGCACATATTTCCGAAGGGCTTGCATGGGTCCTGTTGCAGACAAAGTTGCATACCCCTGCCTTATGATACCCCTGTTGACTGAAGTGTGCTGGGGGTCTTGTAAAGCATATTGTCAGTCTATGCACCCCTCCACCCAGAGCTGTGGCCAATTCAACCTTCCCTAGATTTTCCTCAAATGTAGGCAGCATTTTTAGTGGCACAGGTAGAGGGCTGTGCTCTCCATGAATCCAGGCCATGTTCATCCAGGCCTGGGTCAAAACAATGTGCTCTTGTAATTTGGCCTCGGCCAACATTTAGCAAGTAGTTTCTCAGCTTGCAAAGAATGCAGCAAATGATGACTATGCAGTAAGTTGCCCTTCACTTTCCTTTTTAAAATAAAATGTGATTATTAATCAACCAAGTGATGTGTCTCAGGGCTCTGGAGGGGAAAAAATAGCTTGAGATGATTTGACAAACTGATTCTTCTGCTGTGCTGCATTTCCCATGGGACATGACAAATTAAATGCCGAAGCCAGCTAGAGAGTAGTGATATATCTCAGATGGGCATTAATCACCCTGCCTCTCATTTACCACTTTTCATTTAAGTAGATGACTGTATACAGTTTGAACAATGGAGCTTTTCATTCCTTAATCTCCCCAACTGTAACTTTAAAAGCTCTCCTGACAGTTGCCCTCAAGGCTACAAGGGAAGATGATTCCAAGAGCTCTGTGTCCACCTAGGGTTTACATAATGGATGAAAATTCAAATCCTAGTCCTAGGTGCAATTAGATAACACCAGGAAAAGGAAAGAAGGGATCAGATGAACCGCAATTGGAGAAGGAGAAACGCACATTTGATATCACTGGGAGGCAGAACTAAAACACATGCACACACACCGACCTAGATCTCAGTCAAGGCATTTGATACTGTCTGGTAGGGAAATGAATATCCGGAGATCTTGCAATGCAGCACGTAGAAAAAACAGGAGCTGACTGAGAGCCATGAAAAACCATGGACTGTCAGAAACAGGGACATTCATGAAGAATGGAAATTTAACTACAGAAAAATTCAAGCGCATGGAATGCTTTATTCCAAGCCTCCACAAAAACAGGAAAAAAGCCTGGCCAGAGTTTCAGAGGAATAAAATGTGGCTGTACAGAGCATATGGTTGCACAAACCATCAGATTAAATTCAATACTGTTGTGCTGATGGGTGTGACATTTCACTGAGAACTGACTGATAATACTGGACATCCAAGCAGATTTCCACAGTTTCCCTTAAGCCATTCCAGTATTCAGTTTACCCTCAGACCTCAGCAAATCTTTGCAATTTTAGATATGTAATGGCCTATCAACTTCATCTACATATTTACATTCTTCTTCTTTTATATTAATATTTGCTGCTCCAGTAGCTTCACACTATATTGCTAAATCCTACAAAAATTGGTAGTTTGCACTAGGCACTGGGTAGTACTAGGTGCAGTAAAGTGACTCATATCCACAAAGGACCTAATCCTGAAAGCTATTAAATCTCTTTGTAAAGTGCTTTTTCTTTTCCAGTGTATTCAGTGCTCTTGAAAGTCAAGCCTTCAGCTGGGAAGTTAGCAAACAATCTAGACGGTGTCCTGAGAAGCATCAAATTTCCAGAGTCTCCGAAGCCAGGAAGGACACCCCAGGATAGCCACTGGTGCCATCAGCACCTGCTTCCCTCCAGTAAAAAACACATCTACATCAGTAGTAACTCCACAGAACTGGCTGGTGTTTCTCTCATGGAAAAAAATACTCATAATTAAAGTGATGGGGACTAGCTTATGAATACCTGATTGAAGTGTAAAATTTGCTGAGTCAACTGATGCCATTGACAACTGAGCTATATAAAATTAAAAGCCTCATCTGTTTGCTATTACATAAGGGGAAAAGCCAGGAGTGGAAAAAAACCAAACTCAGGAACTTGGCAAATCTAATTTAATCACATCTGGCAATTTTTTAGTCTGAGCAGTTATCACTGTTGGATATCATGTTTTTAGGAAGTAAAGCAAACAAAGAAACCAGAGCAAACAAGAGTCAGAAAATAAAAGGCATTTTTTAAAAGAAAAAATACTTGTGCATCTTTCAGCACCGTTACAGTCCATGCCTGAGAAAGCAGTATTTAAAGGTATTCTCTAAGAACAGTCACATTTCAGTTTAGATTACGATTAGGGACAGATGGCTACATGCTAGAAGGGTATAAAACAGTCCTTTGAACTCACTTATCTTTGAAAGTATGGGGAAAATTTTCATCAATTGCATTTGTGGTCATTGCAAGAAATAGAAAAAATACCAAACAACTTTGATTAGCTGCAAAGGTCTTTTGATGGTCCAAAAGCCACAAAAAGTCAAAAATAATCTTAAAGTGTGATAGGATAGAGAGCTACACTTCAGTTTATTCCCAGTCATGAGGGTCTGTGGGTATGGAGTTAACTGCATTTGTTCCAAAAAAAAAAGTTGTTCTATATCTAGGCTTAAAAAAAAAAAATAATAGAATGTAATTTGACTTAAAAAATGTGAAACTTTTGTATTTGGCAAAGTTGAAATTAGTTGTTTTGATATTTTCGAAACTCTTTCTGGAAATCAATCTAGTTAGTAAATATATTAAAGCTGATCATGTTTCACAGTTGATTTTGGTAAACTTTCTTTTTCTTGCTTTGATTCTTTTCTCTCCAGACAAGGCAGGGCAAGTATTCCCTGAGACATTTTGAATCAACCTCCAGCTAATAGGAGCAAGGTGATATTTGACAAATCTCAAGCCTGTCTGCAAGCACGAGTACAGATGATCTCTTGCTCAGCCTCAGAAAGAAGCGAGAGACACTAGCCCTGAGTGTGATAGGATGCTGATGTCCATCTACTACAGTTTGACTGATGAGCAGCTGCTCAGCTCGCACCACAAGCAAAACAGACTCATGTTTATCTTAACAGGCCTATTCCCTTACAGGAATTAATGTGGGAACAGCAAATGTCACAAATGCAGTTACAGTATAACCACAAACTGTTGGGAGCTCCACAACAGGCAGGTAGCAGAAGCAGTTTCTAGCAGATATGAGTTGTTGATGAGAAAAAGGCATTAAAAAAAATGCAGACATGCTTGGCCAAGAGAAATGGAGAGCTCTTTCTGTTCTGCTCAGTCCTATTCAGGTTATTTCAGACACACTTAATGAATCAGCTGCTTATGAATTTGATGGGTAGACAGTATGGTGCATAAGAAACTGGTTGGAGGGTCATATTCAAGTCCAGATTGAGTTTCTTGACAAGCGATGTCCCTCAGGGGTCAGTACTGGGACTGGTGTTGTTTAATATCTTCATCAATTATATTGACAGTGAGATTGAGTGTACTCTCAGCAGGTTTGCAGATGACACCAAGCTGAGTGGTGCAGTTGTCACACCGGAAGGATGAGATGTCATCCAAAGGGACCTGGACAGGCTGGAGAAGTGGGCATCTGAGAGCCTCATGCGGTTCAACAGGGCCAAATGCAAGTTCCTGCACCTGGGTCAGGGCAATCCCCTTTTTCAGTACACAATAGGGGTTGATGTGATTGAGAGCTGCCCTGCAGAGAAGGACTTGGTAATGCTGGTAGATGAGAAGCTCAACATGAGCCTGTGGCGTGTGCTTGCAGCCCATAAGGCCAACCGTATCCTGGGCTGCCTCAACAGAAGGCCAGCAGGTCAAGGGAAGCGATTCTGTCCTTCTATTCCTCTCTTGTGAGATTTCATCTGAAGTACTGTGTCCAGTTCTGGAACCTCAATGTAAGAAGGATATGGAGCTATTGGAATATGACCAGAGGAGGGCTGCAAAGATGATCCGGGGGCTGGAGCACCTTTCCTGTGAGGACAGGCTGAAAGACCTAGGCTTGTTCAGCCTGGAGAAGAGATGGCTCTGAGGAGATCTTATAGCAACCTTCTAGTACCTAAATGGAGCCTACAAGGAAGCTGGAGAGGGATATTCATAAAGGCTTGTGGTGACAGGACAAAGGTGAATGGGTATAAACTGGAGAATGGCAGAATTAGACTGGACATTAGGAAGAATTTCTTCACCATGAGATTAGTGAAACACCGGAACAGTTTGCCAAGGGAAATTGTGGATGCCTCATCCCTGGAGGTGTTTAAGGCCAGGTTGGATGGAGCCTTGGGTAACCTGATCCAGTGGAATGTCCCTGCCCATGGCAGGGGGGTTGGAACTGCATGATCTTTAAGGTTCCTTTCAACTCTAACTGTTCTATGATTATAGTCTGTAATGATGGATGAGGATGCCTGGGGAGTTTGAAGAGCCTTGGTTTGGAAATAAAAGCATGGAAATCTTCAGAAGTAGTTCAGAACAGAATTGCTTCCTGCAGCTAGGAGCAGGCTCAAGTTTATTTACTGAGAGATGGATATCATGGTAAGAACAAGAAAAAAATTTACTTGAATAATCAAAGACTACTTAAATTGCCACGAGAATGATGCACCTAGCACTGTGGTATTTCAAAATCATACAATGCCCTACATAACGAACTATTATCTGCTCCTTGTTGACCTGTCTTTGTCAATCAAGGAAGAAATTGTGAGAAATTTCTTCAAAATTGTTTTTCTTTATTTGTGCAATTCAGTGTGGGATATTTTTTTTAGTGGAAGTGAACTCAAAAGAAATGAAGCTTTGCACTTTGAATTCTTTTGTGACATTTAAGATGGCCAGAGTCAAACAGAGCTATAGATCTAAGGCACTAGTCTGAGGTAAATGTAAACATTAAATATGCAAAAATCTTTGAAGTCTATTAAGGTTAAAGCTAGACAAAAAGCTATAGTGTAGACTTACAATACTATGACTAATATATGTACATAGCATTTCAATAAACTAAAGTGAGTCACTCTGAAAAGTAATATATAATCTACAAACATCAATAGCAACCTGAGACCTGCGTAGCTAAGCCCAGGGAAGCTGTTTCTCCTCAGAAGTCTGCTCTTGGCCTCGTTGCTATAAAGGTGTTGCCAATTCATACTTTCAATTCCAAATCAATATTTTCAATGATTTTGGTTAGGGATACATGTTGAAAGTCAATAGTGAATAATTCCATTTTCCACTCTGGTACTGGTAAAAATCACCACCCTCTTCTGTGCATGTTGATCAGTGTTATCTATTAATTTCAAACAGCAAGTGTAGGGTTTGCCCACAGAGGGATACTGAGGGACATTAGTCTGAATTAGCTGAAGATGTGAAATTAGGGAAGATTAGTTGACTGTCGTTAAGTAACTCATGGACCTTTAAATTCAGAATAAACCCTGAAATTTTAACTTAGATAAAGGAAGCAAATTACTATAGAGTGAATTAATCCCACATTAATTCTGAACCAAGCCATCCACATGAGGGTTGACTGCCCATGTATTTAATTTGTTCTTGGGCCAGTGGACATTTACACATCCATGTAAGCCCTTGCTTGGCTTCCCTAGAGAGGCCGATGTGCAGGTCTGGATGTGTGGGCAGGTGGCACAGAGCCCGGTTTGGCACCCCAGTCAGAGACGAAAAACTTCAGAATGAAGAAAAACAACTTCCCTGAGCTTAGCTATGCAAGTCTCAGGTTTCAATTGATGTTTGTAGACTATATATTATATATTATTTTTCAGAGTGACTCAGTTAAGTTTATTGAAATGGTACGTGTATTTCACTAGGTCAGCACAGCATCCTGGTCTGAGAAGATGTGGCTGGATGTATATGAGCCTGAAATTTGCTTGACACAATGAAGGAAAACTAGAATTGTTTTAAACTTTTTCTCTGCCAGTGCATTTGAACTGTGAGTGTGCTAATCTGTTTTCAATCATACATGAGAAAAATTCTGCTGTCCATTTGGTCTCAAAGCTGGATGCTCTTGAAATTTTCCCAGCTTAGTTCCCAGAAAAACTGTTATATTAAACAGAACGACAATACAGCCAGATCAGGGTTTGTAATCATACTTACTTTTTATCTCTCCATACAGGCTATAATGTATAAGTAATATGGACTTGTAATGAAAAAACTTCAGTATAATACAACATTTTTAAGCAGCAAAAAGTCATTCAGAGAAAAAGAAAAAGGTGTGTTCTTCAGTTAAAAACAAAAGTTAGCCTGTAATAAACAATACTGAGAACAACTTTTTGGGGTTCACCCTGAAATAATCTCAGGGACCACTTGCTGATGTTAGAGCCAGAAGATGCCATCTCCACTCAGGTGTATGCAGCTTCATAAAATGCACACCCTATTACTTTCATCATTACCATTTACACAAGTTAAGCACTGGTGGGTGATTTTTAATTTATGATCACTATGCTGCTGAATGAATATTTCATTGCCATTAAAAGGTACAGCTACAAGATCATTCGATACTGACAGACTTTGCTGTATCAGGAATACCTAGCTCATATTTTGAATGCTTCTTAATACGCAGGAAAGTTAGGGGTTTGTAAATGGAAACATAAGATAGTGAAATAACAGGGAAATCTACAATAGAAATTATTAACTGTGTCACTGCAAATGCCCTGAATTTGAAATCATAAAACCAAACATTATTGGGTCTTAATGGAATCTCAAACACAGATTTTCTATTGAATTCCTGCCTCAGTTGGCTCTGTATGCAATCAAGTCTGGAGCAAAGAATGGGCCATGTCCCTTGAATTTTTAAGAAAATCTTAACCTGCAGCTCATTGTAGCCCAGGACCCTGTGTGCTGTCAGTTTGATTCTTCTTTCATGCACACTTTTGTATAGTGTGTGCACATAACATGGTATGATTGAAGATGCAGTATGTCAAGGAAGGAAGGCAGATCCAGGTCAGAAAACACTTAACTGATTACAAGGGCTAATTTAAAAACAACAAAAAGAACGATCATTTACTCCTCTCAGCATCACAGAGCTATAGCAAAAGGGTGATTGACATTCTAGGAATGATCCCGAGCATGGAAGCATGGGCTAATATCATCCACATGATTTTTTTTTGCTAAAAATGCAAATGGAGAATGCAGTGGGACGTGGCTCATTTGCCCACAGGAGAACATCTATTTGCTTGGTTTCCATAGAGAGGAAAGAGAAATTTTCCTAACCTTGAGATTTCCAGCAGGTCAGCACAGCAGGGCGGTTGTGGGTGTATCACTCACGCAGGAGTCACCAGCAGAAGGCTGGTTAAATATGTTTCATTCTCTTTGTTTATCATATGTGATCCTGGTAACCAGTTGCTGCAATGTAGACTTCCACTGTTAATCAAACATTTGGCATCATGCTCATGACTAATGCGTTGTAAAATGTTTATTTTCCTGATGTAAAGCATCCTCTCATGGCAAATATCATCTTCCAATGAAGCATGGTAATGCTGAGGCCAAGTGTTTTTTCTGGCTTCCCCCTGCGGAAGGGGAGGGACAGGAGCACTGTGCACCCCAGCATGAGTCCCTGCAGCCCTGCCTGACTCCTCTGCATGGACGGGAGATTCAGCTCACAGAGCGAAGAGATTGACTCATGGCAATAGGAGGCTGGTTGGGCTGTTAGCTCTGGCTGTTTCAGCCATCCCCCTCCGGGCTGGTAAAATGTATCCTTATACATCCCTATCTACCTTTTGCATTCAAATGAGAGAGTTTTGATCAGGCTAAGTGCAAATATAATGCAGCTTATATAGTGATCTCTTTGCTTTCACAGTAATAAAAAAATGAGTTGGGAAAAGAGCTCAGAAAGGTCTCTGACACTTCACTTACCTTGTTAGAAAATCCAATATTTTTGATTCACACAGCAGAAAATAGTCAGTCAGAAAAGTGAAAGGAAGAGGAAACAAAATGCACAAGGTTCACATCGTGCCCTGTGAGCACAGCATTTTATGTTCTGAAATAGTGACCTTCCTGCTGTAGTGCACCGGGTCCCAGCCAGGGAGCTGAGAAGGCAAGGACAAGGCACAGGAAGGCAGATAGAAGAGTCAAAATTTGGGGCAGGTCAACATAAGAAACTGACTCTTGAATATAGTGATAGGAGGCACAGAAAAGGCTGAGACAGTGTATGAAGTCAGAGATGAAACAAAAGATATTGCTGTTGAAAAAGAGAATGCAAAATACTTAAAGATTTACAATTGTATCCCTGCAAAAGAAGAGACCTCGCTTGGAGTACTGTGTTCAGTTCTGGAGTCCTCAGCACAGGAAGGACATAGATCTGTTGGAGCGAGGCCAAAGGAGGGCCACAAAGATGTTCAGAGGGCTACAGCACCTCCCATACAATGACAGGCTGAGACAGATGGGCTTGTTCAGCCTAGAGAAAAGAAGACCTCTGGGAAGACCATATAGCAGCCTTCCAATAATGAAAGGGGGCTTACAAGAAAGCTGGGCAGGGGCTCTTTAACAAGGGGTGTGATGATAGTATGAGGGTTAATGATTTTAATCTGAAAGAGGGCAGGTTTAGGTTAGATATTAAGAAGAACTGTGAGGGTGGTGAGGCACTGGCACATTTTGCCCAGGGAAGCTGTGGCTGCCCCATCTCTGGAGGTGTTCATAGACAAGATGGATGGGACCTTGGGCAGCCTGGTCTGGTGGCAGGTGTCCCTGTTCATGGCAGGGGGGTTGGGACTGGCTGATCTTTAAGGTTCCCTCCAACCCAAACCATTCTACAATTCTATGAGAAACAGTCTGCTTTCTCTCCATAGGATAAATTGAAATGTCTAGGCTGGAAGCACTTACTTCAGGTGTTTGTCCTTCTCTTCTTACTAGTCAACTGTACATTTTAAAATCTTTATAAAACCCAAAAACTTTGTATTGTAGATAAACTTACAGCAGACTTGCACAAAGCAGCAAATGATACTCAGCATAAAGATCCTGGCTATGGTGTGTGTTCATACATGCATCCTGACATGGCCTAGTACATTCTCGTATAGAAAACTGATTGTGCGTGACTCTATACGGTGTCTGAGTATTTTCCCTGATCTCTGCCTTTGTCCATGTCAGAAACCCTGCTCGCCATCCCATCTACTGCTATAAAGCAGACAAAAGGAGTCCATAACTTCTTTCTATGTTGCCAGGTACGAAGGTGGATTAAGAGTCCGATGGTCAGTGTTGAAAAGCATCCACATGCCAGCCTCAAATACCCTGGGTCCACTGTGATGCATTTACCTCCAGGGGATTCAGAGACCGAGCCTCCGCTGTGCCAGAGCTGCCTGAATGACCACCCTTTCCAGCGAGGGATCACTCCTCAGGAGGAGTCCTGCTCCTGGGAGAGGCAAAGAAGCAGCAAAGTAAGCCTCTTTTTCCTCTCCCAAAACGGTGTTTATTTGTTTCACATTGATAACGGGTCTATGCTTAACAAGATTGCGCTTCCCTCTGAGAGACAGGAGATTCTCCAGAATCCAAAATTCTGCTGACCAAGGCTGTTGTGCACACCTGGGCTCTGCTTTCTACCTTGAACTTTGATACCCACAGCCAGCATGAGAAAAAAAAGAGGGTTCTTCAACAAATTGTTGTGATGTAGTCTCACAGTATTTGAACGCTAAGTAGTATTTCCCTGTTTTACAGGAGCTGAGATGTGGAGAGGTGACATTTGCTTTTCAAGACAGCAAAAAGATCTGGGACTTGTTAGTTTTTTCCCTTCTGTCCCACAATTCCAAGACTACTCTTCTTCCCTTCACAAGCCATATCTAGCTTTATCTTTAGAAATAAGAATTTGGCTCCGGTAGTTTTCCAGAGCAGGAGGTGAAGGATTCTAGTGAGTCTTCTAAGAGAAATGGAAACCCTAGTTTGCCTGGAGTCATGCTGTTATGTTATAAATGACATCCTATTTCTGTGCGTAGTGCTGGGCAGCTGCAGCAGATGTGAAGGTGGGAAATTTGTAAAAGCTGAGATGAAATTGTCAAGAAGAGGCTTTTCTGAGGCAGACTTCAGACCTTTCATTCATCATTCAGCTCCACCTAATCCCTGTGGAGAAAAGCCAAATGCAGAACAAAAAGTTTTGCTCTGAGCCCATCATCCCTGACAGACCATCCCTGCCTGGAAACAGTACAGAAAAAAAGGAGTGAGCTGTAGAAAAATAAAAGTAGACAAACAAGAATCTTTCCAAGTACAAAGCAGAGCAAATGTGACATGACATTTATCAGAACTTTAGCACACAGCTCACAGCAGAAAGACTTTTTTCATGCTACATCTTCTGCATTTTTAAACAGGAAAATACAAAAGGTAAGTAAAACGGTCCTGTGCACTTCAGAAACACAGCAAAGGCATTCTGGTAAAACAATGGATAAACGGAGGAGCTAATTACTCTTCCATTTAACTTATTTAAGAAGATTAACTTTGCTTAGGCTGAAACATTAAAAAGTGATACCATGGAAGATCTGCAAATCCATTTCCTTGCCATAAATCACATGTACTCCTATACAGCTGTAGGGCCTCACAACTGATTTCCATTAGGTTTTACATGCATATGGGACAGATTTGCCTGAATGCAGATTTCCCTAGACTTCTCTCTCAGTCTCCTTACTGCAGGCAGGGAAGAGGCTACTTACTCAGCAGCTGGAGTCTGCAGCTAGAGAAATATTTTGCACGCTGCTTTAAAAACAACGTCATCTGGTAAAAGACTCTCTGGATAAAGCTTTCCAGCATAAGAAATCTTTTAAGTAAATTAAAGCAGAAAGTCTTTGATGTGATTAAATGTAAAATCACTGCCTCATTCTCTACAGTAAAAACAGGCAGGAAGCTTTTAATAATAAAGGCTGAAGGGCCTTTTCCAGGTTTTAAGAGAGCTGCTGGGTGAGATTCTGTTCAGGAGTTGCAAATGGCACAAGCTGTATAAATGTGAAATAACTCCCTTCACTTTAAACCAATGAACTTGAACAGAGACAGTCTGTATTCAAGGAGAAAGGAACGTGGTCTGTTGAATCATCAGGGAGCTTGGAGTCTGCCAATTGTTTCTCCTGGATAATTCTTGTCTCTTTTCCCCATTACTTATCCTCTGATTTTCAATACTGCAACCAGGTACTGGTACAGTGACTATAGTTCCTTTGTGCTAAAACCAAAACCAATACATACAAGGGTACTACAGACCCTATACTTTTGCTCAAGGGTAAATCAATTAAAAAATAAATCAGCTGTGAAATGTTATTAAAGGCTTATTCTAGGCAACAAGCTTTCTCGGGCACATTTCAGGCTATTCGAATCAGTTTGAAAAAGGCCCTATAAAACCCAATCTAACTAAACCACATCACCCAAGGGAACATGTGTCTGTATTCTTATTCTTATTTCTAACACAAAACCAGTGAAAAAAATCATTACTGCTTGTTTACTCCGATGGTAATTATGTAGTGGAGTCTTCAAAAATTGACTTAATGTAAATACAGTTATATTAAAACGGAAAGTATTTTAAATAATGAGATTTTTTTTCCTTATAATATGCTTCCATTTCCAGCTCCTCAGGCTTTTCTGTGAAGGCATGTGTCAGCTGGAATTTCTAAATGATTAGTGATGTAACTGCTACTAAGTCTCCTCTGTTATATGTATGAGAGTGTGTTATCTCTGGATTTTTATGACATTTTTCTACATTGTGTACAGTGGACTGGATAATTTCCAAGCCTTGCCAGAAAACCATGCTAATTTTCACATGATTGACTTACATAGGTATATTAGTGTTTTTTGTAACTGATGTGGATTATTTATATGGAAGCTTATATCTGCTCTACTAGCATAACAGCTAAAGCCCTAAGGGTTTTGGACTACTGCCAGGGTAATGATTTACAATAACCATTCCTCACTTTTCCATGTCTATCTACATACTTCAGGTTGTGTAAAACTCTCTGGCTTGATGAAGAGGGTAAATTTCCTTTCCGAATAAATTGCTGCTATGTACAATGAAAACTCTGTGTAAATAAGCTTGTTTTGAAAGAGTGGGATAACTGCCTTTTAGATCTGCTTAGCAGTCTACTAAATAGGGAGAGGGGGAAATGGTGAAAACTGGATGTGATTTAAATCTCTCAGGTGAGCGTTTACCAAGCCAGGTTGCTGGAGGTAAATCATACTCATGTACACACGTAAAAAAAAAAAAAGCCTTCTGCTCTGCATTTTGTGTATATGCCACCCACACTGTATTGTTATGCCCTTGTTTCAGACCTTTCTCTAAATAAGCAAATGATAGCAGACCTTGTTAGTGAGCTCAAAATATCTTCTTTTTTTTTCCTCAAACAGAGCCAACAGCTAGGTTCCAGGCTTGTTCTATTCTTCTCTGCCTAAAAAAGCTCAAGCTGCCCTATCTATCAGTCAGCATTTGTCCTGAAGTACCATGGACACATCTCTATCTACTAGACCAAGGCCCTGGATGTTTAGAGCTGTCTTTTATTTCCAAAGCTAAACAAAAACCCTGCACTGCTCCTAGCTAAGATACAAGAGGACAGAAAGAGCAAACTAATGTGTTTATCTCATTTGAACAATGGAAATTTAAAGTGCCAGGAGCATCTCTGTGTGCCCAGTGCAGGCATTGCTGTGTGACTGGAGGCTCAGGGATGCTGAGCAGGGTGATTGGCCCCATCCATTCACAGAGGGTTCTGTCCCCACATCAGATATGATATGATGGTTCTGGCAAAGGGTTTTGGCCTCTTTACTCTCTCTTGCTGCTTCCGAGGGGCTGACAGTGGAAAAGAGATGGAGGCTGCTGAAGGAGTTGCCCCATTTTCCTCCACCCACCACGGTGCATTCATCCCAGTTGTCTTTTGTGAGGGAGTAGCAGGAAAGTCTTGCTTAGGGCTGTAGGAAATTAAATGCTGCCACCTTTTTGGACAAGTCTTTTGCAGCTTATTGGAAGTTAATTACTCTCAAAGACACTCTCAGATCATGCTATTAGATTAATAGCAGGATTTTATCTTACTCTTGTGTATAGGAAAGCTCTCGATTTCATTCAGATTTCAGCACTTTGCCATATCCAAAGACCAGTGACTCAAATGTAATTTTATTGCAGATCTTATAGCTTTAGCAAGATGAAAAGCAATCTTGGATTTCTCTGTTGCACAGATTTCTCAGCAGCTGTGAGAATCAGCTGTGAAAGTGACATGCATGTGAGGTGGGAACAGGCTTTGTTTCAGGGATTAAATCTAAATGCAGAGCATACTTTCACGGTTTTGTAATGGTTTGATATAGGGTTATTATGGATAATATTTATTTAGTCGAGTGAAAAATGTTTAACACAAAAGCGTTCTCAAATGGAAATGGCAAAGCACAGTTTTCAAATGCACAGGCTGAAATTATGTGTAATTTCAGTGAATAGCAAAGACTGAATAGCAGACAATTGCTTGTGGGGGTTTTTACAGTCCCAACTGACAAAGAGAATGTCTATATAGCACAGAGCATATAAATCAGTTCCATGACTCAAAGAAATGATGCGATACATCAATCATCTTCTTTACAAATATGTAGTGAGGCACTCAGTCATTTGTACATCCACCAAAGCTTTGTTCAAGTGCTATACATTTAATAAATTAATTGGACAAGTCAGTATCAAAACCCAAAAACATACTCTCCTCCTTTTTGAATGCTGGTTCAACACTACTGAAAATAATTAAAATAACTTATATTTTAAAGAAACTGATTGTCAAGGCTTTTCCCTGATGACATCTGCAGCTGGAAAATTATTTACTTTACTTTCCACAGTGTTCCCGTAATACCTGGACAGCATATGTCTTTCTTTCCTTAATTATTTTTATTTTTAATATGGTGTTTACCTTTTCCACTCAGAAGTCCAAATTACTCTGCTGACTGTCATAGATATCAGAGAAATGAATTAATTTCTACATCAGTGATACTAACCTCCAAATACCCAGCACTGTGGCTGTGAGGAGTTTCAACAAAAATTCTGTTTAGTTTTGACCTGTCATGCACGACAGTCAAGTCTCATTTCTGATTAGCAAGTGGTTCAGATACATAAGGTCAAGAGATTTGCTTACTAGAATGGGACAACACTTTCTGCTTCTCCAGAATCTTGCTTCTGGAAATATTTATTACCTGATGTCAAATAAGGTGGTGAAATTAAAAAAAAAAAAAAAAAAGAGTTAGAAAAGAACCTATTTTTTACAGCCTGACACTGTGTTTGATGCACTTGGTCTGCAAAGTTTATATTTAGCAGGGGAGACTGGCATTGCTCTCCTCCATTGGAGTTTGATTTTAATCTGTTTATTGCCCCTTTTGTAATCATTGCTTCAGCTCATTTCGAAGATAATTCAGTGCTTCATATTAGATAAAAAAAGGAGTCCGTTGCATTGTGCGACAAGGTCATAAAAACAATCTGACATGCAATTAATGCTCCTCTCTTAACAAGTTACAGCTCTGAAGATTAGCCTAAGGCAGTATACAAACAGCTAAAGACTTGCTCTGTAAAATAACTGAGTATGATTTAAAACCAAATTCAAGCCCATCCATCAAGGGAGCAATAAGTCATGTTATAACATGGTCAAGGAGGCCAGAGTTGCACAAAGACAAGAGGGATGCAGAGGACAGGAGCAGCTACAGGGCCACCTCTGCCATTTAGCCAGGGCCATCTCACCAGCAGGACTGCACAGAGCAGAAGGGTCAGCTGAAGCCTCCCTTTCCCACTCCTAAAAAGAGTAGTTCCCTTGGACAGTTTGTGTCCCCTCCTCCCCCAAGAGTCACTTCATGGCATACCTAGACAGTGCGTTTGAGGATGAACAAGATTTAGTCTTAGATGCCATTTCTCTCTAAAAAAAAATCCAAAGACATGTTCCATAGAGAAAACCTTGTTTCTTCCTCCATCTACTCTGTCTACCCCAAGAAGCCACTGACATCCCAAGGCATCACAAGTGTCTTGGTAAGAATGAGTAACGCAGCAAGTAATTTTGTTCTCATTTTAGCATTGTAGCTGTTGTGTTCCTTTGCAGTTTATAAATAAGTATCACTATTTTTCTGTCTAGAATTTCCAGATAACCTTTTATGTAGAATTTTCCTTTTTGCACAAAGAGGTTTTAATTGTTTAAGACCTTCATAATAAAGCCATGTATTCTGTAAACCCTATTATAATGTTAGTTAATATAGTGCATGCTGCTCATTTAAGGTAACGTAATGCAATTCCTAAATCCCAGGATTCTTTAGTGTCTCCTCTCTTAATACAGTATACTTGCTCTGCATCCAATTACATCTTATTCCACTTTGTGAACTCTTTTTCCCTGTCTGAATAGTCAGCACAGGATGTTTTTAAAGATTTTCTCTAATGCACTTTCTGGATTGAGAGATGCATAAGTCGACTTTTTGACCATTTGCATTAATGGAAAGACAATTGTTTCCAAAGTAGCTGCAGAAAGAGTTTGTATGGCCTAAGTTGTATCACACCATATCATTAAAACAAACAAACAAAAATGCTCATAATGGTTACACTGTTTCAAAATCATTTTGGAGCCTTACAAAGAAGGCACTTATTTTAACATCTCTTGTAACTTTTGTGTAAGTTGGGGAATTAATTTTGGAGGAAAAGAAGTATCATGTTTTCCTGAGAAAAGAGATTGAGGAGGGGTAAGGTAACCCCATCAACATCTGTATGAAGCATGTGAGTCTTGAAGAAGAGGGAGGCAAGACAATGGGACTTTTATGGATTAGGAATGACCAGTTTTAAGGAACTGCAGATGACTCCAACCCATTCTAATTAAGAAATCCTAAGCAGTAAGCTGTCATGTGAAACTGTGTGAGGGTTGTTTTCCTATGCAACAATGAATTTTTTTCTCTTTGCAGATAAATGGATTTACAGAAGATTTTTAAAAAAGAAAAAACAACACTAAACAAACAAACAAACAAAACACAACAAATTCCAAACAGCAAACAAACTGATAAATCAAATTAATGTTTTAATAGGGGTATGATAGCACCTGACAACACCACCTGCCTTCTGACGTAGAATCCATTGCCTATAGTTAAATACTAGACTGGACATTAGGAGGCATTTATTAACTGAGAGGGTGGACAAACACTGGAACAGGCTTCCTAGGTTAGTGATCAAGGCCCCAAGCCTGTCAGTGTTTAAGAGGTATTTGAACAATAATGACATGCTGCAACTTTTGGTCAACCCTGAAGCGGTCAGGCAGCTGGACTAGATGATCATTGTAGGTCCTTTCTAATGAGAATATTCTATTCTAGTCTAGTCTAGTCTAGTCCATTCCATTCCATTCTTCTCTAGCTTCTGCATCACAGAGACAGAATTAGGTGCTACAAAATAGTGCTCAGCAAGCAAATAGATAACCTAAAAAAAGGCTAGATATGTTTCTCTAAACCATGAAGAAATATTAGAATGCAAGAAGGGCCTTCAAGAGAATGCCATAGGGTCCTCTCTTGCCCTTGAAACATAAGAGGAAATGCTGCTAAGAGTGGGTACCTCCCACATATTATTGCTGCAAGTGTGAAGTGGAAGTCTGAGGAAAGTAGAAGCTGCAATTTAGATACATTTTCAAATCTGTTGGGTGGGGAAAACAAACACCTCCCCACTTCCAGAGTATATTCTAACTACTATTTCTTAACAAGCTTGCTTAGGTGAAAGTAGAAGATACTGTGAATGTCTTCTTTTGCAGCTTCATCACTCTGTAAGAGCACAATCAAAATCTGAGAGCCTGCCTAAACACCCTTATAGGTTCTTTCCTGGGCTTATGTTCTCTACTGCAAAGACAATTTGTGTGTTATGCAATTGCAGGATGAAGTACTGTTGTTGCTGAGGAGAAAACTTACAGCTCCTGTTTGCCTCCCAAAGGTCTGATTCTTGAGAGCGGCCAAGTTTCACGATCAGGCATGCAACTCTTATTTCAGGCAGCCTCATGTATATCAAGAGAAAGAGATTTCATTTCTCGAGGTTGGAAAGGCAATAAAACAAAACCTGTCACGGCTGGAGCATTTGTTGTTAGGCCTGAGCTATAAGATAAACGAACAAGGACTGATGTTCTTGAGATGCTTTTCAAAACCCATTGCTAAAAGGATGGAATTATACAGCTAATGCTAACAGATTTCCTCCCACAATTGTCAGTGTACTGGCTGTTGTTCTTGTTATGAAGCATCTGGTGTTGCTCAGAGGTATCTGCAGAGGTACCTATACACCTAGAGTACAGGTTGCACCCTAGAAAACAGGTGTCTAAAAGCTACCATTACTAGGATGATGTTGTTTGATTCGTGTTTCTTTTTCTTTTCTTTTTTAACCTTGCCTGCAGGGACTGAAGCTCTTTGAGCAAATGATATTTTGGCTTAAAAAGTGACCCTTTCATGAAAACAATTCCCCAAGCCCCACAATACATCTACTGAAAGAAAAAATATAGCTGCTTGCAAAGCCAAATGCATACAGAAATACAACACAATACCTTTTTTTCTACATAATAAATGAGAGCTACGAAGGGAATGGCTGCAGATGAAAAGAACAAACTTGCTTTCTTTTCAAAACACCAAAGGGAAATGCATGAAACAATGAAAGTGTTGAGTAGGACTCTGTCAAGATAAATATCATATATCTGGAAAGAAAAGTATCTTTACAATCCGATTGCTGTAACTGGAAGAATTTCAGAAATCTGTGTATCTTACTTCAATCACCAGTTCTTTTTGTGAGATTTGAAAGTCAGTGGGGTTTTTTCTGTTTAGTTTTGCTTTCATGTCACTACACATCATCAAAGGCTACAAGATTTTCCATTCCAGCTGTCCCTGATGGTGGCTCCCTTTTTTAAAATTCAGCATGTTAGTAAACTATGGAAGTTATATTCCTATTGTGTAAAAGTAGAATTTTATATAAATATTTGGGTCGATTATATACATTGATACTGGCTAAATTGTCACAAGTGACCAGCAATTTTAAGCACTTTGTCTCATGGATGCACATGCACCCAGCTATTCTTTAGAAACTTTGCAGAAGCAAGAAATGCCCCTCATGTGCCAGGGTTCCGTGTAGGATTTCAAGTCAGGGTTCCAGAAACTGGGGCATTCGAAGCTGGTAGGGCCTCTGGGAACTCTTGCTTATTATGTCTCATAAAAGCCACATTTTAAAAAGAAATAACTCTCTGTGTCATTGCCTCTCTAGGAGCACACAAGGCAATACTTTCAAAAGGGAGCATCTTTTCTACATTGAAGTTATTTAGTTATAACTAGTTTTTATGGTTATCTTTTGGTTCATATTGCCCTTAAATAATATAGCAACTTCGGGAGGGGAGGATGAATTACCAAATTCTTCAACTTTGATCAATGCATTTTTTTTCCTGAAGAGGAAAAAGAAAAAAAAAAAATCTGTCAATTCTGTGCCAGTTTGTGAGATTTGCAAAGCAGAAGCCACATGCAGGCTCCACGTGCAAGCAGATCAGAGTTTTGTTACCTCATCAAGTTCTGAAAGCCACGTGAAATGAGGCTGACATAACAGCACAGCAAGCAAAGTTCTTATCACAGGTTATAATATCTTACCTTCAGGATGAATTACAGAGTAACTCTCCTCTCAGATAAGAGCTATTTCATACTTTCAACACTCCACAGTTTGGAGAGGACCGTGAAAATAAGTAAGAGGTCTTTCCCTGGAAGACAGGGATACACCATGCTATCCTCAGATAGCTTCTCCTTCACAATGTGCCTCTTGCAGGATCCTGCATTAACAGTCACAACTGGAACATCCAACTGAGAATTGACCATTTCCTGAGCTACTTACAGCCCACTCCCTTGGTTTTGGGACAGGGCTTTGCCTCTGCATTTGGAGGGGCATTTCACACCCAATTAAGAAGATGCTCTACCGACAGATCTGTATCCTGCTTGTCCTCTCAGGCTCACCTGTAATGGCAATATTTGCCGTCTTTGGCTCCTTTGTTCTCTTTCAGTTCTGAGATTGCTACTATAAGCTGTGAATCTGTGTTTTTACGACATTAGCATGTGCTGAAGACAGTTCTGAACCTACCACTTGCCCCAGCCTATTATATCTCTAGGAGAAAGGAAAAAAGCAGTTTGGACAGTCGCCAAGTCTCTTACTGCAAAACTCAAGATTGTATCAGTGCCATGTATCCCATTAGCAGCTTGATTCTTCCTTAGATTTCATTCCAACGATATTGAGAAGAGTGGAAATAAGACATAGAATTCTATATCGGTTTCCTTAAACAGCATTCAGAAGATTTTTAGAAGCAATTGTCCCTTTCTAAGATTTGCAAAGAACTTCAGTGAAAAAAATTGTGCCAGTGGCTCCACAGAACATTTGTCAATATATATTTCTTTTTCTTTCAGTGAAACTGCTATGTATGCTTAGTTTTGAATCTTCTGTGTATTGGCAGCAGCCTTGTGGTGAGGTTGATGGTACCAGACTTGTTCGATTCCATCACAACATCAAAATGTGTTTGGCTCCAGCCTGACTTTTGCCAGATTTGTATGGATTAGGATCATAGTCTATAATTTCACTAAGAATGCTGTTTCAGTTAATTCAGGGGAGAAACATAGACTTCTCTTGGACCAGAGCCACAATTCCTAGATCTATTAATCCTGCTGATGGCCTCAGTAAGATAATGGTGGAAGACTGGTTATGTTATATCTGCTCTAAAGCTTTGTGGACAGCTTGAAAGACCACCTGCATGCTGTATGTATTTCATGAAGGAATGGAAAAACTGAATCTCTGACTCTCTAAACACAACTGGGAACTTTCATCGGACAGGTACATAGCTATGAAAGTGCATACAACCAACCAGCATTCCCATAACTGATTAGGTAACTCTGAGAGCAAGTAAATACTTGTACTGTAAAAAAAAACCCAAACCTTCCTGAATTGCAATGACTGTTTACGCTTATTTCTATGTTAAATATTTTCCAATTTAACCAGTCCTCTTTTGCTTGGTGCTATGAATAGAGATAAAGTGAGTTGGAATAGAAAGTATAAGCACATTCAAAAGATCTGTTTTGGTGCTTTTATGATTTGCAATAAACAGTGAAATGTCCCTTGTACTTCTCTTACTTCTGAAAAGTAGGGACTAGAGACAGTCCACAGCAGCAGAGGCTAAGGATGCTTATATGCTTAGCAAACATGCAAGGAGTTGCATATTAAACAGCACTCAACCTTTATGTTGAACCTTTGGACACCGTATGCCAGCCATCTTGTGCAAGATCAAGTCTTGTTAATAATCACACCATCAAATATCAAACTCTGAACTGTTCAGAAGCAAGACTTTGCAAACACAAAGCCAGACTGTAAGGATCTCACGGACCTTATTTATTCTTCAATTAAAGCCCACCTTGTGGGCTGAATGTAGAGAAAAGAAATTGGATTTGAATCTGATTCAAACAAGGTTCCATGGCTGACTAGTGTAAACAACATAAATACAGATAAGAACTATCTTTGTTTAAGAACTTCATAGCTTATGTCTCTTGATTTATTTCTTTGGTAGAATGAAGTACTAGTTTACCTGCGCCAGCAATATGTCTTCATGCCAACACATATGCTAATATTCACTTACATGTCATAGAATCAGAGAATGATTTGGACTGGAAGGGACCTTAAAAATCATCTAGTTCCAGCACCTCTGCTGTGGGAAGGGACATTCCACTAGATCACGCTGCCCAATGCCCCATCCAACCTGGCCTTGAAAACCCCCAGGGATGGGGCAGCCACAAGTTCCTTGGGCAACCTGTTCCATTGCCACACCACTCTTATAGTGAAGAAATTCCTCCTTATGTCTAATCTAAATCTGCCCCTCTCCATTTTATAGGCATTAACTGATGTCTGTTGTATTGGAACAGTGTGGCTAACAGCAAGAGCAGGGAGGGACGGGATGCTGGGCACCTGCGCTGCCTGGCAGGTCTAAAAAAGGAATGTGTTGGATAACTATCCCAATATTGCTAACACTGGGTGAACCCATACTGAAATCACTCCAGGGTTGCCACAAGTACTTTTGTGGCTGCATATTCACATCATGAGAGATTTTCTGGCAGTCTGCTGAAAACACATCACCCCATTACACTCCTTAGTGCTGAGAGCTTCCTTGGGACTGAGCCATTGTTATGCAGGTGTGGGATATCTCTTTGATTTGCTCTGATAGTGGATACATGTTGCATATAAATTTCATCTAATCTACAAGAGTTACCCAGCCACTTTTGGTTGCTGTCAGGAAAGCCAGAAGAAACCCACTGATAAGAGATAATCACACCCCTGACATAGTCAGGCTATTTGTTCAAGTGATTTCAGTTTCTGTTTCTATCTCTAAATAGCAAACAACAGTCACTGTGCTCGTTATTAGGCCAGTATCATTCCACCTCCACCACCTCTTGCAAAATGTGGGTGTAGAATAACATAGTCTTGTAATAGTTGCGTACAATTCTATTTCAAGTTTTGCACATGCCCACCAGACACTGATGGCATTATGTGGACATCCATTTATATCCTTTATACAGCTCAGCTGTAATGACAGAAATAAAGCTTTACTTCTTTTCTTCCTCTGAACATGCATGCAACTAACATTGCAACCTTAAATGAACCTAAGTAAAAAAGGAGACATTTTGCTCATTTGCTTTCTTTCCCCACAGATGTTTGTAACAGAGGTCAGGCAGTCAAAATGTCAGTTGATTTTTCACATACTTTGTGAATGAAACTGTTGCTTGTGCCAGCTAGGATGTATACTTTCATTTTTTTTTCCCCAAGAGAAGAACCCTGAGGATGGAGTAAGACACTCTGTTTTCTTAAACAGAGAACAGGATCAGTTCTTTGCTATGTCATTGAGCTGTCAGAAATTAATGGAAATATGATTCAAAGTGTAGCACCCCTCGGATAACTTGCTTCTGTTTCTTTCAACAGTTGTAAATCACAGCTGACTCAGTGTAGGCCCTGCACACAGTTGGAGTCATTATCCTCCACTGCCTCTCAACAACCTGCAAAGACCTGGACCTGTGCTACAACATTAGTAATAATTCAGAAAAAAAATTTAGCCCTGTTCCTGAGAAATTCATCCTTATTTCTGAGCAAACTCCACATACATGAAGTTTCAAGGGTTTGGTACTCCTGTTGGTGGGATTTGAGTTCCACGCTCTCTCTTCACTAAGTTCAGTCTCTGAATCTGAATACATGACAGAACCAGAAGCCTTGGAAAAAAGGAGCATCAAGCAAATGGGCAGAAAAAAAGCGGTTTTCTACGGGCATAAAACCCGCTGTATGTATAAACTGATTGACATACTTATGTAAGAATATATCAGGGGCTATCATTTTGGCATGAAAGTTAACCAGAGGATTGAAAACTAGAGTCTATTCCAGATTCTTTGAACTGAAACTTAAATTTGAGGAAGTCTTCAAACTCTTTGTTATTTAGATACTTCCATCTGTAAAATGGAGATAATAATTATCCTTAGGCTTAGTACTTCAATTGTCTCTGGCTTGTGGAAAGCATACATCACTGCACAAGCGGCCACTTCATTTATTTCTTCTCATGCCCAGAAAAATAGAGAACAATGCAATATTACAACTAGTTTTCTATACTAGTGCGTAAGACAGAGTTAATATATAGTCTAGAGGGTGTATCTGAAGCAAAATCCAGTAGTACCTTCTCCCTGGCAATATGTTCTTTGTGACTGAACAGAGAACAACAGTCACTATAGGTACACGTTTGCTGCTGGGACATTTCACTTGCTCATCCACAGAAAAATGTTCCTTGCTCAGGCCAGAAGCAAGCTGGGAGTACACAAGGTTCACCAGTTATTGCTGAAGTTTCAACACCCAGGGCAGAGAACTAGTTCAAGTAAAGTGAGAACTGACCCCAACCTTTGCCCGAATCTTGAACCAAACCTGAAGCAAATTCAGTTAACATTCACTTCCCTGCACTCATTGCTTGTAGATGAGAGTGGGATAATGTACAACTGAACGTCTCTGCTTTGGTTAGAGCCAGTAAGGACCAGAAAGGCTAGTCTTATGACCCTTTCAGGCTGATACCCGGGGGAAAAAGGGAAGTGTATTGTGAGCCTTGGAAGATATTCACAGCTGCAAGGGGCCCTGTGAAACTGTGGAAGCTCTGTTGTCTCTAATCAACACACCTCATTCATTGTGAGTGTTGTGTTAGGTCTGCATATAGCTTCTTTTTTACTCCACTGTGCTAATTCAGAGACTTAAACTCCACACTCAAAAATATTTCAAGTATGGTTTATCTTTTTGTTATAGGATATGATGCATTAGTTTGTTTGTGATAATTAAATCGTAGTCCTCACATTGATCCCCTAAAATGTACATAAAAGGAGAAAAATAGAAATAAAACATAATTTTTATAATCTTGACATGAGCTCTGTTTCAGTAACACTTTGTCCTATTTTGGAAAACACAGCTCAAAGGTTTTTTTCTCTGAACTTAATTTAGGATGTATGTAAATGTGATTGTGAGCACCTCCAAGGCCTCAGATTTATAGCTTTGTTTGCCACTTCGTAGGAACTGTGTTTTATCCTAATGTTAAATGCAAGGCTGTTTAACCTTCAGTGTGAGGGCTATGATGACTTAATAAAAAATGAGTATGAGAGGCAACTTGACCATGATCTACAAATATCTCCCTGGTGGTGTAGATTCTTATAACACAAAGCTCTTCAAAGAAAAGACATAAAAGTAGCCTGTGACTGCAAGATCGAGCAAAAGGATAATAAGAAAAAAAGTGAAAAATATATTGAACAAATAATTCATATAAGGAATGGTGGGTTTTCAAGCACTGGAAATCCTGAACTCGAAACCAGACATGAAATGATGCCAGAGGTGAAGGAAGTGAAGCAGCAATAAATCTAGCAAGATTCTGTAGCCACATTATGCAGAATATCAGACAAGATCATTGTGCTGTCTACTTATAATTCTACAGTCACTGTGACAATAACTTCAAATCATAGAATCATTAAGGTTAGAAAAGACCTCTATGATCCTGAAGTCCAACCCAAATACCACCATGACTACTGAACTGTATCCCCAAGTACCAGATATTTATGCGTTTTGAACACCTTCGGGGATGGTGATTCCAACACTTCTCTGGACAGCCTGTTTCAATGATTCATCCCTCTTACAGTAAAGAAATTTTCCCTAATATCTGATCTAAACCTCCTCCAGCACAACTTGAGTCCATTTCCTCTCATTCTATTGCTAGTTACTTGGGAGAAGAGACCAACATCCAGCTGACCACAATCTCCTTTCAGGTAGTTGTAGCAGACGATAAGGTCTCTTCTTAGCATCCTCTCCTCCGGACTAAATAAACCCAGTTCCATCAGCCACTCATCATAATTCACACATGCAGGTGGATTTTCTTTCCATTGGTTGGCCTCTGGATTACTATTTAGCCCCACAGAGCAAAATACAGATATGAATCTAGATCCTAATTCAAACTGTTTCAAAATCTGAGGTAAGAAGACTTGGATCTGATAGTCTAGCTTTAAAGAATTTTTAACCTAAGAGTTAACCAGATAAAAATGTGGCTTTTTAAATTATTATTATTATTTGATATTCAATGCTCTGTTATTTCCAACACTTGATCATAACAAAACCTGTTTGCTGCTTTATAATAAGCAATCCTAAATGCCCTTGCTGCACAAATAAGTTTTATATGCATTGTTTGGACTGACGTAGGTCTGTTGTAGATAGGGTATAGGCAAAATTTCATGCAAATATAGGGAAGAAAAAGCACGGATTTTCTCTGCTGTTCCCCTGTGACTTTATTTATTCATAAGGAAGGACTTTCCCAGTAACTGAATGGGTGATGTAGCTACAGTGTGCCGTACCTCCGTATCATATCTGTTTGATGCAGCGTTTAAGTTGCACTGCAGGTTTGCAGTGGCATTGTCCCTGGATGCAAGTCCAGTGAGCCACCACACAGTCCTTCAGCATGTCACATCAGCCAGCCCCATTCAAACAGATGTTTCATCATTAAATACAGCTCTAGTTCACACTGTTGAAGTCGATGAATCACAAAAACTGTGATTCACAAAGTGTTGTTCATTTATGTCCCTATCTAAAAAATATACCGTTTCTGACCCTTATAATGTAAACACAGGACTTTGTGTAAGTTGAATCCTTCTGAGGTTGAGAAAAGAACAAAAATGTAGATGGGCATCTTAAAGAACATATGCATTGTGTGTTTATCGTAGTAGTAGCCTGGACGGCTGTGCTTGCAGCTATAGGATCCTCCAGATATGTTGTGCAAGGATGTAGAGTGCTGTACAGAGAAACACAGAGGCTAGAGAAACAGCAGCATACAAAATGCAGACTGTGGTCTTCTCTCAGCTTTGCAGCTCACTTTATTATGGCCCTTCAAGTTGACTTGATTGCAGCATAAGCAAACCCGCTACAAGGTATTGTTTTTTTACAGAAATGTGCATCAGTGCCTCTACCACCCAAAGGCAGAGCTTGACATCCTCATATTTTTTAGAGCTCCTCCTTTGTAAATCTCTAAACACTCTTTCATAGTTAGCCTGGGAGATCCTACCAGTAAGAAGCTTCAATAGCCACGTCCTGGTCTATGCAACTTCAGATTTCGGACTCACCTGGGGTTCCTGCTGTGATCACCAGCACAGGGCAGTCCAGTTTACTCTCCCTTCAGAAGCTGCAGACATTTGTGGTCACAAGAAACTGTGGAAGCCCTTCCTGGGCACTAGGCATGGTAGTAGTCTTTTGGCAGATGCTTAGAACCTTAGAACACTGGTGACTAGTGCCAAGAGAAATGTGGATGGTTTCCATACATTTCAATGGATAATTAGCTTTAAAGATGCTTATAGACATTTTAGTATGATCAACTTCATGAATCTTTTCAATTTAGGTGAGCATTTCACAAACACAATACACAGAGCTAATGTATGCTCAACACTGTCACACCTGATACTGTCTTCACTGGAAAAGATTGTCTACAGGAATGAAGATGTTAATTTGGATACATTAATTGTCATAAAGAATGCAGTGACTTATTTAGATAATTGAGAAACTTGAGTGAAAACAGGTTATTTATTGTCATTCCAGTAGAAAAACGTGCTGGATCCCAAAGCTGTGTCTCACTGAATAAAGTAGATCCTCTACAGAACTCCACAAAACAGCAGTGAAGGGAGAGAACTTCAACAGAAATGTATTATTCCGTATCTGTGAGCAACATCTTTTCTTTTTAATGCAAAGTAACTGTAGTATTTAGTCTAGATAATGTATTCTGCTTCCACTATCGGTACTGATGTCCCTTCAAGTGAACAGAATATGCAGCCATTAATGAGCTCTTTCTGTAAAGATGTTCAGCAATTAAATAATTAACAATGTTGATGTGCAAATTAGGCTTCAGATTTTAAATTGCCTTTGCAATGAATGAGGCTGATCACATTTGTCTGTCTCTTGGTTCAGCAGGGCAGGTGAGGACTGGCTAAACATTAAACAGAGCAACAGTCCCTTTAAGAGGGACCTCAGCAGGTCAAATATTTTAAAACAATATCCATACACTGATTCTTAGTGAAAATCAGTATTTCAGTTCAAGTGTTGCTTGCACTGGCATATGAAATTCTGACTTCTATTTATCTTCAACTTCTCCCAATGGCACTTAGACTAGAATAATCCCAAAACACAGTTTAGTGCCTTTAAACTCTGCTTCAGAGACAGATCCTCTAACATGGTTTACCTCTTGCAAATTGGAAGCTGTAGGTTTCCACTGCTGACTCCTAGGGCAGCTGGCCTTTTGAAGTCACATTCATTGAGTACAAGAAATGTGGGAGGGGAGATGTGCTTCATGGGATGAAAGAATGTGCTGTTTTCTATTTTCTACATGAAGTCACTATTGTATGGATATTGTTTTAAAATATTTGACCTGCTGAGGTCTTATCTGCTGTGGCTTAAGTATACTCAGCTAGCACAAAGACTTAGCCACTAGCTTTAAATTGTCTCCTTTCCCCTCTTTGAACTTTAGGCTTAAGCAATGTCATCTAGGAAACAGGCTTAATCCAGCATTTTACAAGTACCATGATAAGCATATTCACTACCACAAATGAAAAGCAAAACTTATTCAGTGCAACTATTATCAATGGAAAAAAATAACTTAAAAAAGCAC
The DNA here is from genome assembly GCA_033459285.1 of Clamator glandarius. Lineage (NCBI taxonomy): Eukaryota > Metazoa > Chordata > Aves > Cuculiformes > Cuculidae > Clamator > Clamator glandarius. The sequence continues at coordinate 1,572,947 of JAUNZM010000294.1, forward strand.
CTGCAGAACATTTTTTATTCTGTGGACTTGGTGGCCTTGAACTTTTTTTCACACATGAGAATCAACAACACCTATACTTCATGTGAAATTCCCACATTCAGAGAATTCAGTTAAATTGGTAGTATATACAAGTAATCCAGGAAAATATAGAAAAGAAACTCCTGCATACAATAACAAGTGTTTCTCCTTAAGGATGCCTCACTTTTTGAGAACATCACCTGAAATGGCAGCATAGACATAAACATGGAAGGCATGAATAAAGTGTCACAGTAAACACAGATAATTGTGAAAGGAGAAAAAAAGGAGAGGAGCAAAATTTTTGGAATGGGTGTATTTGTTAGAACTATCATATACAATTAAAGTGGTCATACATAATGCTATAGGACCTCCACAAGCTATTTCATACTGGATTTTCTACCTGTTTGCATGACTTCTGTCACAGTTGTTCTCTGTGTTTCACAAGATTTAATGCTTTTACTTTCCTACCACTGCTGCGAAATACAGAAATGTTACCTGCTGAGGTGGTTGTGAGCTCTGAGACTTGCTGGCATTAACCCAGGGTAAGACAAACAAGGGTGATTCTTCTGCTGTAGCATCAGCCCAGTCTCAGGGTCCTGCTGCATACCCTCCTTCTGTTAGTGGGTACGAATGTGTGCCTGCACTCTAACTCAGTGATACTCATGGTTGATGGATAAGCTGGTGTTTCAAGTCCTTTAATGCCCTTACTGCCCACACAGTACACTCAAGAGAGGGAGGAACATGCTTGTGATCTTCCTGGGAGCCTTTGCTTTTAGTAACAGTGTCCTGCTCTGTTCCTCTCTAGTATCTGCTCAGCACAAATTTGCTTCCTTGGACTTCACAGAATCACCAGGCTGGAAAAGACCCACAGGATCATCAAGTCCAACCATTCCTATCAATCACTAAATCATTCTCCTCAGCACCTCATCCACCGGTCTTTTAAATACCTCCAGGGAAAATGACTCAACTACCTCCCTGGGCAGCCTGTTCCAGTGCCCAGTGACCCTTTCTGTGATTTTTTTTTTTTTCTGATGTCAAGCCTGACCCTCCCCTGGTGGAGCTTGAGGCCATTTCTTCTTGTCCTGTCCCCTGTCACTTGGGAGAAGAGGCCAGCTCCCTCCTTTCCTCAACCTCCCTTCAGGTAGTTGTAGAGAGTAATAAGGTCTCCTCTCAGCCTCCTCTTCTCCAGGCTAAACAACCCCAGCTCTCTCAGCCGCTCCTCATAAGGCCTGTTCTCCAGCCCCTTCACCAGCTTTGTTGCTCTTCTCTGGACTCGCTCCAGAGCCTCAACATCCTTCTTGTGGTGAGGGGCCCAGAACTGAACACAGGATTCGAGGTGACGTCTCACCTGTGCTGAGTACAGGGGCAGAATAACCTCCCTGGACCTGCTGGTCATCTGGCCCATCTGTACAATTTCCCAGACCCTTACCTTTGCAGAACTTTGACTATGATGCCTCTTGCTTCATCACATGGTGACTGAAAGTTTCCCTTTTTAGTGGATGCCATTAAGGAACAGAATTCAGAGTTTACAGCTTTCAGCATTCAGCCTTTTATTGTTCATGGACACTGTGGAATTTACCTGTCTATTTTTGACATGGTGGCTCTGCCATATGTTGTTTCGCGTATACATAAAGGTGTGCTTTTCTGCAGGGAAAATGCCTAGAGTGTTATTTTTCTTAAATGCTTTTCCCATGTTTTCTGAGTTTGTATTCTTCTGGGTATAATTACAGTTCTGCCTGGAATATATCAAACTAAACACTTTTTCTCCTTTCCCCCCCTCATGCCACACTTACTTTTTATTCCCATGCTGCTTCTTTCCTACAGTCCCTCTGGCTCTTTAATCATAGAGTTTTACAGTAGCTAGAACAGTGGCTGTCTTGAATGCCTGCTTCTCTCTTGTTATTCATCATGTGCTCAATCTCCTGAATAAAGATATTCAGAAATATGCTATCAGAAAAGTGAGCCACCTTTTCTATGCTTTGTAACCTAGTGCATCTCCAGTCAGCTTCACACTTGTTTGGTGTGTGTGTAATGGTGGGTGAAGTTGTCATTTCAGATGGGAATCTTTTGAATGAAAGTATTTCCTAAACTGTAAACACAAAGAACATCAGAGTTGAAAACTCTGCTTACTACTTGAGTCACTCACCAGAAACCCAGACTCACACTGACAAACTCTTGATTGTTCAGGACTGCAGACTTTGAGAACAATGCATTTGTATGAAGAAGCACTTAAGTTTTGATGTTAGCAAGAAAATTTTTCCTGTCTTTAAGCACCAGATTTTTTAATTAAAGCCAGTGCAGTGATTGTAGTGAGAATTCTTCATCTTGTTCTTCTGCAGCATTTTATCTGCTGTTTGACTGCTGCTTCCTGCCCTGATACTAGATACAGCGTTTCAGTGGGATGAAGAGCCTGGGAAACAGTCTGGGATAGAGAGAGTTAGCAGATGTGTAATCCTACTGACTAACTTCACCTTCACGCTTAGTTTTTCACCTAGAAGCAGCAGCACCACTGAGGCCAGCAGCTGGTACCCTTATGAAGGTGGTGCCAGAGGACAGTCATGCTCTCAGTTCTCCCAGATTCTTGCATGGCTGTGATCAAAGTGTCTTGTGTGAATAAGAGAGGTCCAGAGGCAAAAAGTTATGGGTACCATAACAGCAGGGGTGAGGATGAAATATTAATCAGGGAAGGGAAAGGGGCTTGTAGCTCCCCCACTGATGATACCCAAAGATATGTGAAGATATTACACCTGTGCATCTCCTAGCCCAGATCGCATCCCCATTAAGGCTGTCCCCTCTCTGGGTGGAAGCGTGGGCAATGTGGCTCTTTGCAAACAGCCTCATGTCAGAAGATAGTCCTGCTGGGATCTGGCCTGCCATTTCTTTTCCTTTTCTCCTTCTCACGAGGGCCAAGTCAGGAGAATGGGGCTAAACATCTGGTCCACAGGTGTAAAATCAATGCACAATCTTTGAATGCAAAACTGCAATTCATAGTACAGTAAAGCATAAAACCTTTTCCTTTTCTGGAAGACAGCAGTACCTGGCATCTTGTAACCTTACCCCTGATTATAGAAACATCTCAAGAGGGGCCTTGCTCTGCTGCCTGACACATTTTTTTGGGGGGTGGAAAATAATTTTGGTCATAAGTGTTTTAAAGCAATAACCCATCCCAACAGGAATTTGTCGTGACCTAATGTTTTCTCTCTCTTTTTCAGACAAAGGAGCCCCACAGCAAAGAAGAGTCACTGCCCAAGCCTGAGCCCAGGCCCCTCTGGGGCAGCGAGGAGGCAGGTACGGGCAGTGCATGGCAGGGCAGCAGTGAGACCAGGGTGGTGCGGGGGCCAGGTGGGCAGAGCTTTCTGCTTCTGATGAAATTTTATTAGAGGCTGAAGTGCTTTGTCGCCAAGCTTAACTGAAGAATGTTTTTCATCTCAAGATGAGATGTAGGCTCTCACCCACTAAGTGTTTGCTGGACGCGGCCGCCAACGACAACAACACACTTGCATGCAGTATGGCCACAGCACACAATGTGCTGCACAAAGGCTCCTGAGGAATTGTGCCATGGCATAGTTAGGAGAAAAAAAGTATTATAGCAGATCTGTTTAATAAGCCATCAGCTGTGTTTCAGCATTGATCTGCAGTGTGAGCAGAGTTCTTGTTAGCAACCCCCAAGAGTCCTATGAATATGTCCGAAGGCAAAAGTGGCCACTCAGTGACCCCTGGTCTGTACGCAAAAGGACAGAGAACACGAGCACTGTGCACAACAGAAGACTCATTAGTTTTACAAAGAGGAAGAAAGTACAGTATAGACAGCATATATTCAATACACCCAGATTGCACACATCCTTCTTGCGCTGTCTACTTTTTGTCTTGGGGGATGGGATGTGGGGGATTTTGTGCTTTTTTTTTATCTACTCCTCTTTGTCTTATCATAAGCTTATATCTTATTTACAAATGAGAAGTGTACCAGATTAATTTAGATTGTTTGTGCTGTGGCTGGATGACACGTCAGAACTGCATTTAATCCTAAAAAAGAAATGCCCCAAAAATGCAGTTTCTACACATTGCAAATGTCCTAGCAAACATAAACTGCTCTGAGCATAACAAATAGCTGTCAGATCCTGAGGCAGATTTCATTTGAATGGTTTGGGGATTTTCTTTCTGCTCTCTCTGCCATTTTTGCAACTGTCCCCCTGGGAAACATCCCAGAAGCCTCTGTCCCCATTAGGAGGAAATCTTTCACTTCCTCACTTTGATTTTGAATGCTTAATGCTCCTGGTAATTCTCCTGACCTATAACCAGTGTTGGCTTCTATACATAGATATTAAATGCTGATCTAGATGATAAACTTTTATGAAACAAGTTTAGAAATATAGTTGATTAACTAAACACTCTCAGCCCTTTGTGGGATCTCACTGTGGTATGTGAATATTGCAGGTTACATCAGTTCCTGAAGATTGTTAGCTATAGCCATAATATTTTTTTTCTAAAATATGGAAGTTCACATAGGCTAGCTCTACTGATTTAACTAATTTGAATGGTGCTTTCTTCTGCCTGAAGTAGTGCAGAAGGCCAGTTATCTACCTTACTCCTCTGCCAGCTGCATGGGCAGTGTGAGGGTTCTTAAAGTTCCTCCCACTCACTCCTGCCCTCTCTTCTGTACCAGGATTTGTTGTCCTCTCAGCCAGGTCAACAGCTAGCTACAAGTGAAACTAGACATGAGGAATGACCCAGTTGAAAATGCAGTATTTAGGGGCCCCTTCTTGGTGCCACTGGGCAGGCGGGGTGTGAGGGTGCTGTTCTTTTTCTTACCTAGGTATTCAGGCTAATTTCAGTTAAAGCAGAAAAAGTGCTCATGATTTACTACTTTGGAACCTAGACCCAGTGGGGTAGCTGAGATTTAAGGGCTCTTCTGCCATGACACAACTGCCCTAAATGGTTCATTCAATGCGAGGTTGCGGTTGCTGGTTGGGCAGGGGCACTTAGCATAGGATCTTAACTCACCTTTGATTTTTAAATGTTTTTCAGTGGTTTTCCCTAAGAAGCATTTAACAAATACTTCAACATATTAGTTAACTGAACAGGATTAAAACCCTGTTGCTTCACTACAACAAACTTGGTAGCCAATTCTTAGCCGTCTGTAAAAATGCCAATAGAGGGCTGAAGCAGGATTTCTTCCCAGGTTTCTACAACAGCAATCAAATGTAATCTTGTTTGGCATCTGCATAATCCCCTAGTCAGGACTATAGTAGTCTGTTTGTGTTCTAGTTACATTCTGGTCCTTGATTACACCAGAGGACTTAAACTGCTTTGAAGCAAAAGTTTGAACCCTTGGGTTGCTTTGGGCTGCAGAGTGAGTCTTATGACTTGGTCATTTTGTGCTGTGTTTACATGACAAAATCCTGCGTCTTTGGGAACGATTACAACAGGCAAAATAATTCCTCTGTCAGAGGAAGAGGAACAAGAAAAAGCAAGCTATCACCATGAGAAAGCAATTTTTAAATAACTTCTCCAAATGATCTTTAAAATCTTGATCAAAGATCTGTCTGTCTTAATGAAAGCACCATTGTCCTGAGTGACATGTGACCTTGAATAAAGCTGTGTAAGTTGTCTACAGACTCAAACCATGGCTAACATTTATAGAATTCTCCAACTGTTTTTCTTCTATAAATGCATATAATACTTCTTGGGCTTGAAAAGGAGATGGAAATAGAAACAAAGGCCTGCCATCTATAGTTTAAGCCAGTGGATAATCTGGAATTACTGGGCATAACATTAAACAGTGGCATGGCAAAAAGGGCATTATTAGCCATCCTTCATAGGTGGTTGTGCCTTTATCAGAGCTCCACCAGCTCTTAAACCATGCACCAGTGCCAACGCAACAGCTAAATCCCAAGAGATAGGAAACAGCCCCTACAGTGCTTTGCGTTTCCACATATTCACAGAGCTCAAAGATAGGTTGTTAGCAAGAAGCAGCTCTTACTTTTCTACATAATTTATCTCTAATTATTCTTCATAATTTTGACCCAAAGTGTCTATTAAATGAAGCTCAAAAATGTGTGATACTTAATGCTTCTAAGATTGCAGGCTTATAGCAGTCTTGCCAGTTCTTGAAATTTGATCTTGAGTCTCATTTGATATTTCCACTTGCCTTTACATACCCCTACCTTCTTGACCTAGAAGACTGGAAATGGTGTTTAGATACTTAACATTTGTGGCTGAGGAGAAAATGTGAAACTGTAAAGCACCTGAAAGCTCTGAAACTAGAGAACAAGAAAAATTAATTTACCAGTGATTGCTTTTATTTAAAAATGGTCTGTAAACAAATTTTATAACTTGGTGACAGTGCCTGGATTTGTGATTTTGGAATGCTTTAGGTTTGCAACACTGTTCACATTAGCAGTCGTTTAATTTTCAGTCTTCTGTTCCTGTCTATTCAATTCACTACAGCATTTCATGACTGAGCTGGCAGTGTCACTTAGCCATCCAGTAGTGTGAACAGTGAGCACTTACTTGTGCCACACACTGCTCACACCAGGAGGAAAGCAGCTGTCCCTGGACCAAAATACTGCAGTTCAAGAATTCAGCACTATGTGATTTTTGACCTTCAATATCAATGACTCTTGCCACCAAAATTGAGACCTACAGGGACCTACTCAACTAGTTTTACCAAAGTCACATGGGATCTTTCCCAGTCTTTTGTCTGCAGGCTACAACATGGAGTATTTTTCTAAACAAAACATAATCTACTTTCCAAATACTATTTATTGTTATATCTATAGCACTCGTTCAAACTAGCTCTCCCATCCCTACCTTCCTCCCTTTCTCCCCACACTCCAAATGGTGGACTTCTAAATTGAATTTTAGTCTTTAGAGTTTGCTTGGATCAAATATCACCATGACAGCTAGAAACTCACTACTGAGAGAGAGAAGGAAGGGAGGAAGAGAAGAAGGAGGAAAGGAAGGAGAGAAGGAAGAAAGGAAGGGAAGGGCGAAGGGCAGGGCAGGCAAGGCAAAGGCAAGGGCAAGGGCAAGGGCAAGGGCAAGGGCAGGAGAGGAGAGGAGAGGAGAGGAGAGGAGAGGAGAGGAGAGGAGAGGAGAGGAGAGGAGAGGAGAGGAGAGGAGAGGAGAGGAGAGGAGAGGAGAGGAGAGGAGAGGAGAGGAGAGGAGAGGAGAGGAGAGGAGAGGAGAGGAGAGGAGAGGAGAGGAGAGGAGAGGAGAGGAGAGGAGAGGAGAGGAGAGGAGAGGAGAGGAGAGGAGAGGAGAGGAGAGGAGAGGAGAGGAGAGGAGAGGAGAGGATAAAGGATCTTGAAGCTCCATTTTATTCATTCCTGCACACTGCACTCCAAACAATGATATGCAGTGAAACTGAAAACAGCCTATACAGCCAAAGAGCAAACTGTAAACGAACAAACACCCCCTCCTCCCCTAACTACCACTGTAGATGTAAAGCATTTAGTGTATATACAAAATCCTGAAGGGATTCTTTCTCTTGCTTGAGAAGTAAAAAAAAAAAAAAAGCCTCCATGAGACATGTTGCTCACTTGACTGGCACAATGCTATTTCACAGTTCAGTGTAAATTTCGAGCCCAGGAACAGTCCTCTGAAATCCTGCATGGATATTCTTGTTTGGGAGTGCCAGAAAGCTTTACCTTGAACTTACAGTGTTAACACTGAAGAAAACTGGACAGGTACCCTCCATTTGGGAACACATAGCCAAGGATTCAGTGCTCTTTGTAGTCTGTGAGGACTGGAAGCAGAAACATAATTCCTAAACATACCTGCATTTGAAATGTAGAAGCATGGTGCTTCTCCCCATACAAAGCTCCCTGAGCTGACCTCACTGGCGTGCAAGAGAGAGGATCAACCCACTGACCCAAACCTTCTCCCCAGCCCTGCTCTTCCCTCTCTCATTACCCTGTGCTCCAGCTGTGCTTCAGGTACGGAGCAATAAAGTCAGTCAGTGCCTCTCTGCCAGGAAACCATCAGGTCTGGTTCAGCTGGCTGTGGAAAATAAGTTTGGTTTTCAGACCTATTATTAGCATGGTCATTTTTTTTTTTCACTTTCCTACATCAGCTGACCACGATACTTGGCTAATTTTGTCTTTTCAACACTTTGTTTTAAACTGATCTCTAAACCAGTCTTGGTATGTTTTTGCCAATGTATGTCTCTTTGAGGAAAAAAAAAACCAAACCTAACAATTCAGTAATTTGATTTCCTAATACACAAGGTTTAAAGATTAGAATTTCAAGCCTGTGGCATTTCTCACTTCAATGAAACATCAGGCTTCATTCTACTTTTCCCTCATCTTTTCAAATAAGACTCATTTTCCTGACACAAAAGCTAGCACAACTAAAAAAGTGATGAAACTGCTCTAAAGGTCCAGCTTGAAATTCAGCTTTGCAACTTACAGGAGATAATTATTTCACATTACATTTTTCTTTTAATGTATTCATCTATACGCTACAACATGGTAGCAGATCAAAGGTCTAATAGAGCTTAATTGCAGTTAATATTAATGTCTCTCTATGTGTCATACTGAACTTGCACTAAAAAAGAAATGTAACAGTCCAGGTTGAAGGCATGTGAAATCCTTCCAGATTAACCTGAAGGACAGCCTTGTGATGATGTGTAGCCATCAGTGTCAGGTAGCAAACAGGGCTCCATAGCAGCTTAGATGCTGAAATGTGGAAGATCTGTGGTGACCGCCAATGCTAATGTTTTTGATGAAAAATTGTGCTCTCAGTACTTGTACCTCTGAAGAATTTTCCTCAACTACAAACCAAAATGATAACCACACCTGACTTCTGCAAAGGGGTGGTGTCACAGGTTGTTGCTCTGTTTTTTGGGGCAAAGAATGAAGAGGAATAGCCACCATTTTTCTGACCTACAACAGAACTCCTGTCTGAGGAGGAGAAGAATCAGTCCCTGTTTTTCCTCTCCTCTGACTATGATGAAGCTTAGATGAGCTGGGTTTAACTCCTTCTCAAAACCTTCAGTGCTGGGGATTCGAGGAATCCCCAGCACTGAAGGTTTTGAGAAGGAGTTAAACCCAGACTACTTCTTTCTGTGCTTGTTCCAAGCATTATGCTATTGTCCTTAGGGCCTCATTTTCTTGGAGAGCCCGTGCAGATGTAACATGGAGTTAAGTATACGTACTTTTAAATTTTTTTTAAATTTACTTCTTGTTCTATTGAGTTACATATATGGTGCCAGACATAACACAGAATATGGTGAAATAGGCCAGCACCAAATTAGCCAAGACAGTGCCCTGTAGGGCTGGCTTGCAGGGTGTGGTAGTAGACAAGATTTCTAGAAGAACTGATACATTCATGCAGCAGTGGAATATGAAGTTAAGAGAGGGCAAAAGGATAGAAAAGAAGCCACCAGAGAAAACTGCAGAGAGATGAGGAGGCATTACATCCATTGCTCTGCCAGGTGCAAGAAGGGTATCCAGATTTGACCTTTTCTCTTGCTGTAACATTTCCTTCACCATCATATATTTTCTAGTTAGTATCCAAACTACAGTTTATTCTATTTAAGGTCCTGTTTTCCCATCAGAGATCCACACCTCGTCCGGCAAGATCTAATCTAAAGCCCGTTTACCTGGAGTATGGCCAGTGTCAAAGAACTTCTGGCATTATAGGATAGTATTAAATTTCTGAAGAGCAATACAAAGGGTATAATCCACAACCCTTTGTGCAGTTATGCAGCTAAGCAATAAATCACACAGAAGCATGCGTTGTTGGAAGATTAATAGAGAAAAGCTCTACAAAAATGTGATGCAGAAGAGAAGCTGAATACCGGGAGTATTCCATTTATTCATTTGAACTTCTTGGCTTCTGCCCAAGGAGAACTATTACTATTGAAATAAACTGAAGAAGGGGCTATAAAAAAGCCTTATTAAAAAGACTATATTGAAAGATGCCCCCACAGAAAAAAAAAATACTCAGTTGCCATAATTTTCTGTATTTTTTGCTGTTGTTTCTAAAAGTGACCTTGAAATTGGTAACATGCCCATGTTGCTTCCCTATAAAGAAAAAAAAAAAAGGACAACAATATTTTTCTTTTGTAATGGTAGCACAAGGTCTCTATTATATTTTTCTGCAATGTATTTTGCAAGAGGAATGTGTTTGACCACACTTCTTACAGAGTCAAGTTTGTCCAGGAAGGGAGAACCCTAACCAAGATAGAGTACCACATAGTGTCACATCTGGATTCATCAGCCATTGCACAACAGAAATGGATCCCATAACAGAACAGCCTGACTGAGGATACATTTAATTCTTTTCATACATGCAAATACTCTGAAGTGTTTCAGAAGAGACAGGGGCTAACTAAGGCTTGCTATGCATTATCCCTTAATTACCTTTCAAGGCCCTACGCAGAGGTGTGGCTGTCCCCAGACTGATTGCCTTAGGAAAGAGAGGAAGGCTTTGTTAGAGAAATCTGCTGCTTTCCCAGCTCCTGCAAAGAAGAGGGAAGAGTTCTGTTCATGTGGAGAAAAAGCTACTTTTTAAAGTTTTTCATGTAAAATGTAGCAATGACCAATGGCTATGACAATTAAAGCATCAAAATCTGTCCCACTTCTCAGGAACCAAGGGAGTAGGGGTCTGATCCCAGTCACTGGTATGAAAAAGGGTTAATTTTAAATGATGTTAATAATCATATCATAGAATCATAGAACGGTTTGAGTTGGAAAGGACCTTAACGATCATCCAGTTCCAACCCCCCTGCCATGGGCAGGGACACCTCCCACCAGCCCAGGCTGCCCAAGGTGCCATCCAACCTGGCCTTGAACACCTCTAGGGACGGGGCAGCCACAGCTTCACTGCCCTCATTGTAAAGAATTTCCTCGTTATGCCCAGTCTAAATCTTCTCCTCTTCAATTTATACCCATTCCCTCTAGTCTTATCACTACATGCCTTTTTACAAAGTCCCTCCTCAGCTTTCTTGTAGGCCCCCTTCAGGGACTGGAATGTTGCTATAAGATCTCCTTGGAGCCTTCTCTTGCCCAGGCTGAACAACCCCAACTCTCTTGTTTCCCATTCCCTGATACCCTCCATAATCTCCAGGAGGTACTTATATCCACTTTATTATTGCACACTTCAGAAGGCAAATTGTGAATATCAGTTCAGAGGTTAGGGAAATGAATTCAAACCCTTCTATTATAATCAGACTTGAATATGTTGGAATAAAATTGCGTGGTTTACCTGAGACAGGCTATCATTTTCCTTTAGCTTATCACATCACTCAAACAGCATTGTCTGGAGATAACTACTGAAGAAAACAAGCTCCTGTCTGCCTAAAACAGAGCAGCATGAACTCATTTACTGCAAATTAAAACAGATGCAAAATTGCTGTTGCTTTTAATATAGCTGCACAAAAAAAAAAGTTTGCAAATCATCTAAAAGTAATTCTAGAAAATGCAAGGTTCTGTCCTACAACCTATGTCCTATATGGACTATTTCAAGCATACCAGTAAAAATAAGTGAATTTATTCATAAAAAGGAACTGGAAACTGTGAAAGGAACACCTCTCCATAAAAAGCATTGGATGTCTTTGGAAAGCCCCAGGAAACAAACAAACAAACAAAAATCAAACAAATATTTCATTAGAATAACTCAGGGAAAAGTCATAAATATTGAAACAACAAATAAAGAACTTTTATTCCATAAACACATATATACATCATCACATGGATGTGAATCATCTCACTGAAACTAAAGAGGCTACTTGCCTACTTAAAAATAAATACACTAATTTGTAGAACTGAGAGGATATATTATAATACAGGGTAACTTACTGTGCCCTGGTCTATACATATGCTTTAAGATGTAATACAACATCATCAGCAGGACCGCTTTAGAATCAAACAGAAGCTCAGGAGCAGTCTGACCAGGGGACAGAGATACTTCTCTGACTGCACAAACATTTTGCTCTTACTTCTGTTGTTGCATGACAGATTTATCAGATTTTTTCCTTCAGGAAAGCTGGAGAGGGACTATTCATAAAGGCTTGTGGTGATATGATGAGGGGGAACAGGTATAAACTGGAGAGGGGCAGATTTAGACTAGACATTAGGAAGAATTTCTTCAACATGAGAATGGTGAGACACTGGCACAGGTTGCCCAGTGAAGTTGTGGCTGCCCCATCCCTGAAGGTGTTCAAGGGCAGGTTGGATGGGACCTTGGGCAGCCTGATCTAGTGGGAGATGTCCTTGCCTATGGCAGGGGGGGTTGGAACTGGATGATCTTTAAGGTTCCTTCCAACCGTAACTATGCTATGATTCTATGATAATTGCAACAGAGTTTTAACCATAGAAACTACAGGTTCTGCTCTGCTGGGCACATTTTCTAGGCTTACAAAATTGTGCTCTGCCTGCACATCTCCCAGCACCCACAATAACGTAGCATTTTGAAAAGTAGTGAAAATTGAAGGGATACTATCTACATTCAGTTTAAAGCAAGGGTTAGAGGTATTCATAAGTATTTCACTTATACCAGAATGACTGTAACTCTTCAGGCTGGTTTATATTAGCCTTCTCTTAAATAAATAAATAAAAATAAACACATAGATAGATGGATGAATAGATAGATAGATAGATAGATAGATAGATAGATAGATAGATAGATAGATTCCTCCTCTTCCCGTTCAGGAGGACTGGCTAACTGAAGGACAGGATGGCAAACTCTATTCTACGTGTTTAAAGAGGACAAGTTCATGATTTCGCAGTGTTACAGTGGTGTTTAGAGGGGTCCTGTGGGTCACCCATCCCACCTTGAGGCCAGATTATGGCCAGCGCTGAAGCAGGTCAGCATGGCTTTGCACGGTTGAAGCGTGGAAACTTCCAGGGATGGGGTTACTTCCAGCTCTGAAAGAAGCCTGTTCCTAGGGTGCACTACCTTTCTGGTAGGCATCTTGTTTCTTATGTCCAAGCTGAACACTCATCTTGCTGCCATTTCCCCCTTTTATGCATTCTCTTACCACTGAGAAGTGTTTGGCTCTCCTGTCCTTGTAGCACCTTGTCATGAAGTCATAGGTTGCTCTTCAACTGCCTTTGGCCTCCTCCCAGTTCTTCAGCCTCTCCTCAGTGGTCCTGTGCACTAGACTTCTGACCATCCTGGCAGCCCTCAACTCTGGCTATCTCCATTTTTTTGGCATCCTTTTTGAAGTGTATGGCCAAAACCGTGCACAGCTTTCTGTATTCTATTTGACTCCATCCTATGAAATAAAAATGTTAGGAAGTCATTTCTTTCATTTGAAATAATTTTGAAGATAAGTTTGAACTCATGATGTTCCTCTGAAGAGGACTGTAGCTGATGATGTTCCTTTTAGATTGCTGGCTTCAATTTGAAACAGACAGGAAGAAAGTAAGGCCTGAGGGAGAAAAGAAAGTAAAATGCAGGAGCAGATTAAGGAAAAAAGATCACTTCAAGGAGAGTGGAAAGAATGGAATGAACACAGAGGAAAAACAAGGCTGAAAAAAGAAAAGCAATGGAGCAGTGCAGAAAATTATGTCTTATCACTATTGCTACGTTGTGGTCCAGAACAAATGTAGACCAATGGTATACTTAGCAAATAGGGATGCATCATGTTTGAAATCATATAAGCTAACAAGTTTCATTCTCCAGAGAGGGCAAAGCCAATGGTGAAAAGAATCCTCCAAATAATTACCTTACTCTACATCTCATTGCGTGTGTGGCTCAGGAGTTTTGCTATGACAGCCCTCAAAATAGATCTTTCATTTATTTCAGTCCCTTTATAACTCTGTAGGAGCATTAAATTTTTATCTTGGAGGAGCAGGTCCAAATCACCCTCTGTCAAGGGTTTTGTCTTAGCGTTCTGCACTGCTCTCTTGCACCAGCATACCAAGCTTGCCTCTGCCTCCCAGATGACTGAATGATGACTGAATAAGGAGAACCAAATCTGGAATTTGAATTGGTCTTCCTGGAAATGCTATTTGAAGTGTTCCAAAACAATGAATAAATTGTCCATACAAGGACTTCCTCCAAAAATGACTTCATTGCACTGAGGACAGTACACTACCCTCCCTACAACTCTGCAAAGATCTGACTAACAACAATTTGCTCAAGCAGAAATTTACTTTACACAAGAAAAACTGTCATGTTTTTGGACTTGGCTCCGGGAAAAAAAAAAAAAATTAAATCTTGTGACAAAACCAAAGAGTGGAATGGCCCTTACATCACAAGGTTTAGCAGTATACTCTAGACCAGCCAGTGTTTACGGAAAGATGAGGGCTAAACTTCTTTCCTGTCAAATCTGTGCATTGTAAAGAAGCACCTTTCCAGGCAGGATCAAAAAGAGGTTTTGTTGTGTTCATACCTTGCTGCCTTGTATACTTCCCTGGAGTTTTTATAGCACAGATGGGATGGTTATCCCCGAGTTTTTGGAGGAAAAGAACCAATTCCTGTCAGAAAAGACAGCCTGGAAAATAGCTTTCTCTTTTTATAGATGGCAGAGTGTTGATTGTGATTCTTGCAGTCCAGAACGGCCCTACAATACTCTACAGTTTCAGCAGGATGTTGTGCACGACCGGCCTTCAGCTGTTGTGCTGTGTTGCTATGTGCTAATGCTGACAGCTGTTGTGTTTTGCTCCAAATTAGTGCTTCTCTTCCACTTCGGAGTGAAGTAATGCCTACGTGTTGGGCCAGATTCCAGTTCACTATGGAAATACCCCCCAAACAAGTGAAATTACCACCAAAACAGATGCTTTGTACCCCTTTCCTGCTCAGTCACACAATACTTCCTTTTTCTATATGGAGTTCCCCACGCACTCCCACACCGGTTCCCTTTTTATTTCTTTCTTAGCAGTCTAAACATTTCGTGTTTTTAAAAGAATTCAGCATCTCAGAGGTTCCGCATTTCTTGTAAGCCAGCCCCACAGAAGTGTCAGGATGCTGAGCTGTGTTCCTGAATGATGGCATAAAGCCTGGAAAGCGTTTTTAATTCCTGAGAAGCCAACTAAAAGTAAAATGTGATTTTAAAAACTACTTAAAGATCTTTCAGTAAAATGATAGTGAGTGATCGAAGAGGGCCTTTTACAAGGCAACATCTGTAAGATATTGATCAAATAATTTTTAATCAGTTTAGCATTCTTCAGTTGCTTTAAGACCATCTGAATTGCTAATTTGATCCAACCAAAGTTCCACTTGCCCCAGGATGACACTTTCAATAACGATCTGTGTCAGATACCATTCAGAGTCATTTTCCAACTAGTAGCCTCTGTAGTACTTGTAGTCATTAAATATGGATGGTGAATTGAAGAATTGTGACTTTTTTTTTCCTAAGTAATAAGTCAAGCAAAGGAAACAGAAACAAAAGTAATAATATTCTGAAGATATTATTGAAAAAGGCAAGAGAGTCAACATTCAGAGCTTGCTTTGTTATGTTCGTTTGTGAATTACAACCTTACAGCTGTATTGTAGGAGGTGGTCCCTGGATAGTTTTACAAAAACTTAAGCAATCCTTGAATTAACAGGATTTCAGAAACACTGCTACAAAAGAAGGCACAAGTTACTCAGAAATGCTCAGAGAAGTTTATTTCCTATTCTGACAATCATAAATAGGCTTATACAATGAAATAAGATCTGATGTCTCAGGCTAAAAATATTCTTCAATATTTAAAAACCACCACATCTGAGAATAAATTATGTATATAGAAAAAAATCCTCATTATATTAATGAATTAGTGCTGGTTCTCACAGTTTCTAACAACATTACAGTCTCTCTCCCCAAGAACAAATCACATTTTCCTATTATGCTGACTTAAAAAAAATGTCTTCACTAGTTCATTACTCATTACTGTACATAAAAGTATGTTCCATAGAGCACAAATGCACAAATAGAAGTCCTTTTGTATTATTAC
This sequence comes from Clamator glandarius, assembly GCA_033459285.1. Classification (NCBI taxonomy): domain Eukaryota; kingdom Metazoa; phylum Chordata; class Aves; order Cuculiformes; family Cuculidae; genus Clamator; species Clamator glandarius. The sequence continues at coordinate 1,588,852 of JAUNZM010000294.1, forward strand.
ATGACTCAGCTAACAGAGCCAGAGTGACTGGGAAGTTTACTAGTTGTGGTTGTAGCACATAAAGACAAATATACTTGAAATAACCAGGGTGAATGCTCTGGGGCTCGAGTGATTACAGACCTTTCATCAGTGTGAACTGAGACTAGATGAAAGTTCTTTGTATGCTGTTCAAATTAGAAAAGTTAAACAAGCTAGAAAAAATGTATATTGAACGAAAAACATGATCACAGTGATAAATATGTATGTGTACATAAAACTAAAGTTGAGAAAACCACGGTCTGTAAAAAATAATTCAGAGTTCTATCTCCAGACAAAGCTAAACATACTTTACTACCATGTACTATCCATTTTGAAGCAGATATAGTGAAATCATAAAAAATTATGCAAATAGAGACTAACTACTCTGCTGAATCTGGCATATGAAATTCACCATGTATGTTTTACTTCCATATCTCAAGCACTAGCACAAACAACTTTTCTTCCCTTCTAGGAAATTCCCTTTCTTTCTCTGCTCCTTGTCTGACCTATTTGTCATTTCAGTAAAAAAGTATTAAGAACCTAAAAATTGTGGAACAGGTCAAAACTTGAGCATTATTTGCAAACCTCAAGGAAACTGCATTTTATTTTGATTCAGATTCCAGTAGCTGTGGTTTCAACCACTGTTTCAAGTTGGTCAGTCTTGGCCAGTCAATGAATGAGCAAAATTGTCGAGTTTTGCCATGTAGGAGGTGGACTACATGTCCAAATAGTTGAGCATGGGATTTAAAGTCACAAGCCCTACAAAGCCCTTATTCTATTTCAGCCTCATCATATGACAATGACCCAAATCATCCAACTTCCTCATCTCTTCATTCTTGAAAATGTCACTGTTAATATTTGCCTGTGTGAGGTCTTAAAGATCTCTGGATAAAAACATGCATAAGTGAAAATAATTGCTAAGTGAAAATGATGAATAATAGCACTAATAACACAATTCCTATAACTCTAGGGACGACCTCAGTGCTACGCTGTGGCTAAAGCCCCTGCTGGTAGCTGCATTGTGTATAGCCTTTCTGTATTTAAACTCTATATTTGCCTTCAGTGATTCATCTGTCTACACAAGTGCTAGAACACCAAATGCAAAAAGTCTTAGATTTCAATCCTGTCTGGTCAGCACTCCGCGCTTTGCCTAACCTCTCTACATTTCAAGTTTCTCACCCAGAACTTTATATGTATTTCTGAAGAACACCACAGTCAACAAAATATGAACTGTTTAGTAATGTTTCCTATATTGCAGCAGGCTGAGATGTGTTTGCAACATGCCAGAATTCCAGGAGTTAATTTTTCTAAAGCCCTATTAAAAATCCATTGAGAAGGTTGATTCTCTTTCTTCTGGTCTTCCATCCCCCACCCTGAAGAGAATATTCTACAGCTTTATTAAATCTGTCTTGTATGAAAGATCAGTACATGATATTCAGCTAGGCAGAGTGAAGAGGTGTTACATTCATCTCAATGCAGGTATAAAGATCAATGTCATGCTGAGAATTATGTACCATTCACACTGCATTCATCAGTAGTCCAAAACACCAGACCTCCTTTTCCTGATTCCTGTATGCAGATATTTTCTCATAAAAGCACAGTGTTATAAGGTTCTGATGGGAAGTGTTACAGAAGCATCAGCAACAACTAGTTGGAGTTTGGAACACCTCCCAAACTGTACCCCCTTTTTTTATGAGGTTAAAATGATGGTGCAGCCACTGTGTACAAGTTCAGTGGCGTTTGCTTACTGTTTGCCTTGCACACTGACTACGCAGGCTGGGATACACGACTGCCCCCAGCTTCAGCTGTGCCAGCTAAAGGGGCTGTGCCCAGGTGCTCATCACATAGCTGACTAATGCAAGTTAGTGGGAGCTGCCACGTGGAGATCTGCCAGCTGATCCAAGGGTTGGTAACACCCACCATGTGGGTGCTGATGAGCAGCTGCAGATGCAGTGAGGCGTGAAAGTCCTTGCAAAAAGCTGGAAAGGTCATATACTCACAGCCTGTGGTTTATTGCATGACTATGCAAGGGTGAGTGTTTGTGCTTGTCAAAACCTCCTGATTCTTATCCTTGCACTGGATAAAACTTTTGAGATAGTCAAGTTTGACTTAAGAAAATAGACAAGAAAACTTGGAGGTAAAGTTGTTAGACCTGATACACGCAGCAGCAAATGCAAATCTGTGTTATGAAGACAGCCAGGATAGATGTTCTAGCAGCTTCTTTTGGTCCTGAAGTCTAGTAAACCTATGGCTGAAACACCTGAGCTTGGCTGCTTGATGTTAAGCCCGTTGTGGAATCACGTAAAGCACTTAAAAAAAGTAAAGGCAGCTTTATCAAAGTAAATGAAACCCATATCAAAGGTTGCAAATTCACTTTAGGGCTTAAGGTGTTAAAAAAATTGGACTAATTGGAATACTGTAAAGAGATTCACAGTGCAGTGAACAAATGAACAGCTTTGCAAATAGCATCTGGAAATGCAAAAAAAGAAAGTAATGCTGCAGATGTTTGTGGCTTTTTATTTCTGTGTCTGCCTATGAAACAGCCATGTGACTTTTTTTGTCTTACAGTAATATTCTTTACAGTGATTGTGTGCTGTGGGAAAAGCACCTTCTTGGCATTTCCAATATGTTGCATAGTGGCAGGTAACACTACCAGTTGCCAGTTCAATGTGGATACAGTTATACTTCCTTCCCTCCTCAACAAATCTGGACTCAGGTCCTTTCTTGAATCACAAGAAAATCTTTTAGGTATCAATATTTCCAAGTCCGACATTTTTCACTCTGATTGGTAGATCCTACTGGTAAAGGAACCAGGGCTATAGCAAGATCAAATACCTAGGTAGGATTCCACCAAGGTACAGCAGATGCCTGCAGTACCTGCTCTGGCACTTGCCATCCTAATTTGAATGTTTACAACATGTGTAATTACACAAATGAAGTTGGCAGATATAGAATATATATTGCTGTACAGTAAGATTAATCGAGTTATTAGACTGGGAGAAAGTTAACTTTGCATTTAATTTTTGGTTCTGCCACAGACTACCCTTGGATGAGACACATTGTCTACTCTGTAGTTTAATTCCCACTTCTATAAAATAGGACTTCCATATCTCTCTAAGATGATATCAGGCACAGTGCAAGGCAAGATAACATCATCTAATTTCAAGAAAGCTGGTATGTCTTGTCTATCCAGCACAACACAAAACCATGCAATTCTACTAGGTTGAAGCCAAGATACATAATTCACCCTCGATGGGCACTATGGAGCATTACATGAATGGTATAAGTTTTCTCCCTGGTCCATAGCTACACTGGACTGAGCTAGGTCAGGAATCTCTGCCTATGATGTATGGTATTCAAATTTGCAGTAAGACTATACCTTTTAGATAATTATATATCAGTCAGGAAAAAAAACCAAACCATTTCTCTCAGGACATGTTGACAATATGATCTTTTAAAGTAATTCCACTCATTTTTCATATGGACCTTCAGAAATAACGACCACAAAAAATCACCTGTGATTCAAAAACGCCTCTACCTACCTTTGGGTTTCAGACGCAAATTCTTTTACCTCAACATTAGGCAATGCCTGATTCAGGCCACAGATGCACTGAGTTGCCACCAGGATGCTCATTTGTCTTTTGTGACCAAGGAGGTGACTATATGGCTACCTCAAATGCCAAAACTTAAGAATACTAAATATATTATGGCTGAATACATAAATACATATTTTGACTCCATTTTAGACCAGTGATCTAGGCCAAAATTAACACTTCTTCCCTCATCCTCTATTTCTGACTAATTAGTCTACCTTCAGAAATTCTGTAAAAGCCCCACTGAAATCAATGGACTTAGATAACTAAGTGGCAAATATGACCAAAAATATTGGATTACTAAAGAGAAGATCCTATAAATAAGGCCCTGTTTAGAATGCATGTTGTGCATCCTTCTGCCCAGGGAGCCTGACTTTTCCTGAAAGAAAATCTCCTAGAAATACTAAGGACTATTAAAGCAGTCGCTGTAATGGCAAGAGACATGGTAGTATCACCAAGAGGAAAAGCATTAAGACTGGACAGCACGAGCATCCCTTTACCAGGCCCCTGTTTTCACATCCCATTCAGCTCCAAGAGTGCAAGTTGCTCTTTTGAGTTAGCAGCCAGCTGAACCTCTCTCTAGCTAAAATTCCTCACTTTGACTAATTTACTCACTACTTAGAGCATTTGGTGCCTTAACTCCAAGGTTGCTGAAGGGCTTACAGGCTTAAAAAGATGTTTCTTTCAAGATAATGAACTAGAGCGGTGAAGATGGGGGTTTTGCATTCACATAAAAGGCACTAAGATATCATGGTAGCAAACAACTTGTGGAACACTGGATGAAGAGATAAGGGAACGACAGATGAGCTGATAGCTAGTTTAGATTGGCTGTCATTTGTATTCTAGCACATATGTTCAACTGTGTGGTACAGGGAAACTTGTTCAGATTGTATCCTTGATAGAAAATGCCTAAATCCATCTCTGCTATTAGCCTTCGAAAGGTAGAATTTTGGAAGGAAAAATCTGAGTGGCAGAGTCAGCAGACTGTTTGTGCTCATGCTATTCATTCTAGAGCATACCAGATCCTCACTTCAGGCTGCCTTATGACCAAGGAGACCAGCCGACTGAATTCATAGCAGCACTAAGAATCTTCATTTTTCTTGTGAGCCTTTTTTTATCAGTTTTCACCTCCCTTACCACTCTAGCATTATTCAGTTCTGATAAGACCAAACTCTGTGCAGTCACAGCACGTTGTTTTAAGTTTACATCAACAGTAATGGATTCAAGTGTTGGCCATCCAACCTTCTTTAATGAGGACTCTGAGATATTCTACACAACATTGCAAGGACTTAAACTAATCCGGGGGGAGGCACACTCAGAGGAAGGCATACAAATGTGCTGTTCCTGCCCCCCTCTCTGACTGTTACGGGCTGAAATACCTACAACATTTGTTCATAACAGGACAACAACTCTGTTAGACTCAAATCAGAGTGCTGGAATGAAGATGGAACTTAGGGCCATCGTTTATCAGCTGTTTTAGCTAGAGGTCAGTGCATCTAAAGGATGCTGTAATTTTCCACTGCTTTCTACAAGGATGGAAATTACTTTTCTCTCAGTGCAGCCTTGCATCACACTCTGATCCTGTGAGTGTAATCCCTTGGCACTAAAGCCTCTTATTGACAATGCAGTAAACCTGCTCCGTAAGCATCAGGAAAGGGAAATAAAAGATGTTCCAAATTTGTGTTTGGTAAAATATGACACTGAAATCAATGTTAGATGTTTCCAGATCAATAGGGGCTTCAGTCAATAAATCTCCTGTTAAAACAATGTCTAGCAGACTTGTTGACATCATTTGAAGTCTCTTGATTTCAAATCTTAGTTGGGGTTGTTATTAAAGCTGTTATTCAGTTCCTTATCTATTTGCTGCTACTTGCAGACATAATTTGTGGGGGTAGCCTGAAAGTCTTGACTGAAAGTTTTGGCTGTTGCACATGAAACTTAATTACAAGGTCACAGACAAGAACTTGTTTGTTTGGGATTTACAGGAGGAGGAAGAAAGCTTTTGAGATTTTGCTCCAGAAGACAGATGCTGTTAGGAGTGTAATCTCCTTTTGTATTTGGGGGCTATGTCATTCCTGCAGTCCAAGGCTTGAATTCCATCTTTGATTAATTAACTGAAAGGCAAATACTGACAAAAATATTTTCAGAATTTTGGGAAACTTCCTTCCAGAGTCAGCCAAGTAATTCTAGGAACAGTTTAACCTGCTGCATCCTAAGGTCTCGATTCAGCAAGATAAGCAACCAGGAATTTATTCATTTAGCTTTGAATTAATTGCCAAACTAAATTTCAGAAGCTATCTGAGAATCTAATTCCTGAAGGATAAGGGCACCAAATTACATTCATAAATCTCCTTCCGCAGCAGACAGTGAGGACCGGGATAGAATCAGAGGAAGAGAGCTCACAAATTCCATTTACCATGTGGGCTGCTGAAGCCTCTGACCTTCCTAAAGGGCAAGAGGGGAAAGTTTCTGTGTGCCCAACAAACACTGCGAGACAAGACTAGCATCTATCCATCCACTGAACATCAAGAAACGCTCCAAAGGGAAGACTTCTCTAAGGAGGTGAATTTCCACAGTCCAGTTACTGCTGAAAGTGATTTGAACTGCACTGGCCAACACAGCCCACACTAGTGATGTGCATGTGTTCATTCTTTAAGATAATTTGAATCACATCCCTCCTGGTTTTGTCAGGCATCTTCCAATCTCTGTGTCAGCAGGTTACCCATACCAGTAAGACAGCAAGTTGTGCCTGCTCTGTCATTATACCTTAGTTGCCCATGGCTCCAGCGCAGTCTGTGTCTTTCTGCATCTCGCACAGCCCAGCAATGATGCCATGCTTTGGATGCTGGCACAGTGAAGAGCTCGATGAGTATCTGTTTACCTAGTGCTACTTTCACATGGAATGCTGTTATTTGGCAGAGTGAAATGCTTTACATTAGGTTACAAATCAAATTAGTTGTCTTTCATCTTGCCAGTATGCAGCAGTTCCTTCTTGGGGTTTCATGAGCTGGCTAAACTCTGTGACTATAAAACCAGTATCATGGCACTCTGAAGTGCAATATAAGACTGTTGGCTTGTATGTATGGGCCCAAGGTCCGCTTAAGTCCGTCTGGGTTACCAGCATCAGCCTAGCAGTGCACTGCTCTAGGAAAGGGCAAGAACAATCATCAGTTCAGCGATTTGCCCCTAAAGCAGCCATAGCTCCCAGAAATTTGTGGTCCAGGAATATTCCGGGTTAGACGCGGCATCTTTGTAGTTAAATCTTTTTCTTTTTTTTTTTCCCCTGTTGATTTCTCTAGTCATTCCTGAACCTATATACACTTTCAGTATGTGCACATCCCAGAGCAAGGAGTTCTCCAACTTCTAATATTGTGCGCAGTCTCCCTTTCCTTTTTATTTTGAATGCCACCTCCCAAATTATTCATTTTACCTAGAATTATTTAGAAGCTCAGGACAATTTGTCAAAATTTAAATCTCAGGAACACAAGTAACCAGAGAAACATCTGCAGGTCTTTGATTCTTCACTGCTGTTTACTTCTTAGCTCTATGCTCCTAACACCACGTTCTTCAGTACAAGGCAAAGCACACCAACAGCATGACAGTGTGCAAGACTGCATTTTGGCGCCATGAAATGTTACAGGAATTGTTCAATTTATTAGAACATGTGCACCCTCCTTTCCTCCTTGCTTTTTCAATGAGAACAGTCTTCCCCTACACAAATTATTGATCACAGAATCATCAAATCAAAGAATCATAGAACCACCAGGTTGGAAAAGATCTCTTGGAACATATGTCTAACCATTCCTATCTGCCACTAAACTATGTCCCTGAGCACCTTGTCTACCTGTCTTTTCAATACCTCCAGGGATGGTGACTCAACCACCTCCTTGGGCAGTCTGTTCCAATACTCGATGACCCTTTCTGTGAAAAATATTTTCCTAATGTCCAGCCTAAACCTCCCCTGGTGGTGCTTTAGGCCATTCCCTCTTGTCCTGTCTCCTGTCACTTGGGAGAAGAGGCCAGCTCCCTCCTCTCTACAACCTCCTTTCAGGTAGTTGCAGAGAGCAATGAGGTCTCCCCTCAGCCTCCTCTTCTCCAGGCTAAACACCCCCAGCTCTCTCAGCCGCTCCTCATAAGGCCTGTTCTCCAGCCCCTTCACCAGCTTTGTTGCCCTTCTCTGGACTCGCTCCAGAGCCTCAACATCCTTCTTGTGGTGAGGGGCCCAGAACTGAACACAGTACTCCAGGTGCAGTCTCACCAGTGCCAAGTACAGGGGGAGAATAACCTCCCTGGACCTGCTGGTCACGCTGTTTCTGATACAAGCCAGGATGTCATTGGCCTTCTTGGCCACCTGGGCACCCTGCTGGCTCATGTTCAGTCGACTGTCAACCAACACCCCCAGGTCCTTCTCCTCCAGGCAGCTTTCCAGCCAGGCTTCTCCTAGTCTGTAGCTCTGCACAGGGTTGTTGTGCCCCAAGTGCAGGACCCGGCACTTGGCCTTGTTAAACCTCATGCCATTGGACTCTGCCCAGCAGTCCAGCCTGTTCAGATCCCTTTGCAGAGCCTCCCGACCCTCCAGCAGATTGAACCAAGATGCCATTGGCTTTCTTGCCCACCTGCTGGCTCCCGTTCAGTCGGCTGGCAAGCCCTTGCAATTTATTTAGATTTTCACAATGCCTGACACTCAGATAAGGAGATCTCTGGGTACCTTTGCCTTGCTTCCACCCTCTCAGCTGTTATCATCGCTGTTATCATTGCGGAGGAAAGTTTTAAGACGCAGACTTGGGACACTCAGGCTTTCGAGCCAAACCCCCGGCTTCAGGGAACGCAGTTGATGACTTCCAAACGCCGCGCTAATTGTAAATAATAGTTCACTCCACGGGATTCCCCCCAAGGGCCGGGATTCCTCCCTTCCCCATCCAGAACCCCCGCGCCGCGCAGGAGGAGCGGCGGCTCGGGCGCGGGGAGGGGGCGCGGGCAGGTGGGTCCCGCGGGCGGCGCCGGGCGGGGGGGCGGAGCGGAGCCGCGCGGGCGGGGGGCGCCGCCGGGGCGCTGCCGGCGGAAGGCGCTGGGTGCCAGGTCAGAGCGGGGCGCCGGGCCCGCCCCGGCTCTATCCGGCCGGGAACCGCAGCCTCCCCCCCTTCACCACCCCCCGAACCGCTCCTGGCGCGGAGCCCGTGCCGGGGGGTGGGCGGGGGGAGCGCGGGCAGCGCCTCCGCCCGTGGGGCAGGGCCAGCCGGTGCCGGCGGGTCAATTAGCGCACAAACACACACACGCGCGGCGCTCCCCTCCCCCGCCGCTGCCCGTGAGCGCGCTGATCGCAGTAATTTTGGAGGGCGATGTTGCAACGGGGCAGAGTGTGCTGGGCGGCCCGTGCGGAACTTTATCGCGCTGCTGCATGTCAGCCCTCCTCGACGTCGCGCCCATAAAGGGGTCAGCGGGAGCGGCCGCCGGGTTCACCACCCTCGCCGCCTCCCTCCTGCCTCTCGGCCGCCCGGCCAGGAAGGAGAGTTGTTTGGGATCACGGCGCCGGCCGGGAGCGCGGTCCCAGCCTGCCGGCGGCTCGGCGGGGAGCGAGATGAGGGGCAAAGAGGAAAAGTCGTCGCTGAAAGGTGGGTTCAGCGCTGTGCCGGCAGCGGGGACGCGCAGTCCCGGGCAGGAAAACTGCTCCCTAAGGGAGAACTCACCCCCCCTAGCAGCGGAGGATGCGGGAGGGGGTGCGTACGGGGTACAGCCAGGACAACTTTCGGCGCGGAAAGGGGCCAAGTGGCTTGGCAAGGGCAGCGGAGCACTTGCCAGAAGTCTGATGCACGGTGGGGCCGCGGTGGAACCGGCTGGATGCGCCGGGGACATTGGCGGACAGCGCGTTGGGCCCGCGTTGGAGCGGGGAGGAGGGAAGCGGGTTGCATCCCGCGGCAGGTTGTGCAGCAGAGAAGGGGGGGGCTGTGCCGGAGCCTGCCCGGGGAGGCGGCGCCGGGCTGCGGGGCGCCACGTCTTGAGCCCGGAGGGAGATGCCAGGGGGCAGGGAACTCCGGTTACCCTCAAAACTGCGGGTCTGCAGTAGTTCTTAACGCCACTATTCTGCAAGCAGTCCAGAGAGGGCAAAGGAAACTGCCTTCCCCTATTCCAGTCTATCCAGTTTAGGGGTATCGTTCGGTTTTGGTTTGGTTTGTTGTTTTTTTTTTTCTTTTTTTTGGTCTCTGCTTCCATTAACGAGCTTGGCAGTTTTGGCTACTGAGTGAGAAAAGCAACAAGTGGGAGAAGCTAGAGCCCCGCCAGCCTCGGCTGGCTTTTCCTTGCCTTTCCCGTCTCCGCTTCCTCCCCTGGCGCCGGCTCCCTCGCCCTGCTCCGCGCTGAGCTCCCCCTCCCGCCGCTGCGGGGAGGGACCCGGGCGCCTCGGGGCAGCCCTCTTGGCTCTCTCGCTGTAAAGCGCGCTGTAAGAGCCGGGCCCACCTCGCTGGGGTTATCGCTCGACCCCAGGTCATTCCTCTCGCTGTTCGGGGTGAGCTGCAGCCTCTGGCGGCTGCCGTGCAGGGGTGTTTGCCATTAACCCCCCCCAACCCCCCATCGGTGCCGGCGGCAGCCAAGGGATGCCGCCCAGCGGCTGGCTGGGGTTGCGGGGGAGCGAGGTTGGAGCAGCAGCGGGTACAGAGAAAAAGGAATAAAAAGGGCTGCAGGCGGGGGGAGGACGGGGGCAGGTTGCAGCTGGAGCTGCTGGCCGCGTCCCAGCGCCCTTCGCTCAGCCAGCGAGGCGAAATACGCGCATGAATAACGCCCCGTCGGGTGGAAAGTTCCACGGGCGAGAGCACGGCAGCCCCGGGCTGCAGCCTCTGCGAGGGCTGCAGGGGGGGATGCGCCTCGAGGAGCCGGGGCGGTAGGGAGGCGGTGATACCCTCCTGCGCCCCCCGGGTGCCTGGTGGCACCGTTTCGGGTTGTGCTCAGTGGATGCACCAGTGGTCCTGGCGTGACCCCGCTGCCCTCGCGAGGAAGCGACTGAGCAATGAGGTGCTGGGTACACGATGTTCTCAAATGACCGTGTGCAATGGAAACAAAAACTGCCAAGCTGGGCTTTTTTTCATTTTTTTTCCCCCCCGTTTTTGTCCCTTATTGCACTCGCTGAGTCCTCGGTCATCTCCCACCTTCTCTAGAAGCAGATCCCTGCTTTCTCCAAGTTCAGGGCACTGGGATTTTTTCCCCTCCTTGTTTCTGGCATTAAAAAAAGACCTTGGGTTTGGTTGTGGGTTTGGTTTTTTTTTTTTTTATTTTTTTTTCTTTCAGTAATGTTCCAGCCGGTATCCGGGCAGTACACATAAGGGACATTTGCTTCTTTTATTGAAACCAGGCAGGAAATCTTGTTCTCCTGAGTCACTTAGGCTCCTTCAAGGAAACGTCAGCGTCCCCTTATCGCCGCTCAGCCGGGGACCGGGCGGGGGGCACACGCTTGTAAGAAGAGTCGCTGGTCCAGGACAGAGCCAGCTTCCAGCTTCTTATAATCGCTAAAAGGGAAAAGAAGGGAGGCAGAGAGAGACTGGGCTGAGGGCTGTAGGAAATTAGAAAAAAAAAAAAAAAGGGGGGGGGGCGAGGGGGATGTGATGTGTTGGCTCATGGATGCTCTGCGCGGTGGGATGCTGGGGGGGGCAGCGCCTGGGGTAGGGCGGTGACGCTCGTTTTCCTCCCCCCATCCCATAGTCGGCGACGTCCCGGGGCTGGTCGCGGCCTCCAAAGACGTCGCCGGGGGAGAGCGAGCGTCACTCCCCCTGCCTGGTCCCGCCCATCGGCGCCGCCACTTAAGCGCCGCGCGGGGCCGCCCTGGGCAGTTGCTGCGCTGCGAGCTGCGGGGACTCAGCCGCATCGGTTCTTCTTCTCCTCCTCCTCCTCGCTCCGAAATGACCGTGAAAGCAGCTGAGGCGTCAGGTCCCACTTTGACCTACTCCAAGATGAGGGGCATGGTGGCCATCCTCATCGGTGAGCGGCAAAGGGCGCTTCTCCGGGGATGCTCTGCTCGGGGGGCTTCGGTTTTTTTCCTGTTACGATGGCTAAATGATTTTATTTTCCCTTTCTCTGCCTTTTTACGTTGTAGCTTTCATGAAGCAGAGAAGAATGGGACTAAATGACTTCATTCAGAAGATAGCCACCAACTCCTATGCATGCAAGCAGTAAGTATCAGAAATTTTGACTGGATTTCAATCACAAGTATTACTGCGTATTGTGAGATCTAGTTAAAAAAAATATTTGTTTCCTGTAATGCCTCTGGCATGACTGTTATGGAAGAGTTAATTGATCCTCTTGAGGTCTTACTCATTTGGCAACAATCTTCCATGAGCTGGGTTTGGGACATAAGTTGGATGGGATCTTTGGTGATCCGTCCTATTTTGAACTATATTTTGTATAAATATTTTTTTTTGTATGACAGAATTTACTTTCTCTGGATTAGTTGTGCTTCTTAAAACTAATAGACTGCTTGAGTTGCCTTGAGTAATAGCCCAAACCAAAACTGGTCATTCATGATACATGCATGCCCTCTAGCGAAAAGATCTGCCTGATGCTTCTGCTAATTCTTGTAATGTATGCTTTGATCCTTGCAGCCCTGAAGTTCAGACTATCTTGAAAATCTCTCAGCCTCAAGAGCCTGAACTCATGAATACTAATCCTTCTCCTCCGGTAAGTAGGTTTTACTCAGTAAAGCATTTTTAGTACATCGGTTCGGCCAGTGATAGAAGCATAGCAAAATTAGCATCTTTAATCCAACTTGTAGCATACTGACGTAACTGGGAAAATGGTAGTCAAGTTAAACTGAAATTTCTTCCCGACAGGGAGAAACATTGAAAAATAAACTTCAGTAGGTGTTGCCACATTATGGAATCTGGCTAAGACCTCAGAAGGAACGTTTAAGTAACTGTGGCTCTTATACTTCTCTTAGGCAGAACCTAATAGTTTAAGGTACCTAGCAGAGGTCAAGACTAAATTTTCAGTGATAAAAAGAGTGCTAATCTTCACTTTCAAGTTTATTTTATTTTTATTTTTTAAAGAGTGACAGTGTTGAGACTCAAGTACCAATCAGTTTTAATACATGAGGTTTGTCTGTTTGTTTTCGTAGCCCAGTCCTTCACAGCAGATCAATCTTGGTCCGTCATCCAACCCACATGCCAAACCATCAGACTTCCATTTCTTAAAAGTGATTGGAAAAGGCAGTTTTGGGAAGGTAAATCTTAACTTTTTCCTGTAATTTATTTACTCTTCAGTTCTTGTATGTGATGCCTGTGAGCCGGGTTTGTACTGGCTTTGGTAAATGGTGGTCATTTAAATTAAGTCATTTAAACCAGGCATGCCCTGTTGCCTGGCTCCCTGCATAGCTGCAGGGTGCTGCATTTAAGAAAGTCATAAAACAGAGAGAGAGAACGAGAGAGAGAAGGAAGTGGTGCTGGGGAGCACATTATACACATTTTGCTTTTGAGGGGAAGGGAACTAGATGTAAAAACTTCAGGCTAGATTAATCTGCTGCAATGCTAATATAGTGTGAGGCATTTCCAGCGGAGGGATTATACATTGAACCAGAGTGATGTAGCAGTGGTCAGCCGCTAACATACAGACTTGTTTCCAGTTGTGTTTATAAGATGATCTGTATTTCTGTGTTGCTCAGTTCAGGGATTTTGTCCTCTTCCAGGTTCTTCTTGCACGGCATAAGGCGGAAGAGCAGTTCTATGCTGTTAAAGTCCTGCAGAAAAAAGCAATCTTGAAGAAAAAGGAGGTAAGCTGCTTCTTCATGATGCCATTACAATGTCCATAAAATATATTTTTACTGCTATTACTGAGCAAGTGTACTAAACATTCATGATTTCTTACGTTTTCAGGAGAAGCACATTATGTCAGAGCGCAATGTCCTGCTGAAAAATGTGAAACATCCCTTTCTGGTTGGGCTTCACTTCTCCTTCCAAACTGCAGACAAGTTGTATTTTGTTTTGGACTACATCAATGGTGGAGAGGTAAGCAGTAAAAATGTGAAGTAATATTTCCTATCATGTGCACTGTGCACATGTAAACTTTTTCAACCTTCCTTTTAAATAAAACTTGGCAAGAGGAAAAGTCACAGGGTGGGTTGAGGGGGGGAGGTTACTAGATTGAATGTTTCCAGCCTGCTATGTTTTATGCTACCAAAGGATCATTAGGCCATTTCCTGCTATTGTTCTCCCTGGCTATATATGTTCAGTCTAATTAAGTGCATTGTTAGCAGGCTGGCGCCGTTTACACAACTTTGTTCTTTCTGTCTCCTGTAGTTGTTCTACCATCTCCAGAGGGAGCGTTGCTTCCTGGAGCCAAGAGCCCGATTTTACGCTGCTGAAATTGCCAGTGCACTGGGCTACCTACACTCCCTGAACATTGTTTATCGGTAAGCAATCTTATTCAGTTTGTCAGACTAGAAAAACCATGTGTTTTGTTGACACAAGTATTGATGAGTTGATCTCCATGTGAGTTCAGAATTGCTTTTAATTATTTTTCGTGACTTAACAAAATCTGTAAATAATTGCACCTAAAATATTCTCACTGTGGCTCATCTAATGAATGCTTGTCTTTCATCTCTTCCTTCAGTGACTTGAAGCCAGAGAATATCCTGCTTGATTCACAGGGGCACATCGTCCTGACTGACTTTGGACTCTGCAAAGAAAACATAGAGCATAATGGCACAACCTCCACTTTCTGCGGCACACCAGAGGTATGGCAAGCCCTCAGCCCAGCACCTGTAGAGTGGCAGCAAGTGTTGTGCTCATCAGCAAAAGCTTGACATCTCTCATATATTTTTATCATGAGTTAGACAAGCAAGGGGGTGTTAGGGGTTTTACAATATCAGGCTGCCAGTGAGGATGCATAGGGCTTGTATAGCTTGTTGAATAGAGAACAGATCTTGAACTGTTCCCTTTTTGGAAAGCTGCAAGCTCTTTTTTAATATATCTTGGATATTGCTGGGATTTATAAATCTGCTTTCATTCAAGACTGGGGGGCTTTCCTAATTATAAAGAATACTTTGGCTAATGTGTCCATCTTCTTTTTCTTACACAGTATCTTGCTCCTGAAGTTCTTCATAAGCAGCCCTATGACCGGACTGTGGACTGGTGGTGCCTTGGAGCAGTGCTGTATGAGATGCTTTATGGCCTGGTAAGGAACAAATCCTTTGTGGCAAATCAAACTAGCTTATTTGTCCTTTCCCCATAAGAACCCCTGTGCCCATCCATCAGTCTCATTAACCTGGGTCTCTCCTTTTTTGTTCCCACAGCCGCCCTTTTACAGCAGGAATACAGCAGAAATGTACGACAACATCTTGAACAAACCCTTGCAGCTGAAGCCAAATATTACCAACTCTGCTAGACATCTCCTGGAAGGCCTCTTGCAGAAGGATAGGATAAAGAGGCTTGGTGCCAAGGAGGACTTTGTAAGTTCAAACTGACTGCTGCCCATAGGCAGCACACAAGGATGACTAGGTCATACTACTTACATTAGCTTGGGTCTGACTTAATCTGTTTTTCTTTCGGTAACAGACGGAGATTAAGAATCACATCTTCTTCTCCCCAATTAACTGGGATGATCTCATTAATAAGAAGATTACACCCCCTTTTAACCCAAATGTGGTACGTATCACTTCTAATTATAGAATGTATGGAGAGTGTCTTTTTCCTCTTTGTCTTTCTGGGGTGCCCAGGAGCCAGGGGAACTAGCCAGATGGCTGTGTTTGGGGAACACGGCTTTTCTTTCTTTTGTGTATGTCCAGGCAGGGTTAGAAATGGTAGCTGGCTTTTTGGTGATGGATAGTCTAAGTTTAACTTTTTTTTTTTTTTTGGCCTCTCACAAATGCTTTATTTGCATGGCTATTTTGAAATAATCCTCAGCATTCTTTTTTTACCAAAGGGGAAGGTGAGGTAAGGGGAAGAAAGCAAGTAGGTTCCCAAGTGCAGAGGTACATTTGGCTTGTTGGATACTAACATTTAAAGAGAGGAGTCTGGTTGTGAAGGTTGTTGTTTTTCACTTTGTGAGCAGTCTGTAAACTAAACTTAACTTGTCCAGAGATAAACATCCTTTCCTGCAAACTGCTGCACGACAGAGTGGCGTGTTTGCATTTGGCTTCTGTTGCATGAGCTTAGTTGGAAGTTAGTGTATTAAATTGAATCATCTTGTTTTTAGTGAGACAATATGCAGCAGGATACAAAAAAAGGTCAAACTAAAACTGGCAAAGGCTGTTAAACAGCGGGCCCAAGGTGATAACACTGTGAGTCTCTGCACAAGGGTGCTTGTCCCTATTTTGAGTTGAACTGTGCATGCACAAAACATTTGAGTCTAAATGTTGCGTTTCTCCTTTTCTGCCCTTTCCACAGAGTGGCCCCAGTGACCTGCGACACTTTGATCCAGAGTTTACAGATGAGCCAGTTCCCAACTCCATTGGCCAGTCTCCAGACAGCATCCTCATTACTGCCAGTGTCAAAGAAGCTGCTGAGGCTTTTTTGGGCTTCTCATATGCCCCACCCGTGGACTCTTTCTTGTGAACATTCTTCTTTTTCTTTTTTAATAATAATAACTATTATTTTTAATTTTATTTGGTCTTTTGGTGGAACTGCCAGTTGACCAGTCATCTTGAAAGAGAATTTGCACATTTCCACCATGGCAGCTTTGCAGCCTTAATTTCAACTACACTGTTTGCTGGAAGCTTTTTTGAAGAGCACATCGCTCTCTAAATGAGCTTGACAGGCTTTTCGTTTCCACTCGTTCTTCCCCCAAAGTGGTGCTGACTTCTTGGGAAAGGAAACAAGAAGTGACTGTTGCTATAGACTGCTGTGGCAGATCATAGGAGTAAGAACAAGCTGTTTTGAAATTGTGCTCCGAAAAGCCTTGCCTGAAGATCTTTCTGAACGTGATAAGGATTTTATGAAATGTGCCTTTTTCTGATGAGATCTTGTGAGCTCCAAAGCTTTCCCTGTTGCAGAGTGTGTTTCTCAGTTCATTTATGTGGGTTTACTATGTGAACAAATGGTATGCGTGTGGTCTGCATACTACAGATGGACTTAGTTTAAAGCATCAATGTGACACTTGCAGGATACCACAATGTGGGGCATTGTTTGTTTCTTCCATATTTGGAAGATAAATTAAGTGTAATTTTGAAATTTCTTTTGTAGATCTATAATGTCAACTAAAATTATTGAAATGGGCTCACAATTGTATCCAAATGCTTGAAGAAAGCATTGCTGCTATGAAAAAAAGATTTCTATTTTTAGAAAGGGTTTTTACGGACCAAAATGCCCCAGCTGCAGTCGGTCAAAGCTGTTGGTTTTTTTGTTTGTTTTTTTTTAGTTTAGAAAGATGTCATCTGTAAAATGGGCATTATTTATGGTTTTGGGTTTGGGTGTTTTTCATTCCTGATTGTATGTATTGTAAAGAAGATCTGTACATTCAGTTGTAACTCTAAATGTATATTTAAACTTACAGACTTACTTGTAATGTATACCATCATTGTAATGTAATGATTTGCTTAAATGAATCTCTATCAGAATTTGGTCAAATATTTCAAGTGAGATCACCCTTTGACACATTAAAATAATATATTAATTTTTCTGCTGCTTATAACTTTATATCTCCTGTATTCTCATCTCCAAGTGTTCCAAGCAAACCTTCATTCATGTGCATTTTTGCATTGGAATGCATCCCTCTTATTTTAAGGCCAAATATATTTTTAGGCACGTGTATTTTTCATATCTCATTAATTTAATTGTGGACTCTAAAGAATAACCACCACAATCACATCATTAACATACTTAAGCGTTTCCATGTATGACCAAATTGCACTAACATCTTCTGAAAAATAATTTCTGAACCCTTGTTTCTGCCTGGATTTAGTAAAGCCTTTGATACTTAACTCCCACAGCATTCTAGAAAAGCTGGCAGCTCAGAGATCTGACAGGTGTTCTCCACTGGGTAAAAAAAAATTGGCAGGATCATTGGGTCCAGAGGGTTGTGGTGGATGGAGTTAAATCCAGTTGGTGACCAGTCACAAATGGTGTTCCCTAGGCTCAGTGTTGGGGCCAATCTTGTTTATTATCATAATACTTTTATCAGTTTTCTGGATGAAGGGATGGAGCGCACCTTAGTAAATTTGCAGATTGCACCAAATTGGGTGTGAAGAGGGCTATCTGCTTGAGAGAAGGAACACTGCAGAGGCACCTGGACAGGCTGGATCGATGGGTGAAGGCCAGTTGTATGAGACTGAATAAGGCCAGATGCTGGGTCCTGCACTTAGGTCATGTCCCAGTGCAGTGCTACAGGCTTGGGAATGAGTGGCTGGAAAGCTACTTGGTTGATAAGGACCTGGAAGTGCTTGTTGACAGATGACTGAACATGAGCCAGCAGTGTGCTTAGGTGGCCAAGAGGCCAACAGCATCCTGGCTTGTATCAAACATTGTGTGGCCAACAGGAGTAGGGAAATGGTTGTTCCCTGTACTTGGCACTGGTGAGGCTACACTGCAAAAAACTGTGCTCAGTTTTGGGCCCCTTAGTATAAAAAACACATCAAGTTGCTGAAACATGTCCAGAGGAAGACAACAAAGTTGATGAAGCGTCTGGAGCACAAGTCTTACTGAGGTAACTGGGATTGTTTAGCCTGGAGAAGAGGCTAGGGGAAATTTTACAGTTCTCTACAATTAACTGAAAGGAGGTTAAGTTGAGGCAGGTGCTGGCCTCTTCTCCCAAGTAACAAGTGATACGATGAGAGGAAATGGCCTCAGTTTGCATATGGGGAGGTTTAGATTGGCTATAAAAATTTCTTTACCAAAAGAGTGGTGAAACATTGGGACAGGCTGCCCAGGGAAGTGGTGTAGTTCAAAAAGTGTGCGGATGTGGCACTTCAGGACATGTTTTAGTAGGCATGGTGGTGTTGGGCTGACAGTTAGACTTGATCTTTGAGGTCTCTTCTAACCTCTATGATTCCATAACTGATAGTTACAGCTACATTCTACTTCAAAACACTCCTGCAGCCATCGTTTTGGTATGTGGCATGACCCTTCTTAACCTTCAATTTTCCTATACCCAGCTTACGTAGATTTAAGAAATAAATCTTAACATAGCTATGCCATTTTACACAGTAAGAATTTCCTTTTTGTGTATATGCTTATGTCAGCACAAAGCTTGCCTTTCCAGCTAAAAGGTGACAGGCAAACTAACACAGTGGAGTGCCAACTCAACTCCTATATTTAGAAATTACTGCAACTCCACCTGTGCTCAAACAAGTACAAGCCAATCACATTCTTGAAAGCTGAGTAATAAATATTCCTCGTTTGCACATTCTAAGATGACAAGAATTCCAGTGAATCTTGATGTTCTATTGACTTATGCTAATTTTTGTTTACACTAAGGTAAAGGGACTGGGGGATATCAGATCATTTAAGTTTATGGGTAATAGAAGACAGAAACTAAGATTAACATTGCGCCAGTGTATCCCATCTGCACAAACACCATATTCACTAATCAGAGATTCAAGGACTGCAGCTTGAAAGTCAATCTGCCAACAACCTATCAGATCACTCACTAAAGGCTCTTTTTTTCTATACAGAGTCAACATAAAAGTGTGTTCTTCTCTGAAGTCACCTGTTTGCTGGTCTCAGATTCATGAGAATGTGTCTAAGCCACTTACATCACAACTCTGGAAGTCCGAGATCTTCTAAAGACAGTATTTCTGACAGAAATTAAGCATTCAGGAAATGTACCTTACAGAGACTTTAAAGACTGTTTTGTTGGGTTTTTTTTCTTTTTTACTCTGGCCAAACAAATATATTTTTCAATGCCTTTTTGTGGAACTGGAGAAATAGGTTAACTGTGCACTCTATGATAAACCCTGAAAATTTGTTTTACAGTCAGTAAACTCGGAAGATAATGGTACTGTTAGGCACAAGATTTTACATCAAGGCTCTCTTGACTGGATACTCTGAAGTGAAAATCTGTTAATGCAATACAGAAAAAATTCCTCCTGCTAAGAGGCACTCCAAAGCTTTTCCTGAAATTGGATTATGCAGCACCTAACAACTTAAAAGCTTCATTTCTCCTATTAAAAAATATGTACCCTTCCTGGAAGAACAACTGCTTTGACCACTCTTGATATTTCAAGGTTGTACAGACAACCCAAACAATACTTCAGTTCCCTTCTGCCAGGAAAACTCCCTTCACCACACAAACAGTGGAGGTTGTTCATTTACTCCACTGAAATAATATGCAGAGAGCTGCTCACCTGTCACTGAGTTCACTACCTCAAGTTGAGGACTACATGCCAGCCACTCTAGGCCATTTAAGGAAAGCTGAATGAAGCAAGTTTCCAATAGAAAATTGAAAACAACTGAAAAATCACAGTACCTGCTTCTTTCCTTCTATAGAAGTGCCTAAGAGAGTAAGACTGACTTAACCTAGTTGTGGTCAATTATATAAAATGATCCAGTGAAATCCTCAAGCAATACATCATGAAATTGACAGCCTTACTGTTTTGCACTTGTACCTGTCATTCCTTCACTGAAGACTAGAGATTGTCTGGGATAAAGTCTACAATATATTGGTCTTGACGCCGTCTTTGGCTTGGTTTTGCTAGAAATCATCTAAATACATACAGGAAGACAAGTCTTAAACCGTACTTCAAATATAACAAATCTAAACCTATTAATTTTCAGTTGATTAATTTTACTTGACACATGTCTAGTCTGGACAAGGATTTGCACTTCAGCATGAAATTATCTTCAAACTGGCACTGCACGAGTGAATTTAAACTCTTATGTGTGCAGATCACTGCAAGAATTTAACACATTTTGTCTCACTGAACTACTTCAATTTCTCATTTACAATCAGGTAGGTAGACTTTACCTGTTCCTAACAGAAGATTAGACATTCAGATAGGTACTCAACTCTGCTTTCAGATCACCTAGAAAGTCAACTACCTAATCTGCTTAGCCACTTCCGGCAACTCTCACTGGATACTCATTTGCATCCTATTAAATTCTTTGGAAGTATGACCGTAGTGCTTAACAGTGCTTAAGGAAAATGCTTACCTCCAGAAAAATTCCCTCACAGCACAGAATCTAGGGTTATTTTGTCTTCCCCATGTTCCTAAATAGTCCCCTCTGGAAACTGCAGCAGACTACTCATTATCTGTGCTACTAGGAAATACATTCTTAACTTTAAATAAAGAAAAAAATAAAGGAAAAAAAAAAGGCTTCTGTCAGCCATAAATATTTTTGAGATTGACACAAATTTCCTTAGTATGCAGTGAAAAATCACCTATACATGACCTGGAGCTCTTTTCCTTATGAAAATGGTCCTCAGGACATTTTGTGATCTCTCACAGCAGAGCAAAAGGAGAATCTTTTGCTTTTCTGATGCCTATGAGCTTACTAGCAAAAAGTGACACAGAGGTATTAACAAGATAAGGAAGAGGGAAAAAAATATGCTGGCTTCACATCTATTCACATAGGTTAGTAAGAGGAGATCTGAGAAAAATCATCCTTTTAAAAGCCTTGAAGAATCACTGGACGTTACCTGGTCCAACTCTGCACCACAAGCAGGGTCATGTAGAGTTGGCTGCCTGGAACCAGCTCCAGACAGTTTTTAACTATCTAATACTAAAATATACTTTTACAAACAACAACTTGACATGTTGGACTGCGAAAACATTTGTGACACATGAAACAGGCCAAATTATTTGGCGATCCTCTCCTACCAATTAAAGTCTTCTCTCCTGCACAGAAGTGAAAAAATACTACACCAGTAAGGGCTTCTGTAAAGACTGACTTTACTTCTTTGAGTGCCTTAAATATTCGTCTGAGGGCTGGCATTACAGCTTCTCACTGTTACTTCGCTAAAACTGTAAAACATGGCAATATGTATCATATTCTTTTGTGACCAAGCCCACTGGTTTGCAGTAAAATCCTGAGATATACCTCAGTAACCTGTTTTCTCCCTGAAAAATTTTAGTGAAGTTTTATTTAAAAAATATCAAGAATCTAAGCTGCCCATCAGTTAAGAGATCTGCAAAATTTTGCTTAGGTGTGTGACGGTTATTCCATCGAACTGCATCCAAAGAAGTTTTGTCATGGATACACCTTGGCAAAATACTTGGTCTTTCAAATGCGGGTGTTCAAGTGGGTATATATCAGTGTGGGTGTTCATACGTGGTACAAATGTTCATTGTATAAATAAGTTTAGCAAAGTGAAGATACTGCCCTCTGGTGTGGACAAAGCATAACTACACTTGACAAATTCAAGTGTTCAGGTCAGTGGTATAACAAAGACTTGAATCATGGAATCATGGAATCACCAGGCTGGAAAAGACCTCTGAGATCATCTGAACTTATTGCCACTCTGCTGCAGACATATGCTAAAAGCAGGTTGGTGTAAGGCTCATGGTAACTCCCTGCCTGGGAGTTCACCCCGGACCATCAAACATTGGTGCTATGTAATGCATCCAGAGTTTACTGTGCGTGACAAAATCTGTATCAAGGAGGCAGATTTCATCAACTAATTGTATGCTTATCTGGATAGGGTATACATTAATGTAAAACTGAGCTGTTAAATATACGATTTTATTACTGTGTGCTACTTGGTGGCCTGCATGAGGGCCTTTCAGTCGAGAATTAAGATAATCACTTCTTCTGAGGTGATTCTGTTCTATTTCTTCTGCATGGTGATGGATGGATTCTTTCTACAAGGGACTGAGCATTTGCACCTTATTTACAGCTCCCATTATCCACAGGTTACTGCAGTTGGTGGTCTTAGCAATCTGGGGAATCAAAATGAGCAGTTGATGAAAGAAACCTGAATAAAGTCAACTGTTGCAATAACACCAGTGTAAGCAAAACTCTCATAGGAGTGATATTTATTTTCATTATATTTCCATGACAAAAGCACACAGTAACTTTTCATCCTTTATTATCCACTGTATGCAGGGGAGAAAAAATAGCCCTGTATGGCTTCAGATATGAACTATGTCTGGGAGACTGCACTCAGAGCTGAAACTGCTAATTTATAGCAGCCAAGAAACCTCTCTCCTTTTCAAATCATAGAATCATAGAATAGTTTGGAAGGAAGGGACCTTAAAGATCATCCAGTTCCAGCCCCCATGCGATGGGCAGGGTCATGTGTTAGTATATGAAAGATATACAGCCACCTCCCCCTCAAACTCCAACAATCTCAAATTCCTATGTTCAGTAACTCTTTGAACAGTGTGCTAACAGCCCTTGCAATGTCTTACAGTGCTATAATGTGCCTGAAATGTGTTTTGTGTTGATGGCTTGTAGAATAGCCATGTTAAAAATATAGTGCTAATTTGCTTTCACACATAATGAAACTGCACTTGCTAAGCAATGAAATTTTGTGATACTCATTATCTTTGCCTCACATTTTCCAGGCATTAGCAAGGTGCTACATGCAGATATGTAAGCAAGAACTGCAGCCCTGGGGTAACAAAACAGTAAATACTATCTATCATTTTTTAAGAAAACAAACCCAGAGTAATTAATAAGAAAGAAATATGTAACTTCAGTGACTCAGACGTGTACCTTGAGTGCATTTCATGTTTGCCAAGATGTAGGGTATTATTTTAATGGGTTTCTTTTATAAAACAATATCTGATTGTAATTTTAACTGTTCGACCACGTGTAGGTTCATTCTGCAGCTGCTAGCAATGAATATTCAACACATGCCATCTCAACTTTTTAGCGCAAAAAAAGTGAAAATTTGTCCATGTTTTTAATCTTTCTGATGTTTTACAGTCATGCCTGGAGAGAGGGAGTCTATTGCTGTTTTGGGGGTTGGTTTTTTTGTTGTTTTGTTTGTTTTACACAATTCACTGTCTGTATGTTTAGAGGAAAGTCTCTGGACTGAGAAACAAAGGGCTAGGACTGGAAATGCCAGCAGACATAGAAGTTATGTGTTATTTAGATCGAGCTGAATCTGCAGCTTAATTTCATCCATTTGTAAAATGGAAGCAATCGTCCAAATTTTCTGCTGGCGGCAGTGTTGTAACTGCTGCCAGCTTGGGTAGCTTTACTTAGCAGAATGGTTGACCCAATGAACTGTAAAAAAAATATTATATGATAATTTGTATGGTGAGCATTCCTAGGCTCTCATATGCCCCTTGGATGGAATATATTGATGGTACACACACATATGCATTTAAATACATGAATTCAGACATTTCATGTGGCTTAGTTTGTATTCTTTATCTCTATGTACCACAAGCCATGTACTGTTTCATGAGCCTTACAAAGATAAGTGAAGCTTGTAAGTGACAGTATGTTTCTTGTGCTCTCTATATACTCAACAGATGTTTATTTCTGGAGGAAAAACAGAATCTTAAGCTATTAAGTAGGAAACTTCTGTTTGTCCCCAAAAGTTTTTAAAAACTAGTCCATGACCATCTTCTGTACACTTCTCATAAAGTGCCTGTAGAAATTAATGAAGAGATCAAAGACACTTGCACAGCCTTGCACCTCAAGCGAAACATTTTTACATATAGCTGAAGAAAATTAAGGACATTGCTCAGAAAAGAGCTTTGGGTGATGGTCCTAATTGGGCATTTTACTGGGGGTACCTAAAGTTAGGTTAGATGAATCCTGGCCTATCTGTACTCCTCTAAGAAATGAAATGAACTGTCCCATGTTACTCTCCTATTGAACTGCACTACCAGTTGTTCAGATGTTTATACAGACATTTATGTGGTACCACATGACTATATATACCACAAGCAGAGCTAGTAAGATGGCTTAGAGTAAAGATGCTTTCTGATACTCCTCACTTTTACAGTTTCTGCTATCAAGACCAACATATAAAGACTGGGACAAAATTTTCCATGCTGACTGGAGCTTTCTATGGAAAGTTTCTGCAAATATTCTTCCAAAAATACTTTCTGAAAAAAATAAGGGCTTAAAAATAAAGAAGTTTGCTATTTGAAAAATTAAATTTTAAACAGTTAATGCAGATCTGTACTGCATTTAAGTTTTGAATCGGAGGCAACTGCTTCAGTGTCAGGTCAGGCTCTAAATGAAAGTTCTCTTCTTTGAGAGACTGAAATTCAGTAGTTTGTGGCTCTTCTGGCCACCTGCAATTGTGTGAAGTGATTTTTCCAGCTTGGATGTTTGCAAGGCCTGGAGAGAGCAGTGATCTGTTGTTTACTCAGGATTTTCCTCCTGCTCCATCTGTTGGAGTAAAAGAATAGAGGGGGGAAGAAAGAGTGGCAACCTCTGTGCATGGTGACAGGGGAGGTAAAGCACAGAGAACCTGCGTGTCCATCAGCGTGCCTTCTGCTGCCTTGCCAAAGGGCCTTTGCCCTGATATCAAAGGGCTGGAGAAGGAAGCCAACATCCATGCTGGGTCAGTCCCTGCTCTTTGATCGTGGTGCCACTGACCCAGAATGATAGCAGCAGCCCTGTGGTGGCCCAGCGAGACCCGAGCAGGAGGTGGGAGACGCAGGAGCTGGAAGGGCCGTCAAAACTCAGGCATAAGAGGGCGTGGGATCTGGCGCAGCTGGAAAATTATGTCCTTCTATACCTGGATTAGCAGTTAGTTTAAGCTGCTGTTGAATGAGGAGCAGGATTTGCTTCCCTGAAGCTGTACAGGTCTTAATCAGCTCAGAGAAACCCTTTGTTCTCTCAGATGCAGGCTCATATGTAACATGTCTCTCTCGATCCACCTGACTCAGAGATGAATCCGGTTAACACATGAGTTTCCTCCAGGTTATTTTTTTTTTTAATTTGTACACAGACTGCTGACTGCTACCATCTGCCTCCCTCCCTTGTCCTCCAGCAGGCAGGGATAAGCAGCACCACATGAGAAGCACAAGGCAAGGATGACATGGCACAATGTCCCTGGGCTGCCTCTGTAGCTCCTTATTTAGGATGACTGAACTGTTCAGGATTGACCTGTTTATTCAGTAAGTGTTGGATCACTGAATCTTTCTCCTCACCATGCAGAAGGTTGTAAGGAACCCACACATTGATGAGGAGAAGATAACCCACAGTTCAGACCATCTTTTTATAAATGTAATGAATGAAACACACAAGTAAGTATTTTACAGGGTAAGGCCTAAGCCTTCTTATACTTTATCCTTCTCCTATGTAGTTGTAAAGATCCTTCCATCAGCACTTTAGAGTCCATACTTATGACTTTTCTGTAGTGGTTTCGTACTGAGTTTTTTCTAGACTGGTATCTTTACTTTTGAAATCTATCTTTACTTTGATGTAATCGTCATCATAGTATACTGGACAGTAGTGTAGAGATCTATTTCAGAGTCCTCTGTGGCTTCAAAACTATATTGTGAGTCTATTACAATTCTTGCTTTTCCCAGGGAGATGAACTTGTTAGTTCAGGTACATTCACACACTACACTGAAGGCAGCTGTGCAGCTAAGGGCTCCCCAAGTACAAAGTATATGCCATATAGAGAAAATTCCTGATGAGAACTATGCTGTATCAATTCAGTTATATGTGCTAAAAACAGCCTTTGTATGGATTTGAACAGAAGTGCAATATACCATAAAACTGCAGTTAGCAACTGACTGTGCTGAGGTATGCTGATATAACAAATAGAGATGATCTATACAGGGCATACAGGGACTCATACCTATACAGGTATACAGGGACATAGCTTTTCTGAAGGGACAAAACAACCCGTATACTTCTTCTAAGTGATGAACAGACAAAAAACTATTGGATAAGCTTTACTAAGTAATGGTGAAAAGCATTTCAAATATGATTTATGCCTCCAGATCTGGGTCTGAAGTTTCCCTGCACTCCAGAATCATTCAGCTTCAGCATTGGGATCACTTTCATAGCCCATGCTAAATGTCATCCTTAAACTGAAGAAACAGTGGTTGGTGATGTGGGTACATGCAATTCTGGCCTTGGTTATAAGGTTATAATTTCCTCTTGTGTCTTGAATGATATATTTGCAGACTTGGACTAAACTCTGAAAGAACCATTTATGCTTAATAACAGATTATCCAAGTAATATTTTATTCAGCCCTGAATATGGAATATCATGTCACTGAGATACATTAAACCACACTTCAGTTAACAGTCTATGGCTAAGTTAATTAAATCATATTGCTTTGTCAGTATGGGTCAGACCTGAGCCAGCCACCTAGTCACCCTTTACAATAACTTTACAGTTTACAGAGAGAGACAGGTACCTAGGGAGAGCAATTGATCTCACTTGTCTTAAACAGACATGGTGGGCCCTCTGGAGGGGATGGTTTCTTTCCGTTGCCTGTAAGGGGAGTATTCACTGACTGGTAAATGCAGTCAGTTTAAACTGATTCACTCTCCTCCCCCAGGTGATCATTCAGCACGTACATACTTTGCTCAACGTCCATGTGTATTTAGCAGATCACATCATAGGCACAGGGGATTGATACCAAATGATGTAGAACTAAAGGGAAATATGCGGCTCACTAGGGAGTTGCATTTTATTTTACCTTCGCAGATGCTGATATGCCCTGGAAGCAATTAAAGAATATTTAGCAAAGAAAAACTGTATCTGTTTAAAACATTACTGCAAGCCAGTAGAAGACTTAACAGATGTGATTACTAACATCATAGGATCACAGAATTGTGGAAGAGTTAGGGTTGGAAGGAACCTTAAAGATCATCTGGTACCAACCCCCATGTCATTGGCAGGGACATTCCACTGAATCAGGTTACCCAAGGCCCCCTCCAACCTGGCCTTAAACACCTTCCACCCTCGGCAACCTGTTCCAGTGTCTCACCACACTCATGGTGAAGAAAGTCTTCCTAACGTCTAGTATAAATCTGCTCCTCTCCAGTCTATACCCACTCCCCCTTGTCCTATCACGAGAAGTCTCTCTCCAGCTTTCTTGTAGGCCCGTTTCAGGTACGAGAAGGTCACAATAAGATCTCCTCTGAGCCTTCTCTTCTTCAGGCTGAACAACCCCAACTTTCTCAGCCTGTCCTCACAGGGGCTCCAGCCCCTGGATCATCTTTGCAGCCCACCTCTGGACCTATTCCAACAGCTCCGTATCCTTCCTACGCTAAGGATTCCAGAACTGGACACAATACTCCAGATAAGGTCTCACAAGAGAGGAATAGAGCGCCAGAATCCAGTCCCTTGACCTGCTGGCCATGCTTCCTTTGATGCAGCCCAGGATACGGTTGGCCTCCTGGGCTGCAAGCGCACACTGCTGGCTTATGTCGAGCTTCTCATTGACCAGCACCCACAAGTCTTTCTCTGCAGGGCAGCTCTCAATTACATCATCCCCCATCCTGTACTGAAATCGGGGATTGCCCTGACCCAGGTGCAGGACCTTGCACTTGGCCCTGTTGAACCTTATGAGGTTCCCACAGGCCCACTTCTCCAGCCTGTCCAGGTCACTCTGGATGACATCCCCTCCTTCCAGTGTGGCAACTGCACCGCTCAGCTTAGTGTTGTCTGCAAACTTGCTGAGGGTGCACTCAATCTCACTGTCAATATCATTGATGAAGATATTAAACAACACCAGTCCCAGCATGGACCCCAGAGAGACACTACTTGTCACGGATCTCCATCTGGACTTTGGGGCATTGACCACTACTCTCTGAATATGACCATCCAACCAGTTTCTTATCCATTGAACCATCTACTCATCAAATCCATATCTCTCTAATTTAGAGAGAAGGATTTTTTGGGGGACAGTGTCAAAGGCTTTACAGAAGTCTAGATAGATCACATCTGTTGGTTTACCTGTGTCAACTGCTGCAGTTACCCCATCACAGAAAGACACTAAGTTGGCTGTACAGGACTTGCCCCTGGTGAAGCCATGCTGGCTGCCATTAATCACCTCCATGTCCTCCATGTGCTTTAGCACAGCTTCTAGGAGGATCTGTTCCATGACCTTCCCAGGCACAGAGCTGAGGCTGACAAGTCAGTAGTTGTCAGGGTCATCTTTTCTGCCTTTTTAAAAAATGGGCACAACGTTACGCTTCTTCCAGTCACCAGGGACTTCTCCTGTTTGCCATGACATTTGAAATATCTGTTGGTTTCCATGTCAGCTTAATTGGAGCATTCTGGTAGAAAAGACTAGTAACAGAGCTTGTGAGTCAGTTTGATTCCACAGCAAAGCTGACTCTACAGAAATTAGTCTCAACTTCTGCAGTGCAATTAAAAAATAGTAGTCTCACATCTGCTTTAAAATTACAAGCAGGTTTTATAGTGAAAATAATTCTTGACAACATATCTTTACCTTTTTCTGCTGGGGATGGTTTTATATGACAGTTCTAAATGAGACAAATTGCAAATATCTACAAAGTGTGAGGAACTGCAGATGGACTAATTACATCTGTCCTCTGATATTTTATGGGTACCAAGTAGTGAATATTTTTCCCACATCTATCCAAGTATATAGTCTCTATTCAATGCTTCCATTTCAGCTAAGCTCTTTCGTCTGTTGCAGCAAATACGTTTTTATATTACCATGTCATCCTGTAAGTCCTCTTCAAGTAAAAAATAAAAACACCTCATTGTTCCTAGAATTGCCTCTTTGAAAAGACCATTTAAAATAGAGATCAATACCCTTCCCTGGACAAGAATTCAAGAACTCAGTTTTCACTGCTTTTGTACTCATGGCACAGTGCTTACTAATGGATGATCCTTAGGTGTACTGTATTAGTCATAAAGACAGATGCAGTACCTAAACCCATTATACATGGGGATAAAATACACATTGTTTATAGTTTAAAATCCAGCAGCTGTCTATGTAACCGTGTATTAAAAAAGGTTCTGTTATACCTCTCTATTGTCCATCACTGAGTAGCAAATTGTAGTTTCAATATGGTTTTAAATAAATATGACAGCTGAAAACTCATCACTCGGGTTGCCTGTGACCCTCTCTATTTTTCCACCCTTTGCCACACCCTTGTCTCTGTGTCACTGTCAGATTCAGATAAAGGTATTTTCTCTGTGACCAGGAAATGTCACATCTTCTCTTTTCCCACCATAGATGATACCTCGGTTCCCTATATAAGGCATTGAAGTGCACTTTAGCAGCTTTCTATGCAAGTCTTTTGATTCAGATTCTGCACTGATCAGGGCATAGCAAACCCCAACAGTCTGACCCAATTTTTTCTAAACTGTAGACATCTTTTAACAATGTCCTATGAGATCTAAAAGGTAAGGATTTGGAAAGCTCAGCTTTTCTTGCATCTATTGTCCTCTTTTTATTTCCAGGAAAGCTTTTAATTCATAGACTCGCAAGATGCTTGTTGCAGAATAATTTGATTCCACATTAGTCCTGGAAGCTCTAAATCCAAACTAGAATTTATTCCTATTTTAAAGACTGCAGACTTGTTTCAGTCCTCTCTAAATGGGACAGATTCAAAAAGGATAAAATTTAAAACAGTTTTTAAAAACATGGGGGAAAAACCTACTGTTATTTATGTCAACAATTACAAAAAGGCCAAAAAGTCATATGGGTTTTCATAGTTAAAATTGAAAGCAAAATTTGGCCATCACATTTATTCTTACTAAATAAGTGAGTCTCGCTAATGAACTGAATAGCCTAACAGTAATCTGTTCCCAAGATGCTACCCATTTTCCTTTTTAGCTCTAAGTACACAATACTTTCTATTACCCTTCCTAAATTTAGACTGTCTGTCTTCATAGGTGTAGATTGTCCTCATAGGTTCGCCATAAATCTGGGGACTTTTACAATAGCCCTAAATAAGGTAAGGTGCTAATCACAAATTACTTGCTGGCTAAGGACAAAAATACACTGATTACAGCACCAAGATATTAAAAGGATGTTAAGAAGCTTGTGAGTTCAAATGTGACAGTTCCAGGAAGCTTAGTTCTCTAAAAACGTGCCATATTTATTTATTTATTTGTTTAAATGTGTACTCTGGAAAGGCAGCTGGGAAAGTGACATTACTAAATGAAGAGTCAATTCAGAAGCTAGACAATTACATCAAATGCCAAACCTATTCCCCTTCCCTTCTTTGAATAAAGTGCAAGGTTGCCAATATATTCCAGAGCTAGGATTATAGATCTTTCATGCAATAAATTCTTCATCAGAAAAGCACAATAATCCAAAATTTTTAAATATTCTGTACTGATTTTTCCAAAATGAGCTAATTAATGACATCTCTTTAATTACTTCAATGACAAATTAATGTACACTTTGAAGAGAACAAAAGAAAATTTGTAGCCACACAAACCCAAACACTGGTAGCAGTTGCATCTTGAAATTAGCAGATGTGTACCTCAATATATTCTCACTCTGCATATACTAATTCTATCTTCAGCCTTTTTACCTCACATGTGCACAGCGGGATAGGTTTTCTGCCCTCCAGTTAAGTGCTATAAGCAGCTCTTCCCGTTTGATTTAATACAAAATCACATGATAAAAGTACCACTCTACCAGACTTCCAGTTTAAGAGGAGGCATAGTATTGTGTCTTGGAGGTAACAAAACCTGTTTCCTAAACCATAGCTCAAACCTGCCCCTAGGAGTATGTGTACCCTGCAACCAGAGTGTGCCTGCATGAATGCACATGTACTGTAGATTTAAGGTACCTATAAGCTGATCTCCTGAAGGAGCTGATGTGAACATCCCCAGGTCTGTCTGAGATGCTGCCAGCAAGGTGCTTGATGGGTCAAATACATACTGTGCTTCTTAGCTGGGTTTGACAATCTGCAGTCAGTTCTGCTGCAGGAGCATTGTTAGCTTGATTGATGCTTATCCTAGTTAACTGTGACAGCAACAACAAGCAAGGCATGACTCTTGAGCTTTCAGTATAGGCTCAGCAGACCCACAGGGGACGTGTGGTGTTGACTTCAGTAGTGAGCCTGTGCAGAAACCACATGTGATATTCTTCCTACCACTCATATTCAAGCTCACCAGATTAAGTTTCAACTAAGTGCATTTCTCTGTCCTGTCATCAGACCTTCTGCTGGCAACAGATCTCCCACCTTTCCTACTACGCAAGAGAAAACTGTCAGGTCATTCACCACAATTGTGTCTTGCCTGTCAGTTCGTGCTGTGGGAGGACAGCAGTGGCACTTGCCTACAGCCATGGAATATCACTTCTTCCATATCTCTCTTCTCCTTGATGACTTAGAATGATTGCATTAAGAGGATGGTGAATGATCAGTCCCTCTTCACCCTCTCCGTGCCACTTGTGATTCATAAGCTTGAGCCAGAGGAGAATAGAAGCAATTATCAAGGGAATCAACATCCACAGTTTATTGAAAGGCCAATTTTATTTCATCCCAGATTCTTACTTAAGCTATGCATGTTGGTTTTTGACCCTGAACAAAAAAAGGACACAAATTATTTTGGCAAGGTCTGAGAGCATGGAGGAGCATTGTGCTTCTTCTAAAGTACACAGATTTCATTGTAGTGATAATGCTGCCGAGAGGCACTAGCTGCTCTGGATTGAGGGCAATTGATGCTTGTCAAGTGCCAAGAAGAGATAAATTGTTCACATACAGAGTGACTTAGCTGTTCCTTACAAAATCACCGTGCATAACAGACAGCCAGCAGGAATTGCCTCAGTTCTTGCACCAGTCATCCCAAATATGAGTGACCCAGATAAGCAGGTGGGAGTTTTGCTGTCTCTGATACCTCTGAATAACTACTTGCTGCCAGAAACACCTGTAAGTTTTGCAGCCACCTTCTCTAGCTCTCTGTAATTCTCTACTCATAGCTGGGCATTGCAAAAAGTGACATTTGTCACATTTTGGCAGACACTGAGATGGTCCAGTGACAACATAGTCAACACATTCAGTGCCCTATTCCAAATTTCTCAATTCCTGATACCTCCTGCTCTCTCACAGGCAGAAACTGAACTGCTTCGTAGCTGATGTAGCTTTGTAGCTGCAGGGTCTCTAAGTTTCATGTAGGTGGATGGTCCATTGTCTCCTGATCTCCTTTACTGGAGCACAGCCTAAGTGATACCTATACAGGGGGTGAGTTTAGGAGGCAGGTAGACCCAAGAGTGGAACAAGTAAATAACTGGGGTAATGCTTTGCAAAGAGTTGTGGGCTTAATGTGGAATAGGAAAATATCTGCAAAGGTGCATATAAACTCATGAAATGGTTTACATAAGCCATTGCTCATGGAGTTGCACAAGTTTTGGCAGCTGCATTTGCCATAGATATCAGGTGATCCATGAGCAATGCACGACTTTCTGGGAAGAGACTCTTTTTGTTTCCTGTCGTCTGCCCCCTGACCTGGCCCATCAGCAAAAGTGAAGTTCCTGGTAATGAAGCGGGGGGGCTGTGCACTACTGCTACAGACTATTGTGTGCCCTTATCTTCTGGAGCAGCAGGATGTGTGATGGCCCTACTCTGCTCTGGAAAAGCACACTGAGGCCTGCAATTGCACTATTCATGGAAAAATACAACTTTCCAGCAGCTGAATCAATATACATATTCTGTGGCTCTTTTATTTGACCTGCTGCTTTTATAGGTTGAGATTTCAAGGTGAGGCCATATTAAGAACCTGGGATAACGGGTTAAGTTAGGCTTTAACCTGACACTGCTGCAACGACATGGAGAGAGAGAACTGCTTGGTGCAGATTTGCATAAGACAAGTGATCTTCGACACTGCCATGAAGAAACCAGAAAAGAGCTATAAGAAGCCTCACATTGTTGCAGCAGAAAGACAGTTCTGTTGCTCCTTTTGGGATACTCCTGACTCCAGGTGTGTTAGAGATATGGGGCCAATTTAACAACTGCTGCTGCCACTCTGGCTCTGATGATCTATATGTTATATTGTATATCAGAATAAATTTGACATTAGCCAGCTGTGATACCACTCACAATCAAGATGTAACAACCACTTGCTGAGCGCAGCCTCCAACCCTCATGGAAGAGGCAGGGTCACGGAGGGCACAGCACTGCAGCAAGAGCAGTGCCTGACAAAGTGTGTCCCTAAGTTGTTGCTCTGACCTCAGACTAGTTCCCCACAGAACTGCAGCAGAAGTGCCACAGGCAGGGGTATCTGCCAGTGTACTGCCAAGCATCACAGACTTTAGAGTAGTCACAGGGCTAGTCCCAGGTCTGGGTTCATTTGTCTTGCCACAAAACATCCTCTGTGTTCCTCATTTGCTGAACTGGCCATTGGAAATAAGGAGCACAGACTCTAATTTCAAATCCTTATTTCAATTTGCTCTCTTATTAGTGAATATTCCACTTAATTGTGGTCTAACCACTTCAAAATAGCTGCTAAGCTTCTCAGAGCTATCCTTATGGTGTGAACACTCTAATACTGAATTAAGGTGATATATTTTTCATAAAAATGCTCATCTCTCAAAGCAAAAATCTGTGTAAGAAGTTTCTTCAAAGTAGTTTGGTACAGTTATTCCAGAATTATTAGCTGGCCAAATTCTTCTTGCATTCAAGTCTCAAATGAGCATTTTGAACTGAAAGGTACCCTGTGCGTTTCTGTAATCTTCTTTTTAAAAGTGTTGTGCTGGCGACCTCTAGTGG
The DNA here is from genome assembly GCA_033459285.1 of Clamator glandarius. Classification (NCBI taxonomy): domain Eukaryota; kingdom Metazoa; phylum Chordata; class Aves; order Cuculiformes; family Cuculidae; genus Clamator; species Clamator glandarius. The sequence continues at coordinate 1,622,948 of JAUNZM010000294.1, forward strand.
AATAAAAATAGACGTATTTTATTCTTTTAAGATGGCTCTAAAAAAAACCCCATTAAAAGCAATTTTTTTCCCCAAAGTGAATTGATCTGAACTCCATAAAACAGGAGCTTGTTTTCCGTGTCAAAATCAACAATAAAACAAAATCCACAATTAAATCAACAATACAAAACCTGCTTCTGTGAACTCATAGTTCCGATTGATTTATATTATGGTGAAGGTTACGATACCGTTGTTAGCATAAAGGAGATATGTGACATCGGTGTGGTGCATTGAACCGTGGATTCCAAGCGAAAGGGAAGAGCCTCTAACGGGCAGTTGCCTCCACGCCTCTTCTGAATCCCACCCGGTGTCTGCTGTCGTTCATCTCTGTCTCCAGAGGGTGGAGAACGTGAGGGCAGTTGGTTTCTCAAAGGTAGAACCTCGGTGGACACCCAGGAGCCAGCACTAGGTATTCATAAAGTTGCCCACTTCTTTGTTCTAGGCACTTTGTTTCCGACTGCTTGTTGTCTAACTAGAATTCAACAGCTTTGTTTGAAATGAAGGGGGGAAAAAAGAGCAAAAGAAGAGCTGCCCTGACGTGAACATTAATAGCTACTGCAAGTACCCATGCTGTAGCTGGCCACAAGCAGGGCCCTTAACAACTAAATACATAGCAACTCGGTTAATATACTTGACTTAACAATTAGGGATTGATTTTTTTTCCCCTCCATTCATAATAGCATGAGCTAATCTCAGTTGCTGCTCATGGCAATAAAAAACAAAACTTGGCTGTAACTGTGCAACGGCGCCATCCTTTTTTGAGGCACTTCTCAAAGTGCCATCTTTCCTTTTAGCTGAGCATCCTGTTCTGGGCTCTCTGGTTACCTGCCCAGGTCCTTTTCATGGTTCTTGGGCAGAGCAACAGCCTGGTGCAACACCTGATTTGCCCTGTTCCTGACTTCTCCTTGCCTTAGCTTTGAAAATCTTGCTCCAAGTGTTGTGATCAGTAGATCCACTGCATTTAAGGTCTGCCCGCAGCAAAGCTCAGTGTAAACAGTATTTTTGCCACAAGCAGTGCCAGGAGAAGAGTTTGCTTTTGCCAGTGCTCAAAAATATATTTAGTTTCAAAAACATAACAGTCACGTCCTCCTTCCTTATTCTGCCTCATACTAATCACTTGAAATTTAGCAGGAGTGCCCTTTGTGCCAAGAATGTATGCTTTCCTTTTCCTGAAAAAAACTTGCCTAGGTTTGGTTAAATCAGCAGTCAGGACATGTACCTGCATGTGCCAGAGCTTAAAAGCTGCAGTCTCTAAACGTGCTGTCAAAGCAGTGAGTGGGGCCTTTTTTCCTCAGCTCCTTGTTCCCAAGAAGCTTCACCTTGCACTTCTGTCTCCTTAGGAGGAGAGAGCCACCCCTAACCAGCTACCCCAGGAAACACTGAACTGATGGGGTCCCAAGAAGTGGCCCCTCCTGAAGGTGCGTGAAAGTTGAGCTCCAGCCCCAGCCTGTGACACAGAGTTTCTACCTGGTGTTAAGGGAGTCATTTACACCAGACTTTCCATGACAGTTTGTTCATTTGCAGGTACGTGGGAGGCCAAAACCAGCAACCAGCTGGATGGGGAGCTGCGGGCACACCGAAGGGTGGAAAACTAACAAATTAGCATAGTGAGTTGAAAAAAAAATGTGGGAAATAATCCAGTAGGGTATGTAGACCACAAAGCTCTACATTTAAATATAAGCAATTACAAAATGGGACCTGGTGGAATGCATAGTAGTTCTGCAGAAAAGAAACTGGGGTTGTAGCATATCTCAGGTTATTCACGATCAATAACATTGATACTGCTGTGAAGAAATGTGAGGATCACATCTGGAACATCTAAGCAGAGAAGTAACATATAAAAGGTACTTTCTATCTTACTCAGCACCACTGAAGCCTCTGCTGGTGTTTCGTATCTTACTCTGAGCAGCATTCCCCAAAGAAAGGTGCGAAACTATGAGAGCTCTGGGAAGCAGCAGCAGATATTCAAAGAGCAAACAAATACAGTCTTTGGTGTCTCCTTGTGGACAAAGCAAGGAAAGATGGACTAGCTGTAGTATAGAGGGTTTAGTCTAAATGGTGGTCTAATAATGAACATAATTAGACACTGGAAGAGGGCTGCCTCAGAAGACAGTGAAATCTCTGTTTCTAGGGAGAACACAGTAGATAGGAACAACTTAGCAGTAAGGATAGCCAAGGAAGACTGCGATAGCCAACCTTCCCTTAGTACTGGATGATGGACTAGATGGTCCACAGAGAATGCTGTCAGACTTTTTTTTTCTCTTTGTATGATCTGTTTTATTGTCAGCTGTGTTCAAGACTCTCAGGAGTGAAGACAGTCAATGGTAACTGCCTATATATACAAAGAATTATTTAAAACTAAATGACAGGGACAGTCCCTAAGTTTCTCAGATTGGGTATCCAAATTTAAGGGATGGTTTTGAATTTAAAATTATACTTTCCAGTTCCTCAACCGCAATGCAGAGATAATACTATCCACCCATCTTATTGGCAGGTTGTGAAGATGGATTAATTCAGGCTTATAAAATTTTAATATATTACAATACGTTCTAGCATTTCATGGGGAAATGGTTAACTGTATGTCCATGATGGATTAACTCCACTTCCATATTTAAGACCATAGACTGGAACAAATCAAACAAAATCAAAATACTGACTAGCACTGTTGGTTATAAGGGCAGCAGTAATGGCTGTGGTTTTTCAGCCGGAACTCTGATGTAGCACAGACCTCTAAATGATTATTGACTAAATATTATCTGCTCTGTGTACTGAGTAAGGTGAGGGTGTGTGAAAGAAACTGTATGCGGCAAATATATTAAACAATATAATGTGCATACGGACAAAACAGCTGATTTACAGAGACATGAGTACTCTATTTCTGGCATTTCTCAATTTCCGCATAGCTGCCTTTTGTATTAGTGTTTCTAGGTGCCCTTGTCCATGAAATAGACCTATGTGGTACACAAACATGAAGAACACACATATAAAATTAATGTAGACAAACCTGTCTTATCATGAGGTCATTCAGTCTGAACAGTAAAAACTGTTTGCTTCATTTCCCTGCTCAGTTAAGGGGGCTGAAGGGAGCAGGGCACAACACAAGCTGTTGCTGAGACAGCTATGAGTTGCTCCCCACCTTCCTCTCTCCAAGTGTGGTGCAGCCCAGGCAGGAACCATGTCTGCAGGGACTCAGGGTGGCCCCTGGCCTCATGGGCTGCCCAGAGGTTTCTCCTCATCACAGCAACCTACCACAATCAAACCTCAATTTGATCCACCAATCACTTGCAAACAAAGCCAGAGGGATGGAATGATACAAGAGGTCTCTGAAAGCAGTCATGCCAAATCTAAGAGTAAATCACTACTGTACTGCTGAAATTGCAGAATATGCATCTCTCACAGGCTGCTGAGCCGGTGCTGAGTGCAAGATCATGCGTTGTACCTGGCCAGCTGCTGTTACCATCCAGAGCAACACAGCACTGTGTAGCTCCTCCACATTTTCTCCAAGAACTTCCTTCTAAAACCCACTAGCTTCATGCCACTCATTGTCTGGGAGGAAGGAGGGTCTGGCAAAGAAAAGGGGAACAGTGTGTCCCACATCTGTCACTAGTCTTGCTTCCCACTGCTACGGGTGGTACTTGCCAGGGAGGATTTCAGGTCAATGAAATGGTTTAAGGTTGTGCTCAGGCCCTCCCTTCTCACTGGCAAACTGAGAACGTGACTTTCAGGGGCATGTTGCAAAGCTGCTGCACATCTGAGCAGTGTCCTTGAGGTATGTGCCCACTGCTGCCCCATCCATGCCAATGGTGCAAGGGCTGGACTGTTCCAACTATGCTGCAAGTCATAATCCTGAAGGATTGAATCACTTTTATCCATAAAATTTTAATGTCGTGTTTCAAAGCTGATGATAAAATGTTAAACACTTCATACAACTTCCAGAAAATTAAATTCAAAAGACTGTCTTAGAAAACATGTTTTAAAATAAAGAAATTCTCTTATCTACGTTCATTTTCTCACTTGAGTTTCTGTGGATGAAGCTCAGCTAACTCAGACTTTCAAGTTTTTACAACTGAGAGGGTGGCTTGTATATATGTGATAATCATAAGATTCCAAGAATTAGGAGATTTAACATATTGCCTCTGATTTCAGTGGTTCATGTCCAAGAGTTTGACAGCTAGCTCACATGTATGCACTTTTACAATGTGCAAGGGAGCCAAACCCTGTAACAATAAATATGGATATTCATGTCTAAATATGTTGTTAGTCACAAAACCCTCTAAACCACTGGGAGAGCTGCTTGCAAGTCAGATGTCTTGCAGTGAACTGGGAGTTTTCTTCAGAAGGGAGCAGAAGATCTGAGTTTCTGTCCTTGCTTCTGTAGTTGCTCTGCTTCTGAGGCTAAGGGAGGGGAGAAGCCGGTCAGAGAGCTGGAACTAAGAAAGAGAGAGAGAGAGAGAAGGAATGTGTGTGTTTGAAGACGTGTTCACTGACCATAACTGAAATTTCACAACAGATTGGAAAGAGGAGAATTTTCTTTGAGTGGTGAAGTGTGTATTGGTCACTACCTAGGAAAGGGTAAGGTCTGGTGAAGAAGGTGGAACATGAGAAAAATGTTCAGAGTTCTCTGTCTGGAGGGGTAGAAGTTGAAGGCAATGCTAAAACTCCTAAAACTAGCTAAAACTAACTTCCCCAAAAGTCAGTGAGATTGGTGTGATCTCTCTGTGATGAGAATGGAGAAGACAAATGGGTCTTTCACCTTTCCAGGGATGCCAGGAGGAGACTAGCAAGTTCCTTCATGCCCATAAAAGTAGTTGCAACTAAGCAGCTACTCTAGTGCTGCTCTGGAGTTTTTATTACTTTTTCTGGTATGAAAATAACTTTCAGCCAAGAGAGCAACTCCTGCCTATTGACTCCACATGCATGAAAAGATTTCTTATTCGCTATGTCTACAGTAGGAAAGTTCATACCAAAAGTTAATCTTTCTGAGAGCTAACTACAAAACCATGCTTTGCCCACACTTCTTTGAACAGACTTGCTGGAGTTAGAAGTTGTATTGTAAGGCTAAGATATTGTGTGCACCCTATCTAATGTGAACCCAATCTCAGACATGCTTTCCTCAGGGAAATTCCTGCTCAGAGGCAGCAGCGTGCCACTGACAGCCCCTCAATCTTTGCCAATACCTCCTTTTACAAAGTGAATTTAAAAAATTAATGCTACAGTGATGGGTCTGAAACAGAGAGAGGTTTAAGACAAACTGAGCAAAATGGAACCTGAAGGAGCAGTGAAGGAGAAGGATGTCTACTGTGAATAGAGTTGCTCATAGCCTGGCAGCCTTTGCCATGGAGAAGACATGCACCAGGACTTCTGTAATCTTTAGAGTGGTCCAAGTCCTGGTGCTAATGTCTCTTGTTTCACAGGAGTACCTCAGCCAAGCAGCAGTGATGGGATGGCAGGGGTCTTGGTGACAGGCGACAGCTGCCATCTCACAAGGCTGTGTCCACCTGTGCCAGCAGTGAGGAGAGAGGTGTCATGAATCTTCTCTGAAGCCACAGTCCCATTGAGAGTTTTCTCCCCGAGGAGGTCCCCAGATTCCCGTGGGTGAATACCCAACAGGTCTCTGTCAGATGACAAATTGGTTACTTACCTACACAGGCATAGCCAGCCTTTGGGAGCTATATCAGGCAGTGAGGGGACAGAGACTTGGCAGCCAAATGGCCTGCCCCCTCATAATGACAGAGCGAAAACATATATATATATATATATATTTTTTTTTTTTTTAAGGGAAGCAAACAGTTTCCTCCATGGCCTCCGTACCAGCAAAGCACCTACCTGACTCATGGGACTGGCATTGTGAGAAAAAGAAACGTCACTGACACCTCCCTGCTGAAGCACTGTAAGTGTAGTATTTCCCCTACTTGTATTTCAGAAGATAGGATTCTGGAGGGAGGTAGGGAAGGATTCTGGGGCAGAAATCCATTGCTTCTTTTTAACAGCCTCTCCTATGTTTTCCTGGGCAGTATCGGACCCATCATTTACGTGCTGAGCTTTCAGTGTCTCCTGCTGTGAAGGGGAATGATGTTCCCAAATCAAATTTCCCCTGTACTTGTGCATTGGAGAGTGGTTTAATTTCCTGCTTGCCTGGAAAGATTTGAAAATTTTACTAGACTTTGGAAAGCTTTACCCAGACATTTGGTATTAATGAATGCATGTAAAACTCCTCTAAGGTTGCCAGCTGTGGTCAAAAACCAGCAAGAAGTCAAAGCATAGCATTAATGACATTCAGTTGTTTATTTTTGCAACAACAAGATTTTCAGGAGAAAATAAAACACTTTCTTAGTGGAAATGATCAAAACCATGAAAATGACTGCATTTCCTGTGTGGCTGACATATTCCATGTGGGAGAAAATGTTTCCCAGCAACAACAAAAAATACATTTAGGCAGCTCACATTTTTCTTAGGAATGTACATCCCTTTCCTTAATTAGAACAGGCAAAGGGAACTTCAGCTTACAGATTTTTAACAATTCATCATATGAGGAAAGAGTGAACCCTTTTTCCACTGTGCAGTGATCTAAAGGGCTATTTCCTCCACCTCCGTCTTTCTGAGATGTTTCGTCTGAGTTCAGGCTCAAGTTCAGTCTCTGCCAGTGCAGTGGCTGGTTGAAGGGACTCGAAGCAAACAAAGCAGTGTCCTGGATACGAATAAAGAGGTTTGAAATGTAGCTCTGATACACTTCCTACTGGTTCATACTGGGTTTTCTCCTCTGATTCCAGAAAGTTACATCAAAAGCAGGTCAGAATGAGATTAGGCTCATAAAAATTTTTGAGTAGAGAAACTGGTTTGCCATTTCCCCCAAGATAATTAACAGGATAAATTTTGTACAGGCGTTCTTACTAAAATTTCTGGCTTTCATTTATCCCTGCTTCACAATTTTATTTCAGATGGACAACTTTCTTTCAAAGCATTCTGCTTCGGAAACTGTCAGCCTCTGGCTTGGACAGGCGCACACTCTCCTGGGTGGAAAACTGGTTGGATGACTGGGCCCAGAGAGTGGTGGGAAATGGTGTTAAATCCAGCTGGAGGCCAGTTACAAGTGGGGTTCCCCAGGGCTCAGTGCTGGGTCCAGCCCTGTTCAATGTCTTTATCAATGACCTGGATGAAGGCATCGAGTGCACCCTTAGCAAGTTTGCAGATGACACTAAGCTGGGTGGAAGTGTGGATCTGCTGGAGGGTCGGGAGGCTCTGCAAAGGGATCTGAACAGGCTGGACTGTTGGGCAGAGACCAATGGCATGAGGTTTAACAAGACCTAATACTGGGTCCTGCATTTTGGGCACAACAACCCCGTGCAGTAGTACAAACTAGGAGAAGTCTATCTAGAAAACTGCCTGGAGGAGAGGGACCTGGGGGTGTTGGTTGACAGCTGACTGAACATGAGCCAGCAGTGTGCCCAGGTGGCCAAGAAGGCCAATGGCATCTTGGCTTGTATCAGAAACGGCGTGACCAGCAGGTCCAGGGAGGTTATTCTCTCTCTGTACTCGGCACTGGTGAGACCGCACCTCGAGTACTGTGTTCAGTTCTGGGCCCCTCACCACAAGAAGGATGTTGAGGCTCTGGAGCGAGTCCAGAGAAGAGCAACAAAGCTGGTGAAGGGGCTGGAGAACAGGCCTTATGAGGAGCGGCTGAGAGAGCTGGGGTTGTTTAGCCTGGAGAAGAGGAGGCTGAGAGGAGACCTCATTGCTCTCTACAACTACCTGAAAGGAGATTATAGAGAGGAGGGTGATGGCCTCTTCTCCCAAGTGACAGAGGACAGGACAAGAGGGAATGGCCTCAAGTTCTGCCAGGGGAGATTTAAGCTGGATATTAGGACAAAAATTCACAGAAAGGGTCACTGGGCATTGGAACAGGCTGCCCAAGGAGGTGGTTGATTCACCTTCCCTGGAAGTGTTTAAGGCACGGGTGGATGAGGTGCTGAGGGGCATGGTTTAGTGCTTGATAGGAATGGTTGGACTCGATGACCCAGTGGGTCTCTTCCAACCTGGTTATTCTGTGATTCTATGATTCTATGAAATGCATAGGCCTGCTGTTTCTATGTTTAAAAAGGTAGGTGTGAAGTATCTGAAGAAAACAGGAAAGAAGAGTGTGCGATGACAAACCATAGACATGCTACTCACTGTTACAATCAGCCCTTCAGGTTACCAAGAAGGCAGAAGACCTTTCCTCTTACTTGGTGGACAGACTACTTTGCCATGTAAGTAGAATCTGGAAGTAGAATTGGGTATTAATCTTATTTCATCATCTCAATTGTTCTTGTATTGTACTTTCCACTCTCCAGTTCTTACCATCAGTTTGATTTTAAGTTTTTGCCAAACCCACACTCTTAAAGTTGCTGACCCTGGCCAGACTGCATTTTTAAAGATGATAGTAACAGAAGAACAGCAGGAATAAATAGTTGTGCAGTGAGACAGCGGGTGTTTTTCAGACCCAGGAAGGAGTTGTGAAGTGTGATGAGCTCTGGACTTTATCTTTTATTTATTCTATCAAAAGAGGTCAAGAACTTTTATAAAGACTTTTTAAAAGCTAGGTAAAAATACAGTAGTATAAATCAGTGCCTTTCAAAGAGTAAGAATAAAACACAAAGGAAATGACTTAGCAAGAAACCACAGAACTCAGAATGAAGAAACTTGTGTTCTCAGTTCTGTCATGAATTTGCTATATGACAGACTATATTATTTATTTACTTACTTAGTATTATCCATTTACTGATGTATTTAGAGTTTAGTCTTTTGCAAAATGACACAAATGGCATAGCTTAAATATTGTGTTTATGAAATTTATCCTACATTTATAAAAAGCATCTTTGCAAAGCTGACTACTAAATTACAATTCATTTGCTGCACAACAGAAATAGCAATTCTCTTCTCTATGTTCACACTTCCTCAAGGATGGATAATTTCACTTTCTTGAGATAGCTCTCTGTCTTTTTCATCTACTGGTCATTGCTCTGTGACTGGAATTTTGGCACATTTTCTTCCTTGTGCATGTGTGTCAATGCAACAACAATAATGGTAAAGGCAACTTGCACTTTTCTAGATTGATAGGTTTTTTTCTCAAATAAATAGTGCATTTTCCTTGGAGTATTTGCTCCATTTCTTTCTTTGCTCTCCATGTCTCTTTCCTTCTCTTGTTCTCCAAGCCTCCCTCCTGTTGTCCTATGCTGGCTATCTTAAAATCCCCTTCTGCAAACAGTGAAGTCTTAATTCTGAAAGCAAAGCTCAATGATCACAGGTGCAGGCAAGATAACTTCAGCTGATATGTCAAGAAAATCCTTTCCATGGTTTTACTGAAAAGTTTTATTTCTGTATCTTAGAATAAATTAATCGGAAAAGTTTTACTGTCTTCTTTCTAAGGGTCATAAAATCTACAGGGAACAGAGTTTATTCAAACTCTGATAAAAATGGCATAAGAAAACTGATCCAGAAAGCCCTTCATCTCTTGATTCATTCCTATTGGTCTAATGCCAACTTTCCTGTCTCTCCACAGTCCCAAAGTTGAGTTATTAAATCACTGGAAATGCAGACAAATACAAATCATGACCAGAGATTTTAGAAGAAACACCTACCTCAAACTCGCAGATTTTCCAGGAAGATTATTCAGCATATTAATATTGTACCTTCTTTTTCTAGCCTAATCAAGCCTCTAATTATAAGCTGTTCAGTCAGTTTGGAAAGCAAGAAATTGAGAAAATAACAGAAAAGATGATTTCTAACCAACTGCATGTAGAGAAAACTGAATCCAGAAAACCAGAAAATCTCATGATAATGTTACACTCATATGCCTGGCTTGTCTCCTGACCCTTTCCTGCTTTTGTTTTCTTTTTATCTTTTCCATTATTCTTCCTCCTGAAGTGCATGATCTTCTGCCCATCCTCAAACAGCACAGTTGTGGACCTTGTATAGGGCTTGTACTCATCAGAGTGTCATTAAGTTTGCCTGTCCTGACATTTAGGATTTTTAGCCTTCTGGAACACCTCTCCTCACCCACCCAGGCACCAGGACTCCCCTCCCAGGCAGCGGTGAGTGGGGCAAAGCAGGTGCAACCCTTTCCCACCTTGCAAAGCTTCTGGCAGCACCCCTGCTCTGACTAACACCTCTTGCTCTTGGGCACACAATGTGAGCCAAGTTGTTGTTTTAACAGCAGACATAGGCAAGGCAGTAACAGGGAAAGAAGAGAGAACTGAAAAGTAGTAAAGCACACTTCTTTTTCTTCCTCCTTATCCCGTTCATGTCTGCTGTACTGGAGTTTTGCTTGCTGGCTTGCCTGTTTATTTCTTCTGGGAAACAGAGTGGGTACAGGGCCATGGGACCAAGACCCTGCGGCCACCAGTAAGGGTTTCACAGTCACTGTGTTTCACAAGATCCCTTTATGGTCACCTTGGCCACAGAACCAACAAAGGCTCTTTGCTTTCCTCCCCTCTGTTTGCGTTTGTTGTCAGGAACAAGCTTTTTTTCCAGTTTCTTCCTTTTCTGGGATGCCAGTTAACACTAACACCTCAACTTTTTGGCCAGAACTGTGAGAATAGATTCTTGCACCTGCTGAGCTGTTGCTTTTCACTGTCTATCACCTGGCTACCAATGATGCTGCAAGACCTCCCTCATACCCATGCCAAGCAGTACATTTCAGGATAAAATATTACATGTTTCCACTTAATGTCTAAGGTCTAAGCATTTTTGTCACGAGGTGTAACTTCAGGACAAGGGAACAGGTCAAAGCCTAGGAAAATCAGCTCAGCACAGCAAGGGTGTATTACCCTCTGGGAAGCCCAAATGCAAGTCCTCAGGATAACAATGCCTTTCTTAATGTCTTCTCTAGCCATTATTATTTGTGCTGTGTACTGGCTACTTTACCATCTGTGAAAGCCAGTTACCTCCACAGGTTACCACAGGGGGCAAAGTTAAGCCATCACTGTGTTGCAGATGGCATAGATACCGTGAAGTAAAGGCAGAGCTGGGGAGGAAAGTGGGTTATTTGGCCTTTATTTTCAAGAGAAAAATTAGTCAGATGGATTTCTGAGTAAACAAGTCAGTAAACATTTAAAAATCAGTCTAAGCTCTGGCTTCTGAGGGGTACGTAGGTAACCTGAACTCCATGTTTAAACACAATTAAAAGGAATCCCACTGTTTGTCTAAAATAGCTTGGGTTTTGGTTGTTAAAAAGAAAAGGAATGGAGTTCACATGTATACTTGCTTAACATTCATCACTTAAATTCTGTTCATCATAAGATTTGGGAACTTGATAAAAAGCAGCCTTTTTGTTATTATTAACTCCTGGGAGTAGTAGCATGCTGCTTGTTCAGGGAAGGGTGCAGATCCTGACAAGCTTTTGTGTTCTCCTAAAACACATATACATAATCAGTATATTCAGTTGAAGGACTACAGTTAGTTGGAGAAATAGCATTGAACAGGAAGAGCTATAGTTGTATTATACCTCTTACTTCTGTCAAAAATAGTGATATTCTGTAGTTGATGAATCTGATTAATCTCATAACTGAAGAAGGACACTCTACAGGTGTTACAAATATGGAGATGCTCATCCAGGCTGCCTTCATAGAGATTTGCAGAATCAGGTTTGAGTGGAACTGGGGAAATGAGGGGACAAAGACAGGCTGCAGAAGTTCTTCACAAATGGCAAAAGGAGCAACAGACACTTCAAGTCCTACCAGTGCTGTGCTGCAAGTTTGTCTTGATAATTTCTCACAGCAGTCCCTATTTCAGCAAAGCAGCCTCCTGTCAGCTGGATGGCAAAGGCTAATAGTAAATTTAAGCAGTCTATTCTTGTGTACCTAATTACCTAAGGATAGGGCAGATTTTCTATGTGAAACCTTCTGTAACTTCACATGTACAAACTTAAAAACTGAAGTTATCTGAATAACCATGGTGCAAAAAGAGAATGGTATGGGGGAAGCCCATCATCTGTTCAGGGTCTTCAGGATGTCTCATTTCCCACTGGGCATTCTCCCTTAGAAACATTCCCTGTCTCTGCCAAACCTTGCCTGGAGCCCCGGGGAGCTTCTCATCAATTCTCTGTGAAGCTGAACCAGCCATTCAACTGAAGATTGGACTGAACTCGCTTTTTCTCTCAGCTCCTCAGCAGGCAGTGCAATCACTGCCTCTAGGTCAGCCCTCCTCAGGCAGCAGCTGTGAGCAGGAGGAGTGAACCCCAGCTCATCCTCCAGGACCACACCTCTGGGAGCACAGATTTGCTCCCCAGCAATCTGCCACAGGCATCTCAGCAGTTCTCTGATTTCTTGAGGACCAGTGCATACAAAGGCATTTGGGAGAAAGGAACAAGTGTGTAGCTATGGAGTTGACTGAGTTCCCAGGGAGTAGGAGCTTGAGCAGAGCTGTGGGTTATATGAGGTGTGGGCCGTTAAGAAGGTCAGTTACACACCACAGTACAACAGGGGGAACTTGTCACAGATTAGTTTAATCTCTGAAAAGATTTCCTTTCCTTCCCCAGCCTAAACTGCTTCTCATTTTCTTCAAAAACCATCAGAATAACTTCTTTAAAAGCTGGCATTACTTTTTGCATATACCTGGTGAGGAAACACCTCTTTGATTGTGGCAAGAAATTGTTAACAGCCTTGATAGGTACCACCTGATAGGTGGACATTTTACATGGAAAATATGTTACACATGAGTGCAGAGCTAGACTGACTCATTTAAATCCACAACAAAGGTACTGCCAAAAGCAAACTACCCACTGGAACCAGAGCCCCTGTGGCATCCCTGGCACTCCACCTTCTCAAGCTGACAGTGAGGCAGCTGCCAGACAGGGCTGCTACAGTGTCTTTTGTCAAATTTTCCTGTTAGACAAACACTGATAAAGGATGTCTCATGCCTGCCTTACTTAAGGAAAAAATGTTTAGGAATTCTCCTTCCTGGAAATATTGCAAAAGCTACCAACTTTCTACCCCTGCCTTCCCTCCCACATTATCTGCAGGCAGTAGTGTATAAAAACAGAAACAAGCAACCAACACAGAACAGCAAGTAACGAAAAAGAGCACAAACCAGAACCCTGCAGCACTGCCAAATATACAACAGCAATTCCCACTGGGAGTAGCTTGGACAACTTGCCTTATGGGTATGAAAAGAAGACTTGGAAGCTTCTACATCAGGACCAGGACCAGGACTAGGACCAGAAGGGGTCAGGCAGCCACTGTAAGCAGCTTGCCTGTGCTATCTGTGCCTTTTTTCACTTCTGCTGCAGTCTAGCCTCTGGACACTGCTTCCACTGAGGCTAGTAGGAGAGGGGCAGCTCCTAGCAGCTCTCAATATCAAGACTTTGGCTTAATATGACAGAGACAGTCTCACAAATATTTGTCATGGGAGATGGGGTATTTTACCTTGCTTGTAAAATAACACAGGCATCTGTGCCTTGGAAAATCCTGAGTCCTACCATAGCAGACTGCAAAGGGATGCCATGTTTTTTTTTCCTCTCCACTATTTCTCACCACAACTTGCTCCATTTCCAAGAATGAGGTGATGCCTCGTGTGTGTGCTTGGTGCCCTAGCTGATACAGTAAACAATTCAAATCTTCCCCTTTAGTGTGCCTTCTCTGTTAAAAACCTGTGTGTATGAACACCAGAGAGAGGGGGAAAAGAAAGAGAGGGGGAGAGAGAGAGACCCTTTAAGCTCATGGGTAAGGAATGTGCATCGAGCTGTGTGTGGATGTCTGATGTCTCCAACTATTTGTTAAAAGGCAAAAGCAATACTTCCGACAGACGGCCCTCCCCTCGCCTGCAATAGGCTCCCAAGAATAGCAACTGCCTGTGTCACTGCAAAGGGCAAAGCCTTCTGAAATAGCAACAAAGTTGTTCACAAACCACTTTGTGGTTTGCAGTTGGTTTCCGCCAGCTTCAGCAACTTGTTGCCATGAGGAAAATAACCTGTGCTTTCCTCGGCGGCCAGCAAAGGACTTCTGCCCTGTGAAGTGCTCCTGCCCCAAGGTGCAAAGCGGGTGGCAATGGTACCCGGGCAGAGCTCAGAGGACCTCAACCAGCAGAGCCAGACGATGAGAGCAGGGGAGGATGATGAGAGCAGCCGGGACAGCCACCGCAGCAACTACCACCACCTCTGCAAGCTCCCGGCTGCACCAGGTATAGTGGCAGGGTCTGAATGCTAGCTGTTAGTCGGCAAGCAGTGTGCATGCATAGCTAATGCTCGGGACTCAGCGTAAACAGCCCCGCAAAGCCAAGAACTCTCGGGGCACGCTGTCTCAATTTCTGAAAGTATGAGAGGGGAAATTGTGAGTAATGAAGGGGAATGCTGGCTTGAATTTTGAATGAATGTTTATGTGATACTTTTCCCAAAAGGCCTTGATCCTACTGTCCATGCATGTGTTGTCTGTTCTAAAAATCCCTTTTGGTTTTGAAGATCAGTCACCTGAAAAATCAGAGAACCCTCTGCCATCTAAGGTAACAATTGGTGCTCTGGTCCCTGCACACTCAGGAAAAATCCAGCACTTCTCAGTGAAGTGGAGAGAGGCCAGGCAAACATTACACCTGCCCATGCAGGGAGAAAGTACAGGGTAGAGGGACTGGGACTCCATCCTCTCTTTTCTCTCCTAGCATTTTAGGACAAGCAGGATTTCTATGCTGATGCCCTGAAAGATCAGTTGTAGAATTTATTCTGCAAATGATTTTTGAGTCCTGAAGCTGAATTTTATTGTTCTTCACTTCTGCTTTCCTACCCAGACATTTTTTTGAAGTTAGAGCATGGTTTTGCTTATTGGGTCTCTTTCACTGATGATAAGATCAAGAGGGAAATGATCCACAATTGAGATATATTTCACCCCCAAAACAGCTGTACCCAAACAGGAAAACACGTAAGCCAGAAACTACTGTGTCCCAAGCAGGTTTTTTTTCACTTAAGAATGAATGAACTGACTAACCCATGAATGTTTAGATACCACAGGCACAATTGCTTTGTTGGAGTGAACAGCAATCAGTCCAGCAACATCTACTGATAAACTGGAAGCAGGATAATCGAGAACAGAAAGCCAGTCAGTGTGCAGACATGTTTTAACATTATCTTAGGTACGGGGGGAGCAATACAGATGGTTAAAGGGTAGCATTATCAAAGGGAAGCACAGCAGTTCCAATAAACAGACTGCAAAGCTATTACAGCACAAGGACTATGGTTAGAAGAGTACACACAAATTACACACTTGGCCTTTCTATCAGAAATTGAAGCAGTAACCAGAGGAATTTATAATTAACTAGCTAGGAATTAAAAGAAATTGTTGGTTCTTATTGGAAAATAACAAACCAAAACCCAAATCCCGTTTAATGTAATGAAAGGTCAGGCTGCCTTTTGACATAATGAAAATACATGGCAGAGCACTAAGAAAGGTGGAAAGATGGTCTGTGTGGCTCAGTCTAGAACCTGCAATCCCTGTCTTTCCATTAGTGCCAGGAGGATTTTGTCCATGCAATTTGAATATTACTCACACAATACATTAATCAGGCTTTATGACATATAAAGTGTACAGTGCTTCCCACCATTGCAGGAAATTAGATGTGTGAAAATGTGTGATACAGTTAAGCTTCCTTCTCCCTTCTTTTTTAGCTCAATTTACAAAATATTAATTTTGATGTTGCCTTTTGCACTCAGGTGGCAGGAGCCACATTTGTCAAATGGTCATGATTCTACATGGTTCTGACACTATTTTTTCATAAATTTAATACTCTCTGAGATTTTCCATCTCTGCTTGCAACTAACTTTGTCCCAAAGCCACCATTTGTTTCATCCCATAGTGTCTTGCTGGGCAACTGTTTTAGATCCCATGCCAGGCTTCTAGATGGACCGTATCCTAGCTAATAAGAGAAATACACCTACTAAGCAGCTACTGAATCTAAAGAAATCTTAAGCATTAGAATAGATCAACACGATAACGTGTATCTCTCTACACCAGACAACTGGATGAGACAGAGAAGACGACTGTGACGGTGCAACAAAGATCACAATGGCAAGAAAATGGGATAATCACCTTTTATGAGAAGCAAAACCATGATTTAATTATGCAGCGATTCCCAACACATGCCTTTAAATATTTATACTACAAAATCATGTATACACTTTAGCAAAATGCTCCTCTAAATGCTCTATGATTTTCTAACCTGTGCTTATTAACCAAGAGTTGGCAAGGCTTGATTTCACTTTCTGTATGTCTAAACAGAAAAGAATCCCCAAGGATTGAAAGAACATAAGTTTGATCTTCCAGAAAAATATTTTCCTTCTCTCCCAGAATGAGACTTTTCTCACTGTAGATTAAATCATAGAATCATAGAATCATAGAATCATAGAATCATAGAATCATAGAATCATAGAATCATAGAAAAATCAAAGTCAACTGAAGAAAGCAACATGTTGGGAGAGACTGTTTAGTGCCCATGTATCATGATACGTGTGTTTGCCCAGGTCACATAAAGAAGTCTTTTCCTCTCTCTCACCTAGTTCTTTGTACGCACCTCACATGTTGTCTTGGGAGAAAGGAAATTAAAAACACTTCACAGAAATCTTAGTGTCTGGACTAATGTGGAGCATGGTACTGCCAATGTGAACTAGAAGAGGCTCTCAGGCACCTCTCCCACAGCTCTCCTGCACATGAAGTGAGGGAAGAGTTTTGTCCGGCAGCTTGAACTAGTAGATCTTCCCTGGCACAGATAATTTATCCATAATGCCAATAGTGCACAGATCAAATATATTACCTTTGGAAGGACTTTATTTTCCAAAATATGTGCTTGAAAATAAGTAAAAGGGCACAGTGGCAAGTACTAACTTGGCCCTATCCATTTTAATCATCATTACACTGTACTATACAACAACTACACTTGGTTTCCTTTCCAGGAACCAAACATAAATGCTGCCAGCAAAGCAGCGCCAAGTAGTGCTGCTTTTGACCTGAGGAACAGTTGTGAGATACCTTTTTGTTTACATGGGGAAACTAGAGAATATACTTTCCAATCACTTGCCACATACCAGTCACTCGTTAGCTATGGTGTTTGCTGCAGGCAGAATAACTTTCTCTGGGAGCCATCATTAAAATATTTATTCCCCTGGGCTGCATACTGCCATGTATTTTGCAAGCATCTCATAAAAATTAGAGGAATATACATTTTAAGATGATTTTTTTTGTAAAAAAAATGAATGCTTGAGAACTGCAGGCAGCATCTTAAAAAGTGACACTTAAAAGGATTGTGAGTACAACTACTGCAACATGCTTTATCTGGAAATGTTAAAGCAAAACATATGCTGAATTCAGAGGGAATTTTGTCTGGAAGAAGATCATGGAGGAAAACCAAGCAGAGATTTCAGGATTTAACTTAGCAGGCAGTTCTGAGCAGGAAAGTCACATGTACACCAGTTACAAGAAAACTCCATAGTTGTTACAAAGATGTTTCTCAGCAGAATAGTGCCTGTGAGGGACAAGTGACGCTGAGTTAACTGCTGAGTATGCTGCTATTCATGCAGAAAGACAATGTGTCTCCCTCTGCATCAGATCAGAATCTGCTTTTCATTCAGGGATATGCTTTAGCTACAGCCCACTGCTGTTTCTATAAGACTGTGGGTGTGTGTCACTGGTAGGTGAACAAGAACAGTTGACCTAGTAAAAACAAACCAAAGAAATTGACGTTGGTCAAGCTGCTGTACTTGGGCAAGCAAGAAATATATGGGCTTGAGTGCTTCTCTAGCAACTTCCCAGGTGTCCAAGCTCCACACCCAGCCTGTACAGCCTTTCATGTTTAAAGTAAATAATCACTTCCATAGCTCTGAGGAAAGCACGAACAGTGCTGCTGACAGATTTCTTCAAGATATTTGACTTGGCATTGTCATTTTAAATTAGAAACCGGAACAAAACTGAGTCAAATATTTAAAGAATTAAAAGCCATGCAGTATTACAAGTAACAGTATTAGACACTGCCCACACTGTTGTGTTTCTTCTGGAGAGCTCTAAATTCAGCTTTGGTCTTCTGTTACTTTTATTTTTTTCTCAGTTGCCTGGAAGGAGATAGTCATGGATAGTTTGTGGGTGATAAAGGTGACAGGTGATTAATCAATGGGATGTGTCACTGTCTGAAAGCAATTTGAATGGCTTGGTTTGCTGACTGCAAGTGAATGTGCTGTCAAGGGTTCCTCTCTGCTAACTTTAGACATCTGCATCTGAGTAAGCCACACAGATTCCTTATATAGGCAATGGAAAGAAATAGGCCTCTGACCTATTTCAGATATCTAGAAGTGCCTATTTTTCTCAGTTGTTTATAAAGGAAATCTAGAGATGCTGTAGATCTTAAAGAAAATCTAGAGATGCTGTAGATCTCCCTCAGTTGGGTAAGTTGAACCCATCCTATGTGTTTTAATTTAACAAAAACTGATTTTCATTCCTAGTTAGTATGCAAGAAGGCAGCCCACATTTAAAGGATAGGCAGTGCCTTGGAAAGAACAGTCAAGAAAAGAGGATGGTTATCCTGGAGAATAATGAACAGAAGATAAGCTCATGTACATTGCTGTGACAGTCCTCAGATGAGTAGAGGGGGAAATATCCACCAGGAGCAGGACAATTATGTCATGTTCTTGGCACTGTGCAACCACTGCAGGAGTGCTGGGTCCAGCCCACAATTTATTGAAGAAATTGATGATCTGAGGAGAGTTCAGAGAACCTGACTTTGTATACTTAACAGACTGGTAAACTTGTAAAGCCTCACAGGCTAAAATCGAGGAGAGGTCTGTGGGATGACTCAGTGACAGGCTATGATTTTGTACTTAGTGAACATAGCTAAGTGCAGGCAAATGGAGAATGGGATCTGATGAGTGGAAGCCTAAGTTGCAGAAATTAAGTCTAGAAATAATTTATAAATAATTTACAGTCAAAGCAATTAACCATTGGGACAACTTATGGTTAAAGTAATTGTCTTCCAAACACTAGCAATTTTTAAGTCAAAGCTGAATACTTAAATGGCCTAGTTCAAATAAAATTTTATTGAAATGTATCTGAAGGGTTATGTTTTGTTATTCCTGAGAGTTAGGCTTGATGGCCAGAATGGTTCCTTTCGGCTTCATAATATATAAATTAAAGAAAAATCTTAGATTCAATCTATATCACCCAGTGATGTAAAATACAGACATATCCAAGAAAGTACAAGTATCAGCACTAAGCAGTAGCTTGGGAAGAACACTGAAATCAAATTAACAGTGTAGCTTCAGATACCCAAGCTCATCCACACACTGTGTTATTATTAGCCCTTATTTGCAGGCAGGATTCATTGGAAGAATATATTTTCCAGATCTCATAATATACAGTGAGCAGGTAAGTAAAATATATAAAGGGAGAGGGAAACTGGGTTTTGCAATGGTAAAATATATATTACATGCATGCATTGGAGGATGGAGCAAAATCATCCTCCACAAATGAGCTTAACTGGAGTCAGTAGTACTTCCATTCAGTGTGTGGTTGAAGTACAGCAGGACCTTGCCCTAACCTGTTGACTAACCTCTGAAATAAGAGCAACTATTTTGGATACTGCAGACATAAAGAAAAAACTTTAGACATAATACAGGCATGGACAATCACAATATAAAAAAAGATTGTTCCATCACCAGACAATTTTGAAAATGTTTCTGACATTTTCTTTAAGCTGTCCTACCTCCATAACAATAAATCTGCCATTCAGCCTTACCTTCTGAAAGACTTCTCACAATACTCCCATTTCCATTGTGCCCTTACAGCCCATCATAATGAAACCATGTAGTTTTTGCCCATCTTTTGTCTGTCTCTGGTTTGACAGCTACCCAAGTCCAGAGTCAGAGTGCTGGCTGCACTCAATAGCTCCTTAGGGCTGCTGCCACTTGGGTTCTGCTTGGCTCAAATGGAGAACACTGAAAGCCAGGTAGCAGAGCTAATAGGCAATACTTCTCTTTATAGACTTAACAGGTTTATGCATCTTCCCTGGCTATGGTGGCACAGCTTTTATTCACACAGCTATATGCTGTTACCCTCCAAAATAAACCAACCTCCTGCAGAGTGGCTGTAGGGTGTGATGATGGGTGATCAAATTACCTCTGGGAATTCTTGGAAGAGCCCAAGGTAGCATGGGACACACCCATGCCAGGGGCCATGCCAGCAATTTAGTGGGATACATGGCCATGTGCCAGGGTTCAGGCCTTGGCTCTGGCACTATTTGTTTTAGTAGTGCAGACATACTGCTAGGGCTACCCTCCTCTCCACTCTTTTCATGATTTGCTTTAGAAATGTAATATGCTCTGTTAAATGGGACAGAACGTCACCAGCATGCTCAAAAGGTATTGGCAAAGCACTCCAGGCAGTCAACATGATCAGAGAGCCTTAATGACATGGAAAAATAAGCTAAAAATAAACAAAGTCTATGTATCATTTTCAATTAGACCATATACCACTTTCCAGCCAAGTGGCTTGTTCCAGGAAAATTAACTGAAATACAGACTTTGTTATGCTGCAAAAGCTACTTCTCCTCAGACACGTTCTATCTCTCCAACTAACCAGAAAATCAGAAGTCAATTTACTCTTTTCCTAGTTGTGTGGCAGCCAACATCATGATGAGAGGGAAATCATGCTGGGAGAAAGAACAAGATCAACAATAACAAACTGATGTATTCCTTGAGGTTTAGAGTGCAAAAGGCTTCACATTTAGTAGAATACAATCAGTCAAATCTATCTTGAAACAATAAACAATGAATCGCGGTTGTATAAAATGAGTTTGTTTTAAAGTGGACATTCAAAGGCATATAATCGCCATTCGGTTTATGTTTTCACCATCTGTTTTTTATTACTGACCTTTTGTGGCTGTCATGAACTATGCAAAATATTTGATCCTTCTATTCCAAAGAATCTCAGATTAGTGATGAGCAGAGCCCAGAAAGTTCATGAATTTGTACCTCAAATATTGATTACCTTAGAATACCTCAGCTATCCAGTTCAGCCTGGTACTCAGTGGATAAATTTCCATTTGACAAAATAAAAACACTGGTACCAGCAGCCTTCATGGCATCCTCAGGTGAAGCAAAGGAATTAGTAAGTGGCAAGGAAAAACTTATTTTTTATTTACTCAGGTCAAGGTTAAAGCAATTTGGCTGAGAAATTATGGGTTTTCTTGCTCATGGTACACTAGTTGAGTGGATGAGACTTCCTGAGTTCAGTACAAGAAAAACACTGGGAACGTCTCAAGGCATAAACTGCTTTCTCACCAAGGGCTGTATTGTCAGTGTTACCTTTTGCCATGATACTCTGAGGCAGCAGGTTTAATGATTTAGGGTCTGATTAAAGCCTTATTGACTTTGGATGGGGAAGATAAAGAATGCAAAAGCATTAAGATGAAAGTGAGGTTTATATGATTTTTAAAAAAAATTTTAAAAAAGCCTTTTATGACACCACTCCTGCTGGTGTGCATCTAACTGCTTTGCCTAAAAGTTATAAAAAGGCTTTTTGGACTGGTATATCAAATAAAGTTATGATTAATTGTCAGAATGTTGCAGAAGTCACACTTTCAAGTTGTTGTGTTTTTTTCTCTTATTTCAGGCTGTGGAACATTTACTTTTCTATCATCTGCCATTGCTGCTGTAAGTGGACTTCTGATGGGTTATGAGTTGGGCCTTATCTCTGGAGCTCTTCTTCAGATGAGCAGCATATTAGCACTTTCTTGCAAAGAGCAGGAAATCATTGTAAGCTCCCTGCTTTTTGGGGCCTTATTTGCATCCCTTACTGGTGGATTCCTGATAGACCATTTTGGAAGGAGACTTGCTATTATTGTTGCATCTTCTTTACTTGTGTTGGGGAGTCTAATTTTACTGCCCTATGAGTCATACGGAATACTTATTGTGGGACGAATTGCCATAGGTATTTCCATATCACTATCATCAATTGCAACATGTGTATATATTGCTGAAATTGCCCCACAGCACAGAAGAGGCCTCCTCGTATCATTAAATGAACTCATGATAGTGATAGGCATTCTCTTTGCCTATATTTCAAATTATGTATTTTCCAGTGTATCTTATGGCTGGAAGTACATGTTTGGCCTTGTGATTCCAGTAGGTGCTCTGCAGGCTATTGCCATGTATTTTCTTCCTCCAAGTCCTCGGTTTCTTGTCATGAAAAATAATGATGAAGCTGCGAGAAAAGTACTGGAGAGGCTACGGCAAACAGCAGATGCTACTGAAGAACTTACCATGATCAAGTCTTCCCTGAAAGATGAACATCAGTATAGTTTCTTGGACCTGTTTAGTTCAAAAAACAACATGAGGGCCCGAATGTTGGTAGGACTCACTCTAGTCTTTTTTGTGCAAACGACTGGGCAACCTAACATTTTATTTTATGCATCGACTGTTTTGAAGTCAGTTGGGTTCCAGAGCAATGAAGCCGCCAGCTTGGCTTCTACTGGAGTTGGAGTGGTTAAAGTGATCAGCACAGTCCCAGCCACAGTTTTCGTGGATAAAGTTGGAAGTAAAACTTTTCTGTGCATTGGCTCTTCTTTTATGGCAGTGTCATTAGTCACTACGGGCTTAGTCAACCGTAACATACATGTGAATTTCACCAACGTTTGTAGAAGCCAGTCTACAGAGGATTCCTTTCTTCAGAGACCAGAAAACCTCACCGGTGTCACCAATGGGAGTCTCAAGGATGTCTTTGCTAGCATGGCTTCACCAGAAAGATTGTCATTTGATGTACAAAACCCACATGTTGCCAGGACAGAAGAACTCAACAGGACTGCTCTGTCAGGAGGCAAAGACATGACAGAGTCTCACACGGAACATGAGGAGGTTCCTGTTGTCCTGAAATGGCTCTCGCTGGCCAGTCTGCTAGTTTATGTTGCTGCCTTTTCCATAGGTCTTGGACCAAGTAAGTGTTTCATTTTTCAAACTCTTTGTAATGATTTAGTTACAAGTGGATTAAGTGGTGGCAGGACATGCTTGGCTTGGCATCATGCAGTTCCCAAGCTGGGCATAGCAGTGGTTTTTTGTGCTGATATCATCACAGATGGTCTTTGTGGGCCTGAGTCTTACCTTTAGGAAGAAGTCTTGCCCATTAAGTTCAGTACAAGAAAAACACTGGGTCTAATCTCTCTTCAATTCAGTGAAATTAACTGCTCCTCTTCAATGAAGTTAAGAACTGCTGTGAGCTTTGTCCAGCTAAATTATGGGGCCCCTGGCTGTCTTTCTACTTCCTAGTCTATTGTCTCCTTGCATTGGGAAGGTTAAGATGTAGGCATTTGCTGCTGCTAAGTCATAAACACAAAATAATGATAAGCTTTAGACCTCTGTATGGTATGACACCATCAAATCCATGAAATGCTAGTATGCCTGAGTCCTGCTGGGGATCTGCCACCTTGACTATATAATAGCCTTCAGATATAAGAAAGACATTCAAGATATCGTGCTTCATAAGCAAACTGTAGTGTCTTCACCACTACCTGTGCAGAATGGTACAAGTGGAAGAACACAAAGGTATGTCACTGTACAACTAAAGTACCGCTGCAGATGCCAGCACACTTGCATGCTTCCCACTCTCTCCAGAAGAGAAATGGATGCTATTTCCAGGCACTAGCAATTAAATCTCTTCATTTTGTTTGTTTTTTTTTTTTGTTGTTGTTGTTGGTTGATTTTTTTCAAGAGCACTTATAACACTTGCATATTATTGTTCTTTAGCCACATTGCAAAAACCACACACAGAGAGTCCATTATTTATTAACAGACTTAATGTTCTTTTGTGCTCTGGCTGAAACTTGCCTTGCAAACACGCTGTACTCCTGTTGGACTATTATAATAAAAAGATTGCAAAAAAATACAACACAACAATTGCACTAACAGAAACTCCCCTTGCAGTATTTATTTATTTTAAACATTACTCACTGGAAGAGCAGCATGAGATAAGCATTCACTGCCAGGGCAGTGAGCCTAACTGTATTTTTACAGCATTATTCCCTCCCTTGCACACCATCTTGTGACTGGATTCTGCTTTTGGTGACAGAGGTTCAAAAGCAGAGGTGCAGCCCAGAGAAGAAAATGTCACTTGAGCTTTTACCAGGATGTTACAAACACACATTTAATGATCCCCAAGGCAGTGGCATGCATTCAGGCTTGGACTCCTGTTGAAAACTGCTTTTCTGTTGAGCTGGCTGTAAATGTGTTCCTGGTTCCATTTGTGTTGGCCTGATGTGACATTAATGATAACAACACCAGCTTCCTTGAGGGTTACAGAAACTGAGGTAT
The DNA here is from genome assembly GCA_033459285.1 of Clamator glandarius. Taxonomy (NCBI): domain Eukaryota; kingdom Metazoa; phylum Chordata; class Aves; order Cuculiformes; family Cuculidae; genus Clamator; species Clamator glandarius. The sequence goes on from JAUNZM010000294.1 coordinate 1,647,285, forward strand.
GTTTGCACCTAAGAAGTCTTTGAGGCCCCCGCTTGTTTTCTACCCTCTTTCTTGACTAAGAGCACAAATGCTCCCAAATTGCAAATGGGAAAGAAGAGACACCTTTTCAGCTCCAGCAAGTTAAAGCCACATATGATAAAGCCACAGTGGGGCAATTTAATCTGAGACATATGTGTTTGCATGGCAAGTGAAACTCAGATCCAGGAGAGATACAGGTATTTCAAAATGCAGATAAGTACTTTCAAGACACTTCCATGCCCTTAAAAATACATTTTTTAGTTAAAATTGATAATACATAGAAAATGCAAGGGTCAGAGAATCAAGAGATTGTTGGAATCTGCAAAGGATCTATTGTGGTTAAACAGTCTGGGGTGGGTCACGAGGTTTTGATTTGTGTCTAATATGCAGCCTTCAACATCTGCTGCTTGGAGTTCACATCCATGAATCTTATATCTTAAAAAGCCTAGCTTTCTTATCCTCTGTATGCCCATCTTGTTTCTTAAAAGCCTAACTTTCTTATCCCCCATATGCCTTTCTTAGTGTAAACGAAAAAACTGAGCCCCTCTGCTTATATAAAGTAAACACCTTTAACAAGTTTATATTATTCATCTCTAAATCTGGTTTGTGGTCAGGACCATACCCTTAGCCATTGCCTACTCTGCAACAGGAGGGAGGTATTGAGGCTGCACTCATGGGCTTCTGCAGCCAGGAGAGCATGGGAACAGAAGCAGTGTAACCCCCACACCACTATAATTTCAATGCAAATTCACGTACTCCACACAAGGTCTGCCCATCATGCTGGTTAAGGTGAAGGCAGCGCTGGAGTGTATCTGTTGGTAAACTGCAGATTGACTCAGCCTCTTTTGGACACAAACCAGCAAGGATATTGCTCATTTCCCTCCACCCCATGAGGCCATTTCTGGAACAAATTCACTCACTTCATTCAGAGTCCATGATGCATTATGTTCTGCAGGGATAAAGGAGCACCATTAGGAAAATGGCAGACACTTCATAGGGCAGATCACGTATGCTGAGCTCTCTCTTTTTTTTTTTTTTTAATGACTTTTTCCTTTTTTTCTCCTTCCTTTTTTGGGGATTGTGGTCAAAGAGCTAATTACAGTCCAGATTTACACAGCAGAAATTTAGAAATGTAGTATTTTGCCATGATTTCTCTTTTGTCTCAAAATTACATGATGTAGATTGATTTTTAATTAACTAAACATATGTTAAATATATTTATTGCCATTTATCAAAGCACCCAGGCAGCAGAGTGATGAACACTCAGAAACAGAGAGTGAGAGATAAAAGCAATTTTTGCATTATAAAAGAATTCACAAACTAGCAAGCATCTGCTTAGTCAATTTTTATTTTTTTTTTATTTTGTTGTGCTCTGTATTTATATCATCAACACTTAGACAAGATAAAAGGAGTATTTCTGCTACTCTGTTTCAGATTAATTATGTTTGATTAACTGCAATTCAACTATATGTTCACATTCAAATTCACACAATTGAGAGGACATTTTGTAAGTGCAACTAATCATTGTTGCATCACATCATAGAACAGCACATGCTGTTTCTCCAGGGGTGTTTGCCAAGGTGTTTCAAGTCATTTATTAGCTAAGGGGATTTACTTGACACCCATCTTTGTCTTGAGATACCCTTGTCTGTATATCAGAAAGGTCATAGAATCACAGAATAACCAGGTTGGAAGAGACCCACTGGATCATCGAGTCCAACCATTCCTATCAATCACTAAACCACGGCCCTCAGTACATCATCCACCCGTGCTTTAAACACCTCCAGGAAAGGTGACTCAACCACCTCCCTGGGCAGCCTCTGCCAGTGCCCAATGACCCTTTCTGTGAAAATTACTTTCCTAATGTCCAGCCTAAATCTCCCCTGGTGGTGCTTGAGGCCATTCCCTCTTGTCCTGTCACTTGGGAGAAGAGGCCAGCTCCCTCCTCTCCACAACCTCCCTTCAGGTAGTTATAGAGAGCAATAAGGTCTCCCCTCAGCCTCCTCTTCTCCAGGCTAAACAACCCCAGCTCTCTCAGCCGCTCCTCATAAGGCCTGTTCTCCAGCCCCTTCACCAGCTTTGTTGCTCTTCTCTGGACTCGCTCCAGAGTCACAACATCCTTCTTGTGGTGAGGGGCCCAGAACTGAACACAGTACTCGAGGTGCGGTCTCACCAGTCCCGAGTACAGAGAGAGAATAACCTCCCTGGACCTGCTGGTCACGCCGTTTCTGATACAAGCCAGGACCAACTGTTCTTACCAGGGAAAGATGCCTGCACAGTCCAAGAGAAACTTCTCTTTGGCTACCACATGAAGGGTGAGGGGCGTGAGAGGTTTTTTCATTGTTTTCAGTGCATGTTTACAAGGAGAGGCAGTTGAACCTGCTGTATGTAAAGGGAGTGGACAGCAGAAATCTGAGCCTTGCAGAAATGCTGCTACACCTTGCACAGGGAGCAATGAGTGCAGACTAATAAGATGAATGTGGTGTGCAGGTAGATCATCAATCTGTCACCCAAGCTAAAAGTTCAGTGTAACCCTGGAAATTAATTTAACAAAAAAAAACTCACACAGAAATTCTAGTCAGGGCATGACCATACATGACCACTTACTAAATGTGGGTTTAACGCAGGGTTAACTGAAATAGTTGTAGAGCATCCCATTTGCCAGGTGCTCTGTTCAAGCCACTTGTAGGGCAAAAAAGAGTGGAACTCTCTTATAAAGAAGTGATATCTCCTTCAGTCATCACTCATCAACATGTGTGGTGCATGTTTAGGTGCAAGAAAGAGGAAGGCCAAACTCATGGACTATCAGACTTATTTTCCAAAATAAGGCTGTGAAAGTGGGACTCTTGGGGTTGGATGGAACACGTTCAGCTGTAGGGCCTCTTTCTGAAACAGAGTGGGTACCCCGAGCCCTGCTGCTTTCCTCATGAACCTGTGACAGACAAAATTCAGATTCAAGTGTCAGATGGCACCTGTTACCAAAGATCTGCTTCTCCACCCTGATCATCTCCTTTTGCACCATTTATTATCAAAGACTGAACAGCAACAACTTCCCTCCATATTTTCCAATATATTCCCAAGTGAGGAGGTCTCACTGGATGAACTCACCAATAAGCAGACGAAACAGAAACAGTAGCATCAGGCACATCAATACAGAGGTGCACTGTGATCTGAAGGAAATCCTCTCTATCAAACAAAAATCAGAGGGACACCAACAAGTAGTGCAAACTCAGTCTGGACCCAATGGGTCCTCTGTTTTCACAGTTAGAATATTTTCTAGAAAATAATATGCAAGTGAGCAAAACAGGACTTGGACCATACCTCTTTACACATATTGTGGGAGTGCTGAATGCAGCCCAAGGGGCTCCATGTACATTGCAGGGAATTTTTGCTGTGGAGTGGGGAACGCTCTGATTGAGATGGAGATATTGAATGCATACATTTGGACTGCATGTATGACATTGGTGTCTTGCACAACAGAGCTTTTCCTCCTCTGTCAGTCCTTAAAACAGGTTTCTGTATATTTGCTTTATGGCAGCTGGTCAATGAACTTTGGGAAAGTCTGTTGGCGCAAATCACATCAGCTCCACTGCCATTATGGCAGTTCATGCTGAGGGTGCAGATGTAAATCAACAAAAGCTCCTTGAAGTGGGACTGTGGTGCAGTTCCATGATGTGAATCGTCCTCAAAACCTTTAGATGCATAAAGTCCAAAAGTATTTATGTCTCTGCCAACCTAGGACTGAAGGTGTTCTATGGCTGCATATCCTAGAGCAGCCATCAGCTTTGCTCAGCTCTCCAGTGACAATGTCCAAACTCTCAGATCACTTCTCTTGGAGGCCATCATAGGCTTCTCTTCCAGGGGTCTTCTCAGAGCTGTAGGGATGCCCTGGCCCGTAGTGCTCAGAGCTTGCTTGGCATCCACACATTTGTGGCCACAACACATCTGAGACAGACCAGTGTCTGCAGCTGGAGAAATATCTGCTGAGTGTCAGGGCTGGGAATGAAAAATAGCATATATACTCATACAGATAGATATAAAGTCTAACAAATAGGGGGGTTACATTTTTGTGGTGGACAAATAAGTGCTTAACAGGGTCATGGAGGAGGGGTTTAGAACTTACTGCAAATCCTGCTTTTCCACATAGCTGTTGCAGTCCCATCGAAGCCCACCTTGCAACAGTGGGTGCTTGTAGGACTGGCAGTACCTTGGTACCAATTGAAACCTGTTAAATCATGGAATTAGATACCATGGAAAGCTTCTCAAATTGGCATATTATGCTCTTTTCTGCTATTTGATAGTCTCATCCATCAGGTGAATATTTCTGATTGGAAAATTGAAAAAAAAACCCATGTTCATCACTCCATTCACAGCAGTGTTTCCTTTTAACTTCAGAAGAGAATATGTTACCCACAAATCAAGTGGCTGTGGGAGCACTTTGCCAGTGCCCAGAGCTATAAAATCCAGGCCCACAGTGGATGAAGAGTGTGTCTGAAGGCCACGTACAAGGGGAGAGTGGGAAATCCTTGCAGGTTAACATAGGACCAAGTTCTAGTGCCAGAGACAGCAAAGCATAAGTTTCATGAAATAAATGGCATTTTTGGGTACAGTGGTTCCCCCCAGGGTGTCTCCCTGATGGACTCTCAGCTGCTGATTCACACTCATCTCAGGATGAAACTCTTCCTGCGTTTGGAGACCTTTAGCGTCTCCCTGCTCCCTTTGTGCGGGTGCAGAAGGCACAGGCAACTGCCTGGCTGCAATTAGCAGGCAGATTCAAAGCAGGCACAATAGGAGGATGGATAAATCCACAAAGGTTAACAAACCAGTAGCTTATTTTCAATACAGTCACTTTCTTTAGCAGGAATCCTGATCTCACAGCCAGGGCCCAGAAGGGAAAGGCTTCCCTCCTGAGTTACTGTTACTAAAGACTTTTTTTTCTTCCTACAATACCTCTTCTTTCCATTCAGTTTTAACTTGTGTGCTTTGAGCATCCTTATGGTCCTAGGGTAAGGAAAGATGTCAGGTCACCCAGCCCTAGTGGCCCTTGGATTACTAGTTTCACACCGATTAAATTCCTCCCACATGAGGAACTTGACATTCTGGGCTTTATGTCCCCCAGCCTGGCTCCTTCCAAGAAGGGGCCATGGGCATGTTCTCCAGCAAGCTCTGCTGTGATACACCACTCACTGCTGTGAGAGCTTTGTGCGGGATCATTGGCCGCATGAGGAACAAAACCCACACAGGGAAGTCATTGAAGGCAAGCCCACAGTGAGGGCAAATCTTAGGAGCAGATATTTTACTGATGAAAGACTAGTTTGAGATAGGAGATGTCCATTTCTAGTTTAAACCTGGGGGAGCTGCCGTGCTGAGTGCATCAGAGTTAAATTTATATCAACTTGAATGGATGCTTTAAAACAGATAACTTATCCCTAAAATGGAACAGATATTTTAACAAGTTTGGAGATTTAACTGATGTGGGAGCGAGATTCCTCAGGTAATCAACAAAAGGAAATATTTTTACCACATAAAGAGGGCTTTCAGACCCCTGCTTTCTGATGTCTGCTTTGGAGCAGCCCTCCTTTCCTCACTGGCTATTGAAGGAGTTTAGGGTGATCAGGAAGATAAATTATACTGTGTGACAGCATGTCACATAATGCTTTGACTTTTGATCAGCCCCAAACTTGGCAGGCAGTTGGGCTAGATGATCATTATAAATCCCTTCCAAATGAAATGATCCGATCCGATCCTATCCTATCCTATCCTATCCTATCCTATCCTATCCTATCCTATCCTATCCTATCCTATCCTATCCTATCCTATCCTATCCTATCCTATCCTATCCTATCCTATCCTATCCTATCCTATCCTATCCTATCCTATCCTATCCTATCCTATCCTATCCTATCCTATCCTATCCTATCCTATCCTATCCTATCCTATCCTATCCTATCCTATCCTATCCTATCCTATCCCAACCCATCCCATCCCATGCAAAACCCCACTTCTTTTGTCCACATTTTATTGTGACTTGTGATATGTTGGGGATGGTAAGGAAAATGGAAGAAGGATCAAGCAAGAAAGATCAAAAAGTATGTGAGCAAACTCAAGTGTTCACAAGAAAAGTAAAATCCATAGATATAAGGAAGAAAATAAGTCCCTATTTCAATCCATCACTGTCCTTCTTATGCAATCTTATGTGTTCTGTGGCAGTCTTTCTGGTTTTTATTGGATTAAGTAAGCCAGAATCCAAAGCTGGAACATTCCCCTAAATCTCAGAGAATTATACTGGAGACAAGATTTGGCCCCCTTGACTTTGCTTCTGTGATTATTAATTAACTGGCTACCTGAGGTAAAGCATGTCTCTCTCAATAGCATTGTTAAATGCAGAATCTTTTCTGTGTCTTTCATCTCAGTCACTAAATGCATATGTAACAAAATCCACAGTGTCTGGTTTCACACATGACACTGAACAGCCCAGGGACTCAGTCACAGAGGTTGTATCTCTTGTTACCCTTATATCCCAGATGGCATAGGACTGCCTTTCCTCTGCCACAAAAAGCTATTGGACTTAATCTTGGCCACCAAATGCACTATCAGAAAATGGAAAATCTTGTGGGAAAGAGAACTGTTAATTTGGAAATTCTGAACTTCTGTGGATTTAGTTGGTTGTTCCTTTGTTTTGAAATATTTTAAGCTGTATGGCCTTGCACTAACTTGAAAACACTGGCAAAAGATAACAGTGTCTAGAATTCACATCAATATCTGCTGTTAGAGCAATGTTTCAGGCTTTTACAAAACATATGTCTATTGTGTTAATTTATAGTGCTTATTAATTTGATGTTAATATGTATTCATGCTTAACATTGCCTTTGATGGCAGTTTTTTGCAATGCTGTATTTTTTAGCTTCTGCATTTTGCAGACCAGCTGTAGCCTGGACTTAAATTTCACAGAAATGATCAGCATCAGTTTTGCATTTTTTTGTGGTTTACTCTGGAAAAGGAGATAGTGGTGGGGATTAAATCAAGTGCTTAAAGATAAGCAAGAACTTAAATGCTTTGTTGGATCTAAACCAAGATAATAAACCTTGGAAATATGTGTGCTTCACTGAGGATCAGTACAGAAAGTCCTGTTCTAGTTAATTAAAAAATTATCTTGGATTCTTTATTTTATTACAAGATTCCTATTACTGATAATTTGTACTGAATCATCTTTTAATGCATGCATCCATGTGGTTCAAATATGACACTCCTAGTATTTATCTAGTACATTATTCCTATGATATTCAAATGGTGCGTCATGTGGTCTTTATTTTGTACCGTGTTTGTGCTACCAAGCTGCAGTACAAAGACAAGGCATGCAAAATTAAAAATAAAGTAAGGACTATGAACTGCCTGATTCTCCCAGTTTTCTTGCCCCAGACAAGGTTTATTTGAAGCCTCTTGTTATCACATCTGCTAACTCAGGAACTGGTTTGCCTTTATATGGGATGATTGGTAGTGATATGCAAGCCAATTTAAGATATTTTTGGATAGTTGGCTTCTGAATTACACGATTTCAAATTGCAGAATGTGTTCTCTAAAATACCAGCCAAACAGGTTAATCAGTGGTAGCTTCTCCTTAATCATTTTAGGACTACATTTTGCAAAGAGTAGAATAGCCTTGTTCAGTCCTGAGATCAAACTTAAACTATATACTGAGAGACACACCTGAAATCTGGGACATTATTTTCCTTGACATCTGTGTTTCTGTTGATAAATTTGCTTTTAAGTATGTGAATCAGGGGAAATCTTAGCAAATCGGGCCAAGGGCTTTGCCTGCTTAAAGACAGAGCCCTTGGTAGGGAGTAACACCATGCTCCAGCCAATATTCCTGTGCCTCTGCAATGATGGTAGTCCAACCTGCTGCCACTGAGCACAAAATTTGTCTGTCCAAGAACTACCTAGAAAAGGTAGGGTCTACACACTATGCTCCACTTAACAGTGACTTGTGTCAATATTCTGATCTTGGTGCTCCGACTTACATAAATACCTCTCTGCTAATAGGTGTATGTTAATAAACCTACAGACACGAAGGCTCTGCTTAAAAGGAATGCCTCCTGTGCTTAAAATTAGACATAGTTTTAAAGTTCAGCTCTGATTAGTTACCAGCTACTGGGCAAAATGTAGTAGTTTACCTCCAGACCCATTTCATAAAAAATCTGGAGAATGAATTTTGCTTTTATTCTAACTAGTAATTTGGCTTAGTGATCCTCTTTTGTTCCATATGGACATTATCTTCTGTAAAGTGCAATGTCAAGTGAGTCTAGCACACCTTCTTGTACAAGCTTTCATAACGATAATCAAAGCTACCTAACATTAGCCAAATTTGCCCTTCTTACTTTGTAGGTCAAGTATTACAATTAAGAATTCAGTTAATAACAGTAGCCCTTGAAAATCTTATAAAAGACAAGGAAAAATGTTTACATTCATTCTCCTTGACCATGTTCTCACAGAGAAGATCATCATAACACTGAACTCCTTGAAAAATTTTATAGGGCATATGGCAAGCTTCATAAAATCTAGTTTCCTTTGAGAGAGAGGACTGAGGAATTTTTTAGAGGCAAGCTAATCTTGGTGCAGATTTGTGCAAAAACTAGAACTGTCAGTTAGACTTCAAGTGCAAAGAAAGTATTTTATTTCAATCATAAAGATCATAAAGCTATAAGGTATATTGTAAAGTATGAGAAAACAGTTATGCCAGAAAGGTAAAAATGTGCAGTCACAAAATTTACAGCATTGCCGAAGAAGGCATAAACTGGTAGTGAAAGTGCCTTACCCTTGGCATCTGAGTTTGTGTGTCACTCTGAGCTCTGTGAGGAAAGCCAGGAAGATTTTCTTAAAGGGAAAGGGGACACAGGAGGGCACCCAGCTTCTGTCGCCTTTGAAAATAAACCCTAAGTGCAGAAAACTCTTTTGAATGAAAGAGCACCAAAAGATAATTTGCCGTGATTGGACCCAGAGCCTTCACACCTTCCTCCTCATTGCCTTGTTTTAGCAACAACCAAAGCAAAGCAAATAATGAACAACAGTGACTCGTGAGGGACTTAAAAATGGATCACTGCAGGCCTCTCACTGAATAAATTACTGTTGCAAAAGGTTGCTTATCCTTTCCACTGGGAATTTTCTAAAGCATATGCACAAGTCTCTGTTTTCCAAGAGCAAAGTCTAAAATTGTCCCCATCTACTGTGTCTCAACAGCTCTTTTCTGTTGTGCACTTCCTTAAGGACCCATTTTGCCCCTTGGTTACTGGCAAAACAGGTTCATTTACTCAACACAGCTGGTTAATTTCTCCTCTCCGTACTTTTTAGAAGTGAAATATGTGATAATCAGAACTAATCCATGCACAACTTCCTCATGAATTAGAGCCTCTGGCTTCTGCAGTCATTCCTCTGCAAATGCCTCAGGGAATTATCCTGGATTCAATATTCTGAACAAATAAACACCTACAAACAGGAATACACATTTCATATTTTAATTAAAAGGCCTTTTTTTTTTTGGATGACAATATGTGGTTTATTATAATAAACACATTCTCCCTTGAAAGCTTGTTTTCATTTTTTTCTTTTTTTCTCTTTTTTTCCTTTCTGCTTGCCTTACAAGTTTTTCTGTCTTGCTGGAACAGTGTAAGTGTCTATATAACAAAGGATGAGAAAGGGAGACAGTAGTTGTGAAATTCAGTTGCAAACAGAATTGTCATCTCATACATCAGTTCAAATCAACTCTATTAGGGAACCCAAAAAGAGGTGCAGGCTGCTACATGCCTGCCTAAAGTAAAGCTACGATGCACCCTACTGCCCTACTGATATATTTGCTGCTGAGCGCTGTTATTGGGCAAGATGAGCAACGGATCACATTAAGTAAGACAATTCTACAATTCCTAGACTCTTACACATGTAAAACTTTTTGTCCAGAAATCTTCCACTATCTATAAGAAAGCTCTTCATGTTTGTGACTGTTCTTTCAAACTGAAAATAGATGTCAACTGAAGGTCATTGAAAATGGATTTAAGAATATATTGAACAGCTTGCCTGAAACAGGAAACTCCATACCAGGCATTACATTTTTTCAAGTTCATGGAGATGGAAATGATAATAATATCTTTTAAAAAGGCACCAAAATGCAGGCTTACAGTGGTGAGAAGGTTCAGGTGGGAATAATGGCTGAGGAAAATCAGAGGTGAAGTACATCTGACTGCCCTACTTCTCAAATGGCCCAGAAAACAGAGGAAGAAGGTAATGTGTTGGTCTCTCAGTCTCTTCCCCACAAAAAGCTCCTGCTGCTCTAATGCATACTGGAGGAGGTGCAAGTGAAGGGTGATTTCCATGTTTCACTGCAAGGTTCCTTACAAAAGCACACGAGTGTTCGGCCTGTCTATTAAATAGTGATGCAAATAGTGCAAACACGGATAGCAATTTGTATGTACTCTGATACAGCCTCAGAGACAAAAGGATTAAATTCCACTTGTCCTAACATGCATTACTTGAAGGAGAAACATTGTACTTGAAACATTAGAAAGAGAAATGCAGTGTACTAGAAGAAAAGAGAAAAAAAAAAAAAGATTCGCCACACCACATCAGCTCCTTTTGGGTCATAAATGGTATCAGGTATCTTGCTGCCTGCAATCATAAATGTGCTTGGAAAGAAGCTCCTCAGAAGCCATAGGAGGAGGCAAATACTGCCTTCACCTGCAGAGATCAGGATGCAGCTAAGGGTGTGAAATTAGCTGAGGCTTATCCTCAGTCCCTTATCTCTCAGAAACAGAGCAATTCCACATCCTTTAATATGCACATGCAGAGTTTGATTTGACTCTTGGCAGGCTGGTACTCTGCTGGCAGCTTACATATTCTCCAAAGTAATAGAGCCACTCATTTGCTCCACATTCGCAGTTATTAATTTTGAGCAGTCTCTTCAGTCTCATAATGTGAGGCAGAGCAAGAGATACAAATGTTTCTCAATAAGTAGAGTTATTGATTTTTAATACTAGTCACAATTGCCTTGCAAAAAACAAAGGCAGAGTTTCAGTCCACTTTTCAGGCATCATATCTCTTCTACTTGCTTTGGAAAAGGAGAAACCCTTTCTCATCCTCTCTTCTTTCCAGTATAAGCATCCTTTGCTTTTGCCAGTCCCCCAGACCTCCTTCACTGTACCTGCTGCAAAAGCCTTTTTAGGGGTCGCATTGTGTGGGTCCTGGGAGCAGTGGCAGGATAGTGCCAGCAGGTCTCCCCTGCCCTAAATCCCATCTCTGCCCCTGTGCTGTGCGATCGCACAGCTACACCCCTCATCACTAAGCACATTGCAAAGGTTTGTGCCATCCCCTGCAATGTGTCCTTTGAAATCAAAGCAAATCAGCACTGAAGCTGACCTTTTGTGAGAAGTAGTTGGCCATCTAGTTATTTGTGTGATGTAGAGCCAGAAACCAGGTAAGTGAAAAACCTGTGGGGTTTCATAAGCCTGGAAGTAAATCTGGGCTTGGCAAAGCCAGTCATTACCCGTGACCTTTGACTTCCTTCCTCTTATGGCAGCCTTGCAGTGGCTTGCTTGCATCCTTCCCCAACACTGATCATTTGTTATATTTTCTTAGATGGTCTGCCTGCATTACTGGTGGGATAATCCCTTCCTTTTCTTCCGTTGGACCTCTTGTGGTTAATAACCCGGTCCTTCCTTTCAAAGTCTCGCATACTTCTGCCTACTTCCCTCCTAAGCTGTAAATCTACCTAATCTCTTTCCAGAGTTAATAACTCAGAAGTTTAAATCATTTTAAGTATTGCAACATACGCTTTCTAAATCTCACCGTAAAGGACTTGATCTTGCACAATACAGGTATAGGAAAGTAAAAAATGCTAAGCATCAAATGAATACCAATGGAATCTAATATTTCCTTAATGAGAGCTGCTGAGCTGCTGAGCAGCTTCCAATTTGCTTTTGCCACCTTGCAGGAATAAAGCAAAAACAGAGACATTTTTCATTCATGTACCTCACTTGAATGATGAGTACCCTCACCTTCTTTATGATTCTTCTTTATTTCTACCACCTCAAATAGTTTTGTACCACCAGTAAGTTTTGCAAGTGTATTCACCTCCCTTTCCTGAGAAATATATTGAGCAGATCTAATAATCTCCTTCCGTGGTGAAAACTGGCCTTGTCCTTTGTTTCCTATTATAAACAGTTATTAATCTGTACGAATATCTTCTCTTCTATCCCAGGACACTTCACCAAAGCTTTTTGAAACTGAAAAGCACAACAGCTCATTCATTTTGATCCCCATGTTTCTTAACTTTTTCAAAGAGACATGGCTTTCTTGAGCAAAACTGAACTGCTCTTCCTCAAGACACTGTACATCTCCTCCTTTTCTTCTTGCTGCTGATATTACTTAGCTTTACTCTAGCTCCAGGCAGCAGCTTGGTACAGTAGCCTACCAGCATGATCCCTACAGAACATCTTCAGCGCTGGCATATGTCCTGGCTTCTCAGCCTCTCAGCCAGCAGATTCTCAAAGTACTTGGCTGCCTGATGATGGTATTGTAAATAACTTTTCAGCAATTATACTGTGTTTTCTTTGTTTGAACACAGCATGAACCTTCACAGAAAGCATATTTCTATTTCTAACAGCTTTCTTCATTCAGTTGTCTCTCTGTGCTTAGCTATTTATTTTTATTTTATTTGGCTGTATGTGTATTTTAAGCCTCTAATCAGGTACTTTAAATGTTCTCCATCACACCACTGAAGCATTTGCCCTGACTATCCTTTTAATTTCTTATAGAAAGTGTGCTTATTCTAGTATTGTTCTTTTGAAACAAAATGTGGCAGGCTCATGGCTCTTCCATTACAACAAGAATGTTGAATTTGAAATGTTATAGCCAATATAACAGAGCATCTTCATGATAATTACATCTTGAACTACCACGGCTCAGCACTGAAGTAAGATTTTTTTCCTCTAAAGTAAAAGAAAACATGACCTATGGTGTCTAAAATGTAGTCTGGGCACTATGCTCCATTATGTGATTTATTCTCCCTTAAAGGGAGTAGCTAAAATCTTCTGATATTACTCTGTTTTCTGCTTTTACAGCCCCAGTGACTTTGTTTAGAAGTGAAAATCACCATTCTGGTAAAGAATTAGTTTGTATACCTGAATACTCTGCACTTTCTACTTGGGCAAGGAATATCAGGGTATCAAGTTTCTGTGATATTTAATGAAACAGTTAAGATTTCTGACCCATTGCAGTATTTTCTTCTGCATTTGCTGTGGGTATTCTTTCCCCTAGATTATACCATAATAAAAGACCATTCAAGTGTACTGTCCTTTTTAAGTTCTGTCAGCACAGAATGCATTGCAGATCAGCAAAGGTGAGTTATTACCTGCAGCCACTACATGAATAAATCCTGCAGTTGTTGAATCTAACACAGAGACTCATGCTGAGTCCTTAGTCTCATCTCTTACCCACATCTGGTCTGGTGAGTATCAGCTCTTTTTCCCATCTATTCTATGAATGACAGCCAAGGGTGGCCAGAGCAGACACTGAAAAACACTGAGCGTGTGCAATGCGGTTACTATCACAGCATCCTTTTGAAATAATGTTAGATCACATAGAAGATGGAGAGGTGGTGATGGAGTAGTGTTATTTGGATCCTCTTTTTCAAGGATGGGCTGATATCCCCTCTAAAATGCTGCTGCTTAGGCTGGTGAGTCCAGAGCATATAGTTGATTTTGCAGTGACTGTGGGAGCATACAGGTTCAATTTCTGCAATGCTACGTGCACGCAGAGCACAAGGTAGCAGCAATCATTATGAATGGGAGCCCAAATCTAGTTACTGGCTCCCCAAGAGAAAACCACATCTCTGCCATGCCTAGAGCAGCTGGTGCTTTTTGGCAAATGTACAAATAGTAAAAACAATCTCAGAGAGGTGTTAAAAGCAAAGAGTCAATCATTATCACTGCCTCAGCTTGGAAAAAGGAATAAACAGAATGTAGTAAGTATCAGATTTCTACAACTGCTCTTTCTCTGTGGGAAGTAAGCCTACCCACTCCTCACCAGCTATGTGGAGGTCAGAGCCATGCCAGAGTAAGTAGTTACCATTACCAGATATGAAGAACAGATCTGGTATGTTGGTGGGATGTGTCTGACCTAAATAACTGGTTGAAACAAGAGTAGCTAAGCACTACTGCAGCTGATGCAGATGCTTAAGTGTTTTGGTTTCTTAACAGGAAAACAATTTGTTTCAAACCTCCAGACAAATTGTAATTAGCCTGAAAGGACCAGTCTGTCTTTGGAAAAATGCATGGTATTGGAGCTGGCACAATGCCACACATTTCAGCTGTGGCATGAGCCGTCTGCCAGTGTCTGTAACACTGCGGACGATCATCACGCTCAGATCTTGCCCAGTATGGAGGGGCTGCCGTGTCAGCACGCAGGATGTGATCCTCCTCACTCAGTGCCTCTCTGAGCAGCCCCTGCAGGTTGCTTGCAAGAAGATTCTAGAAGAAGCAAATATAAAACAAAGTACTGGGAGAAAAAGTTTATTCCTAACCCTGACATCTGGAGGTTGGTTTATGCCTAGCAGAAAGCAGGTTTGAATTCTTTCAGGCTTTATTCTTGTCTAATGTGACTGTGAATATCCTCTTTGCCAGTCTTAGCATAGAACCATCTTCCCAGCTGAGTTTAGCTGCTGGCTGCCAGGCGCTCCTATGGAGACAGACTCCATGGGCTGCGTACAGACTGCTGAGAAGGGCTTCTTTGCATCTCACTTGCTGCTTTGCAGTTTAATTAGCAGTCCCTGTCATAATGTGCTGTGTTGGCTGTGACTAACAGTATGCATTTCAACAGCCCCGATGCTGAAGGAGGTCAAAATATAATAAAGAGATTCCCATGCGTTGTCAGGGCCTGGTTTTGCTCAGGTGCAGGGCTTGTTGACCTAGCAAGGAAAATTTCCTGCTTGAGGAGTCAGTTCTCTTATTCTTTGCCACTTCTTGTGTCTAGAGACCTCACAGAACATGCACCAGGCATTTCTTTAGAGCACCGTTTGTCTTGTCAGCAGCAAGTGTATTTAACTTTACTGTCATCAAAGTCAGAAAAAAAGAGAAAAGCCTTTCCACAGCTGTTAAGACATGGTGGCTGTGTTATGACTGTGTGCTGCTTAAATACGTGCAACAGTGTTAGGCTATTATGCAGTGTGGTCTTAATTCTTATTCTCCAGAATAAAATCACCACTCTGCCAGATCACTCCCACCATGGGAGCGAAGCTCTTCATTTTTTTTCTGTAAAAACAATAAATCTAGGCCAGCTCCAGAAAACATTACTGAATTCAAATCTGTGGTACAAAGAAATGTAGAGTTTGCTTGAGTCTGCTCAGTTGATTCAAGTGTCAAGGTTTTTTTTCCCCTCTATTTTAGTTGATCCTTCACAGTCTCCTCCCATGTCTTTTTTTTAACATCATACAGGGCCAATTTATGATGGCTGTGTCCAAGGGTCTGAAGATACAGTACATCCACATGTATCTCTCTGCTCTTGTGCTGTGGTCACCTGCTAACCCACAACCCCTCCACACAGCAATCTCTTGCTGATGTATCTTGCTTATGAACAAAAGAAGGGAGTTGTGGTTTTTTTTTAGTCTTTGATTTTTAAATAACCAGGAGTAGTGCAGAAATATGGTGTCTCCTTTTAATTTTTTTCTTCTCTTTTTTCCTCTTGCTATCAAGATGGTTACACAACCAGATCTTCAAGGCTGCATTTGGTTTTGTGGGCTAGATACACCAGATTTAAATCACTTGTGTTGTGGTGTGATATGTAAGACCCAAATCCTGGCCCCCTCTCTTCATTTATACCTCAGTAATATATTTTATATGGAGTGGACAGCTGGAATAGCAAACCTGCTTCAGTGTGGCAGGTTGATCTATAAGGTGGCATAAACACACAGCGCTGCTTCAAGGCTGAAGGTTACTTTGGTTTGCTGCCCCACTTCCATTAGTGTTACGTCACCTGATAGTTATTTAGTCAGGGCTCCCTTTCAAACACAGATGTGCAGTCAAATCTCACTTCCCCAAGGCCTTCCATATTTCCACATGTGGCTGGCTCACAAGGCACCAGGCAGGGATGATGCCCTGGGGTGATGCTGACTGCTGCCCCTGCTGCTTGCAGAGCTTGAGTTGTCCTCAGGGGCTTGGGCCAACACAAACATAATGTCCATGAAAATTAGTTTATTCTTTCAGGTGTCCTCTCCTAAATTCATAGACTTTCTGAATTTACAGCAAGGAAAGTTAACCTTTCAAAGACAACATATACATTTTTTTCTTCTTCCATTTCAGTGTCCTGGCTGGTCCTGAGTGAAATTTTTCCTGGTGGGATCAGAGGACGCGCCATGGCTTTGACATCTAGCATGAACTGGGGTATCAATCTCCTCATCTCCTTGACATTTTTGACTGTAACTGGTAAGATTTCTCTGTGTCTTTCCAAGCTGATATTCTCCTGGTGGGCAATATAAATGTTTCCTATACAAATAAGATTGCAAAAAATGTAGTCATGATGCCCCAGGAACCAAATACAGATCTTTGCTTAGGTGCTGTAATGTCACCACCCCCATCATGTGTTTCTAAGTTTATGCTAGTAATTAAAGCCACAAAGTGTTGGCTATTAGAGCAACTTGCAAATTGACTCTACAGGCTGTGAACCCCACCTCTTAAAAACTTCATTTCCTTAGTAGGTTGAAAATATGTAATAGTTAGGATTTAGTCCTGTGCCTTCTGAAGTACATGGAAATTTGGCTCTAGATCAGATTTCAGCTTTTCTGATCAAGTAGTTTTAAAGACAATCCCACTGAAATAATTCCTTTTCACAGGAATGTCTGGCTTTGAGAAAATTTCCTTTTAAAAAGTTGTCTTTGTAAGATAAAAATGTTTCATGTTTTAATGCAAGAAAGCAGATTACTATATAGTAACTTATCATGTGATTATAAACAAGGGAAAATGATGATGTTAAAGTTCACTGACTGGAAAATATTTTATCTAATTTTATTTCAAAAGAAGCCTTGAAAATTTTAGTTTTCAGTCTTACTCTGAGGAAAATATGTGGTGAAAATAAAAACATATAAAGGAACAGAAATTCAGATTCCTTTTAACTCTGCATTACTCTCCACCAGAGGCAAAATAAGAAACCTACAAAAAGTCGAGGTGGTTTTCAGTGTGCTAAATACATTTTGAGATGGATTTGAAAATCAGCATGTTCTGTGACTAAAATGGGATTCATATTGGTGTTTTCCTTTCTTAAAAAAAAAGAAAGATAAATGTTCCTGAGTACTGTCTTGATTAAACTAGGAAAACTATGCCATGTCAAACTTACCGGGTATACACTAGCACTTTAGTTAGATCAAGGATGCTCTTCAGAAGTAAATTGTCCAGTTGCTGCCACTCATTGCACTGTGGTTTGCACTGCAGAACTGCTCTCCTGAACTGCACAAGCTTTTGGACAAAACTAAACTAAAAGATATTCAAGGAATACACTCCAGCTGCTGATACTTGCTCAGTCCTTGGGCCAGACCAGAGCTACTCCTAAGGAAACGTCCCCCAAAACAGACAGTGCAGACCTCAAGTCCTCAGCATCAACTGTTTCACCTGAAGGTCCCCTCCTATCATGTAGCATTACTTGTTAATGCACACCTAGCCATTATTCCGGTCTCACTTTCAATTAATGTAAAGCCGCAGTAACTCTGTAGGCTTAGCTGGTTCTAATCTGGATTTGTGAAAGTGTAAGTACAAGCAAATACGCATTCCTAGTCTATGGCAGAAAGGCAGAATTGGAAATTCTGTCTTCCAACGAATACGTGTGGAGGTCACAGTGACCACAGAACCTGCATTTTATCTGATGCAGGAAATACTGTCTGGATTAACAGCTTCAGCTACAATTTTTAGCTCATGACACAAGTGACAAATGTCTCACCTATCAGGCTTAGTTTTAGGAGGGGAAGAGGCTAAGGGTGCTGCAGAGTGCCTGTTTGGTTTGTATACGCTACTTTCCAGGGGCTGCAGAGTGCATCGCTCAGCCTGAGAATCTACCTGCCCCTGGACTGTAGGCTCAGAAAACCACTACATCTTGGCTGGTTACATTAGTTCATTCTATGATCCCTGTCTGGCATGGGACCCACGACTTGCAGTGGAAAGGCTGGGAGCTGACAGGTGGGTGGATTAGCTGGAAACAACTGCAACAGAGTGAAAAAAGCTTGGTTTTGCTCCACGAAAGTATGTACAACAAAACCAGACACGGGTGAAAATTTGAGGCTGTTGTGACCCCTGGTGCCTTTGCACAAGCCAGTAACAACAGCTACTCAGTGTTGGCATCCAGAGTGACCACAAGCAAAATAAATCAATAGTTTCATGCTAAATAGGTAGGTATAGGCTCATCAATTTTCTTTCATATGGAATATTAGAAAAAGCAAATCCACTCTTCTTTTTCAAATTGTGGCCAGGCGCAAATAAGTTAATGAAGAATAGCAGCTTTGCTTATTTCTAACTTCTCCTGGGCATTAGGGACTTATCCTATAAAAATATGGCAACAGAGAAAAAACACTTAACATCTGAAAATTTGAAAATATTTGTTTGCTTCCTTTGTAGAGCTCATTGGCTTGTCCTGGGTGTGCTTCATTTACACAATAATGAGCCTAGCTTCCCTGGCTTTCATCATTGTGTTTATACCAGAGACAAAAGGGTGCTCTTTGGAGCAAATATCCATGGAACTAGCTAAACAGTAAGTACTGAGCATGTGACTGCATCCCACAGGTGCCAGAGGGACAAAGCCTTCCAATGCTGCATGCTAAAAAAGAGGAAACTGCTGGGTTTTTTCTACAAAAAAAAGTATTGTCTCAAGTCTTGAGCTTGTACTGTTGATCTCAGTGGCCAAGCAAACGTTTTGTTGGTGGTGAAGTACTGTCCCTGAAAGGATGGTGGTTTTCAGAACCCCTGTGAGGAACATCTTCAACCAGGCCTAGTTCTCCAGCAATTTTGCTGGCTAATGTTCCCAGAGAGGAAAGTAACTGTATTCTCATATTTAAAGTATGCAAGTGTCTTGGCTTGCATGCAGAAAAATGAATGAAGAAAGGCCCCATCTCAAATACTGCAAGGCTCCATGTGACTTTTGATAGTTCTTCTAGATAGGTTTTTTTAAATATGTTTACTGATTCCTGTGCCTCTGTAGATTCTAAGAGCTCATACTCAAAAAAGGTTCTTCCAGCATGAGTATTCTGTCCCCACCTCACCACATAAAAAGTGTAGAATAGCAGCAAGATGGAGAGAGGTTGTTGGTGATGTGAATGCCATGTGCCTGCTGCTTTAATATGACCAATTCTAATTGGTTTTGTGTCTTTTGACTCTACCCTTCTTCCCTCATTCCTTGGAAGTAGAGTGTCCTTTGGAATAATGCACATTCAACAAAAGCAGAACATCAATTTGGAAAACAGAATTAAATGGTCTGCTGATTCAGGCACTGTTTACTTATAACCTCCAAATGCAGGTGTCACTGACCATAAATTAACTGGCAATTTTTACTGTTAATCCACTACTGCCCCCATTCGTTTCAGTTGGTTTTGGCCTTAAAAAAATTATAGAAAAACCTAAGCAGCCCTTGTATTAAAAATGCAGCTCTCTCCTCGGATCTGTTCCAAGAGCTGCTTTACAGCAGCTACTTGGGATTTTTTGACTCATCTCAGAAGTTATCAGCACAATGAATAAATATAAGGATACAGAAATGATAGAGAGAACAATTTAGTGGCCAAAACCTTTGCAGGACTGCTTGATATCTTGGAATTAGAGTCAGGCCTCAGCACAGCTGGTCGCATGCTGTTACAGGTGAGGCAGCATCCCCTGGTTGGTCCACACACTTGGGCTCGATGAGGTGATGCAGCATCCTTCATTCTCAACCTGCTCGCAGCCTGCCAGAGGGCTACTACCTGTTGGTGAGACAAATGACACAGAGAAAGAGGCTTGAGGGTACACGAAGAAATATTCATATTGCAAATAGGACACAAACTATTTGACAGTGGAAGTAATTAACGTGTGAACAGCCTGTTCTGATGGCTTGTCCTATGTTTGGGATTTTAGAGTACCAGAGAATATTTTTGCTAATGGGTTTGCTGCAACTTAGCCAGGCTTAAAGAAGTTCGTTTATGGGCTAGGAAAGAGTAATTATCCCAGTGCAGAATGCCCAGAGCTAATTGTTTTGCTGGAGCCCCCAGGTTCTCCCTCGCCGCGATATTCGTGGACTGAGAAATTGGTGTTTCTGGTCCAGCCTGCTCTGCCTCCCCCGCGCTCCTTCTCCTCCCTCCACTTTAAAGAAAGACATAAATCCACGGGAAGCCGGAGGCTGGGAGCCTGAACCGGAGCCGGGGGAGCCAGAGCCGCAGTCCGGGGAGGGGGAGCCGGCAGTGCCGCCCGGGATGCACCTAGGTCGGTGCCGCCCGGGATGCAGGCGAGGAGGCGCTGCCGGGTACCGGGTACCGGGTACCTGCATCCCGGGCAGCCCAGCCCTGCCCTGAGCGTGTGTAGCAGAGAGCGCTCTGCTGGCTGAAGGCGGTGCCAAACTTGTGTTGGGATTGATGGGTTTTTGTTGATTTTTTTTTTCTCCATCTCTAGGAAATATGTGAAGACCCCCTTGTGCTGGATGAGCCAGCGCAGAGAGAAACTAGTGCCAGTGGAACTTACCAAGAGAGAGAAAGAGCAGCTCTACTAGACCCAGGGCGATTAAAGCAGCCTTGGCCGAAAGTCTGATTAAGAAAAAACAGTTTGGCATGCTCACGCTCTTGATGGGACACATGGTATCTTTACTATACACAAGATTTCCTCCTTTTCATTTCTTTGTAGAGCTTCTTTCAGTGGCAATTTACAGCCAACATTAAATATTGTTGTAGTTTGTAACTTACTAGAAACCTTTGCCTTTTTCAAATCACCGTCCCTCACCTCCCCTGAGGTTACTCAGCACTTACATACTAGAGGTGAATGAAAACTGGAGTATTGTGCACAATTCTAATTATCTATATTCAACAGGAGTTCAGCCTGGAAGAGGTGGGAAGGACACCTGAGCTGCCTAGGAGGATGAGTTTCATAGGAGGAGCCCAGCAAACATAGGTCTGATCAGGCCAGCAGGAAAGAGGCCGAAAGAGGTGAACAACTCTCAGTCAGTATATTAGGGAAGGCAACACTACAGAGCAAAAATGTACAACTATGGAGCATAAAGGATGATATTAGTCCAAATCAAATGAGTATACACTGTTTATGAATGAGTTTGGGATTCATCTTAATGAGACTTAAAAACGGATCTTGCTCATGAGAACTTAATTTATAATGCAGAGCATAGTTAGCTTCTAGGAGGAACTTTACACAGTTTCCTGGGAGGGCCAGGATTTAGTGATCTGGGAAATACTCCTCAGAAAACATAATCAAATTGTTTAATAGGGGGACACTTGCATAAGCAATTACTCTAGACGGAGGGTGTTCTAACAGAAGAAGAGATTGGATTTCTTTGACTTTGCAGTTCCAGGAAAGTTGGAAGCTGGAGATACCGGAGTTGATGCCAAAATCATTTTATTGCTCAACACTACACTTCGACATTTGGATTCAGAAAGTGAGAATTGTGTGCTACAGGGCAGTACAAAGGGAACTCAGAAACTGTAGTCACTGTAAATGATAAATTACATCAAATTATTGGTTATTGCTAAGCAAGTGTACCCTGAAGTACTCAACAAGCCTCTACAAAGGGTTATCTATATGGCTCCCATAAAAGAACCTAGTTTGTTTTTTTCTTAGAAGGTTGTTAGATTCTGTTAGAGCAATCGGTAGATAAATATTTATTAGCAGAGAAATAAATGGGGGTTTGTTTAAAGAAAAAAGCATGCTTTAAAAGTATGCTGGCTGTCCTAACAGCTACAGAGCGGCGTTTCTTTCAGCATGTAATTGAGGAAGAAAGACTGACACTGTCAGCTGGACTGCAGATACTACTTTGAACTAAGCACATGATCCTACTTCATTGGCTGTCTCAGCATTGAAACTGCTTGATGGTGTCCTGCTCTGAAGAAGCAGTAACTTACTGATCTAGGTAAAGTTTTACTTCTGAGCAAAGAAGATCAGTTCAGATCAGATTTTCATATGGTCACACTTCTAGATTCTGACATCATCTGTCTATTCAGACAGCGAGAATGTGTTCAAAACCAGAAATGAGACTATTGAAGCCAAGGACCTGATTTGCCAGAAATCACTGGAAGTTTAGCCATCTCAGGGTGGGAACCTGCTGGCTCAGGCTGTACCACAACTTCCCGCAACACAAGCTTTAAGGGAATCTTGTTGGACTTTTGGTACAAAGTTCAGGTTAAGTAGGACCACAAGAGGCTAGCAGAAGAGGTCTCATTGCCACTGGCTGGGGAGCCCCATATCAGAGTCTCCTTGTGCTTCTCTGATCCCAGCAGTAATTTCACTTTGCGTTGCAGTAGCAGGAATTGACAAAGGTAAGTGCATTCCTGTAACTTCTACAAAGTCTGAAAAATGATGTCAAATGCATTAGAGGTCAGCCATGTAAAAGTTTCATAGCAGCATGAAACGAGGAAAGCTGGGTTTAGAATAGTAGAAGAGAAGTCACATATCGGGAGGTCAGAGATTGACTGTGGCAGTGGGGGGAAAGGGGCAGCTGAACTTTTTAATCATAGATGTTTCATGCATAGAAAGGTGAATTTTCATCTTAAATTTTCACAGTTGGAGGTGTGATGAATTCCAGAACAAGAACATGTCCAAAACTGTTTTGATTTGGGGTTTTTTAAGTTTTATTATTAATATTATTTGGAATGCAGAGTTCATCATCCTGATGTTTACACTTTTGAGATTGGCTCATGTTCTGATACACAGCCAGAATTTCTTTTTTTTTTTTTTTTAACCCATAGTATGCTCAAGCAAAGAATACATTTGAAAAATATTGATGCCTTTCTGCAAAAGAAAACACCACATTCAGTTACTGAAATGGAAAGAATAATAAAATATGGGATATGTGGTCAGTACCATGTGTTGCCTAATGACTATGTGTCAAGTATGAAGTCTGGCAAGCATTTGATGAAGAAAAGGAAAAGATCTAGAGATCTTCGCTGCCAACAAAGGGCTGCAGGCTAGACTTGCTAATGCTGCAAAGCTTCTTCCTTAGATCAACAGTAATGTTTTCTTTCCTATAAAACCTACAAATTCCAGTATCAGTTCTGAACACTTGTAAAATATTGTTGACAAATAACAGAGTCTGAACCCACTGTTTTCTAGGTTTGGCAAGTTAGTACCTTCCTCAGTTTTTAGTATTAATGTCTACTGAAATCTCTTCACCTGCCTCATGTTTAGGCTGGAGGAATGGTTATCAGTATCGTGCATTCTACTAAATCAGCTTCAGAACAAAAAAAAATATTGAGGTGATTCTAGGTAGTCTTCCAAAATATGCTGTTAGTTTATCATTCTTGTACCAACAAGCGCCTGAAAGTAAATTAAGCAATATAATGTATTTTTAGTAAGATTAAATTGCAGGAAACAAATCCATTTACTGATCAGTGACTTTACCAGGTGGTGGATTACTTTTATTTCAAATTACACCACTATTTGCTCTCATCGGTAGTGTTTTTTTGATTGTTGCTTGTAGATAACATACCTTTGCACATGCAATCCAAACCAGAAAGTTTTTGAGGTCACGAAAGGTATGTCCACAAAATTTTTCTCAGCATTACAGCTTCTCAAACAGACCTCTGCTGTAATAAATTTTTGAGTGTTCTTAAAAAGACAAATTTAACTCAGAAAATACCATAAAAATTGTCTCCCCACCTTACAGGTCTGAGGCTCATTTTGAGCTCCTCTCAGCTTTCCCATGCACACCTATTTAGTGTAAAAATACCATCTTTCTAAAGAAAGCATAGTTCCAACACTAGTTCAACTGCAGAGATCCTAATAGCTTCAGATACCTCCAAAAGGTGATGATGGGATAGTCAAGGGCTCTTTAAATCATTTTAGCTAGTTTTAATTGTAATGCCACAGACTTAACCCTAGACTAAATAAATGTAGTCCTAATTGTATTGATCTTCTATAACAATGCCTGCACATCTAATGACACAGAACTGGCAGTCACAATCTCATCAACTATGAAAATACAAGGGAAAAAGGACACTTCATACAAATCACATCCATGAATTTCTGAAACACTCCACAAAAACGATTGGGCTAGATCTAAATTTATTCAATATCTTCATTAATGGACTAGATTACAAAATAGAATATGCTTATTATATTTGCATGCAATACTAAACTGGGAGAAACTAGGTTGGAATTCAGACCTTTTCAAAGCCATAACAAGGGTCTGAAAAAGCAGGTTACAATTCTGAAAGCCAAGTGCAAGTTTCTCTGGTGACCTAATTGTAAGTCAGAGAATCATAAAATGGAGCTAGAAACTGCATGAAAAGATTTAGTGGCTATGACAAGTCACAAGCTAGCAATGAGTCAGAGTTATGATTCTACTGCAAAGAGAAGCCCTTAGTAGGTTGTATAAATAGAACCAATCCTTCTCTCAAAGGAATGTGAAATAAACTCTTCATGGGGCTACTAGTGCCACAGCTGAGCACTATGTGGCATTTTGCATAGGATTCACCTGCAGAATTCAGCAGCAGACGAACAATGCTCTAGAAAATATGGCCATTGAGGAAGAGCTGATTGATTGACAGGTAAATTTAACCCAAAGCTATGCCCCAGAGCTAGCTGGGACATACTGTCTGGCCAAGGGTCCACATTATGGCTGCGAGTCAATAGTGAGAGCCTAGGTGGAGGCAGCACAGCAAAGCAAAGACTGACACATGAAGACGGGGAATGGGGGCGTGTGTATTTGCATGAAATAAGCAGCAGCAGGGCTTATTCCAGACTGAGGTGGAAACCTACTGATTTTAGAGCAGTGATGGGAGTGATATCCCTGAGTATAAGCGTACACTGTCAAATGCCTTTCATCATGAGATTTTAAAGCGTATCTGTCACAAACACATTGACACTGCCTTAGAGGTAGAAGGATAGGTGAACACATATTTCAAAGAATCTTTCATTTGCCATTATTCTCTTCCTCAGTGCTATCCCACAAGCATAGTAGTGTGTTTTCAGCTCCCTTATGGATGTTACAAAGGCCTGAAACTGCTAGCACAGACCTA
This sequence comes from Clamator glandarius, assembly GCA_033459285.1. Lineage (NCBI taxonomy): Eukaryota > Metazoa > Chordata > Aves > Cuculiformes > Cuculidae > Clamator > Clamator glandarius. The sequence continues at coordinate 1,672,519 of JAUNZM010000294.1, forward strand.
AGCAGCCCTTCAAAAGAAGCAGTTCCTATTTTAATGCATTGCAGCTTATTATTACCTTTCATTTTTGTTCTAACAGGCTGAGTTCATATGATATGACAGTGCTAATAGAAAAGGAAAACATTCCTCTTTCTCTACAGATAAATTTAGGAGATGCTTGATAAAAGCTCCAGAATATCACCAGTAGCACTCACGTGCTTTGTAATTTGATCCAAAGGAGAAGCAAGCCTAATCTAAGACAGCTATTGCAGTTGTAATAGCCAAATCCCCATTCACCAGTTTAAGACTAAGCTTTGTTCCTGGAAAATCCATTAGAATTTTGTTCACTGTTCAAATTCTTTCTGCTGCTTCTTGGTTTTTTTACACTGTAATAAAAATAGTGACTTGTTCACTAAGTTCTCTGATTTTTCACAAAATCTTCATTAGTGTCAGGAGTGCTGAGGTCCACAATATCTTCTATAGAAAGTGGAAAGCCTGCAAAAAGCAAGCATTCCACTTCCTGCTCTTTATCATGAATTCCATGACTGTTCATAGATTCATAGAATGCTTTGGGTTGGAAGGGACCTTAAAGTTCCAACCACCCCTGCCATGGGCAGGGACACCTCCCACTAGACCAGGCTGCTCAAGGCCCCATCCAACCTGGCCTTGAACACTTCCAAAGACGTGGCATCCACAACTTCCCTGGGCAACCTGTTCCAGTGTTTCACCACCCTCACTGTAAAGAGTTTCTTCCTAAGGTCTAGGAACGTTGAATTCAATTTAGTAACTTAATGCTTCCAAGTCCTCTCTTTCCTACTTATACTGAGCTTAAATAAGTTTTCACAGATGTATCACTTAAGACTTGTGGGAAATTGTTGCTTCTCTCTTTTTGTAATGAAAGGTTGAGCATTTCCCATATTGTTCCTCCCTTTCCATAATTCTTACATGAAATTACTACAGACAGCCCCAACTTCTATACCACCCCTTCAGATAGATTAAATACATTATGCAAGGGATTTGCTTCTTCAGGATGCTGTTCCACCTTTCTTTCACAGCCACAACTTCTGGTACAGTATCAGCTCATGGTTTATTATTTTTACCACCCACTAAGACTGTACGTTACCTGCAGCACACAATAGCGGTGTTACATTTCTCCTCAATGAGATAGGGAAAAGACAACATACGTAATTTATACATATTTATTGTATCTTTTTAAAAGTAGCATTTGCAGTTACTTTTAAGCATTCACCTCTCTTCTGCTTCAAATGTGCACTTATTGAGAGAAACATCTACTGGCTTCCAAGTCCAAGATTAATATCAATAATAATACACGCCAGAATCAAGCTTTGTTGCTTGTTGGCAGCTCCTGTCATGAAAATACTATACAGTAAGAAGAGCAGTAAGAAGAGTGTAGAAAAGGTCTGTGTTAATATTTCATCAACAGGCAGGGGCTGGATTAGTGTGAACATACCATCTTCTTGAGTTGAAGTACACCACTTTCCTAAAAACTGAAGCTCGCATAGTAACTCTTTTCTTTTTTCATCCAGCAGGTGGGCAAGGCAGTTGTTTTTTCTCCAGTATCCTCTTTAGCTGATAAGATTTCCTCTTATAGGAAAACACTTGCTGTAGACCTTTATATTTAGAAATGTCTTCTCTTCATGTAACAGCAAGAAAATACTTGAAATCTGGCATGTAGTTAAGAGAACGGTGAGCAAACCAAATTTCACCCTCAGATAAACATACTTAACTATTATAGATTTCAATCTAACCCACACACAAAGTTTTACAAATACTACAAATCGAAACAGAAGGTATCAGCAAAAGACTGTTCTTACATTGTTTCAAATTAATTTGCAACTATACAATTTTAACGGTAATATAAAAAGGGAAAGGAATATAACAGAACAGGTATGAAGAAGAGAAATATTTTCCAAACTTTTATTTGTGCACATTCATCAGGTGAAAAAGATAACTTTTACAGCTTCTTTGGTGCCCAATATTCAGCTTACAAAAATGTAAAAGACTATTCACAAATAAAACACAAGCTCAAACTAAAAAAAAAAAAAAAGAAGTTTTAAAGGTAGTGCACATCGTGACAGCTTTGCTTATGAATACACAGAAATTACTGCAAAAATAAATAGAATGTCTTTTCAAAAGCAGCAATTTCATATCTTGTAAACTTCCGTTCATTACAATACAGCACTGTTAAGAGTAAAATCCAAAAGAACTGGAGTTTATACTGCGGCCATGAGCAAGTAAGAGAGTCTGTATTCCTCTGCTATGGTTGGTCCAGTTTTCCTTTTTGCTTTTAGTCCAATGTGCAGCAGTCTTTAAAGGTGCTTGGTTAGGCAACCTAACCATCAAGTGGTGAATTATAAAATTTATTTCCTGCTTTCAAACACAAATGGGTAAATCTGTTCCACGGCACTTGCAACAGCCTTTACGTTTGGCCCTGAGACATATTTAAAAAATAAAATAAAATAGCAGTAAGAACAGAAAAATCAAGGAATCAGAAGTTAAAACAACAATATCTCTAAAACATCCTTAATACTTTTAGCTACCACAGCTTTATACTGTAGACGAAAATAAATTCTCCCCCATTTCTCCTAAGGTGCTCTCTGAGCACTTTTACTTACAAGAGAAGACTCTCATATGAAATCTGCAAGATGCTCTACACTGATCAATGGCTAGGCTATAAATAAATAATACCACAATTTAAGTTCATAACAACTTGGGTGCGTTTCCATTTACTGGCTTAAACAGTCAGCTCAAAACAGGCAGCAGTGGCTGAGCGGCAGAAGTAAAAAAAATACTTCTACTTATGCTACTCTTCTAGAAATTTGTATTACTCAAAGCCTACCCATTTTTGTTGTTTCTTTTTAAAATCTACCAACAAAACTACTGCTGAATAATGCTGGATATAACATAAATATGTTTCAAGCAAGGTTATTTTATGTTATTTTATTTTGAAAATTACAGATCACTACTTTCTAGTCTGGATTTTGCAAACACCACCACCACTGACCTCAGAACAAAACCTGCAAGCCAGGGAATGATTATTGTCTCAAGATGAAGCACATGAAGGTCATCTAGCATGACCTACAAGCATTTAAAGAAAAGGAAGCATGAACTAGCAATGCTTTCTAATGGTACTAAACCATTTTACGCCATGAACAATTAAGACTGCAAATAAGCAAGCAGTTAACATGCCAGAAGAAATTAATCCTGGATGGATGTTTGTTAATGCAAATAGATGAAAACAGCAATTTCTCACTTACATTTTTACCTTACTTTAGAGAGCTGTTCAAAATGGTTCCAAAATTAACAAATAACTAAGTTACGAATTACTTATTAAAGCAATTCTAGAAATATTGTTTTAATTTACACACTCAGAAAGAAAATGGAATGGAACAGGATTCTTCATGTATTTTCAAACTGGTCAAGTTGAGCTAAGCACTCCCCTAAAACAAGCCTGGTGCTCCTTCTGAGCAGATACTGCACCTTCCTTAAATTTGTCTGCTATTTCAGAAATGAAAGTTCTATAGAAAATCTTCAGAAAGCAAGAGTTTAAGTGGGCAAATAACTCCTGTAAAAAATGCCAATCCCTATAGGGTTGAAGAGATGTAAAAACTGGATCATCACTGCAGGGAGTATAACCTAAGAAAAAAACCAAAACAAACCCCTCGACACTCATTTTGGCACAAAAAAAGTTAATACTTCTCCCTATTACATAGGTAACTCTAAATCTTTTTATGCTTGTCCAGTTAAAATGAACCCACACCTTCCTTTTTTATTTTTTATTTCTAATTATGTATCTCAAATAGAATTCTTTGAGCCAGTGACATGACAAGTACTGGTATTGCAGAAATATGAATGGCCAAAAGGAATCTCATCTGAATGCACCTGAGAAGGAGTACAGTAAAGCTGAAAAGTAATTTAAAACTTTTTTAGAACAAGACTGGACATTTTTTTTCCCTCTAGAAGTGCCTAGGTAAAATAGAAGACTTCAAAACTAACAGAAGTCTGAGATATTTCTAAGTCACAGTAACAAGCAAACCAGAACGAAGTAAAATGTTGATGTTTACTCTATTTCCCTTCATATTTGAAAGGACAGTTCTGGAAATATGAAAGTGATTTTGTCCCTTATGTCGAGTAGTAAGAATCTTACAAAGGAGCTGAATCTCATTAGGAGGCTGTCAAGACAGGCTGAGAGCCTTGTATTACTGATACTCAAGCTTCTTATTTATTATAAATTTAACTTCTATTTTTGGCTAGACCAGTTGCTCTGTTCAGAACATACACTGCAACCTTGAAATACTTTTTAGCTCTATATTTTCAGATTACAAATTTTGATGGAATTTGTCATCTGAAGAAAACACTTCTGATATCCTCTGAGAAATATTCCCTGTAACGCCTGGGTATCTGTTAAGGAATTAAGATGTGAAAACAAAAAACCCTAACCAACTTCTGAACCAGTAGCTGAACTCTAACAAATGGAAGACAGAATTCCCGCTTAAGTGACAGAAAGTGATAGTTTTTGGTTCTGCATCAATTAACAGGTATTCTTTAACAAACCCATGGTGGAAATCTCACAAGCAAACAAAGAATAGAGATTGAAAATTAGAAGCAGAGGAAAAATCATGGCATGGCATCAAGACCCAAGACAATTGTGTCTCTGATTACATGTGGAAGTCACTGATGCCTACAATTCAGGTGGTGGTTCTCTGTCAGTTAAGTTTTAATGACACCGAGCACAAGTCTGAAGAACTGCAAGCACTGGTCAGCTTCAGTTAGGACAAAACACTTGCTATCCCATATGTTTCCATAAAACTCCAATTTTGAAACATTGTATTTATGAAAGGGATGTTAATGCTACATGTCCTTTAATTTGCTGCACTATGAAGATGGAAAAAAAGGAACAGGATTCAAATATTTAAATAAACAATAAATACCTGCATTCTCAACTCCTAGCTCACTTTTGTATTTATAAAAAACAGACTGTGTACGTTCAAAGTAATTCTTAGGCCTACCAATAATAATAACACACTATCTACAACTCTTCTGGCACTTTCACACAAAAACAAACTAGCTGCTACCACTGGGAAACAAAATCCTTTCAAAATATCTGCTGATCATTTAAAACATTTTCCTTTCCTAAATCTACTGGCCCTAAAGTTAGATGTTCCCACCAAGCTAAAATACTTTTTTTTTTTTGATATCAAAATACCTGTAACTGTGATGCTGCCTGTGGAAAAAATCTGTAAGGTAGCTCTGAGAGTTTTCATTCTGTAACACACAGCAGGATGAAGTTCTGGTTCATAACTGGAAAAAGAAATAAAAAAAGTAAAAAAGATAGATCTAGAACCGAAATAAGAAAATCTTAAGAAGTACACCAAGCATATAATACCTTTAAATCCTACCATACCTTGCATGAGGTCTGTTTTTCTTCGTAAATTCTGGCAATCTGATCTCAAAGGGCATGTTGCACACTGCTAAAACATTCACAACTTTAAAATCTGTGAAAATTACCTTTTCAAAAGAGAGGGGAAAAAAAGACATTAGAAATTCAGTTTACAGCAAAGCAGACAGAATGGTTGCAACAAAAATTTAAATACTAATAATTAAATTATTTTTATGAGATTTCAGAATTAAACCCTTGTGATTGATAATAGGTGTTTAAACAGTACTTACTAGACTCAAATCACTTTATCCTTCTATGGTGCAGTAACTACTGAACAAGATACTTCACAGTTGCATTATACTATTATAGTACAGCTTAAGAATAAGACACAGAAACAACTCATATTGCTGTACTAAATACATGCAAACTGAAAATAAACTAAACTGAATAGCACACAGGATATCAAAATAAGCAGAGAAAAAGCTTAAATTTCTTTGCTACAAGAATCTTCTGCAATTTAAAAACTTCTTTAATGCCTTTTTGCTATACACCATTTTTATTAATGTTAAGAATCAGAAAAAAGGTGAAAATTGTCTTGTTTAAAATCTTCAGCGGCCAGTACTGCAAGCTGCTTTTCTACTTTCTGAACTACAGCTTAGATCAGTGGCTTGCAGTTATTCCTTACCATAGCCATTTTAGATGACAATAAAATGGCTAACAGACAATTCCTAAGTAAACAAATGCACTGCTGAGAAGCCAGAGTTGACAATTTCACTGAAGACACTTCTGTTCATTTTCTGAGATTGCCTGAACTTTAAAATGACCATTCCTCAGTGAAAACTTTTTGGAAGGATACTACTAGTAGGAGCAACTTATCCTTATAAAGGGTCAACTATCAATTTAATCTTCAAAATATACTCCATTTAAACTTATTTAACGTTCCCTTACAGCTTTTAGAGGACACAGGAACTGTGTCTAACTTTTTCTTGGGTCTGACGCAGCATTGCTGGGACAGTCTGTCATAACTGCTTTTATGAACTACAATCACAGGTTGCCTCTCCGTGCCAAAAGACGGACACCGTGTCTATTAGGTAGTCTGTCTGCAAACTGAAACCACAGGTAAACAGTGTAATTGACTACCGGGAAGTTTTAGAGTACTAAAATGTGGCATTTTAAATTGCTTACGTTGCTATTTTTCAGCTCATACTATGAAATATAGTGGTGGTTTTTACTGGGAATGTTAATCCAGAAAAGAGAGGGGTTTCATGTCCTAAATATTTTATTTGCTTTATTTCCTGCTGTGCAATCTGACAGCACAGAAGCACTTCCCCCTCCACTTTTTAATTAAAGGGGCTCAAACTTGCCCTTAACAAGACAGACACGTATCTGCTATTCCATCAGAAATGAGGGAAAATTATGCTGAAATGGCAGTTAGGTTTATACTCTTCAGCACTCCTTCCAAATAAATTTTCAAGATATTATCAAGTCTATCACAGAAACATATGCAGGTGGTTCATTTACTAAACAGATGTTACTGGTCATTAGCCATTACTCTGAGCTGCTAAATGAAATACACAAAATAAAACTGCTTGCCTTTAACCAGCATCTGGAAAATGTATGCCAATACAAAACGGGCATCTGAGTGAAAACATGCTCACTGCTAAATTGTTAGGCTCCCTCTTTTTTTTTTTTTCTTTCTAAAAGAAAAAACACAGACTACCAGCATTGTTTGAGTCATAATAGTCTTTTCATTAGAATTACCTGAAAACCTAGTTTCTGTAGACTACGAGCTAACCGTCTGGCACCAAATTTAGCTTCTTCTTCACTATAAAGGAGATCAAAAATAATCCAGTATTAGCAGAAATAATGTATATACTGCATAGCACAATAGCTAGCAAAACCTCACAATGAACTGTTGCACAGGAACCATGATCACACAGCCAGCCTCCAATTTATCCTACTGTACATATTACATTTTAGCTATCTACATATCCAAATGGAGTCCTTTATGTCCTCTCTGAAGAACATATCTTGGCACTTGGCTCCAGCTGAAGTGGGAGACCCATTTTCATCATAAATGACTCTAAATACTCTTTAAAGACAAACATCATCACAGATAGTCTGTAGTAAATATCCTGAACTATCATCTTCAATTGAGCCAAGAGATCATATACGGGATCATGCGAATTTAGTATTGCACCTTAACCCTACTTCACAATCCAGACATATCTTAAAGGAATTAATCTATTAAGAGTTTAGCAAGTCTCAGACATATATGAACTGAGAGTCTGATTTTGCTTCTTTTCGCAGTCCCTCAACACTGTAGAACTTGATGAAATTCATGTGTGTTTTCATGAAAGAATAAGAGGTATCCGTCAAAAAAGGTCAGCCCTTCCCAGGTTTCAAGTTCTGGCTAAAAACACGGAATTCTTAAAGAGTTCTCAAATGAAATCTCTAGGATTTTCTTCACAAAGTAGTCTTCCCTGCTGTTCTCCCACAAGGCTCAACTGACGTTGCTTAAGAGTTCACATCAGTCTCAGACAGACACTTCACACAGAAAACTTCCAGCCTGGCAATGCAGCTTGGCAATGATCTACGTGTGATCCAGTGTGAGCGAATCTTAACAGTGACAAGTACTGCCTCTTGCTATCTTCTTCATTTACAACATTATATTTTAAATGACACAAGAATTTACAGCTAGAGAAAGAATCTTCAGGAACTCACCTTGTGGCTCCTGTGCAAATAACTTTTCCTGAGGACCAAATTGTGGCCGTAATCCTAGGTTTCCTAAGCTTCATTAATACTTTCTAAAAAGAAAAATAGAAGAGAAAGAATTGGGAATTAGTAGTAGTTCAATTTCATACTGGAAAAAAGAGTAATCAACTGCTAGTCAAATAATATTTCCTTTATTTTTAATAGTCTTGAACTGTTCCTTCATCTCTTCCAGGAATTAAAAAAAACTAGCTCCAAAAAAGAGCAAAATAAGTGTGGAATATCTCAGCCAGTGATTCAGTGTTCACAAAACAGATTAAATGAAGGTAGTTTCTTCTGAATAAAAAGCTGAATGCCCAGAGCATTGTGCTAACTTTTTCTCATTACAGTGACTCTCACATTGCTGACTCCTGATCAGGACATATTTTCTTGACAAAACCATCAAATTTTGAGAGGCAAAAGAGACCCCAAGGTTTAAGAGGTCTCATCACGTACCTTATCCTCAGTATTCACCTCACTAGTTGCAGTCTTCTAAGACTGTCTTTACTCACTTCCCATACCACACATTTAGTATATGACACACTAAATGTTTAAGAGAGAAATCCAGAAATAAAACTATGCTTTTCTCTATCCACCTTGCACAATCTAAGACAGGAGAATGTTTAGCTTAATGTTTAAGCTTCCAGCATTTGTAGAAACAGATACTTGAGGTATGTTGAATATCTTACCCCAACATCACGCTTGTATATAACATTTGCTCCCTCTAATGCGATCTTCCTCAAGTTTAAATGACATCTTGTTCTAAAAACACACACTACATTTGTGATTAAAATGTCCAATGCAACATCACTGTCTGCATCCATTGGGGTGATTTACAACTCAGTTTTCCCACCAGCTCACCATGAAGATCACATCCTGAGAAAAGAAAATCGTAAAATTAGACATACCAGTAGAAAATTGCCTATTAATGCTATTGTATACATCCATCCATGAAAGGAGACAAGAAGCAGAAATGACTGCATTGTGACTCATTTAAGTTAACTGTGTGTGGGGAGAGGAGGTGTCTGTATCCTGTAAGCTAGAGAACAGGAGGTTACTTGTTTAAATACATGCTGCCAGACTTAACATAAATAAAGTGTGTATACATATGTATATAATATTTAAACTTGCCAGTTAAATATGTTACAACTCTTAGCAACTATATCAGGATATAGTAAAAGACTACTGAAACTTTGCCCATAGCTCCAGTGGATAATCTTTCCTCAGGTCATTTGAGGATGTCATTAGACATCTCAGGAAAACACACTTCTTTGACTGCTGAAGTTGATAATTCTGAACAGCTTGATGGACGAGCCTGCTGAATACCTTTGAACTAACACGGATTACACAAACTGCAGTCTATGGACAGCCTGCTACCACAGCTTTCCCATCTTCATCCAGCACTCTTGGCCTCTGTCTCCCAATATAATAGCATAACATGGACTATACAAAATGTCCTGGTGGCAGCAACAGCCTGGGCTGAGCCCCAGTGGCCTGCCACCCCCTTCTGCACTGCCTACAGGAACCGCATGGAATGAATGTATTGTACATTCAAAGTAGAATTAAGTGTTCCTGAGGAAAAGCACGAGTAACTGAAGGCACAGGATGGAGGCCCGCTGCATGGCCAGCAAACCAAAGGCAGCGAGGAAGCATCCAGTCTGCCCATGTACATTGAGGGTGATACTCCTAACACACACCTCAACCAGGGGAGAAGAAACATAAAATAGAGTAGAGCTACTGTTCAGCCCAGCCTCAGACTTCCTGACATCTCTTCTGTACGCATACCAAATCCAAGACAGTGGTCATCTCAAATGTCAAAATCACAAAAGGAGAGGGGGAAAAGGTCAAGAATGCTGATATTTAGTGAAAAGGACTTATGTGAAAATACTGCAGTTCATTAAGGATTTTTTCTTTGTACAAGAATAAAAAATCTTAAGTTTCACTACAGGAGAAGTAGTTTAAGTAGAGTACAGCCTAACAAACAGGAACAATATTATCTTGATCCACCCATTTAAAATTTTAGTACTATTTCATCCAAAACAAACACAACTGAAAGCAAGGAGTAAAATAAACAGTCAGAAATATGAAAAGCTTTACATGGTTGTTCCAATGAAGAAGATGACTATGCATCAAGAACAATATACATAACAGACTGTGGTGCACTTATAAAACTAAATGTTTTTAAACATTCTGTATCAGAAATCTTCAGGATACTGATAATAATGTTAATTTTGGGGTTTTGTCTGACTACAACTTCCTAATCATCATGCCAGTCTCCAACCAAGAACTAACTCAAGGTGCATCTTTGACTACAATTCACTGACAAAACAGAATAAACTAAAAGGTAGATGTGCATAATGTACTGGGTCAGCTGCTGTGATGGTTACCGCTTCTACTGTGCAGCTTGTTAGAGGATGAAAGAATTGCTCTGTAATTGTTGGCTTGTCCCATATAAGAAAAGGAAAGGTGGGTGATAACACAAAAAAAGAGGTGGAGAAACAGCAACAAAGGCTGAGAGGGCTGAGGGTGGAAGCAATCAAAGAAGAGAACAAACAGTAATCAATTAGTACTACTATTTTGGGGGTTTTTTAACCAAAAATTATATGAATCCTCAAAGTTAGAAATTATTTATCCCATCTGGTTTTGATGGACTACTACAGATTGGGTTAGCAATTTATGGCACTAAAATAGTTCTAAATATAGCACATGTGCAGATTTTGAATGGCATGTAGGCAGGGCCAGTACAGAGCGAGGAGCTGGAACCCCTGGCATCTTCAGAGAGGCATTTGTTTTCCACCCTGGCTCTATAGGAGCTCACTTACTGGAACCCAGGAACGACTGTCGCATAAGAACACAAGATATCTCCAATCATCAGCAGTTGCCAATTATCAGCGAGTTTCTACTGCACCCTCAACATCTATGTTCTAAAAGAATAAATACAGTCATGCGTAACATCCTTGAAAGATTGCTAACCTTCAAGCAAACCATAATACTGTACATTAATGTCTCCATAAAAATCTGATGGCTTGTCCTAAACGGATCTGGGGAGGGGAGTCACATGATCATTCAGAACAAAGGAAAAAGTGGTTGAAAGTGAGGAAAATTACAGTTTAAAAGGGAAAGATCTATTATTAAAGTGGGATCTGGAGGAAAAAAAGAACACTAATATGCTGTGGAGCTGTCAGTAAGGATGTTTTCAGCAATTATGGTGTATTTTGGTCAGAAGTACAATCTACTTGCATAGATTTTAATGGGAGGAAAATTACACAACATTACAGTAGTGTGCCTCCTTTTTCATTAGCCATGTTCTGAAAGTTCAAGACAATAGATATTTCAGAAGGAGCTTTTTAATTTGAAATTCATTTTGAACTGAGGCTAATATTCCAGACTAGATTTTATACATTCAGTTAAAAAGGGACATGAATTGTTACAGAAGCAATATCCAAATACAACATAAAATGTGAAAAACCTAAAAACTACCTCTATTCTATTTCACTGTTACTTGGTCTAACAGAAGCATTTCATTGTTAAAACTTCTCACTCAAGTATCAAACATTTCAAGTATTAATTACGAATGTGTTTCTCATTTGTATGGATGAAATCACTTTATTTGCTGCTGCTAAATGCAACCCATGTTTTCCAAGAACTTTAATCCAAGTGTCAGCAATCTTGAATACACCCATTCCTATTTAGTATACAAATACAATTAACCTCTTCCAAGGTATGGTTTAGATGCATTGGCTAAACCAAAATCTTTTTAGACTTGGATACTTCTGTCCAAGCAGCGCGCGAGCATACCCTAATATAACCTCTGCCTTGGCAGTCATTTCAATGTCTTGCACTGTACTGGCAACAAAGAGTAAAATCTAGAGAAAACATGTCCTACTGCCTTTCTCTGGGAAGTCTCAAAGAAATCTGAATTCATAGGAACCATGCGAACAGAAACAAGTTAAACATTTTTAAAAAATAACAAAACATGCACTATACAAATAACAGTTTGAAGAGCACATCTATAAAAAAGGTGTAACAATGATCTAATAAGATGGGGGGGATTGAAAATAAAAAAATAAATAGATCTCTGCAGAAGTTTGCATTGTTTTATTATGGAAATTTTTAAAGTTTGTTCTTTCTTTTGAACATAGTTTTCAGGGACATATCAGGAATACTACCCTAAGAAGAAAAAATGAGGAAGGAAAAATAGTAGGGAGGTAAAGTATGATAATGAACATTAGAACAACAAAAGCTAACTTAAGGATATTTGTCCCTGTAATGTGTTCTAAACTGAAAGCAGAGAAACCTCCCAGAATAAGAAATACTTTGGAGGAAGGAATGAGCACTCAAGTTCTTAAACAAAGCATTACCTATACCTGCCCAGTTACCACCACAACCATACTATTCTAGATACTATATGAACACACACTAAGACAAACGCCCTGCTCTGATATCTTACAAACTAAAGAAAAGCCAATGCTCTGTCTTCAAGAAGTTCCAAACCAACTACATCATCACCAAAGGGAGAGGAAAAGCACTTGGGATGGGGTCTATAAACAATGTATTATTTTAAGGTTTTGGCTACCTTTGATCAGAGAAACTCCAGGCTACAAAGGTAGAGGGGGAGGTATCTAACAATGGTTGTGTTAAAGTCAGAAGAGCTTAATAAACACCTCTTTCACCAGCAGCCTAAGTCCAAGCAACTTCTACTGCTTATTTTTCATGTTGCTCCAAAGCAGTTCACCAACTGACCCCACAAACAGTTCCAACAGCACAGCTGAAGGAATAGCTGTCACTACTGCACCAACAGGCACTCATCAAACTAATGCTTGAAAATTATTTCTGAAGAAGCTACCTGGAACCTCCATACAAGGTTTCCATAGAAGAACAGAGAACACAGAAAACAAAGCTCATCAGGAATGAAGAGAGACAACTACATCCTTCCACTGAAGGTGCATTTTAAAAGACTTGTGTTCAGCTCCTCAGGAAACAGGTCCATGAGACAGACCTCTGAAATCTGCTTGAATTTTTAGATATGATTCAGACGTGGTGGCAGGTGAATGAGTCACCAGAACCAACAGCAACATAGCTACTATCTTCCATATAGAAAATCCTCTTATCCAAAGAACTTTTAGTTACAACCACTAGCTACTTTTTGTTGTCTCTAGTGGCAAGGTAAACCATCCCTAGAGCAGATGACCATCTTGAAGCTAATATTCGCACTTTTCAAGACTTGCACTGTCAAGACTATTTCCTACGGAATGAAACAAATACATTTTGGAGAAGGAAAACACTTCCAAATACACATAAAACCAGTGTCAAAGTAGGGTCCAATTAGACCAATGAACAGAATGATGATACCATTTATACCATAACAAGGCACGAGACAAAAGCCCTGCTTTGCTGTCAAATCTGTTGGATAAACTTACTGCTCCCCCACTGACCTGCACCCCGACACAAATCCAGTTGCAGGAATGAAGACAAACTGTTTATAGAAAAGCAACATAAAGCTTATTTTTAAGTAATTCATAACAGGCCATTTTCCTCAAATCTTTCTCATCATAAAGGTCCATTAATATTCAAAGTAAGATTCACTTGCATCAAATTTTGTGCCATCTTTCCCTTATAGCATCCAGTAATAGTCAAATGCCAAGCATTAAGAACAGTTCTTTAAGTCCTTTTAATATGTGGAAAATTGCCAAAGTTTGAGAGAAGTTTGAACTGACAGGCTAGGTGGCCATTCTAACTTGATAAAACATTGTAAGAAACCCCAAAATCTTAATATTTTAACACAACAAGCAAGCCCCTAACCTCTCTCCCCCTCCAACATTTACCATTTGCACATCTCGACTGAGGAAACGCGAAAACTTTTCCTGTTTACCCAGTTGAGGATCTCACCCAAAGCCCTACACACCCCAGCGCCCTAACACTCAGGTGAGCAAACCATTGATGTTTTCCCCTTCAATCCCAGCCGGAAACTTCTCTGGCGAGCCCGGCAGACACAAAGCACGGGCAGAAAGCGGCCCGAGCACGCCGGCCTCCGCTGCCCGAGCCCAGCCCTTCGCTACGTGGCTGCCGGGAACGGGGCTCTTACACCGCGGGCCGGGCACGTTCTTTCGGCAACCGGGACAGCCCTTGGAGGAAGCCTCACCCCGCAGAACATCCCGCACCCGTCCCCTCCCCTGGGGCCCCGCGGTTGGAAACGGCACCGCGGCGGGAGGAGCCGGCAGGGCCCGGGGAGGGCGGGGCGCACCGCTACCCGCACCCAGCCGGGAAGGGAGCATAAGGGGAGCGGGAGAGGGGGGAAGGTTGGGGTGGGGGCTGCGGGGGAGGTGTGTGAAAGGAGCAGGGGCCTGCAAGGGGGGGGGGGGGGGGGGGGGGGAAGGCTGCGAAGTGAGAGCGAGAGAGCTGAAGAGGTGGTAGCGGGTGGGGGAGAAAAGAGCGGGGGCGAAGGGAGGAGGAGGAAGAGAGGTGGAGGGGGGCGAAGAGGAGGGGGGCAGGGGCGGGCGAACTGCGATGGAGGGGCAGCGAGGGGGGCTCCGAAGGAAGACGGGGGGCGAAGGAAGACGGGGAGCGAGAGAGGGGGCGAAGGAAGGAGGGGGAAAGGTTGGGTAAACGAGGGGAGCGGGAGGAGGTGCGAAGGGGAGGCTGCGATGGAGGGGGAAGCGGTGGGGAGGTACGGGGAGGGTGGAAAGGGGAAGGGGGGTGAGACCCGAGGTCTCAATGGCCGCCCCCAGCGCGGGTGGCGGGGCCGCGTCCCCTCGGAGCGGGCTGGCCCCGCCGAGGAGGAGGAGGAGGAGCCCGCAGAAGCCGTTACCGTGCGGGCGGGGCGGTCGGCGGCGGTCGGAGCGGGGTGCCGGTTGCTAGGCGCCCCGCCGCTGGCGCCCGGCGGCGTTGCGGGTGCTGGGCCGACTCTCCGCGACAATAAACATCCCCCGGCGCCGCGGGCATAGACGCGGGGCCGGCTAGAGCGGCCACCGGAAGTCACGGCGCGCAAGGCGGGGGAAACGGGGCGGGGGGGGCGCACAGGGGCCGCGCGAGAGGCGCACTTCCGGCTCCCTCCTGCGCCCCCTGCGGCGCGGCGGGCCGAGGGCGGTGCCGGGCCTTTAGCCGCGGGAGGCCCCGCCCTCCCGGGGCTGCGGTAGCGTTAGAACTGTGGAATCGCGAGGTTGGGCAAGATCTGTGAGATCACCGAGTCCCCCCGTAGCTGCCCGCTACTAAGCCATATCCCCGAGCGCTGCATCCGCCGGTCTCTTAAGCGCCTCCAGGGGTGGGGACTCGATCCCCGGCCTAGGCAAGTGCTCCAGGACCCGATCCCAACGCGGGCCTGGCGAACCGAGGCTGCTCCCGCGGGCGCTGCCGGGGGCCCCGGGGCAGGCGGGGAGCTTTTCTTTTGTTTTTTTTTTTTTCTTTTCTTTTTTGCTGTCTGTGCCACCCTTGGGAGCTCCTGCCCACCTGCCTGGTGCTAATGGGCACCGCGGTACCCGGCTTCTGGCGGACTGGGAAAGCCTGGATCCCAGCCGCATGGCCCGAGGCAGCGCCTTCACCAGCAAAGCGGCAGGAAATCTGATCCAGTTTGGGGATCGGATGTTATGAATGCTTATGATACGTACCTGCATTTCTGTGGGGCCACTCTAAGCTCTGAGTTTGCTGCACGCCTTTTGTTGGCTGACTTGGCTGCTCTGTGTGCTTTCTGAGGGAACCGAGGGGTCAGCACTGCTCCTCACATGGTCACAGAATTGTTTAGGTTGGAAAAGACTTTTAAGATCATTGAGTCCGGTTGTAAACAAAATACTGTCCTACTTCCACTGCTTGTCCAGCCACCATCTGTTTGGACTGGCAGCAACAGTGCACTGCCTGCATTGCTGGTGCATACATGTATGTTGCACTGCAGCAGCATTCTGATCACTGCCTCTTGTCTTAGAAATATTTGAAGGATGTTTGTGGTGGGTTTGGTTGCTTTTAGTTTTGGGGTCTTTTTTTTGTTGGTTGGTTTTGTTTTGGTGTTTTTTATTGTTGTTTGGTTTTTTTTAAAAAAAAAAAAATCAAACCAGTGTTGTTTGGAACTGAAGGGTTAGTCCACAGCACTGAGAGTGAGCTCTCCTACTAACTGTTGGTATGAACAGACTGCTGACCCTAAGTGAAACGAAGATATGAGCAGGTGGCTGAGAAGCCTCAAATATTCCCAAGTCCCCTGAGGACTGTGCGGCCAGCATTTTTTTTCTGTGATTTTAACATTAAAAGGACTAAAGTAAGACTGTGGCTTTGCGCTTTTCCAGTATGCAGCTTGTTTAATCTTTGCAAAGTGGGCACATGGTGGATGCTTTGAGGAGATATGGGAGGGGACAAGAGGACACAGTGGGGATGGCATGGGTTCTCCATGTCCAGGACAGTCCTGGACTGTCCCACCTATGCTGTCTGCAGGGAGTACAGCCTGTGATGAACTGTCTTTCAGCTACACTTACATTTTGTCTTGGAAGAACTGTTTGTTGTGCTTCACTTGGGAACCCAGGAACAAATGAAAATGGCTGCAGTGTGGCCAATTAAGGATCCAGCATCCGGACTAAAGAAGGACATAAAGCTGTCAGGTTGACTTTAAGTTTATACAAATACATCAGTCTTTATATGAAAATTATATATATTTATATGTGTGCGGTGCAGAGTATTCACTGAATTGACAATTGTCTGAAATTGAGGTTCTGTAATTACGTACTTTCCATGTCTGAAGTGATGGCAGAATAGCTTTAATTAGGATAGAGGGGACTGTATGTAATTTAAATTTTGAAGAATTCTAGAGTTGAGATGATAGCTCAAGTTTCAGTTTAATCGTTGAAATGCATTACTAGGTTCACTTGTCAAGAATAACTATTTCAGATTCTCTCTTTAAATCAGCTGCGAGTAACTCAATGACGGTATTGCTTGTTAACGTGGTTTTGCTTTCCTGTTGGCAGTCTGACTTCACGGTGGTGTGCGGCAGCACTGCCACCCTGCGGCTTCTTACAGAAACGGATCTACAGCCTTTAGGTGAAGGGGGTCAAGGCACGGGAGCAGGAATTCTGAATTTAGAGCAACTGTTAGCACAGTTCTGTAACTCCGCACGGGATCCTCAGCATTTTTATGGGGTGCCTTAAAACCATTTTAATTCTTTATGGGCTCCAGCCTGAAGACTCTGTGAGTAATTACAATTGACGCTGCTAAGATAGTTACAATGTCTTTCTCCACGATGTTTTTTTCAAGGTTCTGTATAGCCATATCAACAGATGCTTTTTTCTCTTTTTTTTTTTTCTGAATAGCTGATTGCATTGGCAAGTTATGAAGAAAAGCTTTAGAAACCTTAATTTTGCTTGAATTTTGACTAAGCTTCTTGGTTTTTTACCATCCTCAAAAAGATTCAATAAAAAATGCCCTCTATCAAATACACATCCCTTTCCTGTCTCCATGTGCTGGCTCTTTTAAAGATATAATTTTTTTCTAGCAGGTGTTCCACAGAAATGTGCAGTCATCACTGGACATAAAGAAATGGTTATTTTGTGATTAAGATGAATTCTTACCATTTCAAAGTTTTGGCCGCTTTGTGAGCCTGAGCTTTTCCTGTTTAGACTAGGACATGTTCTGAAGATTGGATCTTAAAAAATATATTTGCAAAATATGCAAATGTATGCAAGTAGTTATGATCAAATTAACATGGAATGCAAATAAGGTAGGACACCTACCTAATTTGACATTTAAGTTTAGCAGTTGTGTCTGCAGTTTTATTCCACCCCTATACAGTTACAAAACTGGTTATTCTGCCCTTATGTTTTCCTCTTCCTGGTCTCCATCTCTCCATACAACTCTTACTTGGCTCCGTGGCTTCCTTTACTAGCATGACTAAGATACTAAGGATTTCCCACCTACAGGGACTGTGTCCTCGTCTGCCTCTTTCTACTACATGTTCTCACTTCACAGATGCTGTACTGACATTAAACAGGGCAGGCACAGAGGCCATTTCTGACACCACTGCTTCATCAATATTTCATTTTCCTATGCCTTTGTTTCCCAGTCCTTTGTTTGGAAAATAAGGAGAAGATGTGAGGAGGCTGTTTCCTGTGCTTGGACATTCTCTGTAGTGGAATCATGGGCTGGTTGCAACCATCAGTACTTGTGCAGGGAAAATAAGAATAACCAAACTTTAGGACACCATGCATGTGGGGTTTTTTTTCTGTAATTACAGCAGTGAGAGTGAAGGAAGATGCAATTTCGTGATGTTGTTATTTAGATTTAACTGCAGGTTTCATCAAACTGAAGCAAATGCGTACTTATCTGGATTTTTGCGAGATTTATTTTCAGCCAGATAAGGTCTAGTGCAAGGTAGACTGTGGGAAAGGGTAGAGGAGAGAGAGGAAAGGTGGGCAGTCCCTTGAGGCAGCCCACAATGAAGGCCGGATGAAGATTTTTATACAGCTATGTCTTAAATGCTGTGGGCTCTGTGCGGAAGACTATATTGAAGTATTTGTGTTTGAAGAAGAGGTACCTAGGAACTACCCATATCTCACACATTCCATAGAAATGACATTTTGTAGAATGATCATCAGCTACATGCATATGATACTGCAGGTTAATTATGAGATGTCTCCCAAGCTGGCAGCTTAACCCTTTCAGGTGAAACTGAGACTCAAATGTGCCTTCTCACACTTCTCTGATGATATACAGTATGATAACTCATGCCAACACTATTAAACTACTACCTCCCCATCGTAAGTGGTACTTTGACCACCTCCACAATATTCAAACATCCTGCCTGATTTGATAATATATATTATTTTATGTATCTGTATTTAACAAATAAATACAGATACTATTAACATGGAGCTGCCTGGCAATGGTGAGAAAGAGATACTCTGAGGGCATGTCAAAATTTTGGCATCAGGCAACTCACAACTCTGGTGGAAAAGGTACTGCAGTGCTCAGTAGAATTGAGCAAGAAATGAACAGGGTTTTTCAGTGTCACAATTTAGGATATCATGTTATTTAAATCTCATGTTATGTTTGTTCTTGAACCTGGCCTCTTGCTTCTAGTGACCTCTACTCTTAATATATTAATTATGAGATGCAAATGGCAAAGGGAGTTCACAGTAAGAATTTTTGACCCATAGAAGAATGTAGCAGGTTGATCTAGAAAACAAGCGAGAAGAGCACAAGGTTGGGGTGAAAGCAAGGTATCAAGATCCTTTATCGCTCAATCTTCTAAGGCTTCAGTAACACCAATAAGTAAAACGTGGCCAAGGTTTATTTTTCAGAGTGCTTAGTTGTTGTTGGGATCCTTGGCATGCGTTTGGCCTATTTGACTAACTTTCATCCAGAAAGCGTCCAAGCACTGTTTAGTAAATATGTGCACCAGGGACTGTTCTCAGCCTTTGGTGAGAGTGGAATAAAATGTGTGGATGTAACCCCTGTCATGCACTGGCTGTTGGAGCCAGTGAGTGGTCATAAGCCACATAAGCATCATAAATTTGTGCACCAGAAGAGCTGGTGGCCTAAGCCCATACCAAGTTTACATGTGAACCTTCAGCCAGTCAGTTGTCAGCTCTGCACCTCTGTCTCTTCCCATCTGTATAATGATAATGGCCTCCTATTGAAAAAAAATTGCTCATAAGATGATGGCAAATGCTCCAAGGTAACTGCCATCTTCTGTTTAATTTCTGCTTTGACTCTGAGGTGCTAGTAGTCTCAAAGTCTGTATATGAGAACAATACACCATGTTACCATTGAGGAAGAACCGTTCCCATTCTGGTCAGCACTCAGAAATCATCACAAGAAACAGGATGCTGAAGTAAGAGGCCTCTCTGACACTTGAATTGTTTGCTTCATCCCTGATGGGGGAGGGAAGTGCTGCCGCTGCGGCAGTCTGGGAAGCCATCCAGTAGGACAGTTATCTGCGTGAGTGCATCCCTGGGAATGCTTGCTGCCTGTGCCCGCTCCACCTCCCCTGGTGCTGCTGCCCAGGATTTCCCAGATGTTCCTCCCAGAGAAGGCAGCTGTTGCTCTCAGCCCCACGGTTTCCATCTCCCTGGTGGTCTGGCTCCACCCAGCTGTGATGGAGCTACTGATAGTTCCTCCCTTCCCCAGCCCTTTCACAAGGACTGAGCAGTAGTAATCAAAGGCAGAGGGACTGTTCTATGCCTTTCCCCCCACCTTCCTCTTATTTCCTGGCTGTGTATTTGTACTCATCTTTTTTTCCCCTAGTGTGTCTGATCCCTGTTTCTTAAACGGCATGCAAACAAGCTAGAGAAAACTTGAGTGTGTAGATAATCTGTATTTACAGTTTGATATGGTCTTATAGTTTACATGGCAGCCTGGGATGTAAATAAGGGTTGGTTTTTTCCCTTGTTGCTTAAGGCAAATGGCCTTGTATAACTAAAAGTGAAGAAAGAGTTTGCATTGGTTTTTATTCTCCTGCTTTTGTTATGATTTTTTTTTCCTTTGCAAGGGGATTTGGATCTCTCCACTCCCCATGCGAGCACAGTGTAGCTGTGTGCACGCATGCGCATTGGCTTAGAAACACATTTCATGTGTTTACAAATGTCAATTTAAGGGCAAAACCTTAAAGCAAGAAAATGCATCATCTCAGGACTGTTGTGACCCTGGATATATCCACAATGCAGCTGGGAAATGCAATGACTGCATGACTAGGACGACTGGAAATTGTCTTTATACACCAGTGTCTGAAGTGAACTGAAGAAAAATCAGTTACCAGTGCACTTCTGCTGGGTTTGGAGTCTGCCAGCAGCAGTCCTTGCAAAGGTTACACGTGTTTTTTTTTCCCGTCGCATCTTGTCAGGGGTGCAGAAATTCACCAAGCCATAACACATTAGTAGTTTTGCAGCATTAGGGACAAAAAAAGTAATTATTACTGGTTTTACCTCTTCCCGTCCATAAAGCATGCTGTGCTGAAGAGCATGAAGCAGTCCATGGCTGAATCGTGAGCACAAACTTGTGCCTACCCTGTTGATCGTCATTTGGCAGAACAGACTTAGTAGAGGAACATTCACTGCTACAGTGACCAGCAATGAATAGAGACAATTTGAATCACTGACTGTGAGGATAAATTCTGTATGGAGGTATTTCTAGGTGTTTATATGCATGGAAATAACAGAATGCTCTTGTTTTCTGTCACAAATTTCAATTTCATTGGAATTGAATTTAATATCTATGTCACTGAAATATCTTCTGAAAACTTGTCCCTTTTGGAAGTTATGATCTACTGCTGGATATCCAGACAGAAAGTAGATGTACCCTGCACTTTTGTCAGATTATACCCTCCTCTTGTACACCAGATATATGTGAATTCTGTTCTTTTTTAGACAGCTAGGCTTAGCTAATGTTTTTGGATATTTTTTTTTTACTGCAAAAAATAATGACAAGGACAGTAGAGTTTCAGGAGGGATTACCCTCTGAAAAATATATGCAATTAATTTACAGGGAAGCAGGGTTTTCCATGCAGACACAATCTGTGCTTGTGATCCTGGCATTACAGTCGGGATTCAAACCAGCTTCCTTACAGAGTTTCTATGCCTTTTAATTTCTGAGTTGAGCTGGGAATTTCAACCTACTACCCTGGGGACACCTTAAAGAGGAAGCTATCTAGTATACATTCTTGTGCATCTTGCAGCCTGGGTGCACGACTGTCACTTTAGGCTTGCTGCCCTAGTAGGTGCTGAGGACTGAAAGGTGTTTTGGAGGTGTCTGCAAAGTGGATTTCTTGCTATGCTGATGTTTCAGGCTGGCAGATTTCCACTTGTGAAAGGATAAGATAAGCCTAAAATGTGTTTTCTGTAAGGGATGGAAAATGCTTGCTCCTGAAGACCTTACAGACTGTGAAAACAGATGCTGGGCAGTACAACATGAGCACCGAACCCAGGTGCCAGAGCACTGAGTGCAGCTCTACAAATAAAGAACTTTTCTAGTCTCTAGCTGAACTGAAAAATGGTCTTGAAGTAGGTTGATGGAACTGGGTTTCAATCCAAACAAAAAAAAAAAAAAGAAAAAAAAAATAATGGTATTAAAATCAGATGGGATTAAGCTAATTTTAGAGAGTTTTTATCTTGAAACCTATAGATCCATAAGCAGGTTTTCTATTAACTTGTATCATATGATTGAAGCAGCATTTGAAGCTTCATCTACAGCTAGCAGTTTGCTCTGTATGCTCTGGTAACTGATAAGGGCTGAGTTCATCTTGAAACCTTTCTTTTAGTTGCAGAATTTGAAGGTTTTTTTTTCTTTTCTCTACTTGCGTGTCTGTTTTCACAGAAAAAAAAAAGTAGCAATTTAGTTATCAAATTCAGTTGAAATCAGGCAATGAG
The DNA here is from genome assembly GCA_033459285.1 of Clamator glandarius. Classification (NCBI taxonomy): domain Eukaryota; kingdom Metazoa; phylum Chordata; class Aves; order Cuculiformes; family Cuculidae; genus Clamator; species Clamator glandarius. Next base: position 1,694,980 of record JAUNZM010000294.1, read on the forward strand.
TTCAAACATGATTAGGAGGGAATGTATACAGACACTCACGCAGCTGTATCTACATCCATGTAGATAGAGAAAGATAAGTCAAGTCAGCTATGTTTCCACGTGGAGAAGGAGTATATTTCAACAAATATTAAAATGCATCAAACAGGAAACAAACAGAATATTTTCTTTAAAATCATTAATATTAATATTTAAACCTTTTCCCTTTTTCCCCTTAGTGCATTTGTGAGTTCCTTTCAAAACCACCAATTGCTTCGGTCAGACTAAACATACGTTTTCTGTTTGCAAATATTTTTCTATAAAATTGTGCTTAGCAGTGGGGAATAATGATTTCAGTCATTATTCTCGTGAGATACATGGTAGGACTCTTCATTCATCTAAGAAACTTGGGCCGTTGAAGCCAACTGCCAGTACTGTCTGGGTTGTGTCCTTACACAAGCCATCAGTGGACCAAGGGTTCCCAGGCAAATAAATGCCTCTGGAAAATACGTTCCTTGTCATCAAAATGGAGATAAAGCCACTAAATGTTTTACAGTCACAGTAAAGCTGTTATTTGCCCTTCTGTGTACTGCTGGTTTCTTTTATTTATTGTTTATTGCTTCTGTGTCTTTTTGTTTGTTAGTGAACTGTTGCTCAGAGGCAAGGACTGAGGAAGGTGGAGGATGCTTGAGGGATAGTTTAATTCCCAAGAAGCTTGCAACTAGACTGCTAAATCAAGTGAATAGCAGCGCAAGAAACAAGGGTGTCTACAGCCTCCTCTTACCATTCCGCTTGCATTGTAGCTTTTGACACACTGCTATGTTACTGCTGTGTTCCTCACTTTTCATGGGGGACTATCACATTTCTTCCTTCCCTTTCTCCAAGTTGCATTTCAGGCAGCAAATAAAAAGTGAACGTGGCTAGCTCAAAAGGGTGGGAAGGATGCTGAGTGCAGCTAGTAAGCATTGCAAAGCAGGGTAGAGAAGAAGTGCACGTAATAATATTCAGGAATTAATTTTATGCACATCCCAGGTGCCTATCAATTTCTGTTTTCTACAAGAAGAAAGCAGGACCTTGCTGTCAGTCTTGAAAAGGCATTAGTTAGTATGGATTTAAGTCTAGATTTTGAGTGGTTAATTTAAATCAATGGGTAAATTTAGTGGTTAAAATGGTATTTGTACATTTGCTGTATCAGTCATTTGCACTCAGCTTAAGGTCAGAGGGTTGTATTCTCTTTCCCTTTACGAGAAGGGCAATTCTCACTGAATTTCCTGCTGTATGGAACGAAGAGATCAGCCCTTTCAGCTGTGCTTTCCAGAGTTGCGGATCTCTTCAGCAAGAGCCCTGACGGTACAAGGTGATGTGTTTGGTGGTCAAGTCCATCAAGCTCATGTGTGTAACCGCGCGTTTCAACTAGCGCAGCCCCGCTCACAGCAGTGAAGTTGCGTGTGGTTAGGGCAGGCGAGGACGTCTGCTCTTAATTGTATGGGATGAAGATAAAGCCGTGAAAAAGTGAAATTAAACAGCTCTCCTCTTCTAAACTAGGATGATACAGCAGGCCCTGTTCTTGCCATATGGAGGGCCGAGATGTTTGCAGAGCCCTCGGCTCACAGCGAGCTGCTTTAATTAATCCTAGCCCACGCATGAACCCGGCTGGTGAGTTTGGCTCTCCTGGCGGATGCGCTACCTCACCCGGTTATCTCGGGGGAAGGAGGACCTAGAAGAAACATCATCCAGCCCGCACGGCCACCCGGGGGGACCGCCGGCGGGTGATGCCCCGGGGGAGGCAGCTCCCCGGCCCGACCGGGACTCAGGGCTTGGCCGGGGGGCGACCGCAGCCCCCCAGCGCCTGTCCTGCTTTCCTTCCAGAAAGGACCCAGGTATCGAACGGAACCGACGGACGGTACTGGAAGAGCAAGTGAAGCGGAAATTTAAAGCCCCTCTGCTAATAATAACAGTATAAATAACCGAAGACGTCTTGTAAACAGTGCGGTCATAACCCCGAAACATTAAACAGCGCGGTGGGATCTGGCGCATCAGCTGCCGGCGGCCGCTGCCGGTGCAGGGGGAGCGAACCGCGCTCTTGTTTATCTCAGCCTCATCTCCCACGGGCGCCCCGATCGATGGAGGGACGATGTTTAACTTAAAAATTCCCGGCACCGGGGCCATGAGGGGCATCCTCTGTCCGACTGCGCTCCATCAGTCGATAACGGCGGAGCGGCTCCCGCGGCGCCCCGGGCGCCGGGCTGGGCTCCCGCGGCGAGGACACGGCCCGGCCCGGCCACCTCCTCCCCCGGGGCTTTGCAAAGCGTCTCCGGCTCCGGTGACAAAGCCCCCGCGGGCCGGGGCGGCGGCGCGATCCCGGAGTCGGGAAGCAACATCACACGGCGCCGTGGTCAGTGGAAAGGAAGGTTTATTCACAGCAATAGAGCAAAACCTGCTTGAAGAAAATATATCTATATATCTTTACGGTGAATAGAAATGACTGTCAAAGTCAGCTTTTTTTTTTTTTTTTTTTCTAGGCGTCTACATATTTCACAGGTCTCAGACAAAAGATACGCGCGTAGTAGGTTTTGTTTGATCTCTGTCTTTTTTTTTTCCTCTAGTAGCGCTTGAACCAGCAAGGCTGTCGTTGCAGGACGCTCGACTGTACACACATTTAATAAAGTTAAATAGAATCGGGGTCTCTTGGGGTGGAGTCCTTGCTAGGGCACGTTTGGTCTCCTCTGCGCCGGGAGCGCGGCTCTCCCCGCGGCTCTGCCCGGGGCACCGCTCCGCGTCCCTGTCCCCGGGACGGTGCTGTCCCTGCCCGCCGGGGCTCAGGATGCCGTCGGGCCGCACAAGCGGTTCGTGCTCACCACTTCTTTCAGGTCACTCTCGGGCTTGCCGGCTACCATAAAAGGCCAAGTCTGTAGCCAGGAAAAGACACGGGTGGGAAGCGGGGTTACATAGGGAAAAGCGCACACGCTTATTTGACACGCGGGTCCAGCTCGGGAGCGCTGCGGGGGATCGAGCTGCCCATCCAGCGCAGCAGCCGCTGCCGTCGGCGAGGGCTCGTTCGCCTTCCGCCGGCTGCCGGTGCCGCTTCGCTTCGCGGCCGCGGCGGGAGGCGTCCCCGGGGCGGCGGGGCCCGTCTGCTCGGCCGCGGGAGGGAGGGAAGGAGCCCGGCGCACCCGTGTTGCCCCCGGCGCGGCCGCCGCAGCGCTGACCCCGCGCTCCCCGGGACCCTTCCCCGCGGGAGCCGCCTCCGCGCCCCGGGAGCAGCATCCACCCTCCCGCCGCCCGTCCTGGCCTCCCCCGGCCCGGGGGGCGCGTTCTGCTGTGCCTCTGTGAGGTTAGAGGGGAGCTATATTTGGCTTGGGTGTTGGGTTTGTTTTACTTTATTTTTTTTCCCCGCGTTATCGTGCTTTTAAGCCGAAATAATACCTCCTAGGCCCTTACTGGGTGACACAGCGGGTAATGTACTTTCCTTCTGAATCCAGAGCTCAAAAAAGCAGAGCCAGACCCCAGCGAAAAGACCCCAGATTCCCACTGCCATCCCTTTATCTGGCAGGGTCTGTACATGTGGTCAAAGCAAAGGCCACGTATCTAAAACGAACTCAGGCACATCTTGCCGACCCTGGGTTTGCATGAGTTGTGCAGATGTTTAGAGCTGGAAACTGGATGTTTCTGGTGGCCGCATATGGCGGGGAGACCCTGGGCTGCGTAGTTAAACTTTTCTATGGATGATGGAAGCAGCAGGAGGGATACTGTGCTGCCCAGGGGGACTTTGTGGAGTACGCCAGGGGTAGACATTCCTCTTGGGAGGCCTTTGCCATTTCTATTTATTTCTCCTTCGCCAGTTGATGTGGATAGGAGAAACATCATGAATCCAGCAAATCCGAGTGCCTGAGCGCAGAGCCCCAAGAGCTCCATCTTTAAAAAGCTAGGGATTGCTATGGCAGGAAATGTTAGGGTAGAGAGGAGGGATAAGAATAAATCCTAGGCCCTTGGCTTGCGCCCTTCCTGAATCATATCTTTTCTCTATCCAATTTCCTATACTCGCTTGCTTGTAGGTAGAAAGTTGCCATCAAGCTGCGGAGGTTTCTCAGGCATTTCTGGAGAAGGGAAGCCTGTCCCTGATTTTCTGTGGCAAACGTGGCCCCTGCCTCTCCACGAGGGGATTGCCAGGAGTAGCATGTGGGGTCCGGGATGCTTGGCTCTCAAGGCACAGGGCAGGAGGGCAGCGGGGAGCCTGTCCCCTCGCACAGCACCCCTTGCCACCCCATTGGCATCAGACTCTCTGTGAGAAGCACAGCAAAGTTTTTTCCCGGGACATGCCCCATCTCAGCTCCTCTCCCACCTGTCCCCATGCACAGGCCATGACTTACCAGGTTGACTGGGTGGATGTAGCCATTTTCGTACTTGTCATTGGCCAAGATCTGCCTCAGGTGAGCGATGTAGCTGGAGGCCAACCTCAAGGTGTCCAGTTTGGAAAGCTTAGTGTCTGGGGGCACCCAGGGCAGGGTGGTCTTAAGCCTGGAGAAGGCTTTGCTAAGGACCCTCATTCTTGCCCTCTCCCTGGCGTTGGCGGCGTTTCTCTGGACCTGCTTTCCCTCCTGGCTCACTCCATTTAAAGGGCTCTTCTTTGGGGGAGCTTTTTTCCTTTTGCCCAAGGCCCCTCTCCCCTTCTGAGGGGAGCCATTCTCGCCATTCGATCCCTCCTCGTTGCTCTCGGTGGATGCCCCAAACTCTTTGTTAGTATCCATTTTCAGGCCATCGCACTCCAGCATCTCAACCTCCTGCAGATCTTCCACATCACTGAGGGACCCAGTGGACATGGTCTGGAAGATGCCAAAGGACCAGCGGGAAGGGGGGTGTGGGGGGGAGGCAAGAAGGGCAGCTCCTCAAATATAATTCAACGCAGCGGAGGAGAGAAGGGGTGCTGGTATTTTCCTCCCCTTCCCTCCCCCCCTGCAGCACTAAAGAACGATACCAGTCCAGAGAGGATCCCCACCCTCCCACCGCCCAACACCGCTTTGCCCGTATTTGAGGGAGGGAGTGAGCGTGTGTGAAAGAGAGAGAGAGAGAGAGAGAGAGAGAGAGAGGGAGAAAGCTGAGGAATTTAGTGAGGACACTAGTAATTTATCTGGGGGATAAGAGAGGCGGATCCAGCCCAGGGGAGGGGCTCGGCCCGCTGAGCACACCACATCCCCAATCACAGACCTCTGCACAGGGCAGGGAATGAGGTATCCTGGCAAGCCTTTGCAGTGAACTCAGAACTGGGATTCAGATCTTCACAACTGGAGCAAAGCAACTTGCGCTCTCTCTCCCCCTGCTCTGTTTTTCTGTCCTCCCTCTTCCTTCTCCTCCTCCTCTTCTCCTTCCCCACTTCCCTTTCCAGAGCAGGGTTACTCTCCCCTTTGCTGCCTCCTAGATGACCCAGGCAGCTGATGTCTTTATTCTTGAAGAAAGCCAAAATGGGTCATGAGCAGAGCAAGCAGCAGATCCACCAGCCAAGCCTTCCAGGGAGCTTTGTAATGCGTGCTGTTGAAATGCTGTCCTGTAACCCAATCTGGGGGAGATTTATGAATGATTATATTTGTGAATGCATCCTGTCCAGCTACTAGCGTATTCCAGGAAGAGAGTGCTCCGCTGCCCAGCTGGCAGCATGAACCTTGCTGTCACAGCCCAGGGGCTGGAGGAAGGAGGATCTAACTTCTTCCAGACTTCCTGGGTGACCTCCGACAATTCCTGGTCTCCCTCTCACTCTTTGAGTCCCCCCAGCTGGAAGAGTCCTAAAGGCTGCTCAGTCCACAAGTGTGCCGGGCAGCTGAGGTCCCGGCAGTCCATGGAGCCCCACCAAGCCGAGGGAGAACACTGCAGCGCCAGGGAGGGTCAGCATGGCTGCGGATGGGGCGGCAAGGGTGTGCGCTTAAATGAAGGAAGGGGGGTGGTTATTGGATGATAGAGATCGCACAGTTCTTTTCATGGTGTGTTGTTGCAGAGCAGATGTCAGTGTTTCATTCTGCGGTACTCATGGAGCACTTTGTCTGCTCTTCCGTGCATGCTCGAAAGTCAGGGAGTTTTGTCTCAAAGGCCCCTTCTGTGGGAGCAGAGGGAGTGAGGGCTTCAGGCTGTACTCTGCAACTGCTGAAGCCAAACATTACTAGTGATTTTACCACAAATGTGAAGAAGCGGGTTGCTGTGCAGTGTGAGTGAGCAGATGTAAGCTGCAGTTACGATCTTACACATGTATTCAGTTTCTGCAGAGCAGGCTTTTAAAAGCAGTTAATCTTGGCCTAGCTCTTCTTCCTTTCCATGTAAAATCCTCTCCAAAATGCAGGAGCTCACAGAGGCTGGTGAAGCATGAACTTGCTGCTGCAGCTCCTTCCCTCCTCATCCAGTTTCTGGAACCTCAAAGATCCCTCAGCAGCCTGGGTTTTGAACATGAGTGACGAAAGGACTGAGCGATATCTGCACAGAGGACTTTTCTGGACACAGTGACTGATCTGATTGCAGGAGAAACTTCACTTATTCAACTGCTTATTTAAGGATTCAGATAGCTCTGGACAAAAATGTACAGCCTGTGATGTTACTGTGGCATGCAGTGGCTTTGGGGTTAATCCAAGGTCACTGGAGAGACAGGAAAGTCTCTTACTGATCTGTGTGAGCATCAGATCAGATTTTCTGCATGCACTAAACAAAAAACAAACAACATTTGTGGAGGAGCAAACTGATGTGTCTGACAAATGCTATGTACTGTTTGCAGATTAAAGTTTCAGTAGGAGGCAAAGTGTAATTTTTGATCACTAGCAAGGAAGTCTTTTCTACCTATCGATCCATCTTGGTTCCTTGGCAAATCTAAACTTTAAGCCAGCTCTTTCCTGTTTGGCTGGAAGATAACACCTTCCCATTCACAATAGGATGAGTATGTTAACATATCATACCTCCAAGCCCCGGGTGTTGGGAATTCACTAACCTCTAACATCACATTATGTTAACTATGGCCTATTTGTGTTTTCTCTGTATATAAACTAAACAGATTGTCAGCATATTAGTCCTAATTAGTGAATTAGCTTTGCCTTTTTTTTCTTTACAACATCCTTGTTGCAGATCCAAAATATTACTAATCACCAGCACAGAGATTTATGAGCCTTCTTAATTTCTAGGCTTGATTGTTGTTTGTGCAGGTGGAGATTTAAATGGCCATATCCACTGCAGAGATTTATAGTCCATGTGATTGATGTTGGAAATGAGCTACACGACTCCTACTGGAGCAAGGATGACAGAAAACCAAGTTGAAGTTGCTTGTGTCTTTAAGCATGAATGACCAGAGAGCATGAATGACCAGAGAGCACAAAATCACATCAAAATTTCAGCATAAGAAGCTCCCAGAAGAACAAAACATCAAATAAGTATGTATTCACATCCTTTGTATCACTTATTTTTAACTTTACTTTAGTTAATTTCTAAAAAATTGTTGTAAAAAGCAAAAAGAATGATCTGCCTTCTTAAAAATGCCCTTAGTATGCTGCTACGTATGTATTCTGAAAATCAAGATATGCATGTATGTGTTATGAGCCTTTGGAATTGCCACACATTTGTGGTTTTTACTGACTTACATATATTTTTGAGTCCTGAGAGCTGGTATAATTAATCTAATACAGACCAAAATCTTTTGTGGAGACACAGGTCACAATTTTGTATTAGTTTTGTGGAGATTAGTGTGCGTGATATATATTTGCATTCACGTAATGTGCTGTATTTTGAGTCCTTTATGCATACAGACCACTACACATTCTTTTAATAGCATAATTGTTCCTTTTTCCCTCTCCAAAGGCGCTAGTGTAGGCATACCTAAACGACTGTATTCTCCTATCTCCAAGTAACTCCTGGTTCCTTATTTGTTTGTTACACAAGTTGAACATCTCTTTTTCCAATCCTCCTGCTCCTTATGTCCCTCCTGGCAAGCCCAGGGTTTGTACCCCTGAACTGGCTCCCCTCACCTGAGTTGCCTTGACCAGTCCTCCTGACTCTCATTCTAAATTGCAGCTGTGGCTTGGGGTAGAAACAGAGACCAGCTCAGTCCTGTAGGAAGGGTAAAGCTGGGATGGCTGCAGCCACTGTGGGGATGGTGTGACCATTTACTTCTCCAGTTAAATAACTAGAACCACAAACCAGCCACTGGGTTAGTAATTGGCTGGGAAACACACGTGGAGCTGAAGTTCTTTTGGACTTGCCAGTACCTTCATTTCTTCATCCGTGTTTTAAAATAGAAGTTGAGATATTGGCATGGGGAACATCAGGACAAATCTGTGTATTTGCCCTCCTGTAGATTGCTTTCTCCTCTGCATTGTTGTGGGTACACAGTAAAGTGCATTTCTGTTTTACTTCTTATTGAGACCCACTAATCCATAAGGTCATTTAAGACATGCCCGGGGTACAGGAGGGAGAGGTTCAGGATGCCTTGTCTGAAGAATGTGACACACAGGCTTATGTTAGTCTATGGCAGATTACAGACTTCTCCCTGGAAAAAAAAAGCCCCACTTTTTATGCCTCCAACCTTTCCTCCCTTGGGCTGGAATAACACAGTAATTTGAGAACAACTTTGGAACTTGAGGCCAAGATTTCAGCAAGAGTTTCATGATTTTGCATAACATGGCTTGAGTGTGGTTTTTTATTAGTGTTCCATGCCATTTACTAAAGCACCATATTTTCACTGGGCATTGAATACTCACCCCAAAAACCCCTCAGATCACCCAGCTGAGGAAAACATAATCAGTAACTGGTTTTAAAACTCTTTACGTAAGAATAATACAGATATTTTCCCACATTTGGAGAATAACCAAGGAAGTCACCTACTGGCAGCCAGCTTATCCGAGATCATGTTCAGTCAGATTTGAGAATAATCAGGAATGAAAGTACAACCAGATTAATGTTTTAAAGTTGCAATTTTAAAAGAAAAAATCTAGTTGCACAGAAATTTTTCCTGTTTACTTTTGGTCTCACCTGAAAAGTAGCAAAATGATGGAGGGACTTCAGAAGCATACTTTCACATACTTTAAGTGATACACAGTTATTTACAAACAACACTACTAATAGATAATACTAATAATATAACAATCCTGTGATATTTTTGTGGTAGGATTCTGTCTTGTCCATTGTAGAGAATGGACAGTGCTGGAGAAATGGGTCAAAGTTGTTTGTAACAGTGGGGTGGCTTTTCAGAAGGGCCATAGCACTAAAACCCTCCTACAGCTCATTTCCAATGCTATGTATCTGTTTCTGGTCACAGTTGTGGTTTGAAAGGTGAAAGACATTGTGAGAAATAACATTATAAAGCACTATACAAAGAGGAAAAAAATAATGTCACTGCCGAGACAGTAAAAGGCTGTCCTGGAGAACTGGTGCAAGAGGCACATATTTGTGTGTGATACCAGTGTTGCTACCCCTTCCCAAGGCAACCTGATGTCTTGCTTCAAAGCCTTGAGAAAGCAGAACTCTTTGAGAAAGTATTTTCTAGAATAGTTTATTTTGAGGGAGAAAAGAAGGAATATTTCCTTCTATCTTCCTTCTCATTTAGAGATATCTGAAAGCTTTACTGATATTTAGAATGGAAAAAAATCAGTCTTACTAATTACGGATTAGAAAAAAGATAAGGAAATAAACTGCAGTTTCAAGAAAATTTATGTAGGATGTCATGCAGCAGCCGTAATTCCATTTCATGTGTCTTCTTAAACCTTGAAATGTCACAAACATTGAAACTCTGGGAAATAGAGTTTCTTTAGTGGATATTTAAAAAATATTTTGTAAACATCAAATATTTTATTCTGATTTTATATTTTAATCTTTTGTCACATTGATGTAAAAATCTGTGACGCATATAAGTAGTGTTCTTGTCTACCACAGGGAATATCTGTACGTGTAATAACTGCATTATTTCTACCACCCTGACTTATGCCATCTGGTACCTTTTCCTTTGAGCAGCTTCACAAAAATCAGCAGGGCTGCTCACACAATAAACCAGGCTGGATGAAGAAGAATAGCAAAAGCTGCCTCTGTAGAGATGCAGTCATGATTAAATATCCTAGCTTCTGATAGAGATACTGACAAAATGTCTTAATTATGAAGGATGCATCAGATCCTGGTGTGACTCACTTCCCTCTCCTATGCCAGATCGCTGGTGAGGGTTTCTGGTACTGCTGCTGTGTTAAGCAATGTCCAGCAAAGGATCTATCAGCTAGAAGCTGAGTACACTAGAAACATGCAGCATGTAAGCTGTAGAAGTTATAGATGCAGAAATAAGATAGCTAAACCTGAACACAAGCTCTGAGCCCTAACGTTCAATTTACTTTTCACAGACATGCAAGTGAGTCTGCTTTTGCTGAATGCCTGCAGGAAGCAAACCTAAGTGACTGGGTCGTGTTTGTTTTATAAAGCATATTTACTGCTGTGCAAAAGGAACAGTGAGGAGAGGTATACTCTTCCATCTCTATTGTAGAGAATAATACTATCCACTGCTTCCAGGATGCATCTCTGAAATATTACTAGGTAGTTGACATTGTAAGCTGCAGACTCTTTTATGAAGCGGTCAAAAGAGAAATATGCAAAAACCCCAATGTATCTTATGCAGAATTATCACTGAAGGATTAAAGTGCAGACATTTTTTTTTATTTTGAATATCTTTTTCTGTTATGTTTCTTTGTCGTCTAATTCTTTGCATTTTTGTGGTTTGAAGACATGATGAAATTTGTTGATAAGAAATAAGTTCTTTTGCTTTCCAATAATTAGCACAGTTGATAAAGTTTTGGAAAAGAAAGGATTTTTGCTTCAGAGGGAAGTTTGGAAAAGAAAAACATTTTGTAGGGGAGTGGCAGGAAGAATGTCAACTATTCTGGTGTGTTTTTTTACTTGTATGGTTTATGGCATGATACTCATGCATGTAGACACACATTTCATGAAATTCCTATTCACTTAAAGTGCTCACAGCTTCTGAAAGTCCGGTTCCCAGAGCATCCATCATTAAATGTAGTAAATTGGCCGGTGTCCTCTGTTTTGGTCCAAATGAAACATCACCCAGACTCTTCCTAGGCTTACAGACTGTGTTGGCTGCAGTTTGTGCTGTTGCACTCCTTGCACTCCATTTGTCACAAGGTCTTTTGCCTTTTACCAGGTCTGATAGGTGCCCACAGTAAACCTTTAAGTACACATGCCTAACTACAGTGGCATCAAAAGGAGTGACCATGCAAAGCTGCAAAAAATATTTGGACCAAAAATACTGATATAATAAAATAGCAAACTGGTAATATTCAGCTATCCACGTGTACGATTGCACAGTAGTTAGCTGGAGATAGGATGTGTTGCAGATGAGTCTTGCACGGTAACATTAGTTGGCAAGGCAAAGGAAAAAGCAGATTACACATTCTACTCAAGTAACAAAGAAAGACCATAGTCACTGTGGATTTCTTTTGACTCTGACAGGCCTTATACATGCCTTACAAACCGTGACTCTCGGAGCTCCTGGAACATCCCCAAAGTGGGGTCATGGCACTTTGCCACAGCACAGTCCTCTCGTTTTATGGTGCATATCGTAGTTCAGAATACATATAGAAAATGGTGTTGTTTTAGAAAGTGGCATCACAAAAGCACATAATAAAAGTCTATTAAAGCAATTTGGAGGAAATAAATAGCTTTAAGAATGAACCAGGGGACAGCATAAAAAGACGACCATAAATGTGGGTTGCAGTGGAGTCTCATGAGACTGAGAAAGTACTGAAGAACTGAAAAAAACAGAAATAAGGGAAGAAAAAGCCCCAAGCATGGACTGTGAAGGCAGTTTTACTCTCTTTCCCCTCCCTTCTCCCCTTCTCTTTTCCTTTGTGTGTACAGGTCTGGGGTGATGCTCAGACTGCCTAGTATTTGGTTCTTAAGTGAGGGTGCAACAAACCCAGAAGGAAAGCTGGTTAAAGGAGGAAAACATAGAGACAAACCATCAGACCTTCTGCTAGCCAGGACTCACAGGATTTTGTGGCTAGCTGAGGGATTTTCATTTTGATGCCTTATTTCAATCTCCATACAATTTCAACTTCTACCCTGCACAACTGATCTCTGTTAGCCAAATTTTGCTCTAAAATAAGGTAGATCTTTGTCATGCAGGCCATTAGGGTTACATAGCAGATGTATCAGACACCATTTACCATATACCAAATTTTGATGGCAGAAATATCTTGATCTATACTTTGTAAGGACTGAGCAAAGATGTACATGTGGTCACTGTGAGCTATATTGGCTGTAGTTTCCACAGAGTGGAAAAAATTACTTATATCTGTGACATAGAGTCCACAAGGTATGTGCCAACACTGCAGATGAATCCCTGAGAAAGGCTTTCCGTGTATGCAAAATCCTCACTGAGGAGCTGCTTAGCCAATCTGTTTAAGCACAGACACTTCAAGGACATTCATGATGCAAACGTCCATCGGGTGCCAGTGCACACAGGATGTTTGGGGCCAGCTTGGGGTTCTCAGGACGAGAGCCATGTTCTATCCTGCAGAACAAACAATTCCAGGTAAAGCAACTGTGAAGTGCCCAGCAAAGCACCCGTACCAATGCACGATGTCATTGTTCTGTTTCTCCTCTCCCCATACCCTGGCCTGCTGTGGTCTTGCACCTCTCCTTGGCAGCATGTAGCCAGAGCCCTTTTTGAAGTGCAAGCTCTAGGTTGTTCCTGTGTTTCTGAGTGTTGGTGGAATTAGTGTTACAGCTAATGGCTCAGTGATACGTGTAACACAGCCTTGCTGAAACAATTTATGATGCAAATTAATGAAGTGCAAACTGGGCTAATTTGAGAGAGACAGACTTTTCTTTGATTTAGGTGCTTGCCAGAGTCCTAGGATGTGTGTGCTGATTTTCTGCTATGTTATGGGCTTTCTACGTGACTGCAAAAGGGGGATCCCTGCCGTTCCAGTTCCTCAGTGGTGAAAATGGGATAAGAAAACTTTCTTGCCCTACAGAAACATTATGAGGGGCTTAGGCATTATGGTAATGGATACTGGGGGTAGTTAAGATAAATAACCTGATAGTTAGTTGCAAGAAAATGATTGATGTTAGAATACTACAAATATGTTGAAAGCCTAAAATATCTTTGTGATGTCTCTCATTTCTTGAAATACCAATTAACATTTTTCACTCAGATACCTGATGTTTACATTGGCACATTTTTATGCTCACATGTCTTACAAAATGGATACTTGTCTGACTTTGATTTTAGATGAAAGCATTCGGTCCTCAAGCCCATAATGATTCTGAAAGATAGAAACGTTGCTTTTATAGGAAGAAAAACCGTGAGTTTTGATCATATTAGTGACGAGTGACAAACTGAAAGTTTAATAAACAGACTGTGAGTACCATCCTTAGTAACACTATAGCACAAGTAGCAAATCACCATTGACTAAATTACTTCAAAGTCCCCAAGCTCTCTGTGAAGAAAAATAAAGTGTTACTTTGGTTTCCTGTAATTCTTCCTCAGTAAAAACACAGGATTCCCTCAGGAGAGTTAAAATCCATTACTAGGCTTCTTTATGCCTTTTTGTAACTCTAATTGTCTCTTCCGTGGAGGGTCTTACTTCCTTGAATTAAGAGTAATACAGACTCTCTGGGTGCAATGGAGCTGTGGAGAAGTCAGATTTTAGGTTCATCTTCTTTTTGGTGTCCTCTTTCTGAGCTCCCCTTCTCTACCTCACTGATTTCTTTGACTCTCTTGCTACTTGCTTGTGCAGTAGCTGTATGCAGGATAATGTGCTCTGAAGCATTTCTTTGTACAGGTGTGGGAAGCAGTCTGGCAGGCTCAGCACTCAGACTAGAGTGCTTTACACCACACGCAGCATGTAGCTGGATTTATTAGGAGGAGGAATACACCTTTATTTGCTTCACTGAGACCAGAGCACATGGCGTTACACTCAGCTCATCAGAGAAGGCCTCACTTTCTCTTCTTCTCACCCAATGCACCTTTTACTGTGACCATATTTCCCAACTACTTTTGTTTCCCATCTTTGTATGCCACCCTTCTCCTTTGCAGTCTGCTGATCTCACAGATTTTTAATTTTTGCAGTTTTTTCCATGTGAGGTTGTTTCTCAGTGATTAACTAGATGATTTAATTCAAACTCTTAAAGGAATTTCTCAAAAAATAATCCATTTTGCACAACTAAATGGTAAAAGCATGCATTTCTAAGTCTATAAGCTGCACCTGAGCTCCTCAGTACACAAAAACAAAAGCATTTTTTATTAATAGGTAAATGTATTTATGAGCACAAATGTAGAGGCAGTGTTAGAAAAGGAGGTCCTTTGATATTACATTTACTTTCACATAAGTGGCATGTGATGATATGTATGTTGAATATAACATATAACTGTAACAGCAGCCAAGTAATTTCTTTACTGATCTGTCCCTTCCAGTTCTGAACTATCTTTTTTTTACCGGAAGGTTATAAAATACATGTCTCACTACTTGAAATTCTTTGTTTTCCTTTCAAGAAATGGATGAATAAAGCTAAACAGCTCCAGGATATACAACCCTATACAAGGTGTTGGAGATGGGGGAGGGTGCTTCAGTGATGAATGACCAGTGGTTCAATTGTTTTCTTTCTTGCAGAAATCAGAGACAGAGTACAGTTTATCTTACCCTGACTTTTAGCAAGACAGATTGCCAGACAAAACCCCCAGGTTGAAGTCATCCAACCACCAAGTAAAGAGACCATTGCTGTTACCTTTCCAGGATTCGCTCCCACCCCCAGTACCTTTTAGAAGTCTATGGTGTTTCTTTCTGAGACTGTAATATGAACTTCAGCTATTTTTCCCACTATTTATATGCTGAATGCAATCTGGAATGATTCATTTGGGGCCTGAATCCTCTGCTGTTAGATAGGTTGAAACCACTTCATCCCCATCCATCCTTTGCAAATGATAGTCACTGCTGCTGAATTCCCCCTCATGCTGTTTTAAACATCTCCCACCCCCATCTTGCAGCTGTCACTGAACTTGGTTTCCTCCAGTTCAAATGTTTCAGGCATGCACTGCTACAGTGGCATCAGCCAAACTTCTCTTTCACCACATGGGCTTGAACAGGGAGAAGTGTGTGCTGAGAGGATAATATCCCTAAGGAACAGCAAGCTAACTTCAAGGTGGGGTGTTGTTCTTCCATTTTTTCCTGCATTTCCCTTTAGTTTTGTTTTTCTTATCCCCTCCTTCCCACTCATTTGGAACAACACTTCTGGACATGGCATCCTGAATTTGCTTTATCTGCATCTGAGAGAAAATGTAGATCTTAAGTGGCCTTAATTATGCCCTGAAAGTGCTTGTTTACCTGTGATAACTATAATAGATCAGTAGCTTAAGTCATCTCCAAAGAAACTGGGCTGAAGTACACGTTATTGAACTGTTCGATAAAATTCAGAGTAGCACAAAAAGCAGGACAGGCAGAAAGACTTAAAACAGAAAGATGGATGTAGTTGCAGTATCTATTACTTGCAAGTGACCATCATGTGTTTACTCAACTCTCAGCCAGGCTAGCGGATAATTAAAGGGAAGAACTGACACTAGGCAATTATACACTGTGGCATGGGGAAAGTTACACAAGTGGTATTGTAAGAAAACAGCAGCAGATTCCCTCCTCCTCTTTTTGCCATGCTCAGTCTCTTCTTTCTTTTTTTTAATTAGAAGGATGCCTGACTAGTCTTTATTACTGGAAATTAAAATATACTCCTAAAGTTAGCATCCAAATTGATCCTACTAGATTACAGTCAAGTATTTTATAAATTCTGTCTTCTGTAGGACAAACACTTTTGCCAGGATCTAGTTCAGCTGGACATACTCTCATCAGCATGAACCCGTCCCATGAACTCTTTGTTACCTACCTATTCCTATAATTATAGACTATAATTTTGGTTCAGACTTGCCTTTTGGTGAGATCAAGTGTAGGTCTGAGCCACAGATGACTAGCTTCTGGGTGGGTAGGGAAGTCTTGGCAATGATGTGATTCCTGTGTGTGTTTGTGATCGGGGGAGTGATTACCTGTTCTCTGGCCGTGTGAGGGGTCAGAGAAGACCATCCTCCCTCTGGACTGTCCACACCACTTGGCCAATTTGTCAAGAATCCCATAGGATAAATAGCTGTCTCCAGAGACCTTTATAGTGACAAATACAAATAAATCAGAGTCACTTTTACTGAGCACTTCAGCAGACAGCTCGGATTTAATGATCAGCCTTCAGACCCCCAAGGAAGATTTTCTTTCCCAGTGCAGAGAAAAGGAGGCTGCTATGGATCAGATGATTTTCCTCATCTGTGATCAGGGACACAGTTAGCATTCCTGTACTAGTGCCCTTCTGTAGGGTTCTTGGCTGGAGCTCTCCACCAACACAAAAAAGAAAAAGAAAATAATAGGGGAAAAAAAAAAGAAATCAACCCTCCCTATCATCAAAATAAAACACAGATAAAACCTTGCAGGTTAGTCATTGTAGGTCATTCCAACAGTTTTAAGGCTTAACATCTTGATCCTTTATAAAAACTTCCATCTCCTTTTCCTTTCCCCCTTTGGGATCCATCCAGATGCCTACTCAAATACCTGCTGGCGCCAGAGGAAATTCTCTTGTAACGGATACTCTGCGACGTAAAACCAATATTTTGTTTCCAGGGTCATCCCTTTCACACCCTCATAGATCCTCTTGCTTCACCAACCTGCCTCTTGGTCAAGCCAAAACATGAGAAAATGTGAACCTGAAGGGCAAGATTTTGGGACAGTTTAATAGGCTTGGTGATTGCTAACCCACACATTTCTTCAGCTTCCTCCTCCCGTTGTGGTAGCTTTGTCCGATAATTTATGTCAGGTTAACAGGCTGCTGCACAGATACCTCTGCTCACAGTTCAGCAAAGAGGAAGAGAATAATTTAACCTAACCCAAAGTGCTCATGGTGATCAGACTGGTGACACCTTTTCAGATAGGCTAATACGTAATACGAAAGCTTAATAAAGTTAAGAAGCATCTTTCAGAAGTAGGAAGCAAGTGGGTGCATCACAATCCAGTCTCAGGCAAAACGGTTAATTAAAAAGCAGTTTTAGATATCATTCATGTGCAAACAGAAGCATTTCATTTTTGATGGTTCCTCATCACTTGATTAGGGAATTGTGTTGGCGATAAGAAGTGGATTAGTGTGTGGAATTTGGTGAGGAGATTCGTGGTTTGACGCTTTATCTCATTCTACTTTGGGTTTTTATTTGTGCGCTCTGGCTGTTCATATACGTTAAGTGATAACCACCAAATTGCTTTATATTAGTGTATTGCAACATACTCAGCCTTGTTAATTGTTGTACGGGATACGTGAGAAGTAGTTCTTCAGAAAGGACTGAAAATAAGCACTCTTCTAGTGACATTTAAGTGCTCATTTCTTCATTTAGTCTTATAATTCATCATATAGGCAACACCTCCAGAATGATGACTGAAGAAAACAGCTAAGATTATTTATATATAATATAGATAATCCTGCCTTTCATGTTGGTATAAGGAACTTAAGAGCAAAGATAAAATAACAAAGACTCATTTCAGTTCCTTATAATTGTATTGAAGTTGAATTTTGTTTAAGAAACCCCGTCTTTTCAGATTTTCCTCATGAGGAAAAAAAAAGAGTTTTTTTCTCCTTTCATTCTTTTGAATAAAAAATAATATACTAAGACACTCAGGAAATAAATATTCTTTTGTAAGAATCCATAAAATATTTTTTTTTTACAAACTGGCTGCATGTAAGACTTTACTATAGAGTGGGCAATTTATTGCACTAGAAATTTTTCATCCAAAATCCTGCAGAATATGCCAGAATGCTTGTTCACTTCTTTAAAAATTGTCTTCTATTCCGACATAATATATTGCATAAAGCGCAGGAGAACAAGAGTAAAAATGTGGCTTTTAAATGATTTAAGTACTGATATTGTTCCAGTTGAGTCAGTGGCAAAACTCCACAGAATTGAGCTGAATATATGGGTATAGATAAGATGTTGTTTACTGTGCTCTCGCTTTTTCTGAGAGCAAAATGTAAATGAAATATATTCTTTGCACAAATAAGATTATCCCGAGTCATCTGCTGTCTCCTACTTAAAACAGAGCATGGGGATCTCTCCATGTTCTTCAGGAGCTGCAAGCCCTTATATGCCTGCAGCCTTATGGACCCTCTTCCTACTGTGTGAATTGGCTGTTGCACCAAAGAAGGAATTCACACAGTCATGGAAAATAAGTTAATGAGATTTTGCTTTTATATATAAATGAATGTAACATTAGTAAGTTCTCCCAACCCTCTTTGAGCTGCAGTTACAATGTTTTTTAAAAGAAACACATACCTTAGTGCAGACTCTTGGCTGGTTTTAGCACAGCCATGAGCATGGGGAGAGCAAGGTTTTCCTCCGTGTACTGTGTTTGAACTGGGAAATGAACAGGGGGACCATGAGCTGCATCATTTGTGCTGCAGCTCACCCATTAACAACTGGGTGGGCACTGGCCAAAACAAAAATGAGAGGAGGAATAAACAGCCTTGATTTATGTTCTGACAGCGTCACCCACGTAGTTGGTGTGGTAGAGATGGATGGGGATTGTGCCGGTGGTTGAAATTATTCCTTCCAATGAGGAAAAAAGGAGCAGAGAAAGCACCATGCCTCTGCAAGTTCTTGAGTTTCCTGAAACACCTCTTTGGGAGGTAAAACTCAACCCTCCTTGAAAGACAAAAAAGAGGATTTTGCCAAGAGGGTTCTTATTTTTGTTGAAACCTTTGGAAGACAAACAAACAATCTGACAAATTCCACCTAATTTCTTCAGTGTCACAGAACATTAGTCAGCTTGTATAATGCCTTACCAGCAGAGATGGAGCTGCATGAAAAAAATAATTACCTCTGAAATAGGAGGTAGGGAACTGTGCTGCAACTGCTGTGGAGAAATGTTATTAG
Source organism: Clamator glandarius (assembly GCA_033459285.1). Classification (NCBI taxonomy): domain Eukaryota; kingdom Metazoa; phylum Chordata; class Aves; order Cuculiformes; family Cuculidae; genus Clamator; species Clamator glandarius. The sequence continues at coordinate 1,713,917 of JAUNZM010000294.1, forward strand.
GAAGTGTGAAGGAGTAGATGGGAGTTGTTTACAATAAACCGACCAAATGATTCTTAAGTTGTTGGCTGTACAATTCATCAGCCTATGTGCAGGGCAAAAGGAATCAATACAGTTGCCTCCTTCCCTCTCTGGCACATCCTGATGGGTGATAGAGCATAACAGTGTTGGTTTTGACATTACTGGGTTATCCTGAAAATAAATCACTTTTGAAAAGGTGAATAATTGGACAGAGCTTAGTGCTGACAAGCAAAGGGTTGGAGGTGGGAGGGACTGCAGTGAGAGGGAGAGGGAAGGGGGGGCTGTGGTGTGGGAGACATAAACCCGTTCCAGGAGGCCATCAGTATATGAGGAGCTGTAAGTCTCATTCTGGGTTGTACTTTGGCAAATTAATGCTGGTTTTGGTCTGATAAGTATCAAAGTGCATTTATGGTTTCTGAAACTATTTTTGATCCAGCAGAGAAACGACACATACCTTTTCATGTAATCTAAACTGTAAGTGGTATACCCCTGCCCAATAAAATTAAAAGGTAATAAATTTTGCCTCTATAAAAGGAAATCCCTGCTTTTCCTAACATTTAGCTAGTCTGTGGAGCTCACTGCTATAAGTGGTCATCAAGATAATATATTGTGGCTGGACTCTTAGAGCTAGATAATTTTATGACCGTCAGCAATATCTGTAACTATGCAAACGAAGATCATGATAATGGTAATCCAACCTTGTATTTTACAGCATAGAGTAAACCCCCTTTGGGACACAGGAAAGACTAGATAATTGACTAGAGGTAAGGAATATTTAAGGAATATAGCTTCACAACTTAATGCCTGGACATTTGCACTGTGATCATGAGTAAATCGTGCATAGCTGCATTACATATTAGCTTCCTCTCTTGAAATGAGTGTAGGAATAGGTTTTCTATCATCCAGAGTCTTTCTGTGCCATCCATTCCATTTTAGCTTGTCTAGGTGAGGACTCATAGTAATTTTATACAACATCTTACATGAAGACACAGCTTCTACCCTGAATTTTGTTGTGATTTAGTCATTCAAAACATTCAGTTGCCATTGATGGGTTTAATTTTGATCTCTACAAAAAGGTATGCCCAGCCTCTTTGTGGAATCAGTCTACTGAACGTTTTCACTGCTCAAGGAATACACTGTGTTTGGGGATTGAAATGGTGAAAAGGATGCTGAAAACGTAGTTCTAAATAGTGTAAAATTCTATCTCCTTCTTTGTTCTTATCTTCTAGCAGGTATTTCAGGACCATTCAGAAATCTGCCTTCCAACAGTTCCCCTCCAAAACACCACCATAAATGTCAAGGTTGTGCCTGCTGGTGGTGTGGAAATGGGAACATAAGGAGCAGAATAACCAGGGTTTGTCAGGAAGCCAGGTGAAACATTAATGTGTTCTCCTGGACTTTTAAACATTTATGAGTAAGTCCATTTCATTCAGAAAATGCATGACAGGAGATTTATGTCAGGAAAACACCAACAAACAAAAGAGGCCATGAGCCATCAGATTTTAAGCCTCAACAAAAGTCCAAAATAAGCCCTCTTCTGAGAGAACCCTTATAAAGCAGATCATTTTGCAACTGTGGGCATAGTTCTTCCATATGCCAAACACTGTGATAGTGGACCCACTGAAAGACATCCTCACCACCCTCTTTGCCTTCACTGCTTCTTCCTACCCTCATCCCTGCAGTGCCAGAGTTCATGGTCTGCTCCGCTGTGATGAGTCAAATGTTTGGATGCCTGTGCTCCCAACCAGATTTGTCATAGTGTCTGCTTTCAAAACAATGGAGAATGATGTCTATCTTCTTGGGATTTGTTTTTGTTTGTGTTTTATTGTTTGTTTGTTTTTTTTTTAAAATAAGGCCATTCTGCAGTCTGGCTTGGAGTTCAGCCATAGAGAGGAGGTAACCCGTATCACACAAGGAAGCAATCCCTTAACGCTTCTCTGCTTTTAAAGAATTTGTGCCCTGGAAAAACACCTTTCTGGTAGATAAGGGGCAACCCAGAAAAGCCACTGTCCATGAAAAGGGGAGGGATATTTCAGGCCAGGCTGCTCTTCTAATAGATCTATTCAAATTCATTATCATTGCATGATACAATCAGCCCTATATATTTATCAAGATATAGGGCTGTTTTCTTTTTCTACCACTGACAAATAGGCCAAAGTAAACCAGATCACTGATAAGACAGACCCCAGGGAAAATGTTCTGCCATGCCTGATGCATGGGTAGGGCTTTTTGTTCATCACTCACACGATTTTGTCTTGCAGCATCTGTTTATTTTCCCTCTATTTTCATTGCTGAAGTCTGAAAGCAGCCTAAAATAGAATAGGATTTTTGCTACTATGTGGAAACCCCAAACTTTTTATTTAGGAGACTGAAAGACTATGAAGCCAAGAGAGGCCATTGGTATCCACTTTTCTGACCTTTGCTACAATCCAGGCCATTAGCTTTCTCTGGCTTAATTCTTGTTTGGTCTGTCTACTGGAAAAACACTGTCTTGATTTAAGAATTGCAAGTTGTGGAGAGAATTCATCACAACCCTCCATGAAGTGTTCTTATGGTCAGTTACCCCATCTATTAGAAAATTTCCAGTGTGCTTCAGTTTATATTTGCCAAGCTTCAATTCGCAGCCATTGGCTCTCATCCTTGTGCCTCTGTAACCATAGATCTCCATCAAGAATCAGATTAGAGAATGAGGCTGTAATTAAGAACATATCTATCACTTAGAGATATTTTCAGTCAGCTTGCCTCCTGAGCAGAAATGGGGTCTGAACAGTGTCGTGAAAAGGTTTTCTGAGCTATAGATTATAATTTGTTATCATTCCAAATACAATTGTTTACATTTGCTCCCATTTGAATTAAAGGCATATGATTTTCCAATACCTGCAGAAATGCAACTCCCACTAGAGGCTTTTAAGGATTACTGGGTAAATTTTTAAATGAGAAATGGCCTGCTACCAAGAACTGCTGAGGACTCACATTTGCCATTGTTGTCAACTGAATTAAGCTGAATTATTTTATTTGCAAAGAGAACTCAGAAAGTATGAGAGGCCAAAGTAGATCAGATATCATACTTTTGGTGTTATGAACTTATGGATTACAATTGATAAATGGACTCGAGATCTGTTTCAGAAAGGTGGTTTCATGATATTACAAGATGATTCTCTGATGCAATTGCCACATTCCTGAGGATGCTCTTGTCAAACATTCTCCAGACCCAGGGGAGCATGAAGAGACGACAGAGTTAGATTGGGATGATAAAGCACAGCCAAGTACCCACAATTTGCCCTTTTTATTGTTCTTTCTGGCAGTATTATGTGACTTTACCTTTTCTAGGGGAACGTTCAGCAGCACTGAACCACATTAACTTCAGATGATGTTTTCTGATTTGATTGCAAATAATATATTCATTTTCTGGTTACAAATAATATTTTCATTGGCTAGTAATTGTTATGATTCCTAGCCTCTGCTCCTCAGCTACAGATCTGGCTACTACCAGTATCTTGTAGACCAATACTTTCTCTCCTGAATCTTAACAAGCTTGAAAAAAGAGGGAATCAAAGATCAAAGACCAAGAGAAAGAATAAAACATACGTGTTTGATCCCTGAACTGGTTTCTGCTGTAGACCTTGGTGCGTCTTCCACAGGATAGGTGGGCCTGATAAGTGAAGACAGGTTTTCCAAAGACTTTGTGGAAAAGAAGCGGTAGTTACAATATTTAAATGGAGAAACATAACTCCATAACCCTTTATGGCACTAACTTTTCTCCTACTCTGTTTTTCTAATTCAAAATACCCTGGTCTTTCAAGGGACAGAGTGGGAACAGAGAAGCTGTCAGGGATCAGTTGCCTTGCCCTGGTTGCTAGATTTCTGGGGACCTAGTATACAGGATAAATACGATGTTCTGTAACAGATGCAAGAGTAGGCATTCAGACATCTTTACTTGCATGCATAGTTGTCCCTAGGCAGGAAGAACTGCTTTTTTGCATTGCTCTCTTGTGTTGCTTAGTCCTGCTAGTTCGTGAGGCCAGGACAGACTGTATGTTGGATGAGGAAAGTTTTCTCCAGTGGATTATGCCACAGTCCAGTGAAGAATTGAAAATGCATGAGAAAAAGCCCTGTGCCATGTATCCTCTCCCATGCAGAGCAAGGAGAGTAGCTGGCCTAGGAGGGAGCTGTGCTGTGTTGATGCCAACTGGGATTTTTCCTTTGCAGGTGCTAAATTTGCAGTAGCTATTTAAGATCAGCCCAGATGGGGTTGGAAAGCGGAGCACTGGCCAATGGGTCAATCATGTTGACACTTCTATAAAGATAAACTGGCTACACCGGAGCCAATCCACCAGCGTAACTGAGCAGACAAACTGGTGAAAAGGACTAAATCCACATTCAAGACAGCAGTAAAACATGTGTTGTCAAGTCTAGGACTCAGATATAGTCCTACCACTCTAAACACTCGCATAGTACTTTCTTTCAGTGCCACTTGACAACAGCTTGGAGCTGGGGACGGAGAACATTTAAACAACAAGAGAATTTAAATTCTGTTTATTTGCTATGAAACCCTCTAGATGTTCCAATTAGTGATGCTAGATCATTCATTGAAAAATGCTGTGTTGTCATCCATGTTGTTGAGGATGTAAGGACAATTTTCTGAAGTTACAATGAGGTGGTTTGGGAATTTTTATCAGTCAAGTTGATGCAGTAGGAATTAATACTACATGTGAAGGAACAGTAATAATTATGCTCTGCAGTTGGAAGTTCCAATTCTTTTTGTTTATTTAATAATTTTCTGGACTAGTTCACAGACATTGGCTCCTGTTGTCCAAATATTTCATTTAGATTCAACTTTATAGCTGTCCTAAAATGTAACTGGTCATCTGGCTGAAACCAGGAGGCAGCCAATTAAATTCACAGGAAAACATTAATCTGAACTGAAGAATTCACAGCACATGTGTGCAATCATTCCTCCTTTTACGTATGCTTTCTGTTCTTCCCCTGCTCCTGCTCCCCCAGCTCCCACTCCCTGCTTCTTGTTTCACTGGTCGAAGGAGAATGTGCCAACTCTAACAGCACTGTCCGAGGGAAAGGTAAATTAACACCAGCTTTGCTTTTGTGCATTCAGGACCTGGTCCAAGAAGACCACTAGAGTGAAAGTGAGTTTTTCTCCTGCTTTTACCAGGCCTGGGATCTGGCCCAAGCGCTGTATTACTTACACAGATCAGTGCAGGGTGTGAGGTTGGAGGAGGCAGGGGCCATGATGTGGGTGGCAATGTATGAGCCACGGGCTGAAAGGGAGGACTGAAATGGAGAGGGAGGTCTCGCAGGAACTGGGGAGTAGGAGAAGGGAAGTTAGGCAAGCTGGAAGCAGGAGCAGAGGTCTGGGACCATAAGGGCATTCTCTCTCTTGGGCTGGTAGCTGAGACTGGTCTACTTACTCCTCTGCTGTCAGCAAATATCTATGAACAACCACTGGAGATGTGTCTGTCTTGTCTCCTTCTCCTTTCTGTTTCATTCTGCAAAAAGTGTCCTATTTCTGCTGTGAAATTCAGCTAAGGAGAGGCGTTCTGTGGTGGCAAGGAGGTCATGCTCTTCTAGCGAACCAAGCTGGGTTCACCCTGATTCCATGCACTGGCATCTCAGAATGAAAAGGAAAGTAATGTTTTTCCAAGGAAGGAATTGCATCAAAACCCAGACGGGCTTGTGTCAAAAGGCATCCAGGTGACAAAGTTAAGTATTTATCATCTGGGAAATAATGGAAAGGATAGTACTTTCACTCTCACGTTGTGCAGCACAGAAGGAGATAGTTTCCAGATCTACTGTCTTAGGTGCAGCAGAAGTTGGAAAATGGGTGGCAAATAAGGTGGACGAAAATTAAAGTGCCTAGTTAATATTCATGGCAAAACCTATTCCACCTATTGCCTGTGCCACAGTGCTCCTAAGTAATGCTGGGTCCTGTGTTTCCAAAATCAATAATTTAACAGTTATCTATTTAACCGTGTATTCCCTCATTTGCTGGGGTGCCACAAACGGTTCCTAGGCTGAACTTCCACAAGTGCGCAGATCTCAGCAAGAGCCTTGGCATAATTTGAGCTTAAGAGGCTTTATAAAAATGCTCCACACATTGGAAAACCAGATTCTGGCTGTTGTGAGGCCTGTCATCCTCTGGGCATTCGGTTTCTCATCTTTAACTGTGAATAGTTACGTTGCTGACTTATGTATGACAAGTTTCACAGTGTGACATTCAGTGTTTCTCCAGATTAGAAATGATCTGTATGTGCATGGAAAGCTCTTTGACTGTAATAAACTGCACATATTTATAGACACATATGCGTGTGTGTTAGTATATGTGTATGCTGTATCTGGTATTCATGAACACTGGATGAAAGATAAAAGAAAAGCTATATTATCCCGTCCGTGATGTTATATGTGAAATAAGGGACACTGCTGTAATAATACCATGATTACATTTTGCATGTTTTGACACCCTTATTGATAGACACAAAGAAAGAAGGTTGAATGGGGAACTACATTATCTTCTTAACAACAGAGGGAGCCCATCTGGGCTATCATCCACTTATTGGGAAAGGGAGTGTGCTTTGTTCTGAATATATCCTCCAAATATTTCTTTCTTTTTATCTCTCTGTATCTTGTTTTTTTGTATGTGTGTGCCCACACACATGTTCTCTGAGATTATATCAATCACCGCAGATCCACATCACTTATGCTTGTGTGTGTGTGTGTGTGTGTGTAACCAATGTAGTGTGCTTTATGCTCTTTTGTTTTGATTTGGTTATTTAATTCATAATTCAGTTGAGATCTGAGATACAAATGCTAAGTAGTTTTTTGGCTTGATGTCATACAAAGTTTTAACACAATGCTTTTGCTTATGGCCTCTGGCCAATGTGTATGCCTTGCACGTCATTTGTGGATGCTCTCAGGAAAGAATGTGCAGAATTGCATTTATTTTCTGGCATTATGAGTTGTATGAAAGCTACTTTAACGCTTATTCTATGCCAGCTATTAAAAAAAAAAAGTTATACTACTTGAATTTTATAAACAAGAGTTTAAGCAGGGCTGGTTTATGTTATTATTACTTATATTTTACAATGAAAAGTCAACATACTGACCATCAGAAGTCAAACTCATCTTCTGCTCCCTAACAAATGTGTAAGTTACAGGTATGTTGAAAGATTTCTTACTGTTGAGCCTAATTATTTCTGACACAAATCACAGCAAGTTACAAACAGTATGCAACTCATTCAGTTGGAAGTTTTGGTGTTAATTTCAAAGGAAGCAAGAGGAAAGACAAATGTGAAGAACTATTCATAGGCAAGATCTACCTGGACTGTAAGTAAGCATTTTGTGGGCATTGGCTTCATTTTCACTCTATGGATGTGAAACATCTGCCAGTAAAAGCTTTCTGACTGGTGCCGTCTGCAGTATCACATGAAAAATATGGGTTTAGCAACTGCTCTTTCCACAAAACAAAACTGAATGTTCCAGCAGTTCAAGTGAGAGGTGGCTGGAGGGGTAAATGTTATGGCTGCTGGGAGTATAAAACGGAGTTGGTCCATCCTCAACACCTGACAACTAGTGTTTAGGATATGGACTTAAGTCTGGACACACCTGCTCCATTTCAGAAGCCTTACCCAAAGTCCTTAGCAGCAGCTGACCTGTTCCTGCAGTCCTAGTGCCTGTCACAACTGGTAGCATCATGAGTTTATTCATGTCTGAGAAACATCACAGTAGATGCTAGAAACAGAGGGAATTTCAGGGTGAATGGTGTAAATATTTGATCACTTGACCCTCACAGCTTTGTTCTGGCAATCTCTTGTCTAAAAAAAAAAAAGGGAGGAAAAAATTACTCAGGATCTTTAGGTTAAATTTCTGTAATGCCCCTCTGTTCACAATAAAGACTGAGTAGTACCTTCTCAGCTCCAGGTTTTGGCTTGCTCAAAGGAACGTTGCTGTAAAATTAGAGGCTGCTCTAATTTACAGGTGAAATCAGCTAAAATAATGACTTGTGTAAATTAAGTCAGAGCACAATATGTTTGGTTATACCAGTTAAAGAAGTGACTGGAATATTTTTGTGTAGTGTGAAAAGGACTGAGAACTCATCTTTTTACCTTAAAACATTCCTGAATTCAGGAACTTTAGTTTTGGTTACTTCAAGTGAAGTATTTTTATCATAGTTGAATGTGAAGATTGTTAAATGAAATTTTTGTGGGAATGTTATTGCCTGATTTTCTAAGTACTTCTAATCAAAGAGGTTGGAGTCAAATGAGCAGGTAGGTATGTGGGTGTTTCCTTTGAATTACTAAGCTAGATATGCCCAGCATCTTGTAGAATATTATAACCTTTAGTTTTTCGGTGTTTGATGGTATTTCAGTTTCCTAGCTTCCTGTCCTTCAGATTTCATTTCTAAGCAGCTATTGCACTCCCCTCTAGCTCCACACTAGCTTCTTTGAGGAAACAGCTTAGAATCTCTCTTGAATGTGATGCTGAACACTTTGCAACCTATTTGAAGAAAAGGGAAGACTTTCATCAAAAGAAGACTGAGGGATCCTCTTCAGTGACTGTTTTTAAGAACCTGCTGAACAAGCAAGTGTCTGGAATGAAACATAATGTAAGTCTGGAATGAAATGTATGTAATCAAACCTATTCTTAGGCAGGGGAGTGTTGCAGATGATCTGTGGAGAACCCTTTGATTCTTTAAATACTTTATATAATTCTAAAATATAAATAAAGAGTTAAATTCATTTTTTTAAGTATCCTAAATGCTAGAGTTTGGTAGCATAGCTAAAAATCCATTTGGATATACATCATTCTGCTATATTGCATGTTTGGGATTTTTTGGAAGTTGCCAAAGAATATTTTCAGTTGATGTTTTCGTATAATGATGCTGTTGCCACCTTCATTGAATCCTCTTGCACTTTGCCAAAGGATTAACCTTTGGTAATCAAACAGAAAACAGCAGAGGTCTTGCTCTCACTCAGGCTTTGCTGCGCCTTATCAGGTACTTGCAAGATGAGCAGCATGGCAACATAGTCTGAGAGGGCCTGAAAGCCTCTCAATTCTGGCTACAGAAGCAGTGCTAAAACATGACTTCGGAGGTTTTTATGTGCAATCGAGCACATAAACAGCCTTCAAGAGTTTTTGCATGAAAGTTCAAGTCATATCAAATTAGAATGAGCCAGTGAGAGAGGATGCACTGGCCATTAGCAAAAGGGAGTTAACAAGTGATGAGGTCAGGAATGTGCTGATGTCTTTAAGCTGAATGAGGGGGATAAAGTGTGGGAAGTCACAGCTTCGTAAAGATGAAGCCATTGTTGGGTTAGTTAATTGGGGTGGGATGTCTGCACATTGAGGGGAGGATAGAAACTTCATTTGGTACATGTCTAAGTTTCAAGCAGCAGCTACAAAGGATTGTGAAACTAAAGGAAGGACAGAATAAGTGTTGGGTATAGCTCAAGCTGGCAGGGAGCCAAAAAAACTTGTCACGTATTTGTGAAAATAGGCTGCAGCTGCTAGGGCTAGCAGTGCTTCACTGTATAAGCAGAGTGCTGGGCCAAGTGAGACCCCCACACTGACTGTCCCTACAATTTCTGACAGGGCTCTGTCTACCACAAGCTAGATTTCACACGTGGGGCCTGGTTTTGATAACATGAAATGTCATGCAGTTTGCTTCCCACAATACGGCATCTCCCCTTGGCCTGAAAGTGCCAGGTGAAAGAAGTTGGTGAGATCTCTTTTGAGGCCCCGAGTTCCTGTTCCTGCATGGTTGTAGGATTGGAGTATGTCTATTTCCCCTGACTTTTGGCTCTGCAGCAGCATCTATATAAGCTGTTACCAATTAACAGCAAGGCAAAGGAGTTAATTTCACCATAAACTGTGCACCTTGATATCAGAGGGAGTAGAGATGACTGGTTTCTTTGAACAAACAGTGGCCATTCACCTTACACTCAAGCACAACAGGCTTGCCTGTTTGTTCTTCTTTCAGTCCCATGCTCATTCTTCTTCCTCCTCTTCCCTTTGTCCTTTTAAACCTTTGGAAACTTTATATTGATAAACTTTATCCTAAAGCTTAATTTTCTGGATAACTGTGAGGGAGGAAAAGAGAATATTTTGAAAACAAATTTCTCTGAAAATCTATTGACTAAATATGTATTTAAAAATTAACCTGTCCACAGGATTCTTGGCTTAACAATCCTGAATGTATTTTTCAGAAAGTATATTTTAAAGCTTGAAGGAAAAGGATAATTTTGAGAGACAAGATAAAAAGTCACCATGACTTGGTTCAGATTACATAATAAAGTTTGGAAAGCAAAAGACTTGCAGATGGCATGACTTTGGCTTTTGACAATTTTATATTGCAATATTTCTAAATATCACTGTATAATATTTGATATTTGTAGATTTTTTAAGATCAATATATTATGCTGAGTAAATTTGAATGTATTACCCTGGCCCCAAGTATGCACCACTAAGGCACAATTTTTATCCAACCATATCTCAAAAATGCCTGTTTGTTTTCAAGAGGAAGAAGAAAGGAAAGGAAGGGTTTTTTTGTTATTTTACCTCCTAATTTAGTCCAAGACATTAAGTTAAAGCAACATCAAGGCTTATAAAAATTTAGGTATCTGCATACAACACTGATCTTGTGCAAAGCTGGAGACAGCAAATGTTCAGTGTGGATAGCTCTGCCTCTGACCATCCTAAGAGTCTGCATCTCTCAGTATCCACTGTGAGCAATTTGATGGGTACTCACCCTGTGGAGAAAGGACAAAGTCTGCTGAAGATAAAGGAAAGAAACCTTTTTTTCCTATTTTAAAATACAAAGTGAGCAGAAAATAAGTCAAAAGGAGGGTTGCTTTTCACCGTTATCAGTGGTCACATATTGCAGCTGTTTATGAATGTTTTACAGTACCATAAATGTGAGTCAGGAACTTTGCAGACTGTTGAGGTGATTCCTGGCACTGGAGCCTCAGCTGGGTTGTATAACATACCTGAGTTGTATAAATACCTGATTTACACCAGTTGAAGATCCCTAGTTTTGGATGAGGCTCACATGTTTCACCTTAACCCTGTGCCTGGCCCTGAGAGCTACTTTGTACATTTATAGACTTATGTGGCTAATGACGTTTCTACATGCCAATCATTGAACATTTTCCTTGTCTCTTTCAAACCTTCTCAGGGTGGAGGTGGGGAAAATACAAGCAAAAAGCTGCTTGCTTTTTTTTGTCTAGCCTGCCATGGGGCACAGTCAGAAGAATGTGGCTGGAGCCCCTCTGCCCAGTTTCAGAATGGAAAATAAAGGGGGTTCTGGATGCAGAAGCATGAGATGGTGAAATTCTTTCCTTTTTTTTTTTTCCTTCTTTTCTTTTAAGCATCTGGTCTCCTTGAACCGAAAGACTGATGTTTTTATCTCCATTTTTCCCTCAACTCCATCATGCAAAGAGTTATTCCAAAATCACTTGGCAGCTGCAAGACAAGCTATTTCCTAACCCTCAAAATAACTCTTGTTTTGAATAGTTCCCAACTCCTTAAAAATGCATCCACATGTATATATGTTTTGCATGGGAAAGAAAACTTACAGTAGAAATGAATACTCATGGTTAAAATTCTGTTACGATCATTATTAAATTTGGACTGATTCTGTGTATTGAGCCCTAGGCATTAATCAATAGGTATTTGTGATACAAACTGTGCAAGCACTTAGGAAACGGGCAGTCCTAATCCCAACTTTCTGCCTTCTAGACAGAAAGGCTGAGTCTGTTAGACCCCCAAGTTCAAGCAGGGAAGGGATTTTTTTTCCTCATCGTAGTCTGAAAAGGCCTTTTAAACCCTTCTGGCTGGCAGCCACATAAACAGAAACACCAGGGCAGACCTACACAATACAAAATAAAATCACGGAGGTGCAGTTTTCCCAGTTTCGCTTGGCAGTCTTTCTTCACCAAGTACCTGAGAGTTAGTGAATGTCACTGGACATTTGTAGTACTTTTCATCTGTTCATAGACTGCTTGAGCACAGACTCACTGGGATGTTTCTTTCTAGCATTAGCCAATAGGAAGTTTAGTAACTTCATTTACACTATAGCTGTACCCACTCCCTGCTGCTTTAATGAAAATGGAGACGACTTTAGTATTCATCTCTGAAAACTCACCAGAGGCATTACAACAGAAGAAACAATACCAGTAAAGCAGACCTTGGAAAAGAAAATACATCTGTACTTGGTGAAACACAGGCATTAGCAAATAAGGCTGGTTTTTTTGAGTGTATACGTAGTGTTTCTTGGTTTTTCCTAAGAACAAAAGTTATGGATAACCCTACCATCACTTTCATTGTAGAAAATGTCCCCCCTCTTCAGGAAAATAAGTGGAGAGATCCAGTGGTAGAGAATGATAGCATGATAAAAACATTCTGAAACTGCACATTTCTCAAGCAGTTATTGTCTACTTCTTCTTAACCTAACTCTTTCTGCTTTAAGACAGACTGCATATTTCCAGCTTTCCCTCCCCTTCAAACTGGAGCTGCAAAATGCTGTTGTTGTCTTCTTCATCTGTGCTTTTTACTGTCTGAGTCCTATCAACCTCTTCCCCAGAAGAATTTGAAGAACTCCATACTGCTCAAGAAAAGAGAGTTTTCCATATCTGTTGGAGCCCCCTTCATGAGCGCATTTAAAAAGTAGCCTTATTGCTGATTTTAACAGCCTACAGATTGTTTCTAATTACTTGCATCCAATTCCAATGAGTAAAATGTAATTGTGTTATGCAAATGCTAATGACTTGCTGAGGCCAGCTCAAATTAAAAAGTAATAGAAAGTAGAGTTAACTAAGTGAAACAAGGGACAATGAAAAGCAGTAGGTGATAAACAAGTATTTGACTTTGATGCATCACTGGACTGGAAAGTTGAAGCAGTTGACCTCTCAGGGTCTGGTCCAACCTGAACTGCCCCATGATTCTAAAAATATTTGGCTTTCTCATTGTGCAAGATTGTCTCCAAAGTAAGATGCCCATTTAATGTTTTGTTTTTCCTGTAGGTCTCAGAAGCCAGCACCTCTTTTTGCTCTCTTTTTGTTTTGCTTTCCAGCACTGCAAATACAGCAGTAAAACCGTTTACTTCTCTGCACATAGGTTAGGCAAGTGTTGGATACTTAAGGAGATAACAGATTTGATGAAGAAATTTGGAAACGCAGAACTGAAAAATGAAATAAACCAGTTTATCGTATTTCCTGCATGGAGGCATAAAAAGGGAAGTTTCAAGGGGAACAACTTTCAAGCAACAGAACATGTAGGAACATGTGATTTAAATGAGTTTACGAAGTAAAATTTAAACATAGCCTTTTCACTTGCCTGGGTGATACCTATGCAGTTATTTAAAGGTTCTGAACCTGTTTATTCAATGACAGAAATTATTTAACTTTATTAATAACTTTATTGTATTAGTTAAGCAAACTGAAATATAGCAAAATAGATTACAAAAAAAAAAAAAAGCCCAACAACTTAAATCAATCTACACCCAGTAAAGAAGCCCCAGACTATCTCTTGGTCTTGGCCATTAAAGCTAACATCAAAATAAATTAGGAATTAAGCAATGTATTTATCAAATCACAACCAGGCCATTATTAGTCTCCCTTCTTTGAACTCTGTTTTGGTTAAGATCATTTTGCCTCCTGAAACCACATCAAGCAGTGGTATTACACAACAGACACCAGAAGAGCACTTGATGAGCATGATTTGGTAAGATTTCTTTCTCAGAAGCTGTCTTTTCACAACTCTATTAACTGTTAATACAAGGCATAAAACAGATCCTATTCCAATCCTTCTTTAACTTGTGAAGTACATCTTACAGGTAGAGGACTAAGGAGCTCAAAAGCTTCATGATGAAGCATGAGAAAGCAACAATATATTGTGAGTGAGGGAAAGGCTGATATGTTTCTAGCGGGTGCTTAGGATTGTTTCACATGGAGGGACCCTTTGGTGGTGTACATAAGTCCTTCCCCATTCCAGCTATATTAAGACAGATGGGATCCGTCCTTGCTGTTCCCTAGCTGCTCATCATTATTCTTCTGATAGAAGGCACACATCTTCTGGTGGCCTATCTTGGATGAGCACTTCCCACGAAATGGGCTAAGTTAGCAATGACATATGTGGGACTACCAGTTATATTTTGTCTCTCCTGAGTAACTCCAGGTTATGAGAGTTAACTGAACAGCCTGCCACCTTCTCTGCAGTGCTGAGCACTGGTAGCAGTAGAGGAATAGCAAGGACTTGGGACAAGTTTGGAACTGTCATCTCTGTAGGGAACAGCTGAAGCTGTTCTGAGGCTGAAAGAGGAGAGTTCGCAGTATCTGTTGCGATGGGAACTTTGACTGACCCTCATACAGACCTGCAAAAATTCGACAACAATATTTAAGTATTTCAAAAGACTGGGATATTTCCCAGCTAGAGATAAATCAACAGCTTAAAAGAAATCCAGAAGACAAAACAAAAAGGAAGGAAAAATATGCAGTTCATGAACTCTAGCTTTCACAGGAGTTGAGATTCTCTTAGAATAGAGCTCTGTTGAAAAAAGAGAGAATGCTGGAAAGTTCTTTCTACTAGTAGACCCACCACAAGTGAAGAAAGTTTGGGCAGCTGTTGGCACAGTCTCTTTAGTGACACCTTGAGTTTCTTTTCCCAGGAGTGCCAGGGAAAGGTTTATTTACAGCATTGTTCCTCAGCTAAAAGGCTTTCTTGATCTTGCCATAGTCTCTTACAAACAGCTCTCGGTGCACTTGGTCACATCTTCCTCCAGACCTATGGACAAATCAGTTCCAATGGGCCAATGCAGGAGCTATGCAACTTTATCTATTTGGGTTAAAATGTGGTTTCCTTGGTTATTGCCTATTTTGGGCAAATTCCTACTAAGCCAAAACTCCTGAAGATTTTTTTCTCTCTTTATATCAGAGCATATATGTCTGTGATCTTTCCCTCCAAAACAGCAAAAATGTAGACACTGAACACCCACATTCCTGAAGGAGCTCAGATGGTTTTATCTAAGTGACAAGGTCCAGGGATGATAGTATGTTGCCAGGTTATGTGAGGTCCAGTTCACATATCCAATTTAAAAGAGGGCTTTTGCCAACAACTGGCCACAAAACATTCATTTATCAATGAAGATGAAAGTTAGTGAATGAGATTGCCGACAATCATCTTCCCATTTGGAAGGCAGTATTGCATTGGATAACCAGTCTTCTGGAGTCTCTCTTAGTATGGAAATGCTACTTAGAATTTGCTAAGATGAAATGCAGTTAAGAATTAAATTTATCTCACCCTTGTGTATTATTGCTCTCACCATGCGTAATGTTCATTTCCTCTCCTGGAATCCTGATGTGCAACAGCAGGTTACACAGTCCTGGCTTCTGTTATCCCATTGGCTTCACTTAGGATACACATTTTCATTTTCAACAGTGTTGTCATGCTCCTTCCTAATCCAGGCCACTGTGTCTGCTTATTAACTAATAGGAGGTATTTCCTCAGGACAGTTCTTGTCTTCATTAGTGTGTTTGCTGGTTTATTTCAGACCTGCCAAAATAAGGAATGAATAATAAACTTCAGAATAAAAGCCCTGGACTTTTTAAAACTTCAGTCTTAAAATGAAGAAGTAGTGTCTAGGTTTCTGACCTCTTAGATTCTGTTGTAGAGGCATAATTTGAACATGCCAGGAACTGGAAGCAAGGCAGTCATTAACTAATTGAGATTTAGTAGCTTCAAACCATGAATGAACCTGAAATGTTACTTGCCCTTTGTCCCTCCTCTGCCTGTCTTCCCTTCCAGGTGCCATGCTTGTGTTGTGATCCCAACAACCAAACGGGTCAGGCCAGCACTTAGCCCTTAGCAATCTCAATAAAGGGTCCAACGCAAAGACCCATATGGATAACATGACAGACAGCATTTAATCTTTCAAATGCTAAAGCTGGTACAGTCACATCATGTAATAAAAAAGCACTGCTAAAATAAATTAAAAACTGCCAAGGAGAAAACTGGGACATATGGGAATTTAAGGAGAAAATTTAAAAAAAGCTGTGATGCTTCAGTCCCATAGTTGTTTTCTAAAAGGCAATGATCTCATAGCCAGTCGAAAAGTTACCTGATGGAGGATTGTGCACTCCAATATGACATCAGCAGCATTCTTTGTATTTATAGTCCTTCAGATTACGGATATGCAGACACTTATCTTTCCTGGAGCAAATTCAAAGCTGGTGTAAGCTTGCTAGACATGCAACTAGGTAGACTTAGCCCTTTTTCTCTCATGTAGATCCTACTTCAAAAAAGCACTTAAGTCTTAAGGATGAGAATAATCTGATTATTTTTGCTGAAACATGCACATTTTAATTTAGGCATGTATTAGACTTAAAGGACCCTCAACAGGGATGTGGTCAATAAATAAAAATATAATTATTCCTAATTGCATCTGAAACTTTCAGCATTTGATGCAACCATTTTCCTTCTGCTTCACACTGATACTAGCACACAAGAGCAGCTAGATGTCTCACTAGAACAAACTCTGGAAAACCTTTCCTTTCATAACTTAGGTTGATCAGATCAGTTAGACAATCTTTGTTACTAACCATATTTTCCCTGAATTCACTTATTCAGGCTTCAGACCTTTTAAAAAAGAAAGTCACAGAAAGAGCTTCTTGGACAGGGTAAAAAATATGTGATACTGCCTCACTTCAGTGTATATTGTTCTGATAAAAAAACACATAGAGAAAAATCACCTGTTGTCATTTGGATTGTTTGACTGCTTCAGTTCATTTGGTACAGTGTGTAACACACGGAACTGAAGATCTCTCTGAAAAGAGAACAGTTACTCTTTTATGTGAAACTCCATGCAGTTATGATAATTCTCAGAATATCTTTACCAAAAGAGGACTGACATTTTCCATCTTTTGGTTGAATACAATTGGTATTACATCAGGTTTTAAATGACGACTGCAATTATTTTACTTCTTTACAAGCTATCCACCTTTCCCTTATTGACCTTTAAGAAACAAACACACGGGCATTAAACAACTTAACAACCCTAAGAAGTGGTTTCACCCTGGAGAGTCCTGCTTTCGGATGGATAATACATAAAGAGCTTATCAGACTCTGTAACATATTAGAAACATTCTCCAGAATATCTATAAAAT
The DNA here is from genome assembly GCA_033459285.1 of Clamator glandarius. Taxonomy (NCBI): domain Eukaryota; kingdom Metazoa; phylum Chordata; class Aves; order Cuculiformes; family Cuculidae; genus Clamator; species Clamator glandarius. Next base: position 1,731,103 of record JAUNZM010000294.1, read on the forward strand.
TCGTTAGAGACTAATGACCTGCACTGAAGCCTGATAAGGCAGAAGCTTGGGAAAGAGTTGAGAAAAACATGGTCCATCAGACACACGGAAACGAAGAGCTTGGAGAAGGACAGTACTAAGTATACAGATAGAGAGCGTTTCTATTAGGAAAAAAATAGCAGAAGGAAAAACATCAGGTTTTCTCACAGGGTGCACAAAACATTCTGTATTTCTTAATGCTGCAGATACCTAAGGTGAGAGCTTCAGCACTAAACTGTGTAGTCCATAGCTTTTATATATGTTGCTAAGTGAAAGAGGATTAGAAATCCAAGTGATATGCATTGACTTGAGTCTGCCCTGCTCAGGGGACACTTGCTCTGGAGTAGATTGACCACATCCACACAACATAGCAATTCTGTGGGTCCTCTATTGCCCTAACACATGAATTTCCTTTTGAATATGCTTTTTAATTTCAGGTGTCCAAAATGTTCTGATAGCCACCAGACTGGTGCTTTAGAGAATAAAAGTGACGGTTGTATATCCTGAGGGATTTAGGAATGCCCTCTGGAGTGAAGAGCTGACACAACTGTGCCAGGGCACAGCCCTGGAGGAAGCTTGCTGGAGCAGTATGAAAGCAAAATTAGTGATTGAGCAAGCAACTAAGCAGTGTGGAAGACTAGGGGTCCAGCCTGATCTCAGCTCCCTGCTGTTAATTAGTTCATATCCTAGTTATTCTTTCAGAGACCACATGTAGGTGAGTAGCCTGCAATGAATTATGTCTAGATTCGTACATAAGTAAGAAAGAAGCTTGGTAGCATTTAATGTAGCATAATGATGTCATTGTAGAAAGGGAACATGTACATCCATCAGCCAGAGTGTATGTGAGTGGAATTTCTCTGACTGATAATAATGCAGCCATTTTGCACTGAATATTAGGTGTGGATCCAAACCTTAGACCGAGTCAAGGCAGAGGGTGAGAATACCCAGCCTTAAAATAAGAGAACAGTGGTGGTTCGTAGGTCTGGGGCTGGCCCTTTTTAAAGGAACTCACTGCTTCTCTAAAGTGTCAATGGAAGAATATTTATTAGTATTGGTTATAAAAGTGTATGTCTGGTAGAATATGGAAATGCCAGGAATGAAAACGTATAATCGTAAAATGCACAAAAATGCAGAAACTGCAAAGAGATAATTAAAAGCACAAAGTGGCGGTATTTATATATAGAAGTCAAAAATAAACATAATTAATATGATTTAAGAGGATAAACTGCAAAATAAAGAGTAATTTTTCGAATCAAATTCTAAATTAGGAAGAAAATACACCTTGCAATCATTAGATGTTATATGAGTTGCTGTATTTTGCAGGGAAATATCAGCTATGATTACTAGAAGGCATTGCCTTATGTGCTTTGAGGCCTCCCAGCCTCAAAGATACGTTTGGCCTACAAATTACTCCATAGCACTGTAAGAATTATTTTGGTTAATGTTGATGAAAGCTGTTATTATTGCAAGCTAAATCTAGAACTGGACTTTGGATAGCAGTGCCACACTTAACAATACAGGTAGTGAAAATAGAAGGTTGGCACCATCAAGAAGCAATGAAATGACACAGAACTGAGATCCAGTTGCAATTTAAAGCTAAGTGAAGGTCATGATTTTGGAAAATGGAACTAAACAAACCCTTAACTAGTCAATGTTTTAATTACACTCAGTTTCCCTTGCTGTTTCCTATGCTTCTGACAGTGGTGCTGGCTATTTACAGAGATGCAGTGGCTTCCCTCTGAGGTTCATGTCCGTCAGCAGTGTTAGTTCAAATGATCAAATTTTGTTTCTCAGTTTCCCATTTTCCTTACACAAAGTGAGCGAACCCTTCAGGTATTAATAAATTTCATAACTTCTTGTGATATTTTTTCCTCCCCTAACTAGAACTTTTCCCACATAAAATATCAATTTTGAGAAGTAGCCATCTGAAATAGGAGGGGTCATTACCAGAGTAAGCTGCTAATGACAATACCCTGTGGACACTGTGACATCAAGAGATTTCAAGCTGGTATAACAGAGGCTGTAGCTGCATGTACACCAAGATAAAATAAGCCAGAACTCCTACAAAAGCCAGCAGTCCTGTACAGTCCTGTGCCTGCTGCTTGATAAAAAAAAAAAATGTAGTTTTAATTTTTGTTAGATTTCTATTGCACCTTTGGTACAAAAGGTAAAGATATTCTTGTGGTATGAAGTAGAACAGGACTGTTTGTTTTTCTGTGTGACCTCAGTCAATGTTCTCTCTTGAAGTGAGCATAAAACAAAAGCTTCAGTATAGGTTTTAGCTTGCTCTATTAGTGATCGAATCTATAAATGCTTGAGTATAATAAGAGTTCAAAACATTCATTTATTCCAGTTGGGCCTCCGCCCCCACTTCCCTGTCACAAATGCTTTCACTAAATGAAAAGGCACACTTACTCTGCGGATTTTCACAGGGATAATTTAATCTTCACACAGCCTCCAGTGGAAATCCTGGACTCATTTCTGAGGATGTGAAGTAAACAATGTTTATCCCAGTGTGTTGCAAAGATAAGTGGTTAAAGCATTAAAGCAATGACTTTGGGGTTTTGAATTAATTCTGACCTTCTTCACAAACAGGTATCTGTAATACAGTACAAGCACTGCCAGTAAGTGCAGAGGTGCCTTTGATGAGATCTGTGATGCAATTGTGTTTTTTTAAATGGAAAAGTAGGATGTGAATAGGAGCTCTTCACAATCAGCATTTGAAAAGGTGATCAATTTTTATGCAGTGAAGTACTTTTCTATGCCACGTGCTATTTCATTTATTTCATCATCTTGAGAAAAACTATTCGGCTAAATTCATACCTCTAACATAAATTCTGGCTATCACATCAGAAAATATATTGGCTCATTAATTTTATATTCCTTAGTCTACTGATGTTTCGGTTTGGAAAATATGTTTTCTGGTGTTGAAAAAACAAAATGTGTACATTTCAGTTCCTAATTGTCAAATTATTGTTTTGGCATAAACAATGATAAGAAAAAGAGTACACTAGCCAAGCCATGTAACTGACTTTCTTAAGCTGAAATAAATACATTGTGTGAATCTATAACACAAATGGTAAGAATCCTTTGATTAGAAGAGAGCCAAAATTTGTTCCTGAAGTTTTTAGATGATTATTGCTATAAATAGATTAAACGTGATATTTTCCATGTTTTAATCATCAGGATATTGAGACTGCAATTTTTGAATCTGCTTTGTGTCTAGATGCCTGTAAGAGTAGGAATCCTGCTAAAATTTCAAGCTCCCATGCATGCAGATAACAAAGGGCCAGGATCCCAGCCCTTGGATTCAATTTGTGTAACATCTTATCCCACATGCAGCTGCACATATATCAGCAGTAAGCATTGCAAAACCTCATCCAAATGAGATTTCTGGATATTTTATGGACCTTAATTAATTTGATCTTCCAATTTCTTTCACTGTTTTAATTTTTCAATAGTTATCAGTGTGTTCATTTCAATCCCAAAATATGTGTTCTGGAAATTCTGTTTATATTTTAGGTCTTTCAAAAAACTGCCAGAGCCCTAGGCTCTTAATTATCCCATGCCACATCTGGGTACAGTGACTTCATTACAATTCAGGCTGTTTCCAGGCTGAAGGCATAGTGAAAAAATTTTGCTAGAAGATAAACTCTCTTTCACCAATACCTCTGCTGTTCATTCAAGATGGCAAAGAGATGCAAACATGACTCCAACTCATTTTATTCCCCCTCATTGGAGCAGACCTCTCAGGATCTGCACAGATGATCTGTGTAGGTGTGATGTTAAGAATATTGGAGGTCCAAACTACTTGGAAGGACCAAGGACACACTTTTGGTCATTGCCAAAGTCTACTTGAGTACTTTTCAGAGCACCTTTACACCAGGTACTGCAGATCCTCCATCTGGCTACACAAGAACAGTTACGTTACCTAGAACAGCACATCTTCTTATAATCACACTAGATGAGATCCCTGGAGAGTACGTTTAGCCATGGTGCCATGGTCTATTTACATAAGCTTTAAAAGATGTGGCTATACAGCTTGCAATTCTGGAATAGCACAGTGAACTTGGTATGGACTGCACAAGGAGGATAGCTCCTTAACTTTTTTCTTTTATTAAATATAAAGCAAATTATAAACAGTAAAAGGATATTGAGATACTTTTATAAGTAGGAAATTTGATTGTCTCAAAGTAGAGCCAGATGAGTCACCAAGTCCTGGTACGTCGTTCCCTGCAACCTGCTGCCCCTGCAGCACAGATGATTGGTCCAGCGTGTCACAAGTATATGCTTAAGACTGAGAAGCCTGGATTGCAGATTGTTTTGGTGCTTGTTGCAGAAGTAGCAAGGTAATGATTCATTAGAATAACTCTGCTGTTCATTTGCAGTCATTTCATAGCCTTTGTCCCTTGAAGGGCACAACCTTACCTGAGCCCAAGGTCACGTGAGAACTTATTGGTAAGCCCAGCATAAGAATCAGACAAAAAGTATCATCCTTTTTGAAAAATCTACTTGCATCTTGGTCCAGATATTTTCTAGTAATCCATCTTTTGGGGCAATTGCAAGTATGAGATTGGCAGCAGAGATTTGACTGAAGTCCCTGCACCTCTAAAGGTTTCTGGCAGTTCTTTCCAACAAGTCATGAACTACCCTCTTCTGTCACATATACACATTTACATTTGAGTACAACACAGGCCACTATACCAATGCAAGTAATTTCGAATCAGGACTTGGTCTTTTCTGGCTTTATAAGTGTAAGTTCCAATGCAAAATGTACAGAACACCCACGTAACCCAGTGCTTTTAGATCTCAAAGTAAATGTTTTCACATAATCATGGATTGCATCCAAGCAAATGTCTGTAAGATGACATTTCTGGAAGCTTTTGCATCTTTACATTATATTTAGTTTACACAATATACTGTACAACTGGAAAAAATGGCCATATGAGCCAGACCAACATTTGACCTCTTGTAGAGTGCCTTTGAGAACAGGCTATTTCTCTACCCTCCTCTGTGCTAACACCTTTTACATCAGACAATTTCCAAATCAGGAATTTCTTTGAAGTTTCTAGTCTTTCTTCCATAGTTTACTTTTAAAAACATCACAAGGCCAGTGGAATTCTTGTATTCATGTGCTGGGGGCCCCCATGCAACCCAGCTTGGGTCTGAGTTTCCCCTCTTTTCCTTATATCCACCTTATTTTCCTCTCTCTCTGAGGCAGTCCTTTTCAAGTCTGAGTGAGTAGGAGCCCCCAGAGTTTCTGGATGGAGTTGAAATTTGGAGCTCCAGGCCCTACCATCACGCAGCCTTTGTCCTTGAGACACCATCCACCATGGTTCTCAACAGAGCTCAGCACGGCCATCATGCTGGAACACCTTCAGTGTAAATGGAGAGTGGCTGCTTGTCCCTGTAAAGGCCCCCAGTTCTACATGAAATTGATCCAAAAACATTTAAGGGAAGGGAACCAACACATTTCTACTGGAAATGTATCAAAGGGCAAAATCCAGCGCCTTCCATCATCTGGCTTTCTAATACTATACATGCTGTTTCCCGGAATTCTGTCAAGATAGTCAGCGAGCTTTGCTCTTTGTGGGAACTGCCTCAAGGAGGGCATGACAAGCGAAAATAATTTTATTTTAAGTGCTTTTGAGTATCCTGTGGAATGTGATCCAAAGCCCACTGCAAGCATTGTCAGTACTGCCAGAGGGACTTTAATGTCCTTTGGATCCAGCTTCATTCTATTCACACATCACCAAAATGCTGGTTTTCTGTGGCTAGTTTTACAGAAAATGCTGTGGTGCCATCTGGGAACAAGGAGAGAGAATGTCTTAATAGGTAAAGGGGTTTTTTCACTCATTTGTTTTAAAATGCTGTGAAATCCAAAGATGCAAGGAGACCCATTTCAGCAGTTGAGGGCTTGAGCAGATACACTTGCCCTCTAGCACAAGGAGGCTAGAGTAAAACAATAATTATACTGTGTTTCCTTCCAGTAAAAATGCAAATTTAAAAAATTGTTCAAAGTTTTTAAAAAATCAAAATCAGCAAGTCTTTCAAAGAGAAAGCCACTATGATACAATGTTAGTGACACCAGTCTTAGTCAAGACAGGGCTTTTATAAAGATGGAGTATTTATAAACTGCCCTATAAACTGCTAAAGCTGTATTACTTTATACACCGTAATTGCTCTTTGCTACATCCCAGGGACTAAAGAGGGGAATGTGAAGCTTTCCATCAAGCTATTTGTCAGTGTAAGTGAAAGTTTAACAGGAAAATAAAATAGTTAACAACCTTTAAAATAGGCTGAAAAACTTTAAAGTAGTGGGCATCTTTAAAAACTGCAGGAGTAGCTTCTTTATGTGAAACTCAGAAATTAAAAAAATGTTTAGAATAAAGTCCACTTACTGCTCTGCAGTAATGACACATATCAGCAGTATTTGTAAGCAGAAGAACAATGTGATAAATTTTAATCACAAGGGACCAGGCTTTGTGGGAAGTGCCTAATACACAGACATCCTTTATAGGTTTCCAGTTATGACCTATGTCTAAAAGACATTTTAATGATAACTAAAGAAAGTAGATGGATTGTCTTCCCAGAGTGTTGAAGGTCCTGTTCGTTGTCATCCACAGCTTCTATAAAGACCAGAGATTTTCAAAGGTACTCTTCTGTCCTGCTATCAGCATGCAATACTGCAAGGATGGGACTATCTAAGATAAAACATGCCAGAGACGTGTACTCCTCAGGATTTCCTGTGGGAGTCTGACCAAAAGAAGGCAATATTAATAAATATAAATTCTGGAACATTATTATCACCAGAACCGTGTCATGTAGTTTACCCTTGAATTCTTATAACCTCTCTAGTTTTCTCAGGCACTTAAAGCATTTAACTGCAACTGGCCAGAGTGTTAGACCTCCCCACTGGGACAATTGTTTTCAATTACATCAAAGGCTCAAAGACTTTGATAGACATGCCAAAGCAAGGAGTTTAGTTCGCTGAATGCTTTAACTCTTTGAACTAATGTGGGATCTAGGAGTCCCCCTACACTTGGACCTTGAAAATACTTAAAAAATAGATGCAATCTGGGAGCAGATTAGTGCCAAAAAAATGTAATAGTCCTCCCTTTGAGGATGCTGTTGCCTGTTTTTTTTTTTATTTTTCACTTTCTTGGAAGTGGCAGTTAGAGGGAACATAACAAACACATCATTTTTCTTGAGGAGGATGAATCAAGCTGGGGAATAAAGTCCTAGTCAACCACAACATTCATTAAATATCTAAAATGAATTCACCTATTTTTTAGATCTTAGAGCTATCTTTTATTTCTATGCTCCTCATCAGGGTCATTTCTTGGCAGAGACGTGAAGATATTATACCTGTGCTTGGTGGATGGCTTGCTACTCCGAGGAGGAAAAAGAAACAAGGAGCAAGAAAAAAAATCATTAAAATATGCTGATCTTTTGAGATTTTTTTGGCCAAAGCCTGGTACACTGTGCCGCATAGGGTATCATACTATTCTGCTTACATCAACCTCCAGGACACCTTCTGTTCAAAGTTTTCAGAAATTGCTCTGAATTGTTCAGATTACACAACCATTTGGATATTCTCTGTCTCTACAGAATAACACTCAAGTTTGTCTAAATAGACGGTTGTTTCAGAAACTCGGGCAAACGTTAGTTCTATAACGGTGCTGTCTTATGCTGAATTCTTATTAACATATGAGCAGAGGTAGTACTGTGATCTTACGTGTTTTGGGTTGTCTTCTGCTTTCCACTGACTCCTATCTTCACTTCCTTTCTAATGCAGGACAAATCACAAAATGCAAACAACAAAAGCTAGTTCACATCAAGTGATGCTAACTCAGTGAAACAGTAGCTTCTAGATGGGAAACATTGATTAAAAGACAGCTGTGAGTGGGTGGATCACACTCTAATATTGTATCTCAGCTTCATTGAGAATATCTTCATAATTTACTAGGAAAGAGAGGATTAAATCTCTGCACAAGTACATTTGCAACAGACTTTGTCCTACTCATTCCAAATGGAAACCTAGAACTTGCCTTTCAGGCAATGTGATAGTTTTGCTGTTCAAATCAGAGTATGGTATTACTTTGATGAAAAGATCAGTACAAAGCAGATGAAAGCTTAGCTGTAAAATGACATAAATGCTTTCAGAAAGAAGCTTTTTTTCACAAAGATGCTATGAACTCTATAAAACGTAAACAATATCTCATAATGAAACACTTTATTTCAAAGTTGGTATCACATCTGACTCAAAGCGTGACTTTTAGGTTGGGATTAAATTCAGTTTATTTGAAGGTTTTAGTATAACTCCTTAGCTATCTAGAACACAAGATAAATGTAATAAACATAACATTTATCTTACAACTAATAATGCTGATAAGTATAATTTAGATAGTTAAGAAATTTCTTTCTTAAATTCTTTGTATTATGCATTTGAGAGCATTTTGTGAGTAGAAAGGTCACTGTTATACATGTCATGATGATTAACTTTCCATTGTTGTTTATACGGGATGTTGTACAGTGCAGAGAGTGAAAAATAATGTAAAAAAAATCACACCCACATACCTAAAAATCAGCAAGTTGGGACTTATACACAAGAAATACATTTTTGCATTGACTAGCTTTCAAAATAATTCAAGGTTGTTCATCCTCAATTGCTGAGAACACTGCTGGAGTCTTGTGAAAATAATACATGGGTTCAGGTGCCCTGGTGGTTAAAAATGTGCAAATCCCCAAATAACATTCTTTCATTAGAGCTCAGTCCAGCCAGCAGCTCTGTCTTTCTTAATAGAGTCCTGCTTGTATTTATACCTGGATTTACTTTGCAAGTTAGAAGTGTTGTGGTGAGCAAAAATGACCTTTGATAACCAACATGTTAAGCAAATTAATGATTTTTTTTTCAGAATGAGAAGCAAAACCAAACACCCCCAGGGCCAGGAGTGTATTTCTGGATTTGCTTGATGTTTCTTAAAATGTACAATGGAATCCTGTGTCAAAATTCAAAAATAGAGGTACAGTCTGAGATAATAATAAAATTTGCTCCCTGAATTAGGATTGTATGAACACTGCACTCAAAAAAAATATATATCACTTTGAGGTGTAGAGTGACTAGGTGCTAAAAATTTCCAAGTTACCTAACATAGGCTTTCCTTAAGTATCTGCTGCCAGTTTTAATACTCATATCCCAGGAATCCTCATATCTCACCTCGTCTACTTACTCAACAGTTATGTTATTCAAATACAGCTATCTAACCTGTTTACTGTGGTAATCTGCTGCTGAATTACTAATAAAATCCTTACAATAAAGCAAGAATGAGATGAGAAGTCAATGCTGTGTAGCAATATGTGAAATGTCTACTTCCCTGTTAGTTTGGACAGTCTACAGTACAACTGAAAATTGTTGAATCTAGGTGTGCTTCAAACAATCATTCAAATGGCTCCTCCCAGGAAAGTGCCTGTCTGGACCAAAACTTCCTAGTGAATCCTCAGAAGAGGAGTTCTAAAATCTGCTGTTCAAGTATATTCTAACGACTGGTTATGATTATTTTCTACTTGTTAAACTTATAATGTAGGCAAAAAATGGAAGAACTTCGTAAGCAATAAATGGCACATTGAAACTAACAAAATGGATTTATGATAATCTCAGTCATCCAGATCTGTGGCTAAGTTGCCCTATTTTTGAGAGCATCACCAGCCCTTCAGTAAACACTGGCTATCTTGTCACCCGGTTCTTATTCTCATGGTTCAGATATAAAGTGAGTTTTATCTATGCCCACATGATTGCTTTTTCTTTCAATAAATACTAAAAAAATGACAGAAAATAGCTTATACTTGCAGGGCATTTTAAAAAATTTATAATTCAGATAGGACTACGTGTAACACCCCATAGTTCTTTGCTTCTCTTCTTGCTGTACATACTGAAGTGGGGAACCAGACTGTGAGGGGTTAAATAGTGCGGCAGATGCATCTGTGCCATGTTACACTAAAAGGACCAGCTGATGGGCATAAAGAAGGATTAGAAAAAGGGAAAAAGGGAAAGGAAATAGAGGAAACTGGATTGAGTGCTGGTAGGGAGAGTTTGGAGTTTTGCTTAGAGGGCTCTTGTTTAGGGTTTTACAGGGACTTCAGATAACAGAGGGAGTTTGGATTTGTTTGTTTGTTGGTTGCACTCTGCTATTTTATTTTTTTTTAATTCAAGAAATCTGTAAGAACTACAGTTGTGAAGGTGCATTGGCAAATGTATGCTTACGTGTAGAAGTATGAAGATAAACCTTTACAGGCAGAGTTTTCTGGGTCGTAAGTAGGAGTGATAGTGGACTAGTCTGATATAGGATTGTAATAGTATAGGGCTGACAAGTCCTTCACTAGAAACGTGGTGATGAAAGGAAATTGCAGATATGGAGGGTAGGTATCCAGAGTTGTGCTTGGAGGAGGTTCTAGCTTTTACTCTCTCTTTTGTGTGCTCTCTTATACTGCAGAGAACCTGGCATGGGTTTTAACAGCATATAGGTAACTCTACCTCTTCAGATGCCTATCTGTCCCTGAAATTTTAGGGAGCAAACTTAGTGAGTATTTGAGTTAAAAAATTCCTGCGTCTTTCTATGGGAAAGAAGCCTGCTGGGACAACTATGCCACTTCTTTTTTGTTTGTTTAGTTTTGAGGGAGAAAGTTACCACTTGGGTAAATAAATACTTTATCATGGTTCTGCTCATCTAAAGTGTAGCTATACTAATTATTCCAAGTATTAACTGGTTTGATGAAATCCAGGGCTTTTTGGATGGATCAGTACCACAGTATAATGGAGATGCTCTTGACCTAGTTTCATGCGGGTTAGTTCAGTCCCTGCTAGGTGCTCACAAGGGAATTAGTCACAGCTTCTGTGTATGTGTTTCTTCTCAGGTGGGCTTTGCAGCTCTTATCCATGTTTATGCTATCAAAGATATTTGTCCCTAGGCTAGGCTAAGGGTATAAGACTATACTACCTTGCCTGAGCAGCAGCTGTCTCTTAATCTGATACTTGTTTTGTGGCTTTAACTAGATTTGGTGGCTGGAGGAAGCTAGACTTGCTATCTGCCTAGAGGAATTACAGTGGTGGTAACAGGCAATGATAGTTTTGACCATCCTGTTATCCTTCAGCTTTAAAGTAATGCTATGTGGCTGTCTTTTTTTTCAAAGACAGTCCTGTACCAGAGCTGCAAGTACGAAAATGTGTAGGTGGTTCAAAATCCTAACCCCACTCCCACCCCCTAACCCCTAACCAGTCTCTCCCTCACAGCAGAAGCAGTATCTACCATTAGGTTATGCTTTTTAATTCTGGATTTATGAATGCTGTCTTTGGCTAAATCGCTGAGATTGAAGGGACTGAGGCAGACCAGACCTCTGCAGGAAGCCACCTGCTGGTAGCATGTTAACATGAACAGTTACAGCCTGTATCCTGGGCTGCATCAAAAGAAGTGTGACTGGCAGGTCAAGGGAGGCGATTCTCCCCTTCTACAATACTCCTGTGAGACTTCACTTGGAGTACTGCGTTCAGTTCTAGAGGAACACAGGAAAGACATGGATCTGTTAGAGTGAGTCCAGAGGAGGGCCATGAAGATGAACAGAGGGTTTAGAGCATCTCCTATATGAAGACAGGCTGAGAGAGTTGGGCTTGTTCAGTCTAGAGAAGAGAAGGCTCTGGGAAGACCTCATAGCAGCCTTCCAGTACTTAAAGAGGGCCTGCAAGAAAGCTGGTGAAGAGGCTCTTCATCAGGGAGTATAGTGATAAGATAAAAGGTAGTGGTTTTAAGCTTAAAAGGGATATTTAGTTTAGATATTAGGGAGACATTTTTTATCGTGAGAGTGGTGAGGCACTGGAATAGGTTGCCCAGAGAAGTCATGGATGCTCCATTCCTGGAAGTGTTCAAGGTCAGGCTGAATGAGGCTATTGGCAACCTGTTCCAGTGGAAGATGTCCCAGCCCTTGGCAGGGGTGTTGGATCTCGATGATCTTTAAGGTCCCTTCCAACCCAAACCAGTCTATGATTTTGTGACAGCTGACTGATGCCCTGGACTAACATCCATTGGCTTACTACACAATTTGTGAGAGGTGAAAGTAATGAGCCTGTGCTTTATGTTCATTTGGAGTTTATATCCATATTCCCTCTTACTCCGATAACTCTGTATTTATTGAAGTCCTAGTAGATCTCCTATTCTGTAGCTTCTTTGTGAATAATCATGAAACAATGTAATGGCTCTGGCAGGGGTGTGCTCTCCTCCTCTACCTCAATTACTCTTAGCCATTTTTTAGCTCACTTTTGGGGACTGCATTTACCATTTTCTGATTTTCCCACAGGACAGCATTTAATTGCTGCTTGACTGACCTTCTGCCTTGTCCCAACAACTTTGCCCCTGGGGTCATTTCACCACTTCGTTATTCTTGGTGGAGGAGGAAAAAGTCCTCCTTCATGTCTAAGCTTCTCTCCCTGTTATTGCAGAGTTGATTAAAAGAGAATGATTTAGAGTTATTTACCACCACCTTTTTAATATCAGGTAATGAAATGTTCCCTGATAGTAATAGCTTGAGAATCCCTCCATCACTCTGTACTGGGAAACTCAATCTTTCATATCCAGAAATAGGCTAAACTTGATTTTTAAGAGACCTAAATATTGTGCTGGATCATTCAGCATTTTCATTTTCCTTATTGTACCACTTCCTCCAAAAGCAACAGAGTAGTAGAAGTAATTCATATCTGTGCTTTTTACAGGGAAAATAAAAATGCTTTGTGAGACAACACATTTGTAAAGGTTCAGAAAACCTGCTGATTGATCACACAGATTAACGGTGCTTATAGTACTCTGCTGAAGTTGAGTGATGCTGGTTCATGCTCTAAGAATGTTTATTAACAAGCCATTATGGAAAAGAATAAACTGTCCTAGGTATAGAAATCTTTTAATCATATCCTCATGACTGTGTCTCCATAAGGCCAGAGTCATCTACCTTCTCTTCTCATACAATTCTCTCCTGTCCATTTGCTTTGGATTTGGTGGGGAGCTGCTCTAGCTTGGTGTTGCAGTAGACCATTAACCCTTCTCAATTCACTTGTAAAATAAACATGGATTATGAAGTATGATCAAAGCAAGCCACCTGCAATGTTAATGAATTTTATGTATAGTCTGTTTTGCCCAGCAGTAGTGTTCATTTGTCTGGTGGGGTGGCATAAACTCTTTTCTTTGAGAGAGTTTTCTTACTAAGTGTGCCTATTTGTGCAGGTTTTCTTTTACAAATACATCACTTGTTGAAAGTTTCAAGGTAATATTTGTAAAAGGTCTTCAAAATAATGATGAATGACTAACACAAGCATTAATAAATAAATAAATTCAGTAACTATTCATCAAGATTACAAACTAGAAGTGTATTTCCTCCAGCTAATATGTGGAACACTTCAACCTGGCATAAATAAATCATGAATCAGCCAAGGGGTTAGTTAGGGCTTCCAGTTTCTATTGGGTCAGTTTACTAGAGGCTAGCTTTCTGAAGAAGCAAAGAAGCAGGGGTTATTTCTTATTTAAATGACAGTAACTGATTTTTGTGGATGAATATAGTAGTGGAAAATGTATATTTTTACTTGCATCCCAGTGAAACAGGATCTAAAGCTGTTCTTACACAGTATTTTATCTCTTTTGTTGAGGAAAAAAAAGAAAGCCCAGACAAAAAGAAAGAAAGGAAGGAAGATTTCTCTCAAGTGCAGGGCTATGATCTGTAAGAAATATCCCTTCCTGTGAGCAAGTGAAGGGGGTGGAAATTTACGTTAAAATAAACAACAAAGTAGGGTCTTATGTTGGATATACCAGCAAGGCTTCAGGCAGTGGCTTTATAATGTTTCATCCCAAGTATCCAGTGTCTCCCAGAAGGACGTGCAGTAGGAGGAAGTGTGAGGTTAAGAATTCAGGGAGATCGGACAGATAGTCAAAAAGCTTGGATAGATGGTCTGAAATTCATTATGACTCTATCCCGGGGGTCACCACAAACATCCTATAAACACCAGTGAATTTTTCTGTTGTCCAGAGTTGCAGCAGCAAGTGTAGTGAGTCATGAGATGACGACTCCTCTGTGTGCAGATATCAAGGAGGACAAAAAGGGAGATAATGACGGATACTCTTTGAAGTGATTAAAACCCACTAATTAGATTCCTAATCTATTTTTAAATGTCTCTAAACCAACTAGCAATTATGATCTGACTTTCCAAATGTCACGAGTGCTCTTTAAATCATGCCTTCTTTAAATGTGGCTCATGAATACTTCTCAGATTGAATAATCAGAACTCCTCAGATTTCTGCAAGTTTCTTAGTAATCTAGCAGAAATGTATGCTTATGCACATGTATACTGACACCCTTTTAATGATTAGGAATGAGGGAAAACACACGAATACAGTGAAATAGAAAACCTGGAATGAAAGAAGGGTCACGGTTTGGTGATGTACAAATCAAAGCAAACTTATTTTGCATTTCAGTAAATGCTTTGATTAACATATCCTATCCTGTTCAGAAGGATTTGCAGAGTGGCCCAGTGAAAAATGAACTAGGTGCCTTAAGATCTTACAGTGAGGTTACCCAGTAGTGTAAGCAGATGTCGTCTCAAGCAACAGAGTTTATATGCAAATCCTGGATCAAGCATATGAGATGTCTTTGATTCTGAACACCTGCCTCAGCTTCCTTTCAAAGAGTTTTGTGTGTTTCAACTTCCTCTTTCCATTGTTTGTAATGTTTTTCATTTGTATAATTATGTTAAAAAAGTGATTACTCCTCAATGCTGCAGTGGAATAGAAATATCAATAGAAGAAATGTATTCTAAAAAATGAAATATCCATGTTGCATGTAAGCTTGAAATTACATGAGCTTTAATATAGAAGACACTTTGCACAGTAATCATTCCTATTGAAAGCAGTGGGATATCTTTATCTCTGAATATAATGTAAAATGTTAAAGAAGCACATAAGTGTGTGTAGGACTTGGGCTAGAAAGATTTTTTGCAGACACAAACCTGAAAAATTGTAATGAAAAAGAACTTCATATCAGATTTGTTCAGGTTTGAATTGAATGCCACTTAGACTGTTCCTCTTACAATGGTCTGCCAATTTGTTGTCATCTTGTACAGACTTTTAATCTGAAAGTTCAGTTTTGCAAGTACAAGATGTGGGAGCTAAGATGATGTATTGACGCATATAAGTAATCAGGAAAAAATGCAGTTCAGCCCATGTATTCTTTGGAAATATGTATAAATATTTACAAATTATAGAGTTAAATCCAACTCATTTTGTAAATGAAGGGATATTCTGCTTTTTTTATGGGAAACATCAAAATCCAGGAAGCATGGAAGAATAAGACATGAAATCTTCTCCAAAGGACATTCAGAAACTCTCATAAAATCAAACATTATGCATACTTCAACCTTTCTCCTATTTTCATTGTGTGCACGCCTACGCATCTGTGTGTTTGTGGAAGCAACTTTCACACAAGAAGTTTTTTTTTTTTTCTTTTTTTTTTACATTTACCAATTACTTTGTAAACAACTTAAAGAGATTGGTGAGGGACTGCTCTGTAGAAATGATAGCACATCTGCAGCACAGGCATTTAATGTCAACAATTAATTAATTGTTAAGAACTCTGTTCATCCAAACTTTTGGCTCTGTATTTAGAGCATGATTCATGGCTTGTGATCCCTTGTTTCCAGAGAACTCAGACTGGTCCTCCATTTCAACTCTTCCTCTGCTCCCAATTTTACCCTTCCCTGCCCACACCCAGCTGCAGAGAGGTGAAACTGTGTTCCTTATACAGTAAAGGCTCTTTATGGCAAACATCCCACCCATGCATCATGCAGACCCACTGAGCATGTTTGGTAAACACAGGCAATAATCTGCTGAAGTCTGTGAGACACCTTGCCTGGTGTCAGTAATTCACTGACAGATGAATATTTACAAAATGAACAAGACACACGGAAGCACATGCGATCATGTTTTCTGTAGCTGGAATTTGGTAGATTAGACTTTGAGCCCTCAGAGTAAACCAATGACTGTTGGTTGTAGAAAACAGATTTTGCACCAATCTTTATGAAGTTGCACAGAGTTATGGTCCAGGGAGGATCTGCCAGTCTGGGAAACGCTTTGTATCTCAGTTCAATTCTGAACCTCCAAATAACAAACATCAGTGATTTGCTCCAGTTGCCTCCAAGGGAAAGATCTGCTATCTTCTAGTGCATATAGGATAAAGAGAAATCATTAAGTTTACAGTGAACTGAATTTATAATAGACATAGACAAAAAATTTTAGTTCTTGGGTAAATTCCCAAGGGAATCTATTCCTTAAATAAGGAGTGCCAAAAATTGCAGCAACAATAGCTAGAGTTAAAACTTTATTTACTAATAAATAACTTGCAAAGTTCCCTTGAAGTCTAACAGCAAAACATTAATAGCGTCTAACAAAACAATAAGTGTCTATCACTAAATAATTAAACTCATGTCTGAACTAAAAAAAATGTTAAACCAACAAACAAGCCTTGAAAAAATAAGAAATAATCAATGCAAGATGATAAAGGGGACAAAAACATCTGACATCTTTGCCAGAAAGCTTCTACAGATGTGTTCTGATGTATGATAAGAAGAAATAACATTTTGGAGTTGCAGGCCCTCAGTGAGGTTCCTGCCTTCCACTGTGATTAAGTCACAGGGAGGCGCAGCCAGCTTTTCTCTAGTTGTTGATATCGACAGCCCTCCTGGTGAATTTTTTGCAGGGGCTATTTCCATCGTGTGGGGCAGAATCTGATTCACCTTGAAGAATGAATTGATAGAGGGAAAACTGTGCTATTTGATGCTTCCTTGGGGCTCTCCCTTCATTTCCAGATCCAGGCTGCTTCTAAAAGCAGCCATATAATGGAGCCCGAACGTTGAGTAATTCAGTTTAGCTGTCATTGATGGGGAGAGAATGTTTGTTTTGGTATATCTTTTTTCTTCTTGATTTTCTCTTTCTCCTTTCTGAAAGGGGCAATGAGTTTAGTGAAAAAAATTTTTAAAATTATTTCATGGACAGAAAAACTCTTCTCGCCTTTTCTTTGGATACATTATTTCAGGCTCAGTTTGCAAATTAACAGCTAGTTTCCTGATGACAATCTTCAATAATCTGTATATCCACAGGTAATGGCTAGCTGCCTTTAATCCAGACATTTTACTGGAGGTTTCCATGTTTTAATAGCAGTAATTTCAGATGACAATAACTAACTTGAAGTTGCTTTAGAATTAAGTAGCAGGCTGGTAGATGAAGATTCACTGCAATGATCTTTAAAAAAATTCTGAAAATGTTTGATTCATGAGACATTAATAGAGCTGATGGTGGATGCTCTACCTTTTTATCATGGCAGGACACATAAGAAGTTGGTTTAAAATAAAAAAAAAAAAATACCTGGCTGGCTGCTGCAAAGATCATTTGTCAAGAGAAGAATGCTGTGGAGGGAAACTCTGACCTCTAAACCTGCAACAACAACAAAAGCTTGTGTTTTAAAAAGTTATTTTGAAGCCTAAATAAACCTTGACAGACTCCCCTTAAGCTTCTTTTACAGTGATTAATTTCCAACTAGGGAAATATTGACTCAGAGAGAAAATGAAAATATTTCCATCTTCTTTCTTTAACATTGCATTATAAGATCATTTGACCTACTAGATAGAGTGGAAAATCACTATCAGTCTTGATGTTATTAGATGGATCAGGTTTCACATCTCTCCCTCTGTGTTTTCCTTTGCTTCTCCCGTATCAGCAAGTCGTCTTCCTGGCTCCCTCCTCTTCAGTCTGTTAGAGGAGGCAGAGCCCTTGGTGATTGCATTTCCTGGCAGGGAAGGATGACTGCCTATTTTGTGGGATGATTGTGAGTATATAGGGGGCAGTCAGAAGCTCATGGAAGGCCATGAGGAAAAAAATCTGCCTTACTTACATACTAAATAGACATGGTTATGGTTATTCACCTTTGTACTGGTTATATTTTGTCTCCCTGTGCTACAATTCAAGAATCACAGCCATTTGTCCCATCACCCACACACCCTTCCCAGTTCTCCACAGATCTCTTCTTATGGGCTTGGCTAAAAGTGCCGTAGGAATATTCCAGAGGGTTTTTTTAGCATATAGGACCTGTGCACATATGTATATTTCAGTCTCAGATATAATAGGGCAGTAAAAATATTATAGTTAGTAGGCCAAAATATCCCTTTTTAACCTGCCGCTGATACCTTTAAATGTGACAGGTAACCACTGAGCTGCATGGCAAGTTTGCATCCATCCTGCTGAGCTGTGCTCTAAAGTGCATTTACTGCCCTTTGAAAATTAAGGAAAGGAGGAGCAGGCTGCATTAGCTAGGGAAAAAGAGACAGGGACTCTGGCAGAGGAGCAAGCTTGAACACAAAAGCTCTGTTTTTTATTGTATGTCCCACTGAAAGTCTTCTTCCTGAGAAAAGAACATACTAAATTTCCTAGAGTGGCTACAGCCACTGCACCAAAATTGTATACAGCCTGTGTGCATATCCTCTTATTTGTTTGACTTCAGGGACAGCAGAGACAGAGCATCTTCTAGCAAATGCATGCTTGATTGTTTCAGTTTCCAACAGAATTAGCCAATTCAAACAAGATGAAGAGCAATTAAAAAAAATATAGCTCAGATCTCTGTGTCAAAAGAGACATAGACAAAACATCACTCAATCCCAAAGAACATCTCCCCAAACTTTCCTTGGAAGGATGTGAAGCATAAGTTTCCCATAGTTCATTGCTTTAGTAAAAATTGTTGCCAACTGCTGCATGTCATTGCCCTGAGGATTTGCCTCACTTCCTTCCTACAGTAAACTTCTGAAGGAAAGAATTATTTGATTTTATATGAATCAGGAGAAAAAACTGAATTTAGGCATTCTTGTAAAGACAGATGATACTAGTGGTCAATAGAAACTAACTGCATAATACTCAACTGCACACGCAATTATCATCCAACAGAATTCATATACGGATAACCTCCTAGAAAAATAGGTATTATTCTTTCGCAGAATCCTTCCACAGAGTGAGGCGCTAAGTCCCTTTAAAGGCTAGCAACTGAAGCAAGGCTTCCCAATGCTCATTTCTTTCCACAGTCAGGTCATTAAGGTAGGGCATGATTTATGAAATCTTTCCTGTGGAGGAATTTTTTATTAGGCTTTATTAGTTCCCAGACATTCTCATCCAATGTATAGATGTTAAAATTGCATGTTTCTAGCTCTTCTAAATTTTTTTCATGTAATTTTCTGTTGATTATGTATAATGACATGTTTTCTCTATTTCTGGTTGTCATGGCTTACGATGCTTAGCTGAAGAAACAATCTTTGTGATTTGAAGAAGAGAGGAAAATTTGATGTGGTTTCCTGTGCAGTTGCCACAGTAGGCATTAGGAGTTTAAAATGGTAACTACACCTGAAAGGTGAACAGCCAAAGCCTGCATTACTGAGAAGAACTTTTCAGCTTAGGTCCATTGATTGCAGTGCTAGTGTGCCAACTTACAGACCATGGTCCAAAGACGACAAATCTGTTAAATGAAAGCTGGATGAAATTAGAAGTTTACATGTTTCTGACATATCTAAATATATGTTAAAAAGGAATGCTTTCTTTATTTTATTTTTCTTCAGCCAACAGTTTCTGATGATTTGGCTACACACTGCATGAGGTTGCATATATGTAGAGTGAATGAACTTGACAAGACTGAGTAAATATTTGTTTAGAATTGAAAATAGGCCCCTAGCCAAGTTTTCTTAGGCCTATTAGCCAGACTAAGTCCAGAGCAGTAATGTTGAGTAGGACTGTACTTCTTACATCTCATCCTTCCACTTCCACTCTGCTCACTCCCCTGACTTTGGGGCTCCCCAAAGGTTGTTTCGGAAGAAGTTTTGCTTCTGACTTCTTATAGGTTGCAGTCTGCAACTTCCATTATTTCCCTTGTAAGGCAAAGGTAGTCAACCTTCCAAGAAAACATTACTGGGGCTAGGATCTGGCCTGGCCTCCATAAGTGGCTGCAGGTACAGTCCCTTCTGGCACAAGCTGTCACTCCACTAGCTTTCAGTTCAGTGTTTAATACCTTGAACAAATATGGCCTTGAAGTACCTTTCATGAACCAGATATTACGAGAATATATTTTCACTTTAAAGCTTTTCCATTCACATTTACAAGGATAAATAGGTTTTTTGTTTGGTTGTTCTTCGGTTTGTTTGTTTGTTTTTTTTCTCAGTGAGTTTTCCCCTTTTCTCTGGAAGGGACCAGAACCTTCTACAGAAGGATGGACTAGAAGACAGTGCTCTGCCATGGATCCTCTCAATGTACCTCAATTTTGCTCTGGCACAGATTAGCCAGGGGGGAGAAATATTTTACCCAAACCCAATTACCACAGTCTCATCTGTTTTGTAGTATAATTTTTCCCCCTAATATATGAAACTGGCAATACTGTGCCTTAGTGGAGATTTCAAGATGAGACAGAGGTGAATGAGGGCAGGGTGGGTCTTGCCAGACTGTATGGGGAATCTGCAAGGAAAAGAAGGCGTTTCCTTTGCAATAAAGAAATCAGGGCATGCCTACTAGAATTTACCACTCTGACTGGTTAGGGAGGGGAGCAAGGGCTGGTCAAGTCAGAAAGAACAATGTATATGAGGAGATACTTGGAGGCAGATGCTGAGCTAGCAGAAACTAGCATAAGTCCATTGGAGGAAACTAGTTGATTTATATCAGGCCTGAATGCAGAATTAGGATGGAGTATTCAGGAATGTAATTTACTCTTGAATATTGATAGTTTTGTAGGGGCAAGGGAAGAAAGCAAGCCTGCCAAATAATTCACAGAATTTTGGGATAACTTGTGCTCTGAGCAGAGCCAAACTATACACATGTTCTGCAGTTTCAGATATGCCAAATTATGGAGCTCTACATTTTCCATTTGCAAGTGTCAAAATGCAGAATGATGCTTTTTCTTAATTAGCTACTTAAATGTTGAAAGCATTTGACAACTGATTTATCCTCGCAATGGCTGATGTGTTCATTATCTTTCCACCTCAAAACCCGACATTTTGTTAATAACCTGACAAGATCACACAACAACATGTTGGGTTCCCCAGGGCTCAGTCCTGGGTCCAGTCCTGTTTAATGTCTTTATCAACGACCTGGATGAAGGCATTGAGTCCTCCCTTAGCAAGTTTGCAGATGGCACCAAGCTGGGTGGAAGTGTCGATCTGCTGGAGGGTCGGGAGGCTCTGCAAAGGGACCTGAACAGGCTGGACTGCTGGGCTGAGACCAACAGCATGAGGTTTAACACGGCCAAATGCCGGGTCCTGCACTTGGGGCACAACAACCCTAAGCAGAGCTACAGACTAGGAGAAACCTGGCTGGAAAGCTGCCAGGAGGAGAAGGACCTGGGGGTGCTGGTTGACAGCTGACTGAACATGAGCCAGCAGTGTGCCCAGGTGGCCAAAAAGGCCAATGGCATCCTGGCTTGTATCAGGAACGGCGTGACCAGCAGGTCCAGGGAGGTTATTCTCCCGCTGTTGTCGGCACTGGTGAGACCGCACCTCGAGTACTGTGTTCAGTTCTGGGCCCCTCACCACAAGAGGGATGTTGTGGCTCTGGAGCGAGTCCAGAGAAGGGCAACAAAGCTGGTGAAGGGGCTGGAGAACAAATCTTACGAGGAGCGGCTGAGAGAGCTGGGGTTGTTGAGCCTGGAGAAGAGGAGGCTGAGGGGAGACCTTATTACTCTCTACAACTACCTGAAGGGAGGTTGTAGAGAGGAGGGAGCTGGCCTCTTCTCCCAAGTGACAGGGGACAGGACGAGAGGAAATGGCCTCAAGCTCAGCCAGGGGAGATTTAGGCTTGAGATTAGGAAGAAATTCTTCACGGAGAGGGTGGTTAGGCATTGGAACAGTCTGCCAAGGGAGGTGGTTGAGTCACCATCCCTGGAGGTGTTTAAGGTGAGGGTAAATGAGGTGCTTAGGAGCATGATTTAGGGATTGGTGGGAATGGTTGGACTCGACGATCCAGTGGGTCTCTTCCAACCTGGTCATTCTGTGATTCTGTGATTCTGTGATATTCTTGTTTGGCAACAGGACTCTTGTTGTTCTGAGCCCAGTGTGCCAGACCATTTCTTTAGTGAAGATGTCACATTCCTGCACAAACACAGCCATGTTCACAAATTATTATCACAGCCATAACAGCTGCAGTAAGCACCTGATAAGGAAGAGTTAAGAGTACTCATCTCTCATGCATGTGTATTGCCATTGTATGTTTATTGAAATAGTATTTGTTGCTCTTTTAAAACATTAAGCACTTTTTATTGGAAGAAGTAAGTATTTTTCTTTTCCACTAGATTGTTAGAAAAGGATCTTCTATAGCTGGAGAAAACAGAAAAGCTCTTGAATGCAGAAGCTCTTCTTCAGCAGTGTTGAAGATGTACTTCTGAGACAAACACAGCAGTCTCCAGGCTATGTATGGGCTGGCAGTTACTGCCCTGTCTTCGAAAATTAAAACCTGCTGCCTGCTTTTCGTCTTCATTCCATATCTCCCTTCCAGTCTGTTCTGTTCCTGTCTTTACTTCTTCTCCACTACCAGTTCTTCACATACAGCTGGCCTTTCTTGCCCACTCTTGTTTCAAGTACATGGAATAGTGATGCTGAAAAAAGTAATATTTCCCTTAAGGTACCTAAAAATCATACTTCAAAGGTTGCAGCCGACGGAATATTTTCTGTCTAAGAGTAGAACATAATTTCTCTTCTTGCCTCTTTTGTAGACAGCCTAGCTTTCAGAGATGGACCTTGTTGCATTTTCAGATCTGCATCTGCAGAAGCAGCTGAAACTCCGGAGGTGCTATTCATTTTGCCAGCCAGTTTGACACAATTCCCTTGCAGGGAGTTGTGCAGTCTGTTTTTTTTTCAAAAAGTACTCTGTATTTTATTGTATTGTTACTGGTATTGGCAGTATTTCAGGGATTATACAGTGCATCCAAGGGCTACAAAGAGAAATAAGGGTACGAGGGTTTTTTTCAGTAGACATTGCATAGATAAAAATCAAAGAGGACATTGCAGATGTAAAATACTGCAATTCCTTCACCTACTCAATAACAAGAAGAATAGCA
The DNA here is from genome assembly GCA_033459285.1 of Clamator glandarius. Classification (NCBI taxonomy): domain Eukaryota; kingdom Metazoa; phylum Chordata; class Aves; order Cuculiformes; family Cuculidae; genus Clamator; species Clamator glandarius. The sequence continues at coordinate 1,754,275 of JAUNZM010000294.1, forward strand.
TGAAGTAGTTATGAAGCAAATTACTTTTCCCTAAATTATGATAATTTTCTGATCACTTCTATTGTGATATGTAAGCATTCTGCTATGAAGGAGAATGAAGAAGGATTTAATGAAAAAAATCTCAAGCTGTTAAAAAAGATGCTGAGTGTGGAGCAGGAAATATGAGGAACAGCACAGTCAACTTCAAGTGTCTCTGGTGCTACTAAAGTAAAAAAAATGTATTAAGAAACAGCAAAAAAAAGAAGCTTAATTTTCTCCCATTCCTTTATAATTTTAAATCAACACATCTTGTGCTACAAAGGGCACATCTCCGCTCTGGAGCTGAGCATGTTTATTGGCACAGCAACAAGTCCTACCAGGCAAGGCAACAAAGAGCCTGAATGACAAGATGAGAAGTGAGAAGAAAGTGCAGCATTGCAGGGTATTCTGACCACACCTTCTGCTTAGGAGGGGAGTATGCATGCCAAGGGGAAAGACGAGAGGAGGTTGAATAAAGAAGAGGAAGACAGATATCTCCTCCTTCCACTAGCAGGGGTAGTTCAGGGAAAAGCAGAAGTTCACAAAGAAGAAGAAGAATAAAAAGCCAGGTGGTGTCACACAGGATGCATACATTTAAGAACGGGACAGATTTTAAAGAAGTTAAAATGGAACCCTTGAAATCAATAGGGCTTAAGAAGATGACCATTACCCTGGGTGCACTGTCCTGCCCTCAGGCAAGAGTCCACATTCATCAGTGTGTTCTTCTCCTCTGTATCACCCCCTCGGCCAAGACTTTTACTTACTACTTTCTAAAGCCATAAGTAACCTGAACTATGTAATTTCTACTTGCTAATTTAGCTACACTAGGTTCACAGAAAGCATTTTGTATGAAGGACATGACCTGGTTTGCTAGCACCACATGTTGTAAGATACAGAAAAGGATCTTTCATACTTCAGAAGTCCTGTTTCTCAATTGCCGGTCTCTTACTTTTTAACTTCTTTGCCGTTTTGAATGGATTTCAAAACAAATCAACAGACACATAGAGTCTTTGGTTATTTTTGGCCAGAGTTGGATAAATGAATAGTCCAGAAAGTTTCTGACATTGTGCCAAATGTCTATGTGCCTAAAGTTCAAGACTCGTGTTCTTCGGGAAACCTTGAAGTTTGCCGAGATTTATGCTTTTGATATTGTCATCCATTACAGTATTCAAAGGAGTTGTCTGCATAAAGGTTGATAGAGGGCAGTCAAACCTTTTGCACTGAACAAATTATATCATTAGGTGTCTGCCTGTGGGTCAACTTGTTCTCAAGCCCCAAAAACTAAACACAGCTGAGATCTAAATCCCCTGACAAATGAAGGCTGTGAGCAAGGATCATGAATAACATATGGCAAATGGAATTTCCAAACACCACACTGCCATACAATATACACCTGATAAATGGTTGTCTACAGTGATGCTGTTGAAAAAGGTACTTGATGCAAGTCTCATGCGTGGCAGAGAAACATTAACAGAATTTTACAAGACATTTCAAAGCTGGCAAGGTGTTTATCTGAATGTGTTATCTGGTCCTCCCTTCCCCAAGTAAGGACAGTGTCCTTGTTTTCCTATACATGGGAGCAAAGAAAGGTAAAATTTGACTTGTCATGTCAGAAGCCTGTGTGGCAAAAAGTGTCCAAGTAAGAAGGAAAGACAGAGTCATGGTAGTGACAAGAAAGAAAAGAAGATGAAAATGGCTGCCAAAAATTACTCAAGATTAACTTCTAGGTGCATACTTAGCCACAAAAATTTAAAGATTACATAGCATTTTCCTAGAGAAAAAGTAAACAATTTTGTCCAGTTAAAAAAAATATGAACACAAGAACCACTTTCCCTGGTCATCTAAAATGCAGCCAAATCAGGGACAAGCCTGAAGATGTACAGCACACAAAATACTGGTTTTGGCAAAAATGTGTGGGATGCTGTATGGGGATGATGTAGCCCCATCTATGAAGCGTAATGGCCCCCAAATCAAAATCTGCCACAAGGAATTTGGCTGGGAACCTAGATTAGTGCTCAGAAAGTGACAAGGAAGTCTTTAGACCAGAGGCAGGTTTATATCTCAGTTAAAATGGAGGGTATGTGTGGGGTTTCTTTATTTTTAAATTTTTTTTTAATTTTAACTGTTGTTTTGGTTTGTTCTGGTAATAATTTCTGTAGTTGCTAGTAACCTTGGTATCCTTCAGAAAATTATCTCTCTTACCAGTTAGTGAGAACTCCACCTTGAAGTAACCTGTTAAGACATCTCCAGTCTACCTATATATATGCACTTGCACAAATATATGTGTTTGCTGGTTCTGGCTAGCCTCTTGAGGTGCTACTTACCTTTATTCAGTCTAGGCAAATAGTAAAAATAATAATAATCATCATCATATAAATGAGGCAAATGGGTTATTTTCAGAAAATATGTCAAAAATTATTATTTTTTCATTGAATTAAAGTAATCTGTTTTTTAGCCAAGAAAAAAATTTCAGGATAATTGGGATGTTTCATTTTCAAAATTCTGTGTTCTCAGCACTTTCTTTGGAAACAGTTTCATTTCAAACATGAACTAAACATAGTAATTTGAAAGTGATTAAATGGTGCCAGGGAGTGTAAGCAGCCTGTACACCTATTGAAATTATTTTTTTCAGATGCAAATTATTTTCAATTTTTCATTACAGTCATAAAAGTGGAAAATAGGAATTCCTTTCTTATTAACTCCAAATTATCATTCTTTTTCTGAATGTATTAATGCCCCTTGAGGAAGACCTCTCACTTTTCTAACAGAACAGGAAAATATATGGTTGTATAAGTATAAATAAGAAAGTGGCACCAGGCAGAAGTGATGGGGAAAGGGAAGAGAGTACCTTTTCCTTAAGCCAAAATTGCCATCAAGAATGCAGGAAAAGGAACTGTGTATTCATGGGTCACCTACGTCAACTAGAACTGACCGCTTAACTAAGGTTAATGGGTTAAAATTGCAGTCCTATAGCAAGAATCACCATCACTCTGAAACCAAAGTTACAAGTAAGTCTGGCTGTTAGGTGTCAAGTTCAGCTCTCACAGATTGCCCAGTGTGGTCTGAGAGACAAATTTTCAGATGTTCATCCACGCACAGAATAATGCACGTGTCACTCAGAGTCTGTGCTTGCTCAAAAAACACCTCTGTTAAGGCTTCAGAAGAGAGATTTTCCTGCCTAGAGGTCATGTGGAGTCTGTAGTCAGACTGGGATGTAGTTTGGGGCATGGGTAAACACAGCAACATTTACAAAAGGAAATGTGTTAAGAAGGTAACAGTTTAAGATTCACTTATCACATAAAACTAAGTCTGCTAATTATTCTTATTGCAACTACTAACTTTATAGATTGAACTAAAATGCATGGACGTGCAAGTCAGAATTGCTTGGGGAAATCCTATAGTCTACATTACATAGGAAGTCAGATTAGATGATTGTAACACTTCCTTCATGACAGAAAAATTCATGACACTGTTAGATGTTTTGTTAAATTGGAGTCTAAGTGATAAGCAAAATTAATAGATTTATGTAATTCTCTGGGTGGTCCATCCATAACATGGGAATATTTGTGTTTCTCTGCTCTGATCTGCTTGTACATGCAATATATATGTGTGTGCATGGACCTAGTGCTGATAAATAACCATATTTTTAACCTCATTGCTAAAAAACTCCTTAGATGATATAGGAGATATGCTTTAAATATTCATTTTTGTGCATAAAAGTAGTTCTTAATCAAATTAACTGCTCTAGAGAAAAAAGCAGCTGCTTGCTTTCCAGCGGGGCCATTCACATGAATAAACCTTTGCAAAATTAGCCTCTAGATTTTGCTTAGAGTTGCAAAGAAGCTTAAGTGCTGAAAATGTCTTCTGTGCATGTTTCTTTTTTGCCTATTCCTGGCTCTACACCATCATGTTTTCTTTGCAGGAAACATCTTTGCTAAACATCACTGTCAATTCCAAGACAAGAGACACATTCAAAAGCACAAGGAAGCTTTTTTTGTTACCATAAGTTGCCCGCAGAGGGTCCATTCATTCTGTTTGCTTGTTCCACTGTGTAATAGCTCAACTCAAGTATCAACAAGATAAGCTTTTAAAAGCAGAATATTTCCAGCTGTTGCGGTCAGGCAGCAGCAGGTTCCTATCTGAGGACAGCAGAACAACCCATGCACCCGCAGCGATGGCAGTGTCGAGGGGAAGCATGTGTTCTCTGTACACAGTAGCGAGGGGTCCAATAGAGAGCAATTAGCACCAGCAGAATGAAGATGAACGGTCATATACATAACCTTAATAAAAATGTCACAGAAGAGAAATCTCAAACCTTATGGATCCATTCTGAACATTTTTTCCTCTCTCTCTCCTTCCTTTTTTTTTTTTTTTAGGCTCCATTTCTTTGTAGTCTTTTGCATTAATTTCACTGCATTCTTCCTCCATAAGCAATATAGGGCTGCTGTTCCATGTGAATTAAATTTTCGTTTCTGTATTTTCGTAAACCCAGTCAGTCTCAGATTTCCATTAAAACTATCTTTCACTCAGCCTCAGCAACCTGAACAGATTACCTGAATGTCATTAGATCACATTTACATTCACTTTTGAAAAGAGCTCCACTAGAATTTGCAAGATTTTTTTCCTGCCATACTAGAATAGTGTTAAAGTGGGTACTGCTTGTTCTCAGGTTAGCTACTTGTGTATTGGGCATGGTGACAAATATAATTTTCATCATTATAAACAACTTTGTTGCAAATAATAGTTTTTAAATGGTTTAGGGGGGAAAAAAGCTTTGAAGTAAGAAGCTGCTTTAATGTTATCTTGGTGATGTTATTTCCATTTTCCACCTCAAGATAAAATCCAAAAATCAGGAGGAAAAAATGAAAAAGGGATGCTGAGGCAGGAAAAAAATCTTTCCCTGAAAGGATCATATTAGAGTATTGTTCTTATTCTTCTCAAGTTGTTTCGTCATCTATCACTAATCGAAAGAGATCATTGTTGATGCTTTGCAAGCTTCATTTGAGTTCTGAAAACAATGTTTTGGTACTTTCTGTCTTTTCCCTACTCCCAGTAATAAGACTCCTGCCATTAGAATATAATTGTGAGTTTTGTTGATTAATAGAAGAAAGGGCTGGAGATGACCTCATGAGGCCTTCCAAACTCCCTCTCACCAGTACATTGAGTTAGCTATTCATAGCTGGTAATGATTGTCTGAAAGCTTTCAGTGAAGAAGGCTCGACCACCTCTATCCTCTTCTCAGGCAAAAAAAAAGCTAACTGCTGTCCTATTTCTAAAACTAGAAAGTAATTAAAATACTAGTTTTGCAAATGAGGCTCATCTCTTTGTCATATGTGCATGGAGAACAGATTAAGCCTTTCTTCTTTGTGATAGCCCCTCGCATACTTTCAGACAGTTGTCATGTCTCCCTCTGTCTTCTCTAGATTAAACAAAATCCTTTTTTGCCATCTCCATATCCCCTGCATCCATAGTGATATCTCCTAGACTTCTGATTATTTTACTTTCTTACCTCTGGACTCGATTTTAGCATGAGTTGTAGCCTGCTTGAACTATGATGCCCAGAACTGGACACAGTACTCCAGCTGAGACTGTATCAGTGCTGAGGTAGGATAGAATTATTTGACATGTCTTGCAAACTACATTTGCACATAGAGATCACAACTTTTTGCCATAGACAAGAAACAAATTGCTGTCTCCTAGCTCCACTGGTTGGAAGGAAAAGCTTGACATGGTAATAAAATGATAGGCCATAATCTGAGAACACACAGAGGACAGAGAATTTGTGAAAAACACAACCATTTCTCACAGGATTCAGTCCTTCCAACACTTAAGTTGTCTAAACTGTTCTAACAATGGGAGCATTCCCATTGAAGTCAATGATTATGTTAACATATACCAAATTTGGTTTGATAACTAACGATTAAAAGATTGGAGTCAAGCTATTTCAGAGGAAACACAATGAAAAAAACTCAAGCGGGAGTCTAAACTTCACCTGCCTCTTGTGCCAACCCTGTTGAACTGGAGTAGCATTTCTAAGGACAAGGATATCAGTGCCCCCTGCCTGATACAATCCCTTGAAGGTTTCTTGCAGGAAATCAAGTCTAGCAATCTTTATTTAGAGAATGAAAACATAATTAACTCAAGGGACAAAGTAAAGCACAGAAATACCTGCAGGAACACAAATATGGACAAATGTTAGTATGAAATGTCATCTTCCCACTAGTCCTTCTAGTTTAGCTTTAGTGATGACAGTAATCTGCTTATAGCATGTACCTAACTGTGACTATGTTCTTTTAAATGTACTCACTTGTGGTCATACTGCCGTATACCTCTCTAAACAGAAGGGAAATGGATGCACGCTTACAAAAATTGTCTTTGACAACTTTAAATGGAGTGAATAATGAATCAGTCAGACTCAAAAGCCATAGCAGTCTCTCTTCATTCCCTAACCCTTTACTACACACTCCCTCTGTGATCTGAACATTAACTCTAGAGGCTATTGACTTAACATGATTCAGGGGTGGCTGGTTTGCATCAATATTTCTAAAATCCCTCTTATTATCTTGCATATGTCTAAGTTTGATAAGAAGAAAGAAGGATGAAGCTATTAATTATTCAGAATGACGGTTACCAAGAAGTATTTAAAACCAAATCACAATAAGTCAGAGTTTACATTTAAATCAGCTTAAACAAAAGACACAGTTTGAAAACAATTAGTAAATCTGACAAAATTAACTTTGACCTTACAATCTTTTATATGCCAACACAGCTTTTCTTCCAATGTCAATGTGCATGCATGTCTGTGCATGCAATTTCAGCAGTGCAGTAATTTCACAGCTAAGACCCATACTAAGATTTAACTCTCCAGTGAGAATTATGCTTCACTGTTCAGGAGCTCCCCCTGGGGGAAAGTGCTATTTCATTGCTCCCTTATGCTGAAAATCCATCTGTTCAGACAAACCAGATTACTGTTTCATTATTCTCATTATTTCTGGTAAGCAGACATCATCTCCCAGTCCAGCTTTTCCGTTACCCTTACTGTTCAACTCACAGAATAGTGTCTTTTTAGTTGGGTTTTTTTTTCCCAATTTCTCTTAGTCTTCCTCAAAAAAACCCCCATGTGGTGAAAATAGAAACTCTCTACCTTCCACCCAGCTTGGGAAAGGAGATTTCAGTAAACATACAGAAGACGTGCTGGTGAACATGTCAATTGGCTAATCCAGGAAGCAATTCCGTTTCCCCCTGAGTTTACCAGTCCAGCCATTGGCACACCCTTACAAGCTGGTTCTTGTTCTTTCCTCTTCCCGTCCAGACCATCCACAGCCTTCCCTGGTGAGATCAGTTTGCATGTCCTCCCTCTAAAAAGAGACAGTCTTTTCTGTAATCCAGCCAGACCCATCAGCACAGTTTTCATCCTGGCTGAGCCACCTCTGAGCAACAGGTGGGATCAGAGCTATCCTTCCTAAGTGATCCTGTGGCATGCCTATGGCAACTGCTGCCACAGAGCTGCCTTTAGGCTGGGATTGCTGAAGGAACAGCAACAATGTCTCTTTTGAGTATCATGATCTGTGGATCCTCCTAGGCAGTGACCTGTGCAGGCTTACACTGCCTCACTGTTGTTTCTGTTGAGATATTCCCTTTCTGACCCAATGTTTCATTTGTTCCTGCCTCATAGGCTTCATTTCTCATCACTGCCTCAACTGATAGAGGCTGGAAATGTAGTGTTCAGCTTTGGCTCACTAGGATCAAAATCTGTAAAGCTGGACCCCAGAGTTACCTGGTCCATCTTAGTTTTCTCTCATTGAGTTATTTCCTTGTCCAGCCACCAGGCAGAAAAATTAGAGAACTTGCTTGCATTTCAAGGTTCTCAGTTATTTGGTCTGTTGACTTCGGGAAGACACATATTTTTGCCTTCTGCGGTTCTGTGCAGCTATTTCATGGAATCATAGAATCACCAGGTTGGAAGAGACCCACCGGATCATTGAGTCCACCCATTCCTATCAAACACTAAACCATGCCCCTCAGCACCTCGTCCACCCGTGCCTGAAACACCTCCAGGGAAGGTGACTCAACCACCTCCCTTGGGCAGCCTGTTTGCATGTTTGCATGTTTCTGTGTCAGTTCTAAGTTCAAGGACTGGGTCCATGCCTAATGGTTTGTTTCCTAGTTGGGATGCCAAGGCCTGGGCAGAATAAGCACTGTCCTGGCAGTCTTCCATCTCTAGGCCAGTTTTCACAGTAAGGACACGTGAGGTGACAAGGCAGAAGGGCGCTAAGGTGAGCTCCCTTGTGGAGGAGATAGAGCCTGGATCCCTGGCTCTGCAGTGACACGCTTCAGCACACTATGTTTGACAAAGGCCAAAAGCTATGGATGAAGTATCTAGGCTTGCTCTTCTTACCGCTGTAGATAGCTGTTTTCTGCTGAGCTTCTGCTGTAGATATGCCACTTCCTCCATTTTGCTTTCTTATCATGCTCCTTTATTGTAAGCTACCAGTCAGACTCAAATAATCCTTTTTTTTTGTGAATCAGAATTATAGAATCATAGGATAGTTTGCATTGGAAAGGACCTTAAAGATAATCTACTTCCAAACTCCCTTCCATGGGCAGGGACATGTCCCACTAGATCAAGCTGCCCAAGGCCCTGTCCAAACTGGCCTTGAACACCTCCAGGGATGGGGCAGCCATGGCTTCCCTGGGCAACATGTTCCAGTGCCTCACCACTCTCATAGTGAAGAAATTCTTCCTTATGTCTAGTCTGAATCTGCCCCCCTCCGGTTTACACCCATTGCCCCTAGTCCTATCACTACAAGCCTTTGTAAACAACCAGCTTTCTTGTAGGCCTCCTAAAGGTGCTGGAAGGGTGCTAGAAGATCTTGTTGGAGCCTTTTCTTCTCCAGGCTGAACAACCCCAACTCTCTCAGCCTGTCCTTATAGGGAAGGTACTCCAGCCCTCTGATCATCCTTTTAGCTCTCCTCTGGACCCTTTCCAACAGCTCCATATGCTTCTTATGTTAAGGATTCCACAAATGGACACAATACTCCAGATGAGGTCTCACAAGAGAGGAATAGAGGGGCAGAATCACCCTACTCAACCTGCTGACGATGCTTCTTTTGATACAACCCAGGATACAGTTGGCCTTTTGGGCACACATTGCCAGCTCTTGTCGAGCTTCTTATTGATCAGCACCCCCAAGTCCTTCTCTACTGGGCCGCTTTCAATCACATCATCCCCCATCCTTGTACTGAAATCAGGGATTGATCCAGGTGTAGAGCCTTGCACTTGACCTTTTTGAACCTCATGAAGCTCTCAGAGGCCCACTTCTCCAGCCTGTCCATGTCCTTCTGGATGACATCCCATCCTTCTGGTGTGGCAACTACACCACTCAGCTTGATGTCATTGGCAAGCTTGCTAAGAGTGCACTCAATCTTGTTCTTCACTTCCCTTGCCAATTTCAGCTCCAGCTGTGCCTTGGCCTTCCTGACCTCATCCCTACACAACCAGGCAATGTCCCTATACATTTCCCAGGTTACCTGTCCCCGTTTGCACTGCCTGTGCAGTTCTCTCTTGTTCTTGAGTTTGACCAGCAGTCTTGATTCAGCGATGCTTGTTTCTTCCTCTTCCTGCCCGATTTCCTACATATGAGGACTGAGCGCTCTTGTGCCACATGGAATATTTGTCAGCTCTGTTCTGCTCCCTTGTCCCCCAGGACTATGTCCCAATGGGCTCATACCGAGTAACTATTGAAGATCTGGAAGTCTGCTTTCCTGAAATTTAGGGTCCTGACTATACTCCTCATCTGTCCCATAATCCTCAGGACCTTGAACTCCACCAGTGTGTGATCACTGCAGCCCAGGCTGCCTTCGATCCTGATATCACTGATGAATTCACTTGTATTACTGACCATAAGGTCCAGTATTATATCCTCTCGGGTGGGGGTCTCTATTAGCTGGATTAAGAAATTATCTTCAATACACTCCAGGAATCTCCTGGATTGCCTGCAGCTTGCCTTGCTGCTTTTCCAGCATATGTCAGGGTGGTTGAAGTCCCTGAGTAGGATGAGAGCTTGCGAGAGTGAAGCCTCCTGTAGCTGGAGGAAGAAGCCTTCATCAGTTGACTTTCCTTGATCAGGTGCCCTGTAGTACACCAACCACAAGGTTCCCATTGGTTCCTCGGTCTTTTATTCTGACCTATATGCTTTCAACCTGTTTGTGGCTAGTCTTCAATGACAGCTCTTCACATTCTATCCCTTTCCTGACACAGAAGGCAACGCCTCCACCTCTCCTTCCTGGTCTGTACATTCTGAACAGCCTGTAGCCTTCCCTTAGAAAGCTTTAGATGCTCAATCCTCTGATGCTCCTTCTGCCAGAACTAAAAGGCACTAAATGTGCTTTCAGCAGTTTTTTCCAAGGCATCACAGACTTAAATTCATTTTTTCTTATGCAGAAGAACCCACCACCCACCTTCCTAGGCTCTTACATTCTTTCCACACTGAAATGTGGAAATGCTCACTGGCATATGCCAGCTGAGCTGTCTGCCCCAGCCATCTGTCCCCAGCCATCTTTTTCAGCCTGCTCATAACATTTTGAGTGTACTGCTTGATCATCACTCCTCCTTGGATGTGGTGGTGATATTATAGCAGGTGTCTGGACCTATTTTGTCCATTTTTGACAAGTGAAAGTTAAACACCCCAGCTCCATTAGTCTGAGAACTTTATTTTTGGTACAGCATGTAATTTATGCAGTTCATGAGAACATGTTGCCAACTTTGATTTATAATTGCTTTAAAACCTGTCTTTTTAAAATATTGCTTTAGTCTTGCTGACACTATATTACCAGCCTCTTAAAAGAGAAAATGATCTTTCATGCAGGTTTTAAAAAAATCCAATGTACAGGCTGTTTTTGAAGTTTTAATATCAATTTAGAGGTTAACCTATAATGTAAAGTGAATTATACTTTGCTTTCAGTCCAAAATTACATTTATCCGTATGGTAATGGTCACTTACTAATGCTTTTGTTGAAAAGTACTATCCCTCTTGGCTCTATTTATCTTGAGAAGACAGCTCCAGAATATGGTCTTTCATTTGAAAAAAAAAAAAAAAGGTCACCCTTTATGTCAATAAAAATGATTTTGAGAACCTGAACCAAAGTACTATGGCTTGCCTTCCACAGCCTGCAGACAGCGTAAAACTATAGCCATACTGTGTGAACCACTTCATTCGTCTCTGCCTTTGCTTTTACTTGCTCATTTGTTATTTATTTACATGCTATAGACCAGACTCTTTCCTGTGCCAGAGCTCCACTCAGTGCAGTTTGGAGATGGGTCATAAGGAAGTCATTACAGCTCTCCCTTGTTTCATGACTGCTCCTGGCCTCTGCGCGATTTCTCCTGGCTGCCAGGCAGTCCTATGTTAGACCTCAAGAGAGGCTTTTAATGGCATATCAACATATCAATGTGACATAGGGACACCAAACCTGTGGCACACACTTCTTTTCCTGGCACATATAATTGTTAATAAAGTGGCCTGATCTTGTAAAGATCCTGACAGCTAAGTTTTTTGAGCCTTCATCATGCTTCATATTGTAAAGTATAGGCCATTTTTGTTGAAGATACTTAATCCAAATACAGATTCAGAATTATATGTAGACGTCTGTGATGGAAAATCTGTGTGTTCAGTGCTTGGTGTGACTGACGTGGAGGTTTTCAGGAACTCCTGTAATATAAATATCACTTGCAAATAAATGACATTGGAAGATCCTTCCCAAAATAAAAGGTTAAAAGTTATGGCAGGATGGGTACTACTGCTGGAAACCCTTTTTGCCTCCCTCTCACTTGGTAGTAAGTATCACTGCCCAGGCTTTTCCCATAAAACAGTGGGATGTGAGAAGAGTCTGGAGAGCAGCTGCTGCATCCTAAGCTCATCCTACCCACTTCAGGTACTCCAGAGAGGTGCCTCGTCACCATGGGTTCCTTCTGTAGTTGAAGGAGAAACATATCTCTTACCACTGTAGATCATCGCTTGCTTTAAAGGGAGCTGAAAACAATTTGGATCCAAACATATGGGTTATGGTGAAGTGCCTAAGGTTAAGTGAAAGGGCTTTTTAACTATTTATCTCCATGTCTGCATACTCTTAAGGAAAGATAATGATGAATTTCCCCCTGTGACTTCCTCTGTGAATTAACTTTAATGTTTATTGTCTTGCTTATTTATTGTCCAATAAATATTAAATTATTCTTGCGACACACCTGTTCAGTGACAGGACCTTTTGAACAGATAGGGAAATGGGGTCCTAGGAGGTAAAACTCATATGAGTTTCCACTCATCTTGTAGGCCTGGTGTGAAATACCTGAGTCCTCATTCTTCGGACTTTTTTTTTTTCTGTGACAGCAAAGTTCCCTCTTACTGAAATTGCTCATCCCACCTGTATCTAGACCTGAAGTGTCTCCTCAAGCAATGCTATGCTAGAGGCTAGGGCAAAAGCCACACGCTACCACAAAATGTATATAAAGCTAATTTCTTGGGGGTACTGTCCCTCAGTCACAAATAGCTCAGATAAGCCAAGGGACTGGAAAATTACTGAGTAATGGGGTAATTCACTGGCATGAAGATAGACAGATGCACATGGATACACATATGCACATGTACATAGCACTCACACACCAGTCTCATTTACTCAGAAATCCTTGCTAAAATACTACCATGTACAGAGGAATGTAGCTAAAGTTTCATGGACCACTTTCTAGCAATTTCTGCGTACTGTCTGCTTGATCAAGTTACAATTTTACGTGATTTTTTAAAAAATTTTGAGTAGGAAGGCATTCTCACTTCACATTGGAAAACCTCTGATATACCACTCTGAGACCAATATAGTTTGGCATGTGTCTGCTTTTTGAAGACTACTTTCACTCTTTATGCTTAAGCTATTTATGTTAACAGAGGAACAGAAAAAAACTTGTTGCTTTTTATTTTCCTTGTGGACTACTATTAGCAAAGGATGAGACAAGTGCCTTGCCAGTCGTTTTCAGAAATATTTAACTGAGTCAGTAGGAGAGTAAAGCTTAGTTCCCGTGGGTTCCACCTCAGCTGCTGAAGTCCCCTCCTCCTTTCTGCTGCTTCCCTCCTGATAGACACTTTCCTTTCTCCAGTACTTGCCTGCATCCTCCTCTCGATTTTATTCTGCACATCTACTCAGTTCAAATCACTCAGAGCTTCCTTTTCCTCCCCAGTTTCTTTGCTTAAATAGTCTTTGTGCATTGTGTCAGCCTGCTGCTCCCCTCACCTCCCTAACCAATTTTCTGTCCATTGAAACTTAGGATACATTTTGAGGTTCCTTGTCCAGTCTTCCCATGACAGTGACAGCCTGAGACACTGAGTGCCACCCTATGTATCTGGATCACACCTGCAGCTCAGGTCACAATGGCACGGAACAGCATTGCTGGGCAAGTTCCTGGTATTACTGGGCAAGGTTCATGGGTCAGCTGGTCTGTATATGTCTATTTTGCTGCGAAGAGGTCAAGAAAACTTAGTAAGAATGGATTTCTGAGAAAATTTTAGTGGCTAAAATCAAAGTCTCTATTCAGCACCCTTAGTCTGATTTTTCAAAGCAATAGAATCTGTTTAGATTTGCGTCAGAATAGAAAATGGTACGCAACTTATCAGCATGAAGGACCAATTCCCTACCAAGTCTGAAGTGCCTTCTGGAAAGCATGGGGGCATTTGAAGAAGTGGTTGCCAATATTAATGAAAAGAAAGAAAGAGTGAAACAATATGTTTTTTTCCCCTCAAGTGCCTGGCTCAGAAATGGCTGAAATATAACAAATAAAGATCAGCTTGAGGCATGCAATATAACAGCAGAGGCAGTTAAAGTCTGACAAGGCTGTAAGCAGTCAGAGACAGAGTTAGAGATACCAGGAATATTAACAGGGGATGCACAGCTTCACCTCTGATAACAGTAATGCTCCCCTTAAGGTCAGCAAACAGGTGGTCTGTCCCCACAGTGGACAGTAACTTCCATGTTTGTCTCAGTGTAGATAGTTGCTTGCTGCTGCATAGTGACAAGTGGCACAATGTCAGTGCCTGCCAGCTCACGGCTGTTGGGGATCAGTCAGGGCACTCCACCCAGAATGCGGCCACAGATTGCTTCTCCCCAGGCTTCCTCCCCAAGAATAATTGAGGAAATGTTATTAACAGCAGAAATTCAAAGAGAAGGAACTCTTAGTCTGTATCTTTCCATAAATACATAAATAATAAAAGGGGGACTAGGGAGACCATACAGTCCCTATTGGATGCAGAAGGAACAACAGTGACAGGGGATGAGGAAAAGGCTGAAGTACTTAATGCCTTCTTTGCCTCAGTCTTTAATTGTAAAGAAAGTTGTTCCCTCTGTGTACAAACTCAGGAGCTAGAGGAGCAAAATGGAGCTCCCATGATCCAAGAGGAGGTCGTCAGAGCCTTGCTAGCCTGACTATACACACACAAGTCTATGGGGCCAGATGGGATTCACCCGAGGGTATTGAAGGAGCTGGCAGATGTGCTGGCCAAACCCCTTTCCATCATCTTCCAACAGTCCTGGAAGACTGGGAAGGTTCCGCTGGACTGGAAGCTGGCTGATGTTGTACCCATCTACAAGAAGGGTCGCAGGGAGGATCCAGGGAACTACAGGCCTGTTAGTCTGACCTCAGTGCCAGGGAAAGTCATGGAACAGGTGATCTTGAGTGTTATCATGAAGCACGTGCAAGAGAACCGGGTGATCAGGCCCAGTCAACACGGGTTCACAAAAGGCAGGTCTTGCCAAACTAACCTGATCACCTTCTGTGACAAAGTGACTCGGCTGCTGGACGAGGGAAAGGCTGTGGATGTATCTTCCTGGACCTCAGTAAATCCTTTGACACAGTTTCTCACAGCATTCTGCTACGGAAACTGTCGGCCTCTGGCCTGGACAGGCGCACACTCTCCTGGGTGAAGAACTGGTTGGATGGCCGGGCCCAGAGAGTGGTGGGAAATAGAGTTAAATCCAGCTGGAGGCCAGTTACAAGTGGGGTTCCCAAGGGCTCAGTGCTGGATTCAGCCCTGTTCAATGTCTTTATCAATGACCTTGATGAAGGCATCGAGGGCTCCCTTAGCAAGTTTGCAGATGACACTAAACTGGGTGGAAGTGTGGATCTGCTGGAGGGTAGGGAGGCTCTGCAGAGGGATCTGAACAGGCTGGACCGCTGGGCAGAGTCCAATGGCATGAGGTTTAACATGGCCAAATGCCGAGTCCTGCACTTGGGGCACAACAACCCTGTGCAGCTGCAGACTGGGAGAAGCCTGGCTGGAAAGCTGCCAGGAGGAGAAGGACCTGGGGGTGTTGGTTGACAGCCGACTCAACATGAGCCAGCAGTGTGCCCAGGTGGCCAAGGAGGCCAATGGCATCCTGGCTTGTATCAGAAACGGCATGACCAGCAGGTCCAGGGAGGTTATTCTCCCCCTGTAGTCAGCACTGGTGAGACCGCTCCTCGAATCCTGTGTTCAGTTCTGGGCCCCTCACCACAAGAAGGATGTTGAGGCTCTGGAGCGAGTCCAGAGAAGAGCAACAAAGCTGGTGAAGGGGCTGGAGAACAGGCCTTATGAGGAACGACTGAGAGAGCTGGGGGTGTTTAGCCTGGAGAAGAAGAGGCTGAGAAGGAGGCCTCATTGCTCTCTATAACTACCTGAGGGGAGGTTGTGGAGAGGAGGGTGCTGGCCTCTTCTCCCAAGTGACAGGGGACAATACAAGAGGAAATGGCCTCAAGCTCCGCCAGGGGAGATTTAGGCTGGACATTAGGAAAAAAAATTCACAGAAAGAGTCATTGGGCACTGGAACAGGCTGCCCAGGGAGGTGGTTGATTCACCTTCCCTGGAGGTGTTTAAGGCACAGGTGGACGAGGTGCTGAGGGGCATGGTTTAGTGTTTGATAGGAATGGTTGGACTCAATGATCCGGTGGGTCTCTTCCAACCTGGTTGTTCTGTGATTCTGTGATTCACAAGGACACCCTAGGATCCAAAAAAATCTAAGTATCCTCACTGCTGTAGGATTTCTGAATTTAAAGTCCAATAGGAAAAGTGCATCTCATCTTGGGACGAAACTGGGAACCATGCCAGAGGCAATGTCCCTAAGCTGTCTCACAGCTTGACATTAGATCAGTAATCAAAACTTATGTTCAGTACTTCCACCTTATTTCAGCTTTCTCACCTGGATCCCTATTTCTATGTCCAAAGAATAGAAATGAGCTCCTCCAGAGGGTCACTCAACCCAAATAAGGAAAGCAAAGAAGTGAATCTCTCAGGCCAGAACAAGCAGTCTCACCTTACCTGCCACAGAGATAAAAGACAGGTACATTTCTTTTTGTTCTGACATTTATTTCACAAAGTTCAGAAAGAGAACTGAATTCAAAAGTGTTTCTCAGACTTACTCTTTCTGAAGGATATATCTGTACCTAGCAGAGCTCCTGCTTCATGCCACAGAATGTGTACTCCTCTCTACCAGCACTGCTCCACTGATCATACCAGTCCCAAACTGCTGGGTGATCCTGCCGGTATCATTAATATTTCTGAAGAACTGGTTCCTAAGGTGAGAGAGAAACAGATTTGTTGCCTGGGGCAGCTCGTAGGTTGTAAATCATGCAGCAACCACATGTAAATGCTTTATAGAGCTTTTAATGAATTGTGTCCCATAGGTGAAAGCCAACAGCAATATTAGAAATGGTGTTTGTTTTATAGCCTAGAAACTGCATTTTAAATGCTAGTATAGGTTTATATGACAGTTCTATTAAATATAAAATAGATCCATTACAAAAAAAGCCCTTTACATCTGTTTTTATCTGTGTCTAAACGGCATGCCCAGCTCTGCAATTCTTCAAATGAGACATTTTTAGAACTTTATTTATGTTACAGCCATAACAAACTAGCAACTAGAAAACTATAATGGGCACAAACGGCTAATAAAAGTGAGATTGTTGAAAAATACTTCTTAATAGCAATTTACAAAAGATCCTGATAAAACAGAACTGAGGCTCTGTTTCCCTGGATGCTTGCCACTGCTGTAATCACAGCCATTTGGCAGCAGGTACTCCCCCTCTTCCATCTTCTGTGACCATTTCCCTCTGAGTATTCTAAAAACCAAGTACCCTGAAGTTATTCCCCTGCCCTGCCATTAGTCACTTGGTGCCTACTGATCCAGAGACACCTGTAGGAAGTTCCATTTTCTCCCCTCCCACAGTGCACTGGGTGACCCGAAGGAAGAGTCATCTCAAGGGCTTTATCACTCTCTTGTCAGGGAGCAGAGCAGCAAGGCAGGTTCTGTCTCAGATGTGCGGAGGGTGCCCCGTTTCCTAATAAAACCTGCATCACTTCTCTGAGGAACCAATCTGTTTACACAAGCAGGCTGAAATGAGCAGGTCAACAGCTCCCCAGGAGAAAGATCAGCTGTTGAACTCGTTTCTTCTGCAGGACAAGTTTTGTGATATTTTGACAATGTCCATGTAACATCAGGGGAAAACTTCCTACCACCCAAGGAAAAGAAGTCTTCTTCCAGACATGCACTTGTCTGCATCAGATCTACTCAGTACCCAAGGGAGGCAAGGGTAAGGCAGTATGTTCAAGTAAAGGTCAAAGTCCTCAGTCTGATCTAATTGTAGATAGTGATGAACATCCTTGGATATAAATGTATGTCTTAACCAGTTGAACATTACATCTACCTAAGGTGGAAAAGTTCCAGCCAATGAGTTTTTAAAGCCCATGGAAAACAACCAATTTTAGAAAAAACTTGAAGGTGTTTGGTAACAAATCAGCAGGGGCTGAAAACACTCTATAGTGTGTTGGAAAGAAGATGGTGATATTGAGGGAAAAACTTACATCATAGTGTCACTTAAGACATGCATCCAAAGCTGTGTGCTGATGACATTGCTTTAGGCTAATAGAGTGAGAGGTAGTCAGAGCTCGATGAAAAGTAAGATTTAAAACTATGTGGGAAGCCACTTACCCAGCCTCCCCAAGAAGGCTGCCAGAAGCACTAGAAATAGCACCCACATGCCAGGAATGTCAACCCAGCTCCCTCTTGACTGGACTTGCAGATTTCTGCAGTTTTACACTCTTAATTCATTCATCATGCTTTCTCCTAGTTCACTTTGCAATAAAGGCTATACATTATGTCCTTACAAATTCTTTTTCTACACAAAATAGATTTAGCAGTACAACTTGAACCATCTGAGACTGTTGTTATGTGTGAAGTAGAACGTATAGAGGTTAAAAAAAAAGAGCTTTAGTAATACAGGTACAGGTGTACAGGTAGAGATTCAGGTACACATACAGAT
This sequence comes from Clamator glandarius, assembly GCA_033459285.1. Taxonomy (NCBI): domain Eukaryota; kingdom Metazoa; phylum Chordata; class Aves; order Cuculiformes; family Cuculidae; genus Clamator; species Clamator glandarius. The sequence goes on from JAUNZM010000294.1 coordinate 1,772,624, forward strand.
TAATGTATAAATGCAAGTGATAGCTATTTGGTGCACTGTGAGGCTGTATGGGTGCTGGGATCTGCAAATGCATGATTCATTGCAGCTTTGTGGCTGTCAGCATAAAGTTAGCCTTCAGATAGACTGCTATTGGCTTTTGCACTACAAAGAAAAATTTTGATCAAAGACTAAACAAAGGTGGAAAAAAAAATCTATCAAACTCCAAACAAAATGATGGCAGCAAAAGTGGCAGGAAAAGAAGAGGCAGCATCCGTTCAAGACAAAGGCTAGTCACAGCACACGGATTAGCCTGGCACATGGGTAACAGGGCTACCACTGTAAATGCAGTCAAATGTTTCATCCTTTCTTTTCTTTTTTTTCATTCTGAGAGAATAAAGGGAAATAAAAAAAGTATTTTGCCTGTAAAAATTTTAGCTAACATGAACGTTAGTCTAGTTTCATAGCCTGTTAATTCATCTAGTAACATAGGATGTTTTTTTGAACTGATCCTAAGGGAATTAGCAAAACAGAAAGAGTAAGCAAAACCTGTGTTGCTTTATTCTCAGGGGCAGTCAATAAGAATATTTGTGTGAGCAAGACAAGTAAGATCTGACCCAAATAAAATACATTTGGCAAATTCATATAAACCGGAAAGTCAGTAGCAGCTATTGAGAAATCATAGTCATATTTTCAAGTTGTCCTGCTGAGGATTGCCTTTAACCACATTCCCCTCCTCTTTCTCTCTCCCTCTTTTCTGAGACTTTTGTCCCAAGTACTTAATTGTGAGTAAAATATTTGTACTGGGAAGACATCAAAGACACTGATTTTAGAAATTCAGTTTTATATAATGCAAGACCCTTGAACTTTAGAGAAAGTTCATTTCATCAACTATCACTAATCATCTGTGAGTCTGGTGCTCTACCAACTAAAACATAGTATTATGAATAATGGATTTTCCCCACATCTGAAGCATAAGAATAATTACAAATATGAACACAAGCAATGATCATACTTTTTTTGTGATTCTATTTTCTAATTTGGCAATGAATTGCAGAAATAAACAGATACTTTTTCTTTAAAAACAAATAGGTAGTCTGTAATGCCAAAAAGTGTAAAATAAGTAGTGGGGCATGGTGGGGTGGAGGATGTGTGTAGGGAGTGGGGATATGAGCAAAGCACCCACTACCAGAAAAGAAAGGCCCTCCACTCCTACATCTCTGGCATCAGAGATGTTAAAGCTTTAGGGAATGAGTCTTTCATGTGATGGCAACATTTTTCACTTTTACCTGAAGGTGTGATTCCAAGATGGGAGATTCTGGCTGAGCTGGGATTCACTGTGATCTTACTGCCTCCAACAATTCAAAACAGCCACTCGGTAATAGGGAAAGGAGGTACTTTTGGAAACCTTTATCCTTGTCAGAGATGAGCTTCCCTCCTCCTTTTCCAGCAGAAGAAACAGATATTACCACTTTTTGCAAATGCCATGCATTCATACAGAGTGTGATAAAATCTGCTGATAAAATTGCATTTAGGACAAGAGCAGTCAGGGCCAATATCTCTCAAAACAGATAGAATGGAGACTATCAAACACAATCTAAAAACTAATAGAGGCATATGCTTTATTTAATGAAAGGACAGTTATACAAGACTTCTGAAAGAGGAAGAGCAGTGATTTAAAATACAACTTTGATCAGATTCTGGAGTTATATTTTCTATTTGTAAAGAGTAATCTCTTTCTTGGATGACAGAAATAAAAGACATCAATAGTGAAAGAAGGAAGATGAGTCAATACTGCAGAAAGGAGCATATTTCTCAGCTCTCACCTATGACAAGCTGGTTTTCAAATGAAAACCAAATGACAGCTGCTCCTAGAGGTATAAAGACATAATCCACAGTAAAATCAAAGGAAGACTCATATATCTGCTGGACATACCTCATACACATCAGAAATTAATGGCAAAATTAGATACTCACTATTCTGAGAAACTACACTCTGCACTTTGCATTCATCTCCCATCTCAGAATCGTGCGATATTGTTTTCCTGATCAGCTCTGGGGCATATGATTGGTTATCTTCTACAATCTGAGAGATCTCTGTTATGAAATCCCAGCTCAAAGTAAGAGCTATAAGTGAGTGATTGTCTAATAACATTCTGGCTCTGTTTTGTAATGCTTTTCCATTCTGAAGGTATTCATGTATGATGCACATCAATATTTTCAATGTTTTCCAGTATGTGAATCCCTGAAAGTTTTCCCATGGAAAAACAGATACCTGCATAGGCAATTTAAACTATTCCCGTTTGACCTGAGATTTGCTTTTTGTAGCTGCCTTTTGCAGATCCCACAGTAACCTTCTTTCCCATGGATATTCAAAACTTTTTGACCTCATGCTAGAACTCCGGTCTTGCATTGGAAATAAACAAGCTTCAAAAGACTTAGACTGTATTTATTTAAGCACTATGTATCTGAATATATTCCATAACCTTTTGTGTCTGAAGTTTTTGAGGATATAATAAGTTGTCACTTTTTAATTGGCTAACAAACATTAGGGAAAAAGATACCAGTCTTCTTTTCCTTTTAAACTACAAAATACAGTAAAAAATATTTCTCTGCACTTGCAGATCATGGAAGGTTGCACAAACTGAATTATGCTATCTTGCACTTCAGAATGGCTTCCAGTTGTATTATTTTTAGAAACCAGAAGTAAAATGGGAAGAATATTATCATACGTATACACTGATTTAGACAAACTCTCCTCCCCTTTTCAAGTTTTTTGAAAAGAGTTAGACATGTAGATCTTAGGCTAAGCATTAAGAGGATTAAGAATTAATCCAGGCCATTCTCAGATTTCTCTTCAAAAATAAGAATGAGCAGATCAGAGTGAATTTTTTTCCTAAACACTTAAAAGGGATGCCAGTTATAACCAGTGCATGTGATACAGAATGAAAAAAATCAGTGAGCAACAAGGTATCTCTAAGTTCTTCGTTCTTCAGAAACTGCACTTACATTGAAAATATATAAACATATATTGTGTTTATACAGTCAAATGACTTTTCTCCTGTGAGATCATGGCTTATTTAAGGTCAAGAAGAAGTTATTACTGAAAGAAAAAAGCATCTCAACAAGAGCAAATATCTTTATGCAGCTGAGACTAGATTTCAGCTCTCCTGATTCAAAGCCACGCTTTTTAACTTCTAGGTTGTACCAAATGCGTGAATTAATCATACTGAGGCACTGTAACAAGATGAAATCACAAAAGCTGTGCTACACAGGTGTTCCTACGGTGCATTTCAGGGATGGGCCTTTAGACATGCAAATTTAATTCCTATAATCAACCTGTCTGAAAGACCTGACTTTTTCACAGGAACACAAATAAGCTTCCTTACAGGTGTCTAGTAGCAGTATTACTTTTCTAGGTCTGATGATATTTCTAAAATTCCAGCTTAGTTTTCTGTTTGCTTATAGCTGAACATCATAATGCAAAATTGTTTGTATGGATATGATTTGAGGATATAAGAGTGCTTATTTGCTCTTGCTTCTATGCATTTTGCCTTTGTCAAATCTTTCACGGCTATTTGTCTTTTACATAATCCAGCCAGATGCTCCACCACTGTTCCTGAAGAGTAACTGTGCCACCAGGCGAGGCTTACAGTGTGCCTGACCATGCCGACATTACCAGCACCTCCCTCTTCTCACCACTCCACTTTTTCACTAATGGTTAAAAAAAAAAAAAAAAAAAAAGGAGGGAAGAAATATAAGAGCCTTGGTAAGTAACTGGGGAAATTAATAGATATCTGAACTGTTACCTCTCCTCCCAAAAGACTCAAACTAAGCCACTCATTGATCTGGGAGGAACTCATTAAAAAGCCAAAACCAAGCCCAACAAATCATGGAAAACATCTGCAAGTGACTTCAGCTGAAATACGTGATGGGAGAGTTTTCTATGTCCCAGATAGCCCTAAATTCAGCTTTCACCAAAAGCAAAGATTGCTCCTGGGTGAAGATCTCTACCTCTTCTTCAATGACTTCAAGCATCAGGGATTCAGGGCTCATGCATTAAGGTGTCATTCTCACCGCATGCAAAAAGACCCTGCTATCTCGTGGGTCCCTGAGGAGTACTGTCTCAAGAGCATATACCTGCTTTCCATGAGTATTTTTAGAGCTGCAGAAAGAAATGTTGAAGGTAAGATTCTGTGTACAGAGAATGATTATATTCCAATAATCACTTCAAAGAGAATGGGAGGTAGGCATGTTTCTAATTTCTATACAAAAACAAAGGAAGTAATTTCCTTCAAGGTTTTTTATTTGTTTTTCAAATTGCACAGTGCTCAACTTTTAAAATAATAATCATTCTTGACAGCCATTTAATAATTGTTAGTGATCTATAGCTTTATTATAAAGTACTCATCTAATGATGTATTTCCTTTACCCTAAGGGCCAAGTACAAAGCAAGGAAATTATCTCGGTGATACTTTTAATAACTTCCTGTGGGACTGCAAACTCTGGCTGAAGCTGTCTCTGCAAAAGAGTTAATCATGTAATTTCACAGATTAGACAACACAGGGTTACTAATAAGAAACTTCAGTTCAGTGATAAACTCTTTTTTTTTCCAAGAATATTTTGAGAGGCCTGTAACCTTTGGCTGACACCCAATGAGGCTATTAGTTTAACCATGGGATGCACTACCAAATGTACAAGAGTCAGCAGAACTTGTCTTTCTGAAAATTGCTCATAACCCTCTGTGAAGAAGCTTTTGAAAACCCAGAAGGGATAGACGGAAGGGAAAAATCAGGCAAAAAGGGGCTGACTTATTGGCTTCTGATAATTGGCATGGCTTCAGCTTCCAGTTTCTTTTCAACAACGTCTGCTTGCTATAGCAACCCCGGATCCCATTTAAATGTCATGCTGCCCTCTGTTCTATAAACATGTATCATCCATCACTAAATATTTAGATCTGAATTGTTGGAGCTGAGTTCTGTGCCAGGGGTAAGGGGATTAATTCCTTTCAAGGCCCTCACATGATGGATTTTTCACTGAAGTAAACATCCGAGAAGAGCTCACACTATGGCCATAAAATATATAAATAAAGTTTAAAGTTTAATTAAGTCAACATTATTTAAAGTGGTTGTCATATTTTATGGTGAACTCTTTGTGTTTATTTTGTATGACTCCTCATAAATAGTCTCTCCCCTTCAGACAAAAGGCATGGCTGGGTTAAAGTTAAGGGTCCCATGTGTGGTACGGGAAGGAGGATCTCCTGGGCTCAGGGGATCCGAAACATGCCGTATCGGGCCTTCTGCTATCTTGTGTCTTCCTAATGAGCTGAGATGTTATGCAGACACAGGAAAAGCATGGTGGAGTTTACAACAGATGTGACACGGGAAAGTCCTTTGAGTGGCTATCTGGGTTCAGCAGAGGGAGGGCCTCATCCTGCCTGATCCAAAGGCCACTGATGGACAGACAGCGAGGAAGGAGACAGGGCTCAGAGGGGGATCTTGGGAGGGGTAGTCCCTCCTACTACCACCAGAAAGGGGATTGCACCAAGCACTGTGAGAGTGCTGGCATTGTTCCTATTCTTCTCCTACCCTTCCTGCTCCTTAAGTGAGTCCCCCAATACAACAAGGTATACATTCAAGAGGAAAGTGATAAGATATGTGGTCTAATCCTTTGGAACAGCAAGAGTAATTTTAAAAGTGAAAGGAAATAAGAGGAGAGAAATAATAAAAATGATTGCTAATTGATGTTTTCCTGTAGGGAGGTCTTGTAGTGCCCAGATAAGGACTTCTGGATAGTTAACTAATCACAGAAAGGGTGAACGAAATGCTAGAGCATTCCCAATGCCAAGCCTAGGGAAAATTTGCATTCAAGTTCTGCACTCCCTCAGCTGCTGTGGGCAGCTTTTGCCTGTGTTGACTGCCACCACTCCACATCTGTACATCGTAAGGGTGTTACATCTCCATTAAGGGGCCTTTTATTAGGTCAGAAACAAAACTGTTGTGAGCTGCTCATATCCTTGAGGAACATGTGCTGTGTAATACTGAGACATCTCTATTTCTGTTTCTTACCAATAAAACCTTGTTTAACATGCCACAACTGAAAGTTCCTGAAGCAGTGTTGGTGTTTTACACTGTCATACAATGCTCACACCACAAATTTCCAATCTCTGTCAACAGTCACCTATATCTGCTATTGTGCTTCAAACACTGAAGCAAGAGAAGAGCTTATTCCCCCTTTTGGTTCCAATTAGTCCTCTCTGAACATCTTTTTCTGCAAATACATGAGTCATGCCAGAAAAAATGCAGGTGAACTTTATTCCTGTACCTATCCATGCTCATTCATCCTGTGTCTATCATAAGGTAAATACGTATATATGTATGCATGTCCGTGTGTCTAGACACATGCACACATTTTGATGATGCTGAGACATCCATGCTTAATCTATGAGCATGGACACTCTCGTTCTAATTCAGAAGCACAGGTAATGCAATCAGTTCATGAGGGGAAATGCAAAGCATGCTTTGTCCAGACAGGACACATACGGAAACACAGACCAGACTTAACTGAATTTACCAGACAGTAAATGCTTTTTCTAGCAAATGAAGCCACAAACAGCCATGTGATGAAAGATCCCTCTGCTTTCATTCTGTATCAGTACTGATTATGTTCCTCAAAATCTTTAGCATTCGGTAAAGTGATCATGCTGAAGGTAGTATTAAATTTGATGAGGTCTTAATCTACATGACAGGTTAAAAGCTATGAGGGTTTCTAAGGTTCTATGTGGTATAAATGGAGTGCAAGCTAATATTGTTAGATAAGATAGAAAGAGGCCCAGCTGAAGGGAAAGCATTTCTCTACAGGCACTGGGCTTTGGTTAGAACTGAAACTGTTGAAAATAAAAAGTCATAAAGAAATCAAGAAACAGAAAGACACAAAGAGAGAAGGGGAGAAAGCAAGCAAGAAAGGGAGCAAGTAAAAGGTGAAAGACACAGCGAGACAGAGAGAGAGAAACTAAGAAAGAAAGAGAGAATGAAAGAAAGAAAGAAACTAAGAAAAAGGAAGGAAGGAAGGAAGGAAGGAAGGAAGGAAGGAAGGAAGGAAGGAAGGAAGGAAGGAAGGAAGGAAGGAAGGAAGGAAGGAAGGAAGGAAGGAAGGAAGGAAGGAAGGAAGGAAGAGAAAAGAAAGAAAACAAGAAAGAGAAAAAGAAAGAGAAAGAGAGAAGTTCAAAGTACAAAAAGAACAGCTCCACCATTCCAGAAAAAAAGAGAACAGTTTTGAAAAAAAATATAGAGAGAAAACTACTATTTGAACTTCATTTACAAGCAGTAAAGAATCGTCAAAAAACAGTTAAGGAGTTACCCCTAAAGAGGGTTAATGGTGGTCAAAAGTCACCAGTGCTTTTAATGGCATGGAGTGAAATTCAGCTTGTGCAAAGAGCTAACTGTTAGTTTGTTTATCTCGCTCTGTCCTCTCTGTTTGCCAGCCAGCAATATCTGCTCATGGGGTCTGAGACTTCCTTTCTGATCTGTCAAAACTGGGAAATGGGAGACAGATTTGATTGCACCACTATTTCTCACGCCAAACAAGTATTGCTGTGTGCAATTGCATTCATGTCTCATAACAACCTGTTTTGTGCTTGACTCAAGGGGTGTCCTGCCTGCAGGAGCACAAAGTCACCACCCTGGGGCTCAGACACTGGCAAAGCCCCAAAGAAAGAACGAAGCAGGACTGGCATATGGGCATCCTTCCCGATGCAGGGAAGGACTTAAGATTCCAAGCCACTGACTGCACTTCTGACAAGCTGTGTTTTACTCTGTCATGCTGCCTTCCAACAGCCAGTCAAATGAGCCGTCCATAATATCCACTATTAGTGCTAAATTCCCATCTTCCTAACTCATTCCCTCACCTAAGTTGACAGGTGCTTTGGCAAACAGCACAGCAGAAGCATGGTGTTCCTCTTGCTGTTCATCTTAAGTACATGAATGTAAAAAGTTTGTCACTTAGTTTATATCCCCAAATACCTTGAAAACTGAGTGCTTAATGAAGTATTAATTCCATTCTGGAAATACTAGAGGTGGGAAGCAAATATATCAAAAGTTATTGATAAAGAGAAAAAAAATACACGTTTTCTAATTAAAACTTAACCCAAGTACCATTTCATTACTATTTTTTTTGTGAAGGTGGGTTGAATTTATAAAAAAACAAATATCCTATCTCATGACCTTTGTCAATGAGTCAAACATTTTCCCACTACACCTTTTGTGGCAGGTGATGGATAAGCAAATGCCTTGTTCAATCAAAAACAACAGTGTCCATCAAGAGGACAATCCCCTGGGAGGGAAAAGTTCAAGTTATTGCTTTTCCTGATAGGAACACAAAGCTGCCAGATGGGGAAGTGATGATTAGTCAGCCTCTTTGCCCAATTGATGCTGAATTTATAGAATTGTGTGAAATAGCTCCAGTGAGGGAGACTGATGATGACTTATCCTAGTCAAAAGATTCATCAGGGATCGGGAGAGAAAGGAGTAGGTTTGGGAAAGCAGAAATATGAACATTAGCTCTCAGTTTGGCTTAAGTGCTAGTTGGCTGTGTTGTGGACATTAGCTTTCTCTTTTAATTTGACAAGAAATGTGATCATTGTCAAACAGGCTATATATATTCATGCTGAAATGTTTATTTTTGACAAATCAACAGTTTCTGACAACAAAGTAAAACAAAAAAAAAACCAACACAATTTCACAGGCAAATTCTTGAACAGTCCCAGCAGTCAATACTCCCAGAATTGCCTTTAAACAGCCAAATCATCCCCACAAGCATGAATGTGCAGTTCCAGCTACTTTAATGGAATTTGCGTGTGTATATCAAGGGGTAGAATTTGGCTCTCGGTCCAAAACACGTTGAGTACTTTTTAAAATGAAATTCATTTGGCAGTGATGTAAGTCTTGCAGTTTCCCTGTTTCGTCTATGTAAGATTCCTGTTTTATAAATTGGACTGAATACATGAAAAGTATTTATAATTAGCTTTTATAGCAGTATGCAACTGTCTAATAAGCCAGTCAAGAACATCTGGTTGATTGGACTCAATGATCCATGAGGTCTTTTCCAGCCCGGTGATTCTATGATTCTATGATCTCAGTTAATTGACGCTTACCAAACTAGTTATCCTTCAGCTGTAATCCTTTTATTACAGTAAATATTATGTTGATTCTATATAGTCAGTTCTTTTCTGGTTTCACTGCCTTCATGCCAAGGGAATTCCAGTGATTTCAGTAAAGGTACCCTGGCATGCCACTGATACAGCAAAATAGTAAATCAAACTGTAGAAGAAATTCTATTCCATTGAATAAAGTGGAAATTTTGCCATTGATTTCAAGGAAGACACATTTTCACTGTAGCTCTACAAAATAATAACAACTTTTCTTTGTGAGTGTGTAAAATAAATCTCTCTCCTACAATGACCAGATATGCACAGTATAATTATTCCTTCATTTCTGCATACAGAGAAAAATCAAAGAACTTCTAATCTTGATTTTTGTTTTAGTTCTCACTGCTAAGCGTACTTTGGGCTACAAATACTTCTAGAGAAATCATTCAAAAAGGTATAAAGAAGATAGCTTGAACATAAGCCTTATCTAAGGCATCCTGAAATCAAATTTTGGTGTAGCTGACCTAGATATTTCTTCATGAGGAGTGTGAAAATAAACAGTGACATAAAATGTTTGGGTTTTACTTGTTTTTTTGGCAAACAACCTGCCCTGGTTCACCTCTCACTTAATTGTATAAGTGCTACAAGCAATAAAGTCAGATCTCATCATCTGGAAATAACAGAACGAAAAAATACTGTGGAAATTGTAATGGGGTCTTGACCATGAGAAAGCAAGCTTGCAGATTATTGGTTGAAGTATTTCTGGTAGGGACTGGCCTTTTCCAAGATAGTGGCAGGAGATTCTCCGGCGTACTTTGAACCCGACTTTTTTTTGACTACCTGTGACCAGACTCACATGCAGCAAAAAAGAGCGGAGATTAGCTCATGAAGTGTTTAAAAAATAAAAGCAGGTTTAACAAAGAACCCACTGAAGACCCTATCTTAGAAGAAGAGACCAGAAAAGCTTGGCATGGTTCAGCAATACAATGAAACCTGAGGAAGGACGAGGTTTTCTTCCACAGATGCACTAAGGAAGAAGAGAGGCAAAGTTACTAACAATAAGAGAATTTTAATCAGATAGAAAATGCTGTTACAAGGAGAAATATCTATAAACAGTCCAGGAATTAACTTAGGCTTCAAGGCAGAAGGTGTTTTCTGGGTCAGGTTTCCATGAAGGCAGCAGATAAAAATGGGAAGGTTCAAGGTGGAGCCTGGTAGGTGTATGCACTGGCTATAGTAGATACTTCTTATTAGAACAGGGAACCATTCTGCAACACAGAACCATCCTCTTAGTCTCAAACTCCTCTGCTCTAAATCAGGAGTAGTTCAGCTGCAGAGCCTGTTTCACAAAGCTGGTAAAGAGGAAGAGTGTATCATTATCTCCTCTATGAAAAAATCACTTTGCTCTGATATCTGGGTAGCCTTAGAAAACTGTCTGCCACCAGAGGGGTGAGCAATTCCTAAGGAAACAGGTATGTCCTACCCGCATGTGTGCTCCACTCCTCTCTGTATCTGGAATGCCTCATATAAAAAGTGTTGACAGATCCAGTAGGGATTTTACAAGAGATTGCCATTCATATTCCACAAGGACCAGAAGATCCACATGGGAATATTTAATATAAACAGTAATAGTTTCCCACATCTTTGTTTAGAGAATAGCCTGAGGATTTCTAAACTTTAGGATCATATTCATTCCAGAAGAATGGTTTCACTTATAGCCATATAAATCTCTCCTTTTCTTAAATGATGATTTTCTGTGTGTATCTAAATATTTAAATGCAACATACAGGTAATAAGAATGCAATAGGTAGTACAGGTAACTGTCACCTCATCTAGATTCCTTTTAGAGTGAAAGACCTTTACCTGCAGGGATGTTAGCTACTATAGCAAGAGACCTGCCAGACATCCAGGAAGCACAGTGTTTTGGGTTTTTTTAACAAAAAAAATTAAATAAAGAGTTCCCTGAGATTTCAAGATTTGACTTGCAGAGAAATCCAAGGCTGAAAAACTAAAGCCCCACTTCCATCAGGACTAAACTAGCCACATCAGGACTGCTAGCCACAATCTGATACAGCATGTGCAACCTCCCTTGGAATTATCATATGTAGAGGAAGGGAAGAAAAGCTTTTCGTTAAGAGATAATAATAAAGTATTGCTAATTTCTATAATTTGTGCATCAGACTTACAGATGCATATGAGACTAGAATACCTTTTTTGTTTTCTATTTGTCTGCTGATTTCTGAGACTTTAATGCTCATGTGTCAGCACTTCTCCACAGCCATGTGGGTTTGAAAGCACTAGAAATGAACAGTTAGTGGAGAGTGGAGTGCTGCATACCAGCTACTCATGAATCGTTTCCCCACTCACACATATCTGTATTCTGAGTTTTTATTTTCATATCTACGCACTCTGGATAAGTTTAAGCAATTCTGATGCTTTCTCCTGGCACATTGGTTGAATATGTGTGTCCTGTTGTGTTCCTGGAAATAGAGAGGATGAATGAAAGAAGTTCATAAGTCACTGCAAAAAGCAGTGCCTGTTCTTTCACAGGTATAGTTAATTCTTTTTCAGAAAATAATTGGTACCTCGAGTTAACAGTAGGAAATTTTGCTAAAATTTCCAGCTCATGAGCTCTGAAGAGTGTATGAACTCAGGGAAAATTTCAGACAGAATTGATACATCATAACTTTAACACCTGGCAGGGTACTTCTAACACATAGTGTTCCTTGCATTCATTTATAATTCTTTCAAGAAATTAATAATGTCGTAAACTGTGCTACCACTGATTCTTCTGAAGTGGGTAGCATGCATGGCACCATCCAGTTTAAGAGACAAAGTCAGGAGAAGAGTCAAACACTCTTCTGTTTGTACCTCATGAAACTATGACAAAAATAAAGGGGGATCATTTGTTTGTAAGAGTTAGGGAGAAGGATTTCTTATATGCTTGTTGACTGCTACATATTCTTTCTGGGAGTTCATAGAAAAACACTGTCATCTCTGTGTCTGCAGATTAAGTTTACTGCTACTGGGCTCAAGTTTCTGATGTCAGAAGGTAAGGAGCAGAGATGTTTGGATGTAAAGAGCCTCTTCCACTTTCCAGGTAAACTACAGAAGATGAAATCACTTCCTTCTTTTCTACAGAATTTATACACTATATTCCCTTTGGATAGACACACAAAGGGAAAGGATCTCAGGATGACCAGTGTCTTCCCTCACCAAAGCAGTCACTGAGGAGAACTAAATTTAAGTAGGTTGTGCTACTTAATGTTAAGCAGTAATTCATTCTTCACAAACAAGGCATCAGTTTTTGTAAAAAAGGATTCTTTACATGAAGAGGAACAGAAATTCTCTCTTGAGATTTTGTACAAAGGATGCATTGATATGATTTATGCATTTCTTGGAATTCATTAAAAAGCAGAATAATATTGTTTTGTTGTACTCTCTAAGAACTGGAAAGAAAAGACCAGCAAGTAATCTAAGTCTATCTAGCTTGATGTTTAGACTTATTATACAATGTCAGAGTTGTGGGGGGAAAGAATTAAATTCCAGTTCATTAATACTTACTTTTTTAGTAATCAAATGTCTTATTGGTGCCAAAGGCAAAAAGCCAAGATACAATAAAGCGTTCACCAATGGGGCTTCTTTGTAAATATTGGTCAGTATCAGAAATAACTAATGTCAAACTTCCTTTACGAAGTGAATCACAGCGAATATAATCTGTTGTTGTACTTGTTTCATGATCTGAAACTGTGGTTTAATTGTAGTTTGTAATGGATAAAGTACCTGTGTATTCAAGACTTCTTTCTCTTGATCATGTGCTTGATAAAAGTTTTCATAACCAGGCTTAGCTAGTTTGTTTGGTTTTATCCTTCCCATCTGCAGCCTATCTCCTTAGAGTCCTCTCTGGACTTTTACTCCAAGCACACTAGTATTTATGGTGTGCCCTAAAGGACAGCGCCCCTTAAAAACTTATTCATAAAAGTTAGTACAATCCTCAAGTACAATAAGTTCAAAAGAAAAACAGTCTGGAAACAAGCTTTCAGATGAATGCTTTAAAGTCATTATCTGAGGTAAAATGGCAATCTCTAATGAGACATTTGTAATTTAATTGTGTCATGGAGAGACTATAAATTTCCCCCAGAGCCCACATCCAAGTTGTTTTTATAATGAAGATAAAGTAACATGCATACCAAAAATCTTTTGAATACACTGTAACTTCTTCCAGAAAGATAAAGAGAGTTTTTATCCTATTTGTGTCACTACACTCAATTGCATAACAGAGCTTACAACAAGTAGGACAGAGGGCAAGAGTTGTAATATAACCATTTAATACCATATAATTCTTAACATTCTCTTTTAATCACATGATAATATTCTGGGGAAGGGTTCATATTAGTAAAAGAAAAGAAGAAAATTAACAGGATTGCAAAAGGTCATTTTACAAAATCTTTCTATGAGATAATGCTGTGTTTGATGCTTTCTTTGGGGAAGAAAATCTGCTAATACTGAATGGCTAAGCTGCTCCTATGTCAGATTTCCATGGCTTCAGACAGAGAATTGTAAAGATTTTTACGCCTTAATCAATATCAAAATGCTGCTTACTCACTCCAAGTTCCTAAATAAATTAGAACAAGTCTTTCAGATCTAGAAAGAGATTGTGAAATATACTCACTTACTTAATCATACCAGTGAGCCGTTTGGATCCCTCAGTTGGAATGGTGTATTTACTTCATACACAGATTTAAGTAGTTTTTTTGTGCTGTGATCCTATTTATTAAATTATTCTGGGGAAAATCTCCAAAATTCCAGCTTGCTGGGACAACTTTCTCAAACATTTAAAATGGAAGTGGCTTTTAAGATGAAAATTTAATTTCAGCAGATATCCCAGCATTAATTTTTTCAGACAAAAGTAGGATATATAACCTGGCAGTGAGAAACAGAGAAGGATGAAAAATATTTTATGTTTTAATTCTACACTGATTGTTGCAAAAATACATGTCTTTACAATAACCTGCATTTAACTCTTTTCCCCTGACTTATTTCTTTCACTCAAGCTGGATATTTGAGAAGTGTGATCTAAATACAAGACTGGGAATGACCATTCTTTTATTTCAACTCTGTCTTCAATATAAAGTGTCTCTGCATTTTTAGAAAATGATATCTCACACTGAGATAGCTTTTCAAAAGGCATTCTGAAATTTCTTGTAATGTCAACCTAAGAATCTGAAGCTGCCACCCTTGTATGTGGTGTTCACAGTGGAAATTCTCAGATGAGAGACATGAAACTCCTACTCAGAAACAACTCCAGTATTTCTTTTTTCCATTTTTGAACCATTTATTTTTTTTCACCCCAATAAATGAATCATTTGATATGCTTTCTGCCATTTGAAAATGAATGTTTTCACTGTTAAACAGTGATTTGTTTAATCAAAGAATCAGAAAAATAATCTCCATCTGAAAGCCTTTTTTATTGAAAATCAGTTTTAGTGAGATCCCTTCCATGCTATGTAGACATTATGGTTATTTATCATGTAGCTATTTGATTTTCTATTCCAGAAAGTACATACAGATTGCAGTAAAACGCTATTGAAATGTGAACTGTGAGATAATTAAATCATTATGCACAGGGATATATGAAAACTGATAAGGAAAGATTGCAGATATTTGACTGTTTTTGTCTGATTCTTCATTGCCTAATATATTGTGGAGTCTTTTACAAGCATGTATAAGGAATAGGAAACTTTGGAATGCAATCATGACTACAGTATTTCATATTAACTTCTAATAAAAATAGAAGAAAATACGTTCTAGTCAGTGCAATGTATTAGGCTTCACATTGCAGTAGCTAAATGAAATTCTAAGGCCCTAATTTTACCAGAAGTCAGGCTAGACAATGCAATTACTTCTTCAGGCCTTAAAAATGTAGGAACCATGGAGTAAACATTGCATTGGGTTTAAGTCAATGCAGACTGAAGTTCTCCTGCAGCTGGAAGGGATAGGAATTTGCAGGAAATACAGTACAGTATACAACAGAAAAGGAATGGGTTGTTTCAAATAAAAAGTTGTGTGACTTGTTGCTAATTCCAAAGAAAGAGGTTACAGCTTGCGCATGAGGCAAGGGCTGTAAACTATTCAGGATGACTTTCATTGCTCAGAGGGTATAATTAAAAGTATGAAGCAAACTGCCAAAATCTATAATAGAAATGAGTAGTGTGCACCAGGTCAAAAAGGATCTCGACTCATTTCTGGAAGAAGAGACAATGCACAGCTGTTAGATCAGTTTTTTAAGGGTGAAGATGATCGGTTACTGTATGAATTGATTGATATTTCCTGGGCATGTTCTGTTAGGATTTAAAGTCTTGTCCTGGACACTCATGTATAATTTTTTCTTTCTGGCAGCTGCATCCATCCAGGAGCAAATGTCTTCCATTGACTGGAAATGTATATTGTAGAGGACAATTACTGCAGTTAACAGAGAGTATTTCTCAGTACAAAGGAACTTTCCACGTTTTGTGGGGACATAATTCAGATCAGGCAAAAAGGATGGGTAGCTAACTCCAGCATTTTGGGTTGTCTTCCCTTTGATCACCATGACAGAGCCAAAATCTGGGAGCATGCATCTAATAAATTGCAAACAATATCCAAACAGTTGCATACACCTTTGGAGTCTAACTGGTTCTACAGTCTCTGTAGTGTAATATGCTATGTAAAAACTCAGATGAAGAGACAGGGATGGGGATAATCACATGATGCTGCAACTGTGCATAAATCCCACCTCAGTAACTCACCCAGCCCAGCCTAAATCTGCATCATCTGAAATGGATGATGGCAATCACAGATAAAACTAAAGGGCTTTAGAAAACCTGACACTCACAAACTTCTTGAATACTGTAATCCTCCTAGTCTGTAAGAGAGAGTTTCGCCACTTCTGTGACAATTATGAAATCACCGGAACAACTGATGTGACTTTGCGGATTGTACTTCCATGCTGCTGGCACAGAAGACGACATGCTTTGAAGGAGGAGCTATTAGGGTGAGAAGAGATTACAAGCATTTGGATTTACTGGAGAAATCCTTGGAGCCCTCTGTATGAAGCAGAAAGGCTGAGGGCTAAGGAGCCTTGATTGCTCCGTAGCATGACTGGAGCTCCAATTTATGTGGGGTTGCAAATGGCTGTTGCACCCCTTCAGCAAGACTCTCCACATGAGACACAAGCAGCAGGAGTGGAGGAGTTTGCAGGATGGGGTTGCACACATTTGTTCCACCCCCGTAACATGGAAGAGCAACTCATATTCACAGTACCAGACTAGGGAAGCAGGATGTGAAAACTGAAGCTCTTTTTGATCCTGGACAAGTTTCCTGGGACATTGACTTCTGTCCAACATGAAATCTACTTAGACCAGAGCAGCAGCATGAAGAAGGTCCAACCAAGGTTTTCTCTGCTGTAACCAGCACTGTGGATCCAGTCCTAAGAGGCAATAGTCACTTATGTCCTAGCCCCAATGTACAGCACCCTGGGAAAAGAAAAATAGCATGCCGAGGCAGATCCTGTGGCTAATTCTGGTGCCATGCAGCCACTCTATTTGATACCTCTTTACTCAGACGAATTTGTAAAATTTAGGTCATGTTAGTAATCCCAGCTATATATGGAAAAGTACTATGGAAAACCAGTTTTGGTCCTTGGATTTTTTTTTAACATAGTCTGAGTCACTCTCATTAGATGTAGGAGCAACAGAAATAAACACAGAAATTCACACTGAAATAGGCACAGAGAAGTCATCATAGCCTCAGTCTTCGCTCCCTCCCAGATTTCCCTAGGCACGGCAGAAATGCAGTGGGAAATTGTCCATAGGGACTTTAATCTAAATATTAACAGAGATTTAATAGCACTTCCAATGTTTGAAAATTTTCCAGCTTCACATACCGCATACATTACTAGTGGGACAACTTTGTTTAGAGCACCTTGAATGGCACATGTGAAGAAGCCTACTGGGCTGAGTAGCACGTACAGACACTGAATGTTCTAGGGGACTGATTTTTAAGGGACTTCCTGATGCGTACAATGTGCTTCTGTCTCTATTTTTAACATCTGCCCACCAAGTCTTCAAATATACCATTACTGACTGGAAGAAGCCACCTCAAAGGGACAACAAAATGTGTTGTCCATTATTACATAGGTGGCTGAGCACACCTACGTTGGCTTTTAGTGAACATAGTTGGCTTGAATCAGTCAACCTTCCTATCCTTGCCCTCTTTCCAGAATAAGGCCTGAAAACATGACACTGAACAGTGTATAGGTTTCCCTGGCTTTCATTTGTCATTCGTCATGTCCACAGTGTTTACTGAATTATCTTTTGTAGTTTAGGACTACCTCTCATGTTGCAGATTAAATCTAGATTTCCCTGGAAATGTCTGGCAAACTTTCCACTAACTTGAATAGAGATGGGATCAGTTTCTCATTGCTGGGATTTTGAGGGGGTTGTGTTTGTTTGTTTATTAGTATATTATTTGCATTCAGTATTTCTGCTTCATAACATATTTCTGGAACAATAATAATGCCTTGGTATGAATCTGCTGCAGTGCTTTCTTCAAGATATTCTTCCTTGGTTTTAGGAAGGTGTTCAACTGAAATTTCACAAGGCTCTTTTCTACACTGAACTTGCCAAATCAAAAAACATAAAACAGAAAACCTGTAAAAGAAAGAATAAAGTACTGCAAACATATTGAATGTTTCACTGGTCTTGCTCCTGTTTCAGCTCCAAGCAATTTGGCAAATCCTGTATCTGAAACACCTGGCCCACTGCCTTGGCTATAGAGAGATGTTTTTGTGTAACAAGCCTCCAGGTTTCAAAATATGTTTGTGTCAGCACCAGCTGTATTCGGTGGTTCATGGATTACACATCCAAAAAGATCCTACCAAGTGCTCTAGTACTTCAGAAAACCTTGTAGTGAAAGATTTCTCCTGATGTGATTAATGCTCTTAAATGATCAGAGGGAACATCAGTACTACTTTATGGAAAAGGTATGTGGTAGCAAAACTTCACTAACAAAGACTAAATTACATGAGTTAGTCCTAAATTGGAAGTGCCTGGTTTTGGTACTCTGATATTCAGGTTTGTAGTTCTTCTAAACAACGTAAAACAGGGTTTTACATATTTTTTTAATACAAAACTTCCTTAGTTATTTGACCCCATAGTGCTAGTGTTTGGACAGCATGGAGCAGTGGAATCACTCTGAAAAAGCAGTCCTAGCACCACTGTCCAACTGGGCAGGGCACCGAGACTGGCAGATCCTCAAGAATTCTTAATCTACCTTTGCTTCTGAAAGGGTGATACTCCTTCTCTTTCAGTTTTCAGGTTTTTTTTTTACTTGTACATTTTAATCGTAATCAAGGATTCTGTATTCCTACCTGGGATTTCCTGGCCTAGAAGCTGTGTATAGAACAACACATTTCTCCCAGAAGATGTCTGATCTGGAGACAGATTACATGTGTGCACGAAATCTGAGGCTTTCAAAGTACATGGTATTATGTCCTTAGGTGTAAATAAGCTGTACAGCTCAAGTGCAGTTAAACTGATACTGGTAGGAGCTGTTGGAGTCACAGGGAGGACTGGTACATCTGATTTGCACTGCCAAGGAGGCCCGGGATTCTTAAGCATTAAGCAGTTAGGTAAGAGGGAGCCCTGGTCTGCCAGAGGCCCAGGTATCCTGAACAATCTAAAATCCCCTGGTGTTCTTTCTAGACTACACTTCTGAGTGGTAAGACAGTTTTCATGGTGACCTTGACCACTGCAGTGCTCAGAGCCTCCTTGTTGGGCTGAAGGTTTTGGGGAGCTGTGGGACTGTGTCTTGGTTCCTTGCCTCCTCCTGTGTGAGCAGTGTTCACACGTTTCTGATCCTGTTGGATGAAGTCCAGTGAAGTTTGTGGTAGCTTCCTAGTTGCTTCTCTGGGGTGAGGATTAGACAGATTATCTTCGGCATAGGAGTCTCTCCATTTGTCAAGAGCACAGGAGGAAGAGAGTAGAGCTAACACGCGTTGTTCTTTTTCTGTTTCTTCCACATGATTGCTGGCAGATGTGACCTGTGACAAATCCTTGAAATATGGCTGTGCAGACAGAGATGGGATAGATCCAGGGGTAAAAAGCCTGTGCTCAGGAGATGCTGTGCTGTGATAGATTGCATGAGTTCAGATGTATCTCTATCCCATCTAATTTTTGCCATTGCTTACTTAGAGGAAAGCGGAACTGCTGAGGAACATGGCTGGGCAAGGCTTGTTTCCTTACTCCTGAAACCTATGGAGTAGGGAAACGCATACTATTCCAAACAATATGGCTCTTTTGAGACTGAGGAGTGGAGCTCAAATGACAGAGATAGTTTGTGCCAGAAGTGCATTTTTTGTGAATGCTGAAATCCTGACATTCCTGGCTAGCCCAGTATAAATATGGCCACCCAGGTGCTGTGGCATTATTTGAGATCGTCTGCTGAAAAGCTGTTGTCTGGTTTCTTTGGTAACCCAGTGATTCCCTGAACTGAAAGAAAACCATGGCCCCGCTTTCTGTGGATGCTGTGCAGGGGCCAGTGTTACCAAAAAAAAAAACCCCAAACATGCAGTGACCTTGTGAAAGCACACAGGCTCGCACAACCCATCAGGGTATGGCTCACTAACAGCACTTGAAGGCAAGTGTGTGCACACACCCTGCACCAGCACTGGCCTCTCCTCCCAGCCTGTGAGCTGCGGTGAGACCCAACCTGGGAACCAATATCCCTGTCCTCCCTCTTAAAATACAAACAATTTCTCACAACTGTGTCCAGAGGAAGAGGCAGCACATTTATATCAAGCTTGCACTTGGCTGGGGGTGTTTATGCTTTGTTTCTGAAAACTGGACTGGGCATATTTAGTAGTGTGGGACAAAGTTCAGTTTGTACGATGTGAAGATGGCTGTGGGGGAAGATGACCTGGAGGTCAATATTGGGGCTCCTCCCTGGGAATTTTTTTTCTTCTAGTATTTGCAGTTTGTTGAAATCTGGTCCATCCCAAGAGAGATAATTTGCTGTACTCAATGCATTTCATAAGCTCTAAAGAGAAGTTCTTGCTTTGCTGGAACTGTAGAAAGAAGGGACTGCAAGATCCCACAATGCCAAAGAAAATGTCATAATGCTCCCTTGAGATTCAAGGCAGGATTTTTCAAGAAGGGAAAGAGGAAGGCTCTTCTCTATCATGATGTGACAAAATAAAATACCAACAGCCTTCTTTGAACTGAAGACTAAAGTCAGCAGAAATGCAGCAGAGCCTGCATACCTGGAGCTCACAGGTCCTATCAATCCTTTAGATGCTCACACAAGTTTACCACACTGCTGAGGCGATTTTTAGTCTCTCCTTCCATAATATAAGTGTCAAATATCAACCCACACTGTTTTTATGGTTAGTGGATCGCATTAGTGGACTGTCAATCCCCAAAGTTTTAGATGAAGCAGTGCAGAAACACTGGAGTGAATGAAATGGGGTTTTTTGCTGTCTCAGCCTGGTAAGAAGGAAAAAATTCCAAACTATCAAAGTGGTTCAGAAACGTAGCCCCTATTTAAGACCAATTTGAGTAATGCAAAAGGAGCAGTGCGTACTTGTGACTAAACAACTTCAGGCATCCAAAAAGAGATAATTTAACCCTAGCTTATGTGTCAGCACTGCAGCATGTCATTCATAGGTGCCCACCATTATGCATGGGTCTTTACAATTCTGAGTCTCTCTGTCATGAATGAAATCTGTTACTCAGCCAGTGTTCACCTGGGGCGCGGTGATAGATTAAAGCCTGCACCGGCATGAAGGGATGCTAGCAGGGAGCTGGGGTGATGCTTCTGTTCATTCTCACGGATCCCCTGGTGGGAGCGAGGCCAGCCTTTCTAACCTCCAATTACCTTGCTCAGTCCAATCCCATAGCACTTTCTGTTTGTTTAATGCTGTCCAGCAGCCTTGAGATAACAGGGATGTTGCTGAAGAGAATGGGGCCAGCTTGGGACTGGTTTTGTGGCTCTCCAGTGCCAAATAAATTGCAGCCTAGGGGTACTTCAAACATCCCATTTCCTCAAGTGGGCCATGGTGTCCAACACCAGTGGGTCAGGACTCAGATGCAGGCTCCTTGGGGATCTCTGAGGTTCCTGCTTGTACCACAGCCATTAGCAAAGTCTAGCCTAATTAGATGATCTCAGGGCTGTGCTGGCCACTGAAAAATCTGATCAGTGTAGAAAATGATTTTTGGGTCAAAAGAAATGAAAACAAGCATGTCAAAAATATCACATGTATGCACTTTTGCATACATGTATGTAAGAATATGTATAAACTTTCCCTTTGAGAGCTGTGTTGGGGATGGAAAGGTTTACAGACCCTGCAACACAGCAGCGCTGTCAGGCAAGAAGAAAATGGGAAAGTGCAGCAGCTGCAAATCCTCATACAACATCTCACTTAAAATGTCATGTGTGCTACTTGGTTTAAATTGTCACCCCTCCAGCAACCACAAACAATGCAGAAACAGCAGATGTGTTTTCTATTTAGAATTAAACAGTTTATCTCAACCACTGTCATTGTTACAGAGGGAAAATAAATAAATATCCATGTTAAAGTAAACTTCAAAGGTACTTTCTGGCATGAATTGCTACTCTGAATCCAGATTTCACTGAGAAAACTAGGATTTGACCACTTTTTTTTTTTTTTTTTTTTTTTTATTCCCAATAGGGATGCTGGCAGCTCAGCATGTAGTAAAACTTAGACTGGTTAAAAAGATTTTTTGGCCAGATATAGCATGCAATAACTCATGTCATTTAAAGTTAATGGTCCAGAAAATTTATGTAAACATCATAAATGTCTTTTGTTATTAAACCTTCCATTCAAACATTTCATTTAACTCTTTCTTAATGGAGAGTAAAGATGACATTTTGGGCATATATTTACCTATGTGATAATCCTGGAGTCACCTCATAGAGATTTAAAGATTTGCCACAATCTCAATGTAGGCAAGCACTCAGCAAGAAAAACAATAGCTGGTGTGAGTATGTTTTTTGGGAAAGTTAAGCTAATGATGAATTTGACCTTTGGAGGTCAAGGTCAATTTATTGTACAACTCTTAGTTTCAGAAGTCTATCACTTTGTACGTTGTAGGACCAAGCAGTATCTAAGCAAGAGCAATAATATGAATATTATTGAATCCTTTTTTATTTTTAAGAGAAGAGACTTTGCAATGGGTGTTGTTGAATGCATAGGCCTTAGGAAAATACAGTCCTTATGTACAAAAAGCAAATACACAGCTTCATTTAGTATCAATGCCCTTTAAAATTGATGCTTACATTTAAGATACAAAACCAAAGCAACTCTGTCTAGTTGTGAAGATATTTTGACTAAATGAAGCTTGATTTGTTTCCACAGCCCAAGGAAGGTTCCAAAGCTGAATATCACTGTGTTCTTTTCTGTGTGAGACATGGCCTTCACCAATTCTTTTCTTGCATTTGATTTGCATCCAGTATTTTAAGACCTCACCAGTAAGCTTGTTTCCAGATTTTATATTTTAACAAAGTATTTTTGTCTTCAGGCAAGCAAACACACAAATATTCCTGTTACTTTTCCTACCTAAAATGGGCAAAAGAGGGGTGCAGCAATAAGGTGTAAATGCTTTGCTGTCAGTAGGTACTTTATGGTCTTGGAGCATGCTCAATTCAATGCTTGTTTCTCCACAAATGTCAGTCTTGCAACTCTGCAGGACTTCTCAGTGGTTGACTAGATGTTTGCAGACAATGCAGTCACCAGGACAGGCCCAAAGTCACTTGTTTGTATTTCAGAATGGCTGTGAGCTGAACAAGATGTTGTGCAACACACCAGTGTCTCTGTAAGAAAGGAACATTTTAGACTTGCATAGTTTCCCAGTGGTTAGGAATAGAATGGATCATTAATTCATCTGGTCCTAGGTTTGACTACATGCTCAAGATTCATAAACATGAAATCTCAACAATCCTTTTCACACCACAGACAGCTGATCTAACTCATCTGTGCTGTCCTCAGATCAGTTCAGTCTACAGTGGTTGGGGGAAAGGAACAGGAATCCCTCCCTCTGCACAAGATGACAGGCAATAGGGAGCAATTAAGTGTTGCAAAGGATTCCCTGTTTGTCTCTGTAGGCAATGGTCTCTAAATGTGAGATTATGTCATAGCCTTTAATACAATGGTCAATATATGATTACTTCAATACGGTAGTCAATTTAATTTCAGTGCATGAAGTAAAAGCACTTTACATTCTCCCCTGTTAGCTATCTTGAGGAGAGGTAACATGGAATTAGGCAGGGGCAGAGCTGGTTTCAAGGAATAATTGTTCTGATCTCATCACTGGTATATACTCACCACAGTAAATCTGCAAAAATGAGCGAAATCCTTTGGAAATAAGCATCAAGGCTTGGCTGGGTGTTGGCCATCTTCTTGAATCATTTTCTGCCAGCCTGTATGATATGGGCATAACAGTCTCTTCTGTCTGTCTTGATCCTCTTCTGGTTTATGTGACTTTGATATAGATCAGACGGACTTTTCCAAATGTGGTATTGCACCTAAGCAGTTTTTTTTGGGGCAGCTATTCTGCATCAACATTCCTGAATAATTCCATGAGTGGACAATTTTAATGTCTAATAACAATATCTACATGTGGAATTGCACAGATATAGTTACTGTGTTCAGCTGCCCACCTACATTTATGCCAATATAATTTCCAAGTGTAAATGATCCATAAGAGGTTACATATTTACATTCGTTTATTATAAAACCAAACTTGTACTGTTGAAGAAATATGTAATACAAATGGAATGGACAGAAATCTATTACTAAAGGGCAACTGAAGAGCTTAATTAAAGGCATCACTGAACAACTAAGGCCTTTAGTTCTTAATGTTAGTTTGAATGTTCATACCTATGAGCATCCAGGAAGTCCCTCAGCAACTGGATTGTATATTTGCATATATAATCTATTCCTCTGAGTTGTAGCTTGGAAATATTTTTTCTGATCTCTATTAATACTATCCTGCCTCACAGCCTTTAGTTATTGACTAAAATGTGAGTGAAACCAAAGTGTGGAAATTACAACTGAAGAGGAAATTTATTTATTTTTTAAATGCTTCTGTGCATTTTAAAATTAATTTGTGATAACCTGGACACTTGAGCAGATGAATTTGAAGCCAGCATAATTTTCTTATTGCTTGCCTTAATTTTCAGACAGCCTTATTTGAAATAATTTTAGGCTATCACTCTTCAAGGATCTTGAGGTCAGACTAGAAATCTTCCAAAGCAATAAGAAGTTCATACTGAAATAACGCTGTCAGACAAGAAAAATAAATGGCAATGTTATCTGCATGTCAGATAGCATGGATGAGTTCTTACAGCATTACTCTGGTGAAATAGATATGTTTCCTTACTATTGAAATCATACTGTTGCTATTAGTCTCAACAGAAATCAAACTAGCTTGTGACTAAACTGTTTCTCTTTACTAAACTGAAAAAAATCATTTTACGATCTAAAAAATAAGTAACAGAAAATCATCTGATTTGATTTTTTTCCTTTTGCCTGGGAAAAGGAAATAATTTGCTGAGATTACTTTATTTTCTTAACTTGTTCACTACATTGAATTATGGAATTATTCATGCCTTTTATACTGCTGTTTCCAGAGCTGATATAATTCAGTATGCTCTGTACTTGATTGTTCTGATATCAAATAAAACATCTAACATTGCCTTTATATCCCTTTCTCAGTGAAAATGGATGCTAGCATATATATTCAATAGAAAAAATTGTGACCATAGGGTTGGCCAAACTTAATCTCAAATTAATTCCTTTTTATCTAAGCGTCCATACAAGCGAAATAATTGGTAGTAAGTCTGTAGCTCCAGGCAATACTCCCTCTGTCTCCACACAAGGGCTTATGCCTCTGTGCAGGTCAATCATGTTTTGTTGAAGTCATGCCAAATAGATAAAGTTATCTTTGAGGCAGACTTTAGGGGTAAGACTACATTATTCTGTTTAATCATTTATTTCTTTTATTTTTAACAATTATGTTTTAAAACAGAGAAGTATTAAGATTCCCAGAATACCTTCACTAAGTCTTTTATTTTCAATGAGTGGCTATCTTAAACTAAGGGCAAATACTACTTCACCACTGCAATGTTATTTCTCAGGAATCATAGGGTAAAGTCTTTGCTTTCTGCGTGGGAAGACAGGCTCTGCAGCCTCATGCCAATAATGAAATAACTGCTTAAAATTCTGGTTTCCTCTGAATCCTATACCTTGACTCAGTTCCAGTCCTCAGTATCTCCCTTCTAGGGACTTTAAGCATCCCTCCCTGACAAGGCCGACAACAGCCACTGCACTCCTCACCAGCCTGTCATATCTACAGGAGTTTTGTTCAGGAAAAGAAACTTCCCTTATATTGAAATGGCTGCCCAGTCAAATCAGAGATAGTGTATCCCTGTGCACATCTAAATAGTGGGAATAAGGCAGGATAGCATATGTTGAGATGCAGCAGTGACTACTTAAGAGCATACTGGCTATCTACTCCCTCCTAAAAAAACCCCAGAGAACATAGTTTCTGATTTCCTTTACAGGCAATTTAAAATAAATTAATCCAGACATCTTCAGAGCTCTTTTTCCTCAGCTGATGATGGGAAATTTATGGTTGGACTTGATGATCCGATGGGTCTCTTCCAACCTGGTTATCCTGTGATTCTGTGATTTTTGTTTAACTACTTGTTCTTAGCACAGTAAAATTATTGGGTTTGCAATGGAGAAAAATGTTCTTTTTGAGAAAAGGGCACACAAAAGAACTTGGGGGAGATGAAAGTAAGGGAAAAGGAAAAAAAAAAGGAAGAGAAACTCTGAAGATTAACATTAAAAAAATGTTCATTGTAGAAGGTGAAAACCAGGGATGCAACGTATGATGATGCTACCTGGTTATCAAATGATCAAATTATTTGGTTATCAAATGACTGAATTAATTAAATTCCAGTGTGGCACAGTGATACGGCTGTGATGGTTGTCTTTTGTGACTTTGGCAACTCAAGTTCATTAAGGAACCCAAGACAACACCTATGGTTTCTTGAGAAGTTCTTTCACTGATGAGCAAACTCTACTTAGATTGAAAATAGAAGAATTATTGTCAAGATTAAACTCACATCTCTCAGAATGAAGGTAAGCTTTGCTTGAATTTCTTTCAAAATATGAATGGAAAGGGAAGGAGGCTCTAGCTGTGAACAGTGAACAAAGGACCTGCCTCAGATGTCAGTCAAGAAAGGAATGAGTTGCATTCTTCACCTTGGCTTTCCAGTGTCTCCTGCAGATGACTGGGGTTTTTTTTTGACACTAAAGGCTGGTAATTTGCTATGGGGTTTTCTCATTCATTTGTCATTCCCAGGCTTTTTAGGACATGTTCTGACTGATGCACTTAGCACATACATACAGTATCCATAATTGTGGTTTTTTATCTATGTATGTGGTTCAAATTTTCATGGCTGTCATTATCAGCCATTCCATCTAGGGTATGACCGTGATCCTTGGTATATTTTCGGTATGGGTATGGTGTGACAGACCATGGGGTACCTGGTCTCTGAACCAAGAGCTGAGTCCAAGTATGGATCCTTGCAATGATTTCTCTGGAACATTCTCCTTGTCTGAAAGATGCTGTCTGTTCCTGGTTTTAACCTAAAGATGTTCTCATTATACTCAGTAAAATATTTTAAGAGTAAAAGAAGTGTTAATTCCCATCTTGATTACTTCTTCAGATTTAAGCTGGAGCACTCCAGCTGAGGTGAAAGGCCTGTTCACTGTCCTGTCTCCAGAGCTTACTGGAGCCTGTTCAGTTTATTAAAAATTCTGGGGAAAGTACTGTTTCATCGCAAATTAGACCATTGAGAAGGACAAAAAAAAGATAAGATGAACTTCCGACTTGTACTAAACTTGGAATACTTATCTCTCACACCTCTATTAATTTCCCTATTATCATTAATTTCATCATACATTTATATACGTTATGTTGAACAGTAAGTGGCATCATTAATTAAAAGCTGATTAAACCAATGATATTTCATATGCTGCACACAGTTATTTGCCTAAAAATTATTTGTTATTTCTCCGTGCGTATGAAATAAAAATCATCTTTCCATCTGGCTAAATCAGTCAGGGACTCAATAGTACAGAAATCCTAGAACTGGCATGGAAAATGAAAAGGAAGAGGAGAGAGGCCAGAGGAAGTTGTCCGGTGTTGTTTAGTCACAGCAGCAACAACCATCCCACAGGAAGTATCTCTGGCCAAAAGGGAGAGAGGTGGTCCCCCTTCCACTACTCTGACCCTTGCAGTGTTGCAGACCTGTCTGCAGGGTATTGTAGACAAGGAATATGCTGCTGAAGAAAGCCTGAGACATTGGAGCAAGGCAGTGAATCACGCACCATGATTGCATTTGCACTGGGCAGCTGTCCTGCAGGTTTGGTGTCTTTGAGAGGACTGACATGATGTGGATGAGCAGCAAGCAAACAGCTTTCAAAATCCCCATCGCGGCCAGCACTGCAGACTTCACTGCTCTTTCAGTTCACCATGATTTCTTCATTGCAGCCTCCCTTCTGATAAAGTCAGATACTGTAGACTAACCAAACAAAGGGTTGCCAATTATCACTTACTAATAGAGTCAACATTAGACAATACAGTCATCCAGACACAGATGGCCACTTCCAACAACACTTGACCACAGGCTTTGCCATCCATTTAGAAGGAGGACAATTCTTCAGTGAGGTAGCAGGGCCAAACCAAGTCTGTGTTTGGTATTTCAAAAGGAAAGCAAAATTATGCAGATGTAGTATTTTGGAAGGCCAGATGGATTGTATCTGGAAGTGTTTATAATTTTTAATATTTCAAAACCAGATGTTGATGCACAGACATTGCTGGTTGCAGCCATAGGAAGCTGTGTTAGAAGGACACTTTCTAACCTTCGTTAAGAAATTACAATGTTTTGATCCAGTTAAGATCAACTATTAGTACAGAACTGGCCAACCACTGCTGTAAGCCGTTAAAAAAATGGGAAACAGATGCGCAATAGAAAGAAAGCTATCAGCCAGAGCATTCCTGATCTTTTTATAAAATGTAAACTTAAATACTTTATGTATCCTTTAATGAACTGCTATGGAACGACTTTAGTAGTCAAAACATTTCACAAGATTACACAGATGCAATTTGTCTTTTATTAATATTTCCACAGAAGTGTTGTCTCTGGAGAAAAGGGCACAAAGGTGGCACATGCCAGGTGATAAATGTAAAGCGTTTCTGTGACAAGAACTCAATGCAGTTCTGATATTTGTAAGACTGATGGCATTTTGATAGTAAGAAAGCAACAGCTTTTATCCCTCAAATAGACTGTGGCTGTGGGGGAAGGAACAACCATATCTACATTATGTGGTAACATCTATAAATATTAACAAGTACAAGATAATTGATCATATTTGCAGGACAGACAATCACAGCAGTGCTCAGAAACTGAGAACAGAGTAGAGATTTTGCTGTTGAAGCCCATTCTGTTGTTACATTGAAAGATGAACTCTGCTTCTCAGGGACTTTTTTCACCATCTTGAAAAGCTGAGCGATCTGGTCCTGCCCTGTTTTCCTAGCTGGGAATGGCAATGAGTGGCAGACAAACACAGGTGAAGCACCTGCCACCCTTCTCAGAGCTGTGACTTCTGTCAGAGAAAGAATGGAGATGGACCAAGGTCCTGGAACAAGTAAATTTTCTGAGTTCCACGCGTCTTCCTTTCTTTCTGTAAAATGATAGTAATAATTATTTCTATCTCCTGCTACCTTGCACTTTAATACAGATCAATAATAGCAATCATTGCCAAGTCACTTTGAAATTTAGGGGAGCCAAATTAGCATCCTTTCCTTCAAACCATATTACACAGATTGACTTGCTGCTTTGAGCAAATTGGACAGCTGGGTCCTACCCTCACTGAGGCAAGTCAAGCAAGTTAAAATTAACTTCTCGAAGGTGCTCTGGAAACCAAGGTGAAATCACCCTTTCTTACAGCAAGGCTCTTCTGCAAAAGATTTATAGAGAAGCACTGAAATTGCTGCCTGTCCTTTTCACTTTGTGGTCTGCCTGTGTTCTTGCAGCTTGTGGAACAGTCACAAGCAGGTGTTTGGATGGATGAAGCAATCTGACAGACGTGGTCCTTCTGGATTTCCTTCATTGTGTAAACGGCTTGGAGGAAAGGTAAACTTAACAGTCATAGACGCGACCAAACATAATATAAAGTGATTTGAGATAGATTCAGATTAAAAATCAATAGGAGGGAGTTCAGAGTAAGATTATTTGTTCTTTCCTTGCCCACATAGGTTGGGCTTAGTTACCATACTAATTGGCCATTTGTACCTTATGTAATTATTCCCAGGTAACTCAGGCCCTCCATCCTACAGCATAATCATGGGATAAATTGGCAATCAATGTACCCTACACCTAACAGAGGGTGTCTCTGAGCTTCTCTCTTGTTGTGAATTGTCCTGGTTGATTCACATTTTAAAAATGTGGTTTCTCAAAAAGAGCAGCAGTAGTTTGTTAAAATTTTGGACTCAACTGCTGCACGACCGAAATAACACTCCCCAAGCTCTCCTCCCCATTTAGCACAGCCTCCACTGTTTATCATACGACTCTGGCACAATCACAAACTGAATTATTTTTTTCTTTGTCTTTTCCCTAGATTAGATATGTTTTGCACATGGGGCAACCCTCCTTTGAGTGTATTTTAGCAACCAAATAGTTTAATCTTTTGTTCACAAACAAGTTGCTGCTTCTCTTCTCCCAGTCCTTGTTTTTGGAGGCTATCCCACATTTCAGCTCATGCTAACCAGAGCTATATTACATCTGGCACTGTCCCTGTGATTGCTCAGGCAGCTGGAACAAGTTAGATTGCATTGTTTCTTATTACTTCCTCTTGCATATCAGTTGCCATTACTCCACCTCTGCTGGAGCACTTTTCCATCTATGTTCTCTCCTTCTGTTCCCTGCAAACTGCCAGAAGTTTTCACTGTTTCTTCATTTCCACTGTGAAGCACAGAGAAAGCCAAATACCAAAAGCAGATGCTCAGGAAAATACAATATAGCTTTTGGAGCAAAGCAAGAGAGATTACAATAAATGCTACTGTACTACTGCATTTGGGCCTGTCCCTGTTAAAGATGGGCACTTCTCTTTCCTGAGGGAGGACAAGGTATGATGCTTTTCAGTCATTCTTTTTCCAGTTCACAAACCTGAACACTTCCAAACAGTGGCCTAAACCCTAGGTTTACCGTTTACGTAAAGCAGAAGTGATGTTAGCAGGAAGACTTTGGCAGATAACTGTGAGGGGAAGCTCCCCAAGATCCCTTCCTTCATATGAAGTGTTAATTTTCTTGAAAGTGCTGATGTGGAGCTATATCCCTGCAGATCCAGCCTGAGTAAGCCACCTGCTTTGTCCTCTCTGAGAGCGGGGAATGAATGAGACAATTGGTTCAGTTTCTGTGATGAGACACAGCCACTGGTTTGCGTTTCCCTTGCGCCATCACATGCAACTCACTCCTTATCTGCTAGATCTATCTGCTGGCCAGAGGCTGGGGGCTTTGCAGCAGGTGCTGCCATTGTTCAAGTTCTCGTTGCTCTGCAGTACTTTTCTAAAAGCCACTTCATCACCCCATTTCGTGCCTCTGGATTATGGCTGGAGCTGCTATGTGGGATGGTGATTTTCCCTGATAACACCCTGGGCCGTGGGCTGGCAATTGTATTTTCTAATCACAATCATTTATGATTACAAAAGAAAGAAGGCATTGCATTTGATATAGCATGGCTAACGTGGAAGATGTATACATTTTTCATGAAGTACAGATATGCTTTCACCATTAATTTTTTGTCCAGAATTGGATTACTATTGTTTATTTTTTAAGTGCCAATAATGTGCTCAGAGCTGTAGAAGACTCGAAGCGAAGACAATCCCAGGCCTCAAGAACTTGGATGTGAAATTCTCCAAAAGTCAGGAGAAGGTTTAGATCAGGTGTTCCAGTTCAGGCTCATCCCCATTATGAGGTGGTGCTGAAAAAATCCAGATGCTTAATAAATAATCACTGCATTTTCTTGTAAAAATTTAACATTTATTGTAAATGACTAATTTTTCTAATGAATATTTTGGAAGTGACGTCCATGTAGAGAAACTATAAACTGCAATAAATTGCACAGGGGTTGCCTTATGTTCTGGGGGCTGAAGAGAATGGAAAGTCTTGGCCAAGATGATGAAAAACTTAAAGACAAGCCAAGGACTGAGCGTCGACATGGTGTAATCTTAGGCATCCATTAAAGGTTTCAGGCTACATTATCTGTGTAAGTGCTGGACAGACAGGGACTGAGGCACCAGAGCCTGTTCTAGCAAATAAATATTAAGGATGTGAGAATAGAAAAACCTACTTGATGATATGAAGATCTCCCTCTCTTTCTAGCCATTCTCCCTGGGAAAACAAACAAACAAACAAATAAAAAAAAGAACATGCATGAGAAGAGTGACCTATCATTTTTTAGTGAAGTACAGAGGAAGGTCAGGAAGGAAGTAGTTAACTTTCTGGTGTGTATGGTTGGGCTTCAGCACTCAGTTCTTTGTCCTAAGTATATCAGTCCCGTGGACTTTATTGCTCATGTATGAGATGAAATCTGTAGCCATAGAAAAATGGCACACAACATACATGTGTGTGCACATTCAGTTTTTACCTTCCCCTAAATTTGCACCTCTTTTCTTGTAGTATTGACTTCAAACACCTTGTATTTAATGTGGAAAACACGATAATTTACAGGAAGTGCACATTTCTTAGATGTGTCACCTGCTTTAAGCAGAAGCAAAGCTCTAGGTACTATAGCCTCAAACTACATCATTACCGCTCCTATGACAAATAAATCCAGCTATCACATCTGACATGATCCAAAGTTAAGGGAAAGTTCTCACTGATGTCCAAATCCTTTTAGATCAAACCTACACCAGCTAGAGAATTAATTATATTTTAAATAAGAATTATTATTAAAACCAAAAATCCATCACTGTTTTGCACATCAGGGGAAAAAGCAAGCACGTGTTCTCAGTAATTTTATTCCAAGTTTTTGTGAACATTTTGTTTGACTTATTTTTCCTCCCATATTCCCTTCTCTCCTAACTTTACCGAACAGGTCACCTCTGACATTAGCATTAACATAACCAATCTCTGGATGGAAAAATTACATACCATCACAGACATCTCTAGCCTGAAACAGGGTGAGTGACACACCTGTGTACTAGACCTACTGCATTGTTTAGCACAGATAATAAATGAGTGGACATGATTTGCTCAGGGAATGTGTACAATTGCAGGCAAATACTGTAAACCACTCAAAAGCCTTTCCACTGGGACAGATCCTCCTGTCTTTACTCAGACAAAATTCCCACCACTTTCCTGTCTAAACACAACCTTATTTGCAGTTCAGGTTTATCGTAGTCAGTCGGAAGGGAGAGGAGAAGGGGAGAGGTGTTGCTAGTGCTGTTGTGCTGAAAATCTGCTCTACAGTGGAGACAGAGATTGGAATGACCCCTGGTGCTTTGGCTGGGAATTACCAGCCTTCAGTTTAGCCCCAAACTGCACACCAGCGTCTCACAGACGAGTTGAAGCAGTGACAGGCACAGAGGCTGCACCTACAGGCAAAGTAGACCTACTTTCACACCTCTGCCTCCTAAGCTTTGATTTGATTGGTTTTGAATGGTATTTTCAATAGCTAAACATAAAGGTGCATGAATTTCTGCTTATTTCCAGCACATATTAGAGCTGCTTTAGAGAAGAAATTTGTGCTACTGCCTCTTTTTAATGCTTTCTTCCCTCAGGAAAGTGGTCCAGGTGCGTGTTTAGGGGGTGTGGGCAGGAAGAGACACAGGCAATTTAATGATTCCTGCCTGCCCTGTAGTTAATGGCAGTGCCAGATATGGTCTGTGAGAGCCTACTCAGTTCTCAGCTACAAATACTGTGTTATGCCTCCCAGGCTTCCTGCTCCATCTAGGCTTGTCTCCCTGTATCATCTCTGTCTCACTGTGCTAACTTCAACCTCAGCTTGTGACTGCCTCAGCAGCTCTGAGTGTGACACTCCCACCTATGGCTTCTAGGCTGTCTGTGGCCTGGTCTCCCCCACCCCAAAACCAAAATGTGTGTGAACCAGCTTTGGGGCCCCAGACACCATACCCCCCACTGCTTTCCCCACAGCATCCAGAGAAGATGTGGGTAAAGAACGCTCCATCCACTGGGAGTCCCATGTCGGGAGATGGCATTGTAACCTCACCGAGGTGCTCCACAGCCTCAACTGCTGCACCTCAACCAGCAGCGGAAGCAAATACAGCTGTGGCAGCACACACCACAGTGACAGCAAACCTTCATCTTCTTCTACACTGAAATATGCTCAGTTGTGTGTTTGTGTACTTGATAAAACCAATGGAAAAAGCAACAGATGTGACCTATCTGGACTTCTCTAAATTGCAGAGACGGATTTGATGGGTAGACTATTTGGTGGATAAGAAATTGGTTGGATGGTCATATTCAGAGAGTAGTGGTCAATGGCTCAAAGTCCAGAGGGAGATCTATGGCAAGTGGTATCCCTCAGGGGTCCATTCTGGGACCAGTGGTGTTTAATCTCTTCATCAGTGATATAGACAGTGAGATTGAGTGCACCTTCATTAAGTCTGCTGATGACGCCAAACTGAGCGGTGCAGTTGCCACAGCGGGAGGATGGGATGTAATCCAGAGGGACCTGGACAGGCTGGAGAAGTGGATCTGTGTGAACCTCATGAGGTTTAACAAGACTAAGTGCAAGGTCCTGCACCTGGGTTGAGGCAATCCCCAATTTCAGTACAGGACAGGGGATGGTGTGATTGAGAGCAGCCCTGCAGAGAAGGACTTAGGGGTGATGGTAGATGAGAAGCTCAACATGAGCCAGCAATGTGCCCTCACAGCCCAGAAGGCCAACTGTATCCTGGGCCGCATCAAAAGAAGCGTGGCCAGCAGGTCAAGGAAGGTGATTCTGCCCCTCTATTCCTCTCTTGTGAGACCTCATCAGGAGTACTGTGTCCAGTTCTGGAATCCTCAACATGAGAAGGATATGGAGCTGTTGGAACGGGTCCAGAGGAGGGCTACAAAGATGATCCAAGGGTTTGAACACCTCCCATTTGAGGACAGGCTGAGAGAGTTTGGGTTATTCAGCCAGGAGAAGAGAAGGCTCCAATGAGATCTTCTAGCACCCTTCCAGTACTCAAATGAGGCCTACAAGAAAGCTGGGGAGGGGCTGTTTACAAAGGCATATAATGATAGGACTAGCAGCAATCGGTATAAACTGGAGAGGGGCAGATTTAGACTAGCATAAGGAAGAATTTCTTCACTATGAGAGTGATGAGGAGCTGGAACTGGTTGCCCAAGGAAGTTGTGGATGCCCCATCCCTGGAAGAGTTCAAGGCCAGGCTGGATGGGGCCTTGGGCAGCCTGACCTAGTGAGATGTCCCTGTCCATCACAGGAGGGTTGGAACTACGTGATCGTTAAGGTCTTTTCCAACCCAAACTATTTCATAATTCTATGATTCTACAATAAGCTGATGCTAGAGGAGAAGCTTGGTGGTTGGTGGCTGGGGAGAAGCACCAGGACCAGCCTTTGGCACCTGCTGAGCTGGAGTGATTGCTTTGCTATGCAATGGGGCATCATTCCCTCTTCCCCAGCCTTCAGGCTGCCTGCCCACCCTTCTGCCACCGCCCATGGGATGCAGATGAGGGCTGGTCTGAAGGACACGGACCCTCAGCTTTCTGCTCCTTACACTTAGCAGACAGCTGGGTCAGGTTCTACACAGGCTCCAAAACAGGCTGAAACCACTCATTCTGAGCTCCACAAATATTGATTGTTAAATCAATGCAGAGAGCTTTGGAAATTCCCTTGTGCTGTTGAACTAAAGGCAGCAATTGCTGCCACAGAAGGTGCAGAAAAATGAGCAGCAGGCAAAATGCAGTCGGTTATAAATACTACATACAACCAGACAGATGCTTGAGCAGTGGAATTTCACATTCCCACCCAAGCCTTCCCATAATTCAGGTGCTGAGAATCACAATTTCAGTGATTGTCGCTATATCTGCTTGGGATTAGCCTCTATGAAAAAAAGGGGAAAATGTGGACAAATAGCATACTGTAAATTTTCATGGACTTCAATATTTTAGACAAGAACAATTACATAGCTGTTCACCTGTCACTTGTAATGGTTTATCCCTGCTGCCAAGGGCTGAGTGATAGGAGAAATAACTCAGGTTTTTCTTGCGGTTCAATAAGAAGCAGGAAGGGAGGCTGGTATTCTCCACCTCAACACCAGGCATGGCTTGAGAAGACAACTTCTTTCTAGTGGCACAGCAGTTCAGGGAATGTTCATACCTCAAGTGCTGCTACAGTAACCACTATATGGATCTCAAGCCCTGATCTGTACCTGCCCCAATCCCTCTTTCAGCTCTGCTCTGTGCTTCTCCCATCCCAGTTTCATTCCCAGAGAGTCCCATATTCTGTGTGCACCTGGATCAATTCAGCAGGGACGAGGGGCCAGACTTCCCAGTGTCTTCTTCCCTGTTAGCATGTCTCCTCCCTTAGTGGATCCCATGTGACATCCTCTCCATGCAGCCCCTCAGGTCTAAGGGATTCCTAGGGTGAATGTGGGAAAGTCTAAGGGACCCTTCATTTTCTCTTTTCCTTAACAACAATAAAGTTTTATGCAAAGGTCTTTCCTTACTTCCTGGAAGTATTTTTCAAAAGTAGAAAAATTATCTCTGGATTTGTCTTTTTTATCAGTTCCTTTTCTCTGCCCAGACTTTTCAGGACTTTCCCACAGGCAGTCTAAATCACCTTTGATAAAAAGATCTGACATGTTTCTGTCCAATATTAGTAAAGCATCTATCTGAGACTGCTAGTCTGTTCAGAAAGTGAATGAGTGCATTTGTCAGTGCTTCTATTAATGTTTTTTTCATGTCTGAAGTGGTGAAGCATTACACCAAGTCCAGTGCTGGAGCGTCATGTTATTAAGATGAGTTCTACTTCCAAAATGAAAAGGTGTTATCTCCTTGCCATTTGTGTCAACCTGTTTGTGTCAAGGGCTGAACACTGGTGAGATGAAAGGATCTAGGGATCAATAAAACTGGTATGGATGTCTTCCACTGAGGCAGTTGTTGAAAAGTTTGTTACATGCTACAAATACAAATTCTATCCTATGTTTCAGAACATTTAGATTTCTGCTATTATCAGTAAGTTTCAGTCAGCTCCCAGAATAAATGGGCAATAGAAGAACATGGCAGAAACTATGTATTTTTTAAAGGAACCCTGGAAGGATTGCCACTGTAACACAGCAGTACACATTGGTTTGCTGTTCTTGACACCAGTTTTACCAAAGCTATAAATTGTAGAGCAGACTGCAAGAAGTCACTACAGCTAGAAACCTTTGGACAAGAAAGGTATTGAGTACTATTTCATGTTCCAGGAAACAAACTTAGTATATCTAGTCTTACATCTCTCCTCAACCCAACAGATGCTCTCAATCAATTGAACTGACGTATGCTGAAAGATGTAATAGCATTGGCAAAGTCTTTTGGAAAGCATCAACTACTGTGAATAATGCTATGACTAAGCCTACTATGTAAATGGCTGAGGTCCAAGGAATTTGAGGGCATCAGGTGTCTACGAGATGGGCTCATCAGCTCCATTTCACTTGTTTCTCCTAGAATGAATCAATACAGAGAAAACTTGCCACCTCAAATAGGCATATAAAATAAGACAGGGCGACAGCTTGCTTAAGGTTGCTGGCAATTTATTTTGCACAAATCCTGTCTATGAGGAAGATCATAGGAATGCTGTTTCTTCTTTTAAGCCAGGGACAGTTCAGTAACTTTTTGCAGATAGCTGAATTATACAGTCTCAATATGCTATGACCTCATCTGAAAGGAAACTGTAAAAATACAGTGGTTTTGTCCTGGCTTCTTTGAAACTCCAGTCCTGGCTTCAGAGAACTTATGGAATGTCTCCCGGGAATGCCTCTGAGGCCAGCTTGTTGCCTTGTTAAGCATGGGGTGATAAAGTTAGAGAGATCCTAATCTGCCCATTTATCTCTGTCTGTTCTAGTATGTTGAGAGCTGGGAAAGCCCCACACGCTGCAGTGCAAACTCTTTGGACCACACTCCTGTCATGTCTGAAGGTTCTTTCTCTTACTTCTGTAGGCAACAATAGGTCTGTTCTGTTTTGCTGATAAATTCTGCGATTTTTCTGAGACATAGATTTGGCTTACAGCAGAAGCATTTGCCCAGATGAGAGGTGTATTGTAACAACAAATGTACTTATTGGATTGTATACCATCACTGAAGTCATCGTCTTCTGGCTGAAGCCAAATGTTACAGTGCACGTCTCCCCTCCTCTCTCAAGCAAATCACAAGATTGCTTCCACAACTCTGAGAAAACTTCACTGCAGCACCATGGCATGGAGCTGACACTTCTGTAATACTATGCATGTGAGAACTTAACTTATTGGATGACTTTAGAGACAGCAATTCCAGGAGGTTTTCTCAAGCAACTCTCTCAGACACTCGCTGTCTCTCAGTAAGTGGGCCTTATAACTGTCTTCAAAACAGTTATAGCTGACTTGTTGGCTGCCAAGTAAAGTTTTGAAGGAAAGAGCATGACAAGTTTCAGAAAAGACCAAGTTTTTAGGTGATGAATAATAATACTATCAGTTCCATCAGTGCAGGTAGTTTTACAAGTTGCTAGCCTACTTCCTTAAACCAGTAGCTGCTGAAAGACTGGAAGAAACTTATTCCAGATGAACCAAAGAATCTTCGTCTTTCCTGAAAAGTTTTCCTTTTTTCCTTGAAATACCTGGTGCTGGTCCTTGCCATAGACAAGCTAGACCTGAGGTATAGCTGGTCTCATCAGATCTGATAGGGCTTTTCCTAAACCATGTGGCACCTACCTCATTTCTTCTGAATAACTTTGGAAGAAAGACTCAAATGACTTGTGAAAGCATCCAGAGAGCCTTGAAGCAGAAAAACCACCACAGTGGGACAAGCTTTAAACATCTGGGCCACAGAAGACTGGAAGGAGCTAGTGAGGAAGTTCAACTCTCACTATTTCTGGCCCTGGATTTTAAACTGGCCCTTTGCTCATCTCATTGCTAGGCTTTGTCCCTCAATGGAGATGGTTTTCTCAAAGGACAATTGATGTAATGATTTCCATATTTTTAAGGGCAATAATAGAATCTTCTGCAGAGGAGATTGGTTTATCTGAAAAAATGACCACAAGCAGACAAGTAGAGAGCAGCTGTTTCCACAACTATGGGTTTGTGACTTCTGATGGTGCTCCAAGCATCTACTCACATCTGTTAGAAAAAAAAAGCAGTCTTTTTTTTTTTTCTTTGGGTCAGACTTATTACACTGAAACCAAAATACATGACTGTGACTCTTCCAAACCCTAATGTTACATAGCAAGAAGCTGCTGTGGAAAGGGAGGTATGTGGACATGGAAAGGTAAACTGGACCATGGGAAACCCACTGCTTTGGGAAGTAATCTACACACTGAAAATCACCAAGGAATTCTGGATTAAGTACAAAGGTGGAGAAACAGGAAAGAAACATAACACTACAGGGTCTGTATGCTGTTTTTCAGTTTGCTGCTTTTAATGAAGTGAATATCAACACATTTTTCTTCCTTACTGTTCCAATAAATCCCAACAGTGTGACAAGAGTTCTGGCTTCTTCTAGGCAGTACGTTACCCTGAAAGCCACAATGATAAAAACTCTGAAAGCATTGCCTCTCCATATAAAAAAGCATCATGGAGACTGATCGTGAATTTACTACTGTGAAAGACTAAAAAGTTAATGGGAAAACCGACTTCCATTTACAGCAGTAGGAGTATAATAGAATGATTTATCATGAAAAAATATTTCTTCCAGTACCTCTTAATATTGAAATCAATAGTTAGCAGAGATAAAGTGGTTCCCCCTTTTAATTCAGAAACATATCAAAATAATGTCACTTCTTTAGACACCTCATTCTCTTAAAGGATTTAAAAGGAGTTATTGTCACCAGATGCAGTGGCTGCTTTCTGTAGGCAGATGTTCTGTTCTGTGGTGTTATTGCATCACCACAAAGATCACTGCCGCTGCATCACTACAGACATCACTATTGCAGAGTCTTCACAGCATAGACAAGATTTCTTTATTAACCCCAGCAGTCAGTTTCAGTGTTAAGTGCCTGTAGCTTTGCATATCTGAATGCAGGAGCTGCTGGTTCTGATATCTACAGGTGCAAGAAAAGAGATTAAGCTCAGGACTACCAGTGTAGTTACAAGGAAGGCTGAAATTGGTCTTCAACAAAGACAGCCAGCTGAAGGAAGCATGAGACCACATGTTCTCCAGATGTTTTCTAGCATAAAACCACAGAGCAGAGTCTGATGATACATCAGCAGGAGCAGGTACAAGAGATGGCTAAAGATATATATTCCATCTACCTCTATGAAGATGGTTAAACCACTAGATAGAAATC
The DNA here is from genome assembly GCA_033459285.1 of Clamator glandarius. Taxonomy (NCBI): domain Eukaryota; kingdom Metazoa; phylum Chordata; class Aves; order Cuculiformes; family Cuculidae; genus Clamator; species Clamator glandarius. The sequence goes on from JAUNZM010000294.1 coordinate 1,812,364, forward strand.
CAGCACCTCCTTTAACAATTCCTTGTAAAATACAACCGGTTTTTAATATAGGCCTAGACCAATCGCTGCATGTGGAGCAGAACAGAAAATTTCAACAAGGATAAAAGAAGTCATGTGCGACCTTGGTCTGAAGAACACATACTGGATTTAACAACAGGTAAGGGGAGAGAAACGAGGTTAGTCTGGGATTTGTGATTCATATCTTGCCAAGCAGTGCCAAATCACTTAGTGCCTCAGTTACCTATGTGTTAGAACAAAATAATGGTGCCTTTCCACTCAGTAGGGAAGAAGCAAACTGTGCCTCACTCCGTGAAAACTCCCTCCCTAGGCTTGCTCAGTAGTAGAGCACTATATCTCTTGGTGGGGAGTCCCATGAATGGCTTTAGCTTGTTGGGAAACTGAAGGATTTCCCTTTTAGGGTAATTTAATACAAAGGGAAAGAAAAGAAAGGAAAAACTAAGATTCTGCTTCCCTACTCTACAGAATTTGTGAGAGTAACCTTGCTAGGAGCCAGCAGTAAGTAAAGGTTCCAGGAGATGGTTAAATTCACCCGTGCCACTAACACCTCTCAGCAGACTTCTGTGAACACGGTGAGGGGTGATGGTGTATTTCAGAGTGTGGGAACAAGTAAGAGATAAACAAGGTAGTTCTCTTGCAGAGCTGCCTCCAGAGTACAGTGTGTTAAGCCCAGCTGCAGTGAGGTAGGAGCTGGCTTTGGAAATCACAGAATCACCAGGTTGGAAAAGACCCACTGGATCATCGAGTTCAACCATTCCTATCAAATACTAAACCATGACCCTCAGCATCTCGTCCACCTGTGCCTTAAACACCTCCAGGGATGGTGACTCAACCACCTCCCTGGGTAGCCTGTTCCGGTGCCCAATGATCTTTTCCATGAAAAATTTTTTCCTAATGTCCAGCCTAAATCTCCCCTGGCGGAGCTTGAGGCCATTCCCTCTTGTCCTGTCGCCTGTCACTTGGGAGAAGAGGCCAGCACCCTCCTCTCCACAACTTCCTTTTAGGTAAGTGTAGAGAGCAATGAGGTCTCCCCTCAGCCTCCTCAGCCTGCGGTAGTGCTACCTGGACTTAGGTAAACAAAATGGCTGGGAGTGCACACAGAGCTGGGACTGGCACAGCGGAATGCCAGAAAAAAAATTTTACAGTCCACCTGTGCACACTGTCCCCACTCCAGAGGCAGCAGCGAAGGCTGATCTTCAAATGAAGAGTGCATCAGCAGCTATGAGCCAGTTGCCCAGCAAGAGTCCAGGCTTTCTGCTTCTAGTTCTCTGCAGTGGGACCAGCAGCACGAAGGGGCCCAGCACCACTTCTGCAGTGTGACCAGTAGCACAAACGGGATTTGCTTGAGCAGCTGAAGGGTCTGTAGCAGTAGTACCCACCCGCCAGTGGGTTTCTTTTACTCCATCCACATCACCACGTGCCTGGGTGCTGACTCTTTCCCTGTGTGCACCCTACACACATACCATGGCTGCAGGCAGCAAGCTGGGGGGGACTGCTACAATATGTTACTTACGGTGATTTTGGGCTTATTATTGCATGGCTTTCCAGCACACAGACTCCACAGCACCTTGTGGGGAGATTGCTGTGTGATGAATTGACTGAGAAAGGCCAGACAAATGGTATTATTATAATGCTACATAAATATGGGTTTTTTTCATTTAACATTAAAACACCTGATATCCTTTAACAGTGTAAACATGTCACTTTATTAGGTCTGAGAGAGCTGATGAATTTAAAGTCTTGTTTTCAGCAAACAAGTGGCAGGCTTTCTGCTTTTTAAAAGGAGGAAAAGGAAAGAAACCTTTATCATGAAAACATATGGAGGAATAAAAGGGACTGGACTGCTCTGAAGTTTTCTTTAGAGAGGGGAAGAGCCACCCAGGTGGTATTGGTAGAGAACAGAACATGGGGGAAATACAGTATGTAATCTCCTTGAAACAGTTGGCACAGTATCTATGTTTTGTAGCTAATAAATTTAGCTTTCAGGAGGAAATTCAAATAAGCTGCATTTACTAGTTGTTAAGAATGAAAATGAACACATTAATTATGTATAATGTTACCATCTGCTACACAAGGCAATTTTGGCCAGGGCTTGGTAATTTCTTCCTGGACGTGAAATTTAAAAACAAGGCTTTTCAACCATAAAATTACTGCCCTGTAAAAAGACAGATAAATGTCTGAGCAAGTGCCTCATTACTGTTGGAGCAATGATTTGTTGTTTCATTTTACTGTTGTGTTTTCCTGGCTATTAGAGTGAAGGTTAAGTCAGCCTTTTCCATTATAAACAAACTGCTTTCAAGGAACTGCAGTTTAACAAGGTTAAAAAGCTCACTGTAAGCATTTAGGTGAAGTGAAAAAAATAAAAACACTAGTAAGTGCTTGGATACCCTTTGGACTGAGCAGTTCTTGACTTCTTGAGGGTCCAAATTCAGTGCAGTTTTTTTTCCTCTGAGAATATGTTTCTCCCATCTAGGGCCCCTGATCCACTAAGAACCACCTTAGCCCAAGGAGGCTGTACAACCAACTCAGAGAAAATCAGTAAAGCAATCAGAGCTGAACTTCTTGCTCCTTGGGGCTAACCTCAGGGGTGATGCTGCCCTGGCCATTGCCCTCTTCCCAGCATGATCCTGGCAAGTGAAGTGGCAGTGGGCAGGGCAGGAGGCCAGGTGGGTGGGGTGGGCACCCACCTTGAGCAGGCATTTGGGCAGGTTCAGCTCTTTCCCCTCTCAATTTCCCCCTATGCAGCCTCTGTTTTAGCCACCAGGTGGTTCAGTGTCAAGTACAAATATGTTCTTCATCAAGACTATTCAGGGCTTGTGATAAACCCGTCATTTCAGGTCCCAGTGAGTAACAGGAGAAGCTGAGCTTTGCTAATTAACTTACCTCCATCAGCTGCCATGTGTCAGTGGCCTATGGCGATTGCTGAAAACAGGATTGCATTTCATAAATCAGTATACATATGCTATTTGAGTAAAGCAGCACCCATTTTTTTTTTGTCCTGGTTTTATTTTGCCTTAAGTACAAGTAATCATGAGGCACAGGTGTTATTAAAGGTTTCTGATAAATACTCCTTTACATGGGCTGCAGAAGTATAACACAGGCTCTATTCCTGGTTTGTACCATAAAACCAAACCAAAGTAAGTGCTTTCCATGTGAGAAAGGCAGCATTTGAAGCTAATGCACACTTGTAAACATGGCATTATATGCTGTTCATAGGATATGCTGGTGAGATAGAGGCAGAGGCCTCCCATGGCACCAAACCTCCCCAGCATGAAGACATGTGGCCCTTCTCTGGCAGGTGAGCTGCTCCTCAGCATGCTGGCAAGGATGGCAGGGACAGCCTGTGGAGACTGCTCTCCCTGAACTGAGGTCCTGAATAAAGGGGATGGGGTCAGGTACTGTGGGGATATGGCAAGCTGCGCTAGCAGCTCCTACACCCTGTGGTTAAAACAGGACAGAAGCATTTCATCGTTGCTATCCCATTTCCTGCCAGCAGGAATGAGTCGTGTCCGGAGGGACTGAGCTGGCGTCTTGACCAGCACCTCCAGTCGTGTCCAAAACCTTCCCTAAGCAAAGCGCAGCCTGAAGGTGAAAGATGATGACTATCTAAAGGAGGTGGCACAGAGAGACCCACGCAGGACCAGGAGTGTGCCTGCTACCAGAAGCAATGGATTTTATACTGAAGCAAGTTTCACAGAGCAATGTGTATGCATTTGTCATCACTGGGACAGCACTCTGCATGGGTGAAAGAGAATATTCATAAATTGTTAAAAAACAGAATTAGAAGATATCCATTTCCATCTCTGTCCACTACTGCCCATTTCCACCAAATAAACTGCTTATTCCAGAAAAGTTTTAAATATACATTAACACATAAACAGAGATAAATAAATGAAACCCGTCTTTTTAGTCCATTAGTGTGTTGCAATAATAGCAATGGATTAAATCAACTGAGGCTTACTAAGGTTTCAACATAATGGCTAACTATTTCCCGGAGAATTAATTTATTTATTATCTGTCCGCATGTGGCAGACGTCATAAGGCTGTGAATTACCATACCCTCATAAGTTGCTAAAAGCAAACAGCTTAGTTGCCAAATGGCTGAGATGGCTCGGGTGGCACTTTTGATACGGCTTGCTAAACACTCAGATCCTGATACTCTCGAGATGGTGCAGGGCATGAGGAGTCTCTTGTGTACACAGGCATTTTGATGGGACATCAGGCCTGCCTGGTGTCTTGAGGAAGACAAAGTTCTCCTCCGCAAGATAGCTATGAAGGTACTAGTAACAGGGCTGGGGTGGGGAATGGAGATGGAGTGGAGAAAGTGTGCAGGAAGCATGCAGATAGGCAAGGGGTGACAGGTTACAACAATGCCTTTCTCAGCCAGAGATCAGAAGTTAGACCTGCTACGACTGTATCTGGGAGTTCTCTAGCAGTGTGTTTAAGGTGTGCTGGGACCTCTTTATAGGCTACGGGTAATTTGGACAGCAGAAGAAAACCCCATGTCTCTCTCCACTCTTCTGGTTGTGATTAGATTAGTGCGCCCTTGTCTGCTAAGACTTGTCCTTTTCCAGAGGGCTTCCACATTCACGCAAACCATGCAGAAACTGAGATGTGACATTGTGTTGGGTTTTCTTGAGATACGCTTTCTATCCCATCCCATTTTGGGTGCAGGTGCCCAGGATCTGTTAGCAAGAGCTGCAGGGTGGCCTCTGGGAGGAGAAGATGGGGTCTACTGCTAAATGCCAGGAGGAGTTAGCCTGACTATCCAGGAAGCTCACGAGAGAAGGCTCCAAGGTGAACTCATAGTGACCTGCCAGTAACTGAAGGGGACATATAAGAAAGCTGGGGAGGAACTGTTTACAAAGGCATATGGTGATAGGACTAGTAAACTGGAGAGGGACAGAGTTAAACTAGACATAAGGAAGAATTTCTTCACTATGAGGTTGATGAGGCACTGGAACAGGTTGCTGGGGAAGTTGTGGATGCCCCATCCCTGGAGGTGTTCAAGGCCAGTTTGGACAGGGCCTTGGGCAGCCTGATCTAGTGGGACATGTCCCTGCCCATGGCAGGGGGGTTGAAAATAAATTATCTTTACGGTCTTTTCCAACATAAACCATTCTATGATTCTGTTCTATGATTGTATGGCACACTCTAATCTGGCAAGCTGTACTCAAATGTGTCAGCCCTCAACACCATGAAAGGACACATCCATTCTGTGTTGCTTCTTCCACAAACCTCTTATGTTTATCTTTGTGCAAAAGCCTTTGCTATCAGTTTTCTGCTTCTGCTCCCACTCTGGAAGAACAACTCTTGCTTGACTCATATCCTACTGCTCTGAAAAAGTGTATTGCACCTCCTGTTTGCCTAGTCTTACCAGAGGAATAGTTGCTCTTTATCATGCTCGATGTAAACAATGGCACAAGGAAGTATTTGCAGCCCTGCACACAAAAGGGGGAGTGCCACGTCTGTCTGGGTTGTTGCCTACAGCTATTCCTGTGCATCTTATTCGCCTACAGCCCCGTTATCCCACGTGGGCAGGAAAGCAAGGCTGCAGGGACTCCCTTGCCTCTCTGTACCATGTAGCATAACACTACTGGAGCCCTCTTTCTTTTTCTTGCAAAAGCTGTAAGGAGCTGCCAAACTTGAAAGGCTATTTGGCAATGTAGCAAATTCATAGACAGAAAATTGTTGCAGCTGCATGAGGTAACACATAGGTGAGAAACCAGAGGCAAACAAGGAAGCAAAGAGATCAGCCTGCAAAAGTCCATGGGCCAGAGATGGCAGGACAGTTGGATGGGGTACCTGTATGGTATGGGAGTTCTTGGCACAAAGAGCACAAATGAGGCTGTGCTATAAAACAGGAAAGATGCCCACAAACTCTCCAGGGAAAATGCCCTTTGTGGCTCCTGGTCTTTTCCTCTGTCTTGTCTGATCCCACTCACCCTGCAGCCAAACAACCAACTAACCACAGATTCTCCTTTGATAAATCCTTTCCCATAAGACTTCTTGTTCCAGAATCCTTCACAATGGGTATAGTGGTTTAGTGCTGGGTAAGCACTATTTTTTTCATTTTTTCTTCCTTTCCCTTATCTTTCACTCTCATCTTCTTTTTTTTCTGATTTTAGAAACATTCCTTTTCACTGTTGGGACCAAAACCGGGACCTTTTTGAGTCAGAAAGCTAGAAACCACAATCCAAACCCAGACGAGATGAAAGCAAAGAACAGGGGCTTGATAGGCCAGCTAAGAGCCATAATCACCAGACTCTGCAATGCCTTAGACTTTTTTTCTGGCTCATCTACTAGGCTCCTGATTCATTCTTTCTCTAAACAGGACCAGAAATGTTTCATTCATCAGTGTTGGTGTGCACAGTCCTAAACCACATTTTGGTTTAAATGAGTCAACAATTTCTAATATTTTCCAAATAGCTCCAGTTGTTTGGTTGAAAAAATGTGTGCTTCCTGGTGAAGGCCACCGTAGGTTGTAGTATGATCTAGGAAACATGAATCACTTTCCACTTGTTATTCCTCTGCAGCACTTAATTTTCCCAGACACTGAGAGGACAACAGAAAAATCAAGTCTAATTAAACTCCATTCTCAGCCTGACCCATTGATAGAGTTAATTTAAATACTGTCTTTCACGCTTCTCTGCTCTCTTACTTCATGTCATTTGAAGTACATATCTGAATGTCTAATAACCCATTTTTACATGGATATTTGATGAGTAATTCATCTGGCAAATTTGAAAAGTGGTTCTTTGTGCAACAAAGGACTTTCTTTGCTTGTCCACATAAAAATCCATTTGTGAAACTTACTGATGTTTTCTCCCTTTTCTTCTCTGCCCCCCATGCACTCCCCAAGAAAAAAAAATATCCTTCATTTTTTATTAGTGGTTCCAAGTCCGAGGCTCAGTTGTTGGAAAATCAAGCCATGAAACTGGTAATGTAACTAAGACACAAACCCAAACTCTTGATATGTTTTGATTTTCTCAGCATTTTTCCTACTGCCTGGGCTTTTGGCAACTGAAACAATTCCCCCAAATTTATAAACACCTGCAAAATGTTTCTGAACCCATTATTTGTTTGGAAAAAAGAAAATAGATCAAATAAATGAACCTTAAATGTGAATCCCCTAGAGATAATATAGTGGCAAACAATAGAAGAGGGACATAACAAGTAATTTCATTCTGAATTTCTGTTTGGTTTTCTTTGGGCATTCACTATAGGTAATGAATACAGCTAATGAGGAGAGATATTTCTGCACCCAAATGAGGAAGAAGTATTTCTCCACCCATAACTGCTCTTAACATCATGTTTTTACTTTAGTTTAATACCGTGAAACATCATGGGCAAGATTTATTGACAGCCACTTAGATCACTGGATTTCTCAGTAATGAGAAATGAAGCTAAGTCTTTTAAGTAAAAAGCCCGCAATATCTCATTTTTATCCTGATGTTGAAAATGGACAAGTTCTGAAATCTCCCACAAACTAAGCTTAGCACCTCACTATGACATGAAGCACTGCTCCCAAAGATTCTGACCATGTTCCATCAGGCTCAGCTTTGACTAGAATGCCTGCTTCCCTTCAGTAGCCCAGTCACTTTCCTGAACAATCCATGCCCATAAGAAATGTACTACCATAACTTTAGTTAGTGAATTGGTAAGGGAACTTAAATGAATATGCTCTGTGTCTAGACCATCAGAGTGATTTGCTCTACATTTTGCCCCGAGGACACCACAACAAAAATGTTGTTGCTTAGGCTGTGTCTGGAGCAAGACATGTAGTGTTCTAGGCGAAGAAACCTCAGTGCAGAGAAGAGGAAGGTTGTCTCCAGAGGCTGCAACCTGCAAACAGTATTCAGGTGAGCCAGTCTCTACTAGATCCCGTAGGCACAGGGTTGCTTCAGGCATGAACCACAAAAGCAGCACAGACACACTTAAAATTTTGATTCCAAAGTCACATGCAGTTCCTGTAAGAGACACTCTGAACAGACGGTTTCAACCACAATCCAAGCTACTTACAACATGGTACAGTGCAAAAAAATGACATTTCCAAGTGTATTTATTGAGAAATAGTAAAGATGTACATAATTTTACACGCTTTAATTTTAATTTACATTTTCTTAAATCATGGAGGCCCTAATAAACTATAATCTGCTTACAGATGACAGAGACCCTTGGCTTAAATTATATTTCCAAAATGCTGCTATTGCTAGGATTTTAGCTCATGTTACCACAGCTCCTCTTCCGAGATGCTAAATACTATATTCATTTAGTGCATATGCCTGGTGTCAATCCTGTAAAGCAGAGATGATTTTTGAATGGAAACCCTGGATCTGGATACAATCTCACAGCTAAAATCTAGTCTTCTGATCATGGGCCAAGTCCATATTTGCCATAGACTCTACAATTCCAGTTGTGCACAGGATTTAATCTGACCAGAGATGAAGTGTGCTTGTAGAAAGGACTTTGATTTGTCCTCATCTCCCTTGTCAGTGATTGCACTGGAACATACTCCACATCTGCTTTAGATGCAAGTGCTGCTGCTCACACCAAATTCTTATGAGAACAGATCTGGGAGCTAGGTGCCACCTGTATCTTTGTGTACCATCTCCATGGGCATCTAAGAATAAGCATCATTTTTAGTTTCTTCTGTCCTCTTTGGCAGATATATTGAACTGCACAGGGTTTTATCTATTTAAGATACTATCTTGTGACTGCAATCACACTGTATTTATATTCTGCAAGCTGACTACTCAAAGCCTAATGAATGTTCAAGTTCTGTACTGACTGAGAACTGCTAGAGTATCAGCAAAAGCCATTATATTCTACACTTCATTTGCCCCAAGTACTTGCAAACACGACATTACACACGACTTCACCTCAGTGCTGACTACTGTGCTCATGTAGGCATCCTGGAGTTTACATTTCACATCTTCTTTTGCACACACTTCTTTTACATGATCAGAGTACAGGCAACCTCAAGTACCTCCATGTGCAGTGTAAAAAATCAAAAAAAGCAGTTTCCATCATCTGCCATGCACAATGCTCCAACTGCTGTTAATTCAGAGTGCTCAAGCTGCCCGTGGAGTACTAGGAACCCTGCATGCAATATGGACCTTGCTCATTTTCCTGAAAGTTAGCATGTCTGAAACTTGTAAGGAAGTTGTCACTGTATTGACCATAGTTTTTAATAGAAATGATGAAAATTAAAGTCGTATACTTCTCAATGTTTCTTCATAAAAATCTGCACTTTATCATCTCCTCAGGTGTCTGACGTGCTATTGAAATTTCTCATTTAAAAACATGGAGGGTTGCTCCTGTGTAATGTTGTTGGGCAATCAAAAATGGGTGAGGAAAAACATGCTGACCCAAACCAGAAGACACAAATGTGGAACAAAATGGAAAAGCTACCAAAACAGTGTTACATTTACCAAAGTGGACTCTGCTCTCAAAATGGCCAATGTCATCATGCCAGCAACTTCAGCAGCTTGTGTTGATGTTGAATATGCTAATTGTAGCATCATTTGTGAATCTGAATGGTGAGCAATTCTTTAGTCATTTTTCCTTCCGAATGAACTCGTGTTTTATTCCCCAGGTGGGCTTAACTCCACATTTTTACTTTTTGGTAATGCCACCTGCACACTTTGTCTGCTGGGCAGGAATTTTTTCTTTCATACACAGCAGATGAACTCACTGTATGGCTTGCAGTGGACTAAGTAACTAATTAATATGCCTCAGTTCTCTTGTCAAGAGGATGTAGAAATGATGCTGAAGTTAATAAATACAGTTTTTTTAGATTTCAAGGTTGCGGTCCCCAGTATCAACTTCCCAACATACTCTTAACTTTCCTCAAATAATCAGTGGAATTATTCAGAATCTGAATAAAAACACAAACGTTCCTTTATTATTATTATTATATTTTTTTTATCACAACAAAAACTTAAATGCTCTGGTGCAGCCCTGCTCTTTAATTTCTTTGAATTTCAGATTTGGTCATGTCAAAAAATATCAGAAAGGTTTTTTGGTTTTTTTTGTTTATCTACATAGTTTTTAACCAAAATTACACTATAACACACAAACACAGTCTTCTCTTTAAGGCACAACACATCATTATGCACATTCTGTTTGCCAAACTTATAAAAGAGACAATATTATATAACCCTCTCCCTCCCCTGCCCTTCCCAAAAGAAAGAAAAATTGCATCCACTTCCAAAATCAGTTTCTAATAAAGTCACAGTAAATTATTTTCATCAATAATTTACACAAATTACAGGTCTAGACAGGATTGTCATTATACAGTCTGAGTGCATTCCAATTCAGATTTTCTGGGTTAGGTAGACTAAAGTCTGGTTCAAACCTCAGTGCTGAGAATATATCCCATTTTGAGGAATGTTGTGGAACACCACCTTGTTGGCTGGAAAACCCGTGTTGGTGCTTTGCCAGTTTGAGTCCTTTGTTCACTCCTGTCAGGGTTCACTTGATGTGCACCAGCAACCTCCACAGTTTTAATTCATTTGAAAACGTTGTATGTATAAGACCATAGAGCTTCCTTACGTAGCACTAACATTTTAACTCCATTCAGCAATCTGAATTCTTCAGTTTGGAATTTTTAATTCCAAATATTTCTTCCCTTCTTAAGACAATTCATATGTGTAAAGCCAGAGGCATTGAATCACACATAAAAATTCAGTGTACTTGAAATATATATATATATAAAAGAAAAAGGATTGCCAACTTTAGAATACAGTTACAAATACTCTAGTTCCAGTGCTTGATGGAGAGCCAAGAGGTCCGAATGACTGGATATCCTCCAGAAAGGCATGTTGTGCTGTGTTTGTTAGAGGGGGGAAAAGGTCAGGAAAGATGAACACACTGACACAGTAGGCTATATGATACATGAGGCTAGTTAGATTACCATCACATATTTCACACCACTATGTTTCTGGATTGATTTTTGCTAGTAAAGTACTGACAAAAATCAGACCAAAATAGATCTGAGCTTAATAGTTCAACTTAAGTTAGAATAATTAGATAGTCTTTCTTAAAAGTCTCTTTGGCAAAAAAGCTCGTTAATTATTAAACACTATTTGCTTATTGTTAGTATGCAAACCCACATGAAGGAGCATTAATAGAACAACCCTTTCTGCTCCATGCCTTAGACTTTGCAAAACACCAAATGATCATTTAAACAGCAATAAGACTGTCATTAGAAGAGGCTTCACACAACACTAAAACAGAGTTGAATTACATTTTTTCCATCTAGAGGGAAAAAAAGACATCTCTTTGGGTAAGAAAATAATACAGTTCTGGTTTAAAAAAAGATAATTTGTGTTGCAGAAAGCATCAGTGTCTGTAAGAGATGCAGATATATGCACAATACTCTTTCAGCAATTTGTCAGAATAGAAAAAAACCCATACTTTCATGTTATGTTCAGATCTATTTGTAATGTGATATATACATCCATCTCTCTGAATTCTGTATCTATTCATGCAATATAGCCAATGTTAAGAAAAAAGCATGCCAAACCGGAAAGTACTCAATCCAACCACCTTTGTTTAGCGCTAACTATAAAAGACCCATCACCAGTATTGTACCTATATTAAGGAACCATTTGGAATGAGCATTTTGTTTATTTTCATTTTGTTTCCATTTCCACAATACTAAAAGGGTTCTTCATTTTGCTACTCCTAGCACAATGACATTTATATCACTTGTCCTGTGTAGACCTTGTGAGCCAAAAGCTTCCAGTTTGTGTGCACTTCCAGGGCCATACTTGAAGTATGGTGCAATTTACTAATTTGATCTCTTTCTGAGCATTGCAACTTGCCTGATGGCATTTAGAATTGAATTCCTATCATGAGAAAACTGAGTATTTCTAAATAAATGGTTCCTTTTAAGAAACACAGATTTGGTGGAATACGTCTATGTTGTGTTCTTTTTCCTTTTGTTGATATGTCTTTCTTGAAAAAAAAATTTGCACAGTCATGTAGATGTATTTCCACAGTATCTGTAATGCTTCTCTTGAAACCTCCCTGATTTCAGTGTTTAAAGAAAACTACCATCCAATCATCATGTCATCACCCTTTCAACCTTTTCTGTTTATCTTTCATTTTCTTGAAGGTAGTCAGGCATTATTATTGCAACCATTTTTAATTTATTTTTAAAATTATGTTGCATGTTTTTTATTTCCAAATTTAAGTGTAGCAAATGCTAGAATCCAAATGGTTCATTTTACTCTAAGTTTTGATCTCATCATGCTTCTGTTGCTTTGCATATGTGGACTGAAATTATTTGTCATTCTACCATTGGGCAACACTGGCAAAATGCAAACAGAATGGCTTGCATTAGTAGCTATGTATCACACCAACATTTCAGGAGACGGGTTACCTTTTTTGCTGCCTGTTCTTCTTCTACACCATCCCCAATTACAACATATACTACTTTTCTGCCAAACCTTTGCATTATTCGTTCAAAGCAACTTTCTTTTCCTGGAAGATAAATGAGATAAGAGTTCAGAGTGAAGTTACCTGATTAGCCGCATGTTCCTCATCTCGGCCATCTCCAATCACAACATAAGTTATGTTAGTGCCAAATCTGGACACTATACGCTCAAAACAGCTCTCTTTGCCTGAAAAACAATGCACTTATTCAAGCTATCAAGCGAGTTATGGTGAAGCCCTACAAAATATAATTGCAGGGATAAGAATTTGTTACTACTATTTTAAAGTTCCCAGCTTTGGGATTTGGAGCTCAAACTGGTGAGAAACAAATAATTCTCTTAGTGACATTAAGCTGCTCCAGGTAAAACTAAATCTCTGTCTTAAGAGTTACAAGGAAGCCACTAAGATAACGGAATTAGCAGTGCTGCAAAAATGAAGAGGCCAATGAATTAATAATTGAACTTAAATGTTTCCCTATTATTGTAATAATAAATTTTTCATGTAAAGCAGCAATTTTAATTCTGATGTATCTGCAACAAATGAAGTAGCAATGGAAAACGTTATCAAAGAACTAGAATTAGACAATAGGTTCCTGGGGAAACATCCATGAAGCATTTGGCTTTTTGGGAGAAATTTGTAAGCAAGCAGACTAAGCCAGTAACAGCAATAAACAGGACTGAAAGGGACCAAGCAAGTTGTCTACTTGCTGTAGTTGTCTACTGATCTTTTCATTGTACTGCACGTTCAGGTTTACCAACAAATGCTTGAGCTTGTGCTTGTGCTTTCGATCCTAAAACTAATCTAATATGATGGTTTAGCTATTTCCACAGGCAATCTCTGTACTGAATTAATGCTTTCCATTAGGAAGTTTCTCTTTGACATACAACTTACTCGTGCCCTAGTGCAAAGAAATCACAGGATCACAGAATCACAGAACAACTAAGATGGAAAAGACCCCCGGGATCATTAAGTCCAACCATTCCTATCAACCATTAAATCAAACCCCTCATCACCTCATCCACCTGTCTCAAACACCTGCAGGGAAGGTGACTCAACCACCTCCTTGGGCAGCCTGTTCCAGTGCACCATGACCCTTTCCATGAAATTTTTTTTCTGATGTCCAGCCTAAACCTTCCCTGGTGGAGCTTGAAGTCATTCTCCCTTGTCCTGTCCCCTGCCACTTGGGAGAAGAGGCCAGCTCCCTCCTCTCTACAACCTCCTTTCAGGTAGTTATAGAGAGCAGTAAGGTCTCCCCTCAGCCTTCTCTTCTGCAGGCTAAACAATCCCAGCCCGCCTATTGTCATACTTCCCATCAATGTAGAGAAAGATTACTTTTTTCTTGTCTGCAGTAGCTTTTTACATTGTTTGTTATTATCACACAGAATCACAGAATAACCAGGTTGGAAGAGACCCACTTGATCGTCGAGTCCAACCATTCCCACCAATCCCTAAATCATGCTCCTAAGTACCTCATCCACCCTAACCTTAAACACCTCCAGGGACGGTGATTCAACCACCTCCCTTGGCAGACCGTTCCAATGCCTAACCACCCTCTCCGTGAAGAATTTCTTCCTAAATCTCAAGCCTAAATCTCCCCTGGCGGAGCTTGAGGCCATTTCCTCTCGTCCTGTCCCCTGTCACTTGGGAGAAGAGGCCAGCACCCTCCTCTCCACAACCTCCCTTCAGGTAGTTGTAGAGAGTAATGAGGTCTCCCCTCAGCCTCCTCTTCTCCAGGCTGAACAACCCCAGCTCTCTCAGCCGCTCCTCGTAAGATTTGTTCTCCAGCCCCTTCGCCAGCTTTGTTGCTCTTCTCTGGACTCGCTCCAGAGCCACAACATCCCTCTTGTGGTGAGGGGCCCAGAACTGAACACAGTACTCGAGGTGCGGTCTCACCAGTGCCGAGTACAGGGAGAGAATAACCTCCCTGGACCTGCTGGTCACGCCGTTCCTGATACAAGCCAAGATGCCGTTGGCTTTCTTGGCCACCTGGGCACACTGCTGGCTCATGTTCAGTCAGCTGTCAACCAACACCCCCAGGTCCTTCTCCTCCTGGCAGCTTTCCAGCCAGGTTTCTCCTAGTCTGTAGCTCTGCTTAGGGTTGTTGTGCCCCAAGTGCAGGACCTGGCATTTGGCCTTGTTAAACCTCATGCTGTTGGTCTCAGCCCAGCAGTCCAGCCTGTTCCTGTCCCTTTGCAGAGCCTCCCAACCCTCCAGCAGATCCACACTTCCACCCAGCTTGGTGTCATCTGCAAACTTGCTAATGGAGCACTCGATGCCTTCATCCAGGTCATTGATAAAGACATTAAACAGGACTGGACCCAGGACTGAGCCCTGGGGAACCCCACTTGTAACTGGCCTCCAGCTGGATTTAACTCCATTTCCCACCACCCTCTGGGCCCGGTCATTCAACCAGTTTTTCACCCAGGAGAGTGTGCACCCGTCCAGGCCAGAGGCCGACAGTTTCCGAAGCAGAATGCTGTGAGAAACTGTATCAAAGGCTTTACTGAAGTCCAGGAAGATACATCCACAGCCTTTCCCTCGTCCAAGAGTTTAGTTACTCGGTCATAAAAGGTGATCAGGTTACTCTGGCAAGACCTGCCTTTCATGAACCCATGTTGACTGGGCCTGATCACCTGGTTCTCTTGCAAGTGCTTCTTGATAGCACTCAAGATCACCCGCTCCATGACTTTCCCCGGTACTGAGGTCAGGCTGACAGGCCTGTAGTTCCCCGGCTCCTCCCTGTGCCCCTTCTTATAGATGGGCACGACATCTGCCAGCCTCCAGTCCAGCGGAACCTCCCCAGTCATCCAGGACTGTTGGAAGATGATGGAAAGGGGTTTGGCCAGCACATCCGCCAGTTCCCTCAAAACTCTTGGGTGGACTCCATCCGGCCCCATAGACTTGTGGGCATCTAGCTGGGCAAGCAAGTCTCTAAGCACCTCCTCTTGGACCTTAGGAATCTCATATTCTCTTCCAACCCTTGGGGTTGTGCACAGAGGGAACAATTATCCTTACTGTTACAGACTTTGGCAAAGTAGGCACTGAGCAGTTCAGTCTTGTCTTCATCCCCTGTTACTCTTGTTCCCTCTGCATCTACTAGGGACTGGAGATTCTCCCTAGCCCTCCTTTTGCTGTTGATGTATTTGTAGAAAGACTTTTTGCTGTCTCTCACAGTCTTGGCCAATCGCATTTCCAGTTGGGCCTTAGCCCTCCTGACTTTTTCCCTGCACTTTCTCCCTTCCTCCCTATAGTCCACCCAGGATGCCTGCCCCTTCCGCCAAAGGTCGTAGACCCTCCTCTTCCTATTGATGTCTCTAAGGACCTCCCTACTCAACCATGCTGGTTTCTTACCCCGCCGGCTACTTTTCTGGAACTTGGGGATGGCTTTCTCCTGAGCTGCTAGGAGTTCCTTCTTGAAGAGCGCCCAGCCTTCATGGACACCTTTGCCTTCAAGGAGCGCCTCCCATGGGACTTTTCCGACCAGCCTTCTGAACAGCCCAAAATCTGCTCTCTGAAAGTTGAGGGCGACTGTTCTGCTAACCTCCTTCTTCATCTTACCCTGCACCGAGAACTCTATCATCTCATGATCGCTTTGCCCCAAGCGTCCTCCAACCTTCACATCCCCCACCAGGCCTTCTCTGTTCACAAACAGCAGGTCCAGGAGGGCACCGTCCCTTGTCGGTTCGCTCACCAGCTGTGTGAGGAAGTTGTCTTCCACACACTCCAGGAACCTCCGGGACTGCTTCCTTTCTGCTGTATTATACTCCCAGCCTATATCTGGGAAACTGAAGTCTCCCACAAGGACTAGAGGTAACGATTTTGAGACTACACTCAGTTGTTTATAGAAGAGCTCATCAGCTGCTTCTTCTTGGCTGGGTGGTCTATAGCAGACTCCCATCACAATCCCTTCCTGCCCATGGACTCCTCTGATTTTCACCGACAGGCACTCAGTCCCATCCTGACCGTAGTCCAGTTCGAGGGTATCAAAGCCCTCTCTAACATAGAGGGCTACCCCACCTCCTCTTCTGCCCTTCCTGTCCTTCCTGAAGAGTTTATACCCCACCATGGGTACGCTCCAGTTGTACGAGTCATCCCACCACGTCTCCACAATGGCAACAACATCGTAGTCTCCTTGCCCTACCACAGCTTCCAGCTCCTCCTTCTTGTTTCCCATGCTGCGTGCATTAGTGTAAATGCCCTTCAGCTGGGCAGGCGAAGCTACAGCCTTCGTAATAGGGCTTCTCCCCAACTGAGCAGTCCTTGACTTAACTAAGGCCACAGTGCCAGTTTGCTGCCTACCACCCCCAGGTGCACTCACCCCCTCTGGCTTTGTGGTGATATACCGGCAGGTGTCACCAGCACACCACCCCTTTGCCATTGAAGTCTCACCTCCAGGCTCACTCCCATCCTGCCTGGTCCCCATGCCCTCCCCCCTCACATCTAGTTTAAAGCTTGATTTATGAGCTTAACTAGGTTTTTGGTGAGGGCTTTTGTCCCCCTAGGAGACAGGCGTGTCCCATCCCTAGTAAGAAAGCCTAGGGGTGCGTGGGCCTCCCCATGATTAAAGAACCCAAAACTCCTCTTCTCACACCAGTCCCTAAGCCATTCATTAACCCGTTTCTTATTCCTCATTTCCTGCTCCTGATTCCTTAGTATTGGGATGGAGTTGAATATTACCTGTGCCCCAGAGCCCTCGATCATTCTCCCAAGTGCCTTGAAGTCCCTTTTAATGGCTTTAGGTCTTCTACGTTCTATTTCTTCATTACCAATTTGAAAAACTAAGAGTGGGTAGTAGTCCGTGTCTTTGACCAGGGAAGGGAGCTTCCTAGTAACGTCCCTCACTGATGCTCCCGGCAAGCAGCAGACCTCCCTATGGAGCGGGTCCGGCCTACAGATGGGACCCTCCATTCCTTTGAGAAGGGAATCCCCCAAGACAATCACCCTCTTCTTCTTTTTAACTGAGGATGTTTTTAAGGCTGTGGGAGGATGATGCGGTTTCGGAAACATTTCTAGGCTGTGGGTGCAGCCCTCTTCGTCTTTAGGGCTAGGATGCACGCTCAGCACCTCATATTTGTTCCCCAGAGAGATCTGGGGGTTAATTGCCTGGGTGGGGGGAGCAGGTTTCCTTCTCCGGACAGGAACCTGCTGCCATTCCCCATCTCTGCCTCTCCTGGCCTTGCAGCTTACCGGTGGGTGGTGCTCAGCCTCACTAGCTCCGGCAGCCTGTGAGAGGGTCCTGCTCCACTCATCTATCTCCCTCTCACATTCCCTGATGGCCCTCAGCCTATCCACTTCTTTCCTCAGCTCTTCCACCATATGAAGCAGTTCCCCTACCCGAGCACAGCTTCCACAGGAGGAGCCAGTGCCAGAGGCGTGAGCCACTATGGGAGGGGGACACTGACTGTAGCCCAGGGTCTGGGTAGCTGCACGTGCCCACCGGGGCTCCGTCTGGGTGGCAGCCTCCACCACGCTTGGTGCGGCCTTAGTCTTTCGTCGGGTATCCACCATTTTCCTCAATCTCTTCTGACCGTGCTCCAGCCCTTCCCTGCTCTATCCCCACACTAGTTTTTTTTGGTCTCTTCTCACAAGCTCATGATTTCTACATCTCTGATTCTTACTGCTTTCCACTGTTTTAGTTGTTTTGGGTTTTTTTTTCCAGGTGGCCCAGAATGAAAGCTTATGATTAGGAAAATCATTGTGTGCATTAACTGTTGAGTGAGGACCAGCTTTCAGCATATGCAAGCAACAGCTGCAACCACAGTCCCGTGCTCAGCACAGTGCAGAGCTCAAGATGAAAAGTAGAGAGAGAGATCTTGTACCGAATAGAGTTTTCTGTGCTCCTGACAGGAGTATAGCAGGGGCCACACTGTCCCCAGAAGGAGTTCCTAGTGCAGAATTACTTCAACAGTCTCCAGAGACTGTGCCTCACTTCACCACCCACTTCTGTGCTGTCAGCAGTATATCTTAATGATCCTTCCATTGGCCTGAGTGCAATCTCAGTGACTGAATCCAACATAGGCTGTATGACAGATGACATTCATTCCAGAGGCTGCTCAGTACTACATGGTATTTAGGGTACATTGTGCCTTGACTTAACTTTTTGAAGTATTTGAGTAATTTCTGTGTAGAGGACACCTACAGATTATTAAAGGCTGATTGAGGTAATAGTTTTTCCTGACACTGTTAGAATATGCATTGTTTTTTTTATTTGTGAAAATAAGTTAAGAAATATATTACAATGCTTTTGAAAAATGAAGTACCACACTCCATATTATATATATGAGGTGTCTTAGATATAGAAACAAAGCATTCCTAAATTAACAATTGGCAAATCATGCCATCTGCCAAAATCATTAGTCATTGTAGCCAGATTTCACAGCAGTGATAACTTTTTTCGGTTTACAAGAAAATTTTGGATGCAATTTCCAAAAACTCTACATTTCCAAACTGTAATACTCAACAGGTACACAGTTTTCAACAGAATAGGGAACCACCCTTGAGGCATCCATCAACACAGCTTCTGTTAGCAACAGCTGCCATAACCACCAATGTCTGAGAAGCATTGGTCTGGCTTATGAAGAGCTGAAGGTCAGAGCAGAGATTATTTTGACAGAAATTCTGCTTAATTTGATTTCACAAAACACTTTTCTTCATTATTTTTTGCACAATTTTTTTTCTGCACCATACTTTAGAGTTTCTGAGGCTTTTAATCACTACGGGGACCCTTATTCCTCCAGGCATCATTGAAAATAAGCTGAATTTGTAATTTATCAACATAAAACACCTCTAAACATATGCATTGCCTATATCTTAAAACTATCACGACAAGTGTCACGAAGTGACCTGGAATCCATGCATTACTGGCAAAACAATACTGGCAATGCAGTATAGTCAGAATGCATGAAAAAATAATTTTCTTACCTATTTTGGTTGCACTGTAAATATTTTCAATAGGAAAAGCTCCTCCTAGGCTGTACAGCAGAACTTTTGCAAGTGCTGGGATAAGCTGAGTTGTTGTTACCAACACGTTTACACAGTTACTCCTAGAATCAGAGAAATAGGTTAAATTTAGATAGTTTAAAACCATTGCCCAAATGCAGATGAGGTGAATCAGCTGTGCAAAGCACGTTGAGGATTCCTCTATATTTATATGGTGTTGTTCAGCATCATCTCTTCCGAAAAATGTACATAAAACATTTGGTAAAATCCTTTAAAAAATACACAGGCCTGATTTGTAGGAAATATTCCACACTCGTTTATAAAAAAAACACAGGTCCTTGAAGATGGGTCTACTAATATCCCGGTATTTAAAATCACCAACTGCATTTTTATGCTGGGAATTAACTGGCAGTAGCTACTAGCCAAATAAAAGTGTTAGAAGAATGTAAAAACATCATTTGTTACTCCTGAGGGGAAATAAACAGCCAATGAACATTTTTACACAACGACATCACTTGCTTCATGTTTCAAGAGTAATAATATTTCTGAGAGGAGGGAGAGATAAGTATAATCATCTTAATAAGCTAGCATCAAAAGTTGAGGATGAAATCTTGAATGAAGGAGTTGTGCTAGCAATTACACAAGAGAAAACTCAGAGCCTGGCTACTTTAGGCAGTGACAGACTCGAACATGAGCTTGACTACGGTGTGAGCATGGACCTAAGAGCAAATATTTGTGATTTTTATCTCCTGCTTCTTCCACAAACTCCAAGCAAGATCTTAGGCTACTACTTCTGCCTTAATGTATCTCAATTTCCTGTCAATAACATATAGGTAATGTTCAGCAGCCTCATGGGTAGCTTCTGAAGACTTATAGCTGTACAGTTCTTTGAAGACAAGACAAAAGACTATTGTTTAACAGTCCTGAGTAACTGCTGACAGCTTTCGAGACTCATCCACCAATGCTCAACGGGTCTTCATTACCAAATATCTTTTGGGAAAGAAATACAGAGCTAAACACAATGGCTTTTCTCTTGAGATGCTTAAGACACTACTGATTAAACAACAACTAAGAAATAAACATATTGAAAAAATTACTACATTTAAAATAAGTTTTTCACATTTTTCCAAGTTTCTTCTTTCCTCTTGATCTCAAGCCTTTTCCCAGACATGTTCAGATGGCAAGACAGCTTAACATTGGGGTTTTTTGTGGTTTTACACCACAATTTTTGAGCAGAAGGAAAATGGTTTTGTATTCTGGATTCTACACAGTATTTAGGTAGCAGTGTGAACACACACAAGCACTGAAGGACAAAGTGGAATATGGAGTTCAGAGGATGCTACCCAGGAGATAATAAAATATAGGCTGGGTGAGAATTATACAATAATTTCAATATACATACAGGGATATTTATCACATTTTAGAAGACACTTCATTCTGTCTTTAGTAAATGCTGGAATTACTGAAAATTAAATCACTCTCCATGGAACTTTTCCTATGTTCCATTCAAAAGTTGTATTAGACCTGTTCTGTTCCTTAATGGCACTAATTTCTTGTAAACTAAAATGTCAACAAATAGCCATTACAAGTTCAAAACTAGAAAGTTTTTTATAGTAGACTCAAATACATACCTTGTGCTGATAATTGATAATGATTTAAGTGCATTTGTTAGCCAGGAGTCTGTCAGAGCTTCAATCTCTGCTCTTAATTGCAACCATGCATCTCTTTTAGCAGGACCCAGAAGTCCTTTTATGTAAAATAGCAAGAAAAGAAAAAGAAAAAAACCAAAATAAATTCTGTATCAGTTGGAATGTATAGATCTTATGGTAATTGTTTCTATTTTATATTCCACTAGAACTTGAAAATCATCACAGAGAAAAATCTATTGCTTCAAGGCTCAGTAAATCATTCTCTGTTTTTATTTGCCCTCCACTACATCAACCAGTGTCAGAAAGTATTGCAGATCCTAACACTTAGGCATCTGATTTTTTTTCTTCATCTAGTCAAACTATTTTACTACATTTCAAAGTATACCTTTCAGACACTTTTAAAACCAGCTCCCACATACATCTTACTCTAATTATAAGAAGCAGTGACAAGGAGATCCACAACATCGGGACCACAGGCAGAGACCTTCATAAAATAAAAGACTTTAGAATAAACTTATCTTTGTGATATCTGTGTATGTTTAAAATTGCCCGGCTTATGACTCTGTATATAGATGAACCTCAGTTGTATATAGATGAACCTCAGTTTACATATAGGGAAATACATTTGTTTGCTGATGGCTTGCTTTCATGTCCTGCTGTAGTCAGTAATGATAGCTCCTTTCAGAGCATTTACAGCCCTGAAACATCTGTACGTTGTATGTTCTTACATCTCATCTAGTCATTAGAAGCACCTTAAAATCTTCTTTTGGTTATGGATAATCAGATGTATAAAAATACTCAGCCTATTGAATGCTGAGACATGAGTTCTTTGGAACCAAGCTATTTTAAATTTGGAGTCGGTCCTGGAAGAGCAGAGAAGCAGGCTCCATGACCTTTAGTAGCCCTTTTCTCTTTCACACCCCATATTCCCAAGAAGCAGAGATGACTGTCTTCAAAAATCTGAAATGGCACAACCTATAAATAACTAGTTTGATTAAGCCTTCTGTTGCCTTTGAACAGCTACTTTGAAATGAACAGATACATATGCAATAAACAGATTATTAAAGAAACTAAAAAGCATAGAATGTATGTCCACTAAGGATTGAATCTACTTCAGAAGTAGGATTTGTGGAAAGGAATAAAAACCTTAGTACAATGCACCACATCTATGCACTCCACTTTTGCAACAGTAGCTTCTCTTAGTGTGTTTCCCTATACTGTGATCTTGGACTCTTACTTATGTTCCAGATTTAATGAAATGCACATCTTTATAACCTTAGATGCATTAGGAGATATAACAAAATCCACTAGAGGTTTGGATAATACTATTACAAGTATTCTTAAGATATAAAAACTCCATTCGTGACACAAATGAAGGGCAAGGCAGAACAAGTGAAAGCCAATCATCTGCTATCACCTTTTGTGCTACTAATTCATTATGCAGCAAGTACAGACTCTGAACTTCTATGAGAAAACATATATTTAAAAAAATGATTAAGGTAATGGCTAATTCACTATCCATATTAGTAGTACTTCTTCCCATTTTTGAGAGACTGCAGGAAGTGAACATCAGACAGGTTTTGCTGAAGGCGAGCTTTACTTTGAGTTTCAGGTTCCTTTGAAATAAATTGCAGATGAATTACAAAAGAAAAAAACATGCTAGGGAATGGAAGTGTGTTCACTTGCACTCCTTCCTGACTGGATTGGCTTCATCATCTCCTCAACTGTGGCTGTAGTAATCCTTGAAAACTTTTAATTATTCCGTATTCTCACAGGTTCTTCCTGAGGGAGTCAGTTGACAAATTTCCCTCCTCAGAAGAGGGCTGTCTGCCTCTGCAAGTCACACAGGACTCTCCAGAACAGATTCTTTCAGTACTGCTGCTTTATTTCCTACAAGTATGCTTGCATAGACATGATTTAGTTCATGTACGAAAACAGTTATCAGCCGAAATAAGACGTATTTCTTGCTAACACAATTAACTGTGTAAGCTACAGAGTCAACAAAAGGGGCTAGTGGAATGGCCGTAGTAGGGCTTTTTTTTTTTTTTTTTTTTTCCATTATTGGTGAAAATAGAGTAACAGGTATTCAGCAGAGACTTTAGCAAATAGGGCGATATATTTTTTTCATGAAAATGTAGGATGGAATAGGCCAGCCACAAACAATTAGGTCTGTGGAAACTAGATAACTTCTTTCCTAGAATAACAGAATAATTGAGGTAGAATAAGTGGCTCAACCAGTCAGTAAGGTATGTATAGCTGATGTGGGTCTGAAGGATAAAAGCAAGCTCTGTGGAAGCTAAATGGAAGCCTGATCTGTTTCCCCATCTCTTCTTCTCCAGCACAACAGCACAATGTTGGCTCTGCCAAAAGTAGCTTTCAATAGCCCAAGGTCTAGACATATCTTTTTCTGTTCACTTTGTGGCTTCCATAGCGTATTCCCTTGTTGTGAATTTAACACCATGCTGTTTAACCTGATCAGAATTCTAAATTGGTTTTGATAATTAAACTCACCTCCTATGTTGTTCTTGTAAGTATTATACAACTCTTTTACTCTTCTGTAACGGAAAGCCAGCTTCCTCATCCAGTCAACCCCTCCTCTTACACCTGTTGGCAGACAAAGGTTTGCACTACTTGCAGCTGCATGGAAGCCATCAGTTGCAAAACTGTAGGTACTGCAAACACCCAAAATACAGTGAAAATAAATACAATGTATTCCTGTAAATGCTCAATTTATTTAATCTTTAAAAAGAAAAAAAAAAAAAAGAAAAAAATGCTGTCTTACCTTAGGTCTTGTCCATTATCATCAGAAGAAACATCATCTATATGAACTTGATCACACTCCTGTTGGCAAAAAAACCCAAATGATATATTATCTTGAAAGAGATATATATACACTCCATATGATCAGTATACATATCGAAGACATGAGCGGTGCAGGCCATTAAGTCCACCAGAAGATGGCAGTGTACATACACTTCTTTACAATGACACAACCTTCCAACTCCTTCTACACCGTCCAAATTAATTAAAACAGGCCTTTATAAAAACGACATATAATTTTAGTGTGATTTTTCCACTAAAATTATTTTAATTGGACAAAAAACCAACAAGTCTTATTTATAGTCTCTCTAGCATGTCAATATTCCAAAATCACCTAAACGTTACTTTTCTACTTCCTAAAAGCTAATGATGATGAACCTCCACAGGCATAGAATTTCTGTTAGATTCTAGGAGTCTGGATGCTTATCAGATTCTTTTCTTGATTTATCCAAATGCCTTTGGCTGGAAAATCACAGATAATTGAAAAGTCCTGGAAAATTTAATTATTTCCTGATTTTGGAGGGGATGGAAGTAATTCCAGGAAACTCATATACACTGGAAAACTGAACTCCTCTCAAAGACAGTTTAATAACTGGATAGCTATCAAATATCATTCGATATCATTATCATTATCATTAACCTGTGGTTATAGCAGAAAGATAGGAAAATGAGGGGGAGGTACAAATAAGTAAATAACTCAAGCCACCATGCAACAGTAAATATGAACAGGTATCATGCCACTGTTTTCTGTAGTTGCTAGAATTAACATCTTAACCAAAGACACACCTGAAATTCAGTGTACAGGGATTTTACTTTCCTGTAGGTATTTTTAAAATATTTAAAATAACAGATGTTAAGAAAAGCCTAACATAATTTATTAAAAAGTTCAAGAACTATAATTTTACATAAAATGACTCCCTAATATTTCCAGATAATAGAATCTTATCACTAAGACAAAATGAAGCTGAGCTTTCGAAGTGCACAGTTCCGTGCCTCAAATAAAGAGTTGTCCGAGTCATCTACTTCAAATAAAGTTGCTGACAAGCAGCATTTAATTCAGACTATTGATGACATGCATGTACAAAGTACAAAGTTCTAAGTTTCCAATCTCAATATTGTACTAGTGCTAATTTGTCCAGAAAAAAGACGAATCTGAACATGGGAATGACTTCCAAATGTGTATGCCACAAATTCCTAAAGTATGAAAGTGGGGAATTGCCATT
This sequence comes from Clamator glandarius, assembly GCA_033459285.1. Lineage (NCBI taxonomy): Eukaryota > Metazoa > Chordata > Aves > Cuculiformes > Cuculidae > Clamator > Clamator glandarius. Next base: position 1,837,457 of record JAUNZM010000294.1, read on the forward strand.
TCTTCTTTCTGTTTTGTTTGCTTTGCACTGAGCGAAAACTAACAGAATTTTACCCACATGAAGTGGGTAATTATTTTGGTTCTATTTTAGGAGATTATCTAGAGTTGTAGAATATTTTTAAAAAGCTGCTTTCGGATGCCAATAGAAGATGATAAGACAAAGAAAAGGGGAAGTGACAGCTGAACTTAGAAGTTAAAAAATATTAATTTCTTTATACTTATTTATTATTTACACTTGAGAAAAAAATTCAACTATTCTCCACCTAGTGTAGGACAAGAATTCAAATATGAGACAAGATGCCCCACTGGGCCAAATTCTAACTCTATGTTTTGCAAAATCTGAGCAATATCTGGCTTCCTAATTCCCTTCACAGATTTCCTTGGAACTGGCTGAAGTGCAGTACAATTTTTAAAGCGTAAGAATCAGTTGTGTTGGTCTGAAGGTGTACGAATTAAAGGGAGGGCACACAGAAGCCCTGATGGTTAAGGAGGGTCTGCTGCTGTTGATGTTAAGCCTTCCAGCTACACCATTCCTGCCCTCGTAATTCCAGATAACTGTTCTGCTGATGATTTCATTAAGTTAAATAGGAGAGGGTGGCAAAGGCTCAGATGTTCACTTTTTAAAAAAAAAAAAAAAAAAATCTCACATTGACTCCAGGAACAGGAGATGAGGGGAATATGCTCTTTTCTGATTATTTGTCCCTTGTCCCTGCAAGGAGGTTGTTATGTTTTCAGCCACATACGAGGATCAAAGCCAACAGCACTCTCCAGCCTCCTCCTCTCCTCATTTCCTCTTCTGCTCTTGGTTCTATAGCTCAACTCCTGACCATGCTGGCAATACATATTTGCTGACCAAAACTGAACTCATGTGCCTATCACTCCTTGCTTCATTTTACTTTGTTTTCTTGTTTACTTATCTACTTAAACTGAAGTGTTCACATTTTTCAAATTCACTTACAAGGCGTTAAAAACCTTTCTGTAAAAAAAGAAAGAGCAGATGGTTTGAGCAGATTTAAGTTAGTTCTCTACTTTTCTCAAAAAGAAACAGGTAACTGGTGGCACATGCTATATTTGAGTTTTCTTGTAAAAGAGACAGAATGGTTGCAAGGATTAAAGCAAGCAAGCAATCTGTCTGTCACTTTGTTAAGTTACAATACTTTTTACGTCAGCTACATACTGGCTACACTCAAGTCACAGTGGCTCCCTGTCAGTGCAAGGTTTTAACTTTTCTGTTACTGAGGGTACTGAATATTCAGTCACAATAACTGGGTTTTGCTTGAAGCAATACTAATTTAAATTGTATCTGAGTGCAGTCAACTATCTGCAGCAATTTTTAGAGCCTGAAAGTTTGAAAGTACAGAATCAACAATTCATCCATAAAAGTTATCCTTCTGGAATGGACAGTAATTTCATTATCCAGTATAAACAATGAATCACCACACTGAACACAAAAATGTCATTATTGAGAGGATATTCAGCACTACACTTTCTCAGTCTACACAGAACACCTCTTTTTATGTATATGCTTCAGTCTGTGTTAAAATTATTTTGACACACCTCCCAAATTCTGAGACTTACCTAAATCTAATTTTTTATTTTTCATTTGTATTTTGAATGAGAAAAAATTGATGACAAAAATCTTATTGAAAATACAGAAGCATTATCATAAAAATAGAAATGTAATTCAGTTTGCCTGAAATAAATACTGTTTTTTAATCATCACACTGAAAGTGGAGGGGGATAATTGAAACTGTAAGACTCAGGTCCAACTTTCTGCTTGGAACTTTTAGAAACTGTTTTTTGAGCCTGCACAGTATTCTCTACCAACATGTCTAAAAGGTGTCTTAAATTTAATATTGAGATAGGGGGAAACCTTCCCATTTACTCCTTACCTGCTTGAGAATAGAATATATTAGTCTGGATATTATTATGGAACTGCATGCCATCTCTTAGCATTGTTCAGACACATGAACTTTCTAGAGCACCAGATTCCTATTTTCATGGCAAAACACCAACTACCATGCCAAGCAATACTTCCCAAGCTAACTAAAATTTATACACTGAGAATGAAATAGTTGGAGAACAGCCTAGCCTGAAATAAAAATGCATCTTGGCTGATTAGAACATAGGTTATTGGGTCAGCAGGGAATGTCTCAGCAGATCCGTATTTCTGCATCAAGAGTTAGTGCAGTAAGACAGATTTACATGGAGGAAGGAAAACATTATTTTTGTATGTAATAGCTTTCAATAACTTGGTTGTTAATACTAGGCTCTGGCATGTGGTGTTTGCAACCAAGAAAGACAAGGGAAAAAGAAAGCTTAGAGGACGTAGTGACTAGATTCAATATTACAAGAATATAGGTTCATTAGTACGCTACAGTTGTCATGTCTGGAGCCACAAGGTTTCTCATGGGATGAAGATGAAAGCATGACAGAAGGAATGGAATCTGATGGCTCAGCATTAAAAAAAAGGAGATGATGAAAGGATAAGTAATCTATCTACTGAATAAAGGCCTATCTCACTTCCTCCAGTAAGAATTGAAGGCTTTGTGTCTTGATGGCCATGACCTTCAGCAGTTCAGCACTCACCTTCCCTCTCCTGGGGGAGGATACGAAGAGGAAGACAGAGAATGAGAGATGAAGAGACACCCCAGGTCAGAACAGGGGAATTCTCAGAATTCATTACACAGCCATCATGAAGATCCACTTTAATATTCAGTAATGGCCATGTGCTATGCAAACATATTTAAACAGACAGATTTATTAATCTGCATACAAAAGGATGCCTCTACGTAGTTTAGCACAGGGTACCAGGCTATATCCTACTTGCTAAGAAGACACAAACTCATTGGCCATCTTGCATATGCCGTAATGTGTGCATACAGCTTACTTCAGAACAAGAAGTTTGGAATTTTTATAATCTTACAAGAGTGTTAGTTTTGAAAGAAAAATGAATTCTGAGCTAGAGAATACTTAATTGCCTGTTGAAATTGTTTTCAATCAAATCAAACTGATTGACTTATGAGATTCTCCAAGAGAGTCTCCAAGTAGTACTTTTTGATTTACCTAAAACTGAAAACTGGATAAAGTTCAAGCTCTGGAATGAGCTGGAGTATGAATTTTTGGGCAGGGTATTAAAACCACCTTATGAAGAATATACAAAATGCAGTGATCCACCTATGACAGCTCCACCTGAGATCTACAAAGAAAATAAATAGTAAGAGAAAACAATGAAGCTTGAAAGGCCACAAGGCAAGAATAAGAAGTATGGAAAAAGAGCAAAGCTCCATTTTGCTCAACTCTTCCACCTGAACTCAGCACAAGCCCGAAGAAATCTGGGTGCATGCTACTGAATGGCTTTAAGTTTGTTGGGTGCCATACAAATCTGAAAACACGAGGGTTCTGCTAAGAAGAAATTTAACCAATGCTTTGAAAAACTGATTTGAATCTTTCTCTGATACAGGACACCAGAAAGAGAACAATCACTGAATACGTTTGCACTGTCAAGCTATGACTCACTAGGAGTGACTGCAGTAGAAAACTAATTGGTGAAGGCACAGTGAAGTTGAGGACCTCACTGTCTTAAGTTTCTGCTGTTGGAAAGAGGAAGTGCAGCTCAGGTATAGGGTGAAGTAGATCCTAGTTTCTTGATTTAAGAAGAGTTAAGAATAAATTAGATCTGCAAGGGATGACAAAGACAATCACAGCTTGGTAACTTCTACTTTTCTTATTGTCTATAGCTGACAAACAAATAAAAGTGCACTAGAGTAAAAAATCATAATCCCAGTGACTGTAAAATGTGTCACTTATCCTCATTTTTTCTGTTCATTCACCACAGACTTTTCCCTGGCATTTTAAATAAAACCTCAAGGTCCTCCAACTGTCATTAGTGGTAAAGTATCCAAAACATCTGTTCACAGAGGGAACTCTGTGATTGACTCTGAGTAAGAAAAAAACTGATTTAGACCAGGAAAGTTCTGAAAAGCCCAGAGTTTACTTTAAGAACTGTTTTTCACTCCCTGTCTGCTGACACACGTGGTTCTTAAGACTGGCGTTTTCCATGTTAATAGATCTGGACTTCTGCAGTGAAACAAGAAGTCTGTGAAGCACCAGCTGACAGCCCTGCTTCCCAGACTGCTGTCCCTGCAGCAGTCCATCTGCCTCCTTCTGACAGGTGAGCAGTCCACAGCGGTCAGTTCCTAGGAAGAGATCTCCCCCTTTTCTGTCTGGATGCCAAATTTCATGCCCTGGGTACATTATGAGAAAACATATGGTTGCCTGGTTACCTCAGGAAGAGACAACTTTGATGATTACATCTATCATAGTCCCAGCTTTCTGATGGTGCAGTCTTTGAGATAAATGAAGAATATTCTTCTTTTAAGCAAGAAAGGGAGGGGAGAGGCTGTGGCCAAAAGGTGTGTGAAGAGAAGAGCACTGTCTCTCGTGGTCAGATTATGGCACCATTAAAAGCAAACAGAGAACTTCAAGAGAAAGAATGGTAGGCACGTGTACACCTCATGGAAATGACTGTAGACAGCTCTGCCTTTTCATGGAAACCGAAAAGATGGCCATATGACAAAGAAAGGAGGGAGTAGTTTCATGGAAGGACTTTGGTGCCACCGGCAGTCACTGCCACCTGGCTAATCTCTCAGAATATGACAAATCCGAAGTTGGGAAGGGCAAAAAAGTGTCAAATACAACAAACACTAATGCACAGCAAAACCATAAAGTTAAACAACCCAGGTGTAAAGGTGTTTAAGTTCCTTTGATTCTTACCTCTAAATCATTAAAAAATAGATGTGTATCAGCAAGATTAAAAATCATTTCTTCCATTCGCAGCCCGAGGGTCACTGCCATTGGTGGATCCTTAAAAAACAGAAAGCAAGGTTAACTATTCAATACCTTTAAGTTGTATCAGGATTACTTTAAAAACTGCTATATACTAAGTGTTTTGAAAAAAATTGAAAAAATTTGAAAAAAGAAACTTCACTAGAATCCTTTCAGTATTAAGTTACTGTAATACTACAAGAAGAGACTAGTGAACCTGTGTGAGAATGTTTGGGGAGCTGGGGATGTTAAAACCTCAAGGTTTTTGAAAGATGAGGCATTTGTAACCTACCAAAACTGACAAGGGAAAACCTGGTGGTCATATGTAAAACCTGCATAAAGAAAGCTGTAAAAACGGAAGGAACTTACCACGAAAGATATGCTTAAGAAAAATCAATACTCAAGAATATATTGATTTTTTTCATCCCTGAGCCTTTTATAAAAATATAGAAGTAACTTCCCTGTCAATTTGTGTGCAGGAATAAGCTGAATCAAGGAACAGTAATTCATTTTTCTGATGCAGTGCACTGAGTCAGCAGAGGAAGGAATGAAATTACTCCATGAGACATCAAATCCTCTGCATAATACTTCTGATTTCTTAGCTCTTCTTCACAGTTTTTGGGCACACAGGAGTCCTTACCAAGGCCATACTAAACTGGACTAGGAAAGGTACTCATCTCTACCAAATGATTACTTTATTACCAATTATGCTACACTGTAGTAGCAAGGTGTCATTTAAGAGGCCTTTTCAATTTCAGTGTCTCTGATTTATAAAAATACAAAAGGCAGTCTGACTCCACGCCCATTTCCCCAAACTGAGTTTTACTTTGGAGAAATCATCACTGACTTGTCTATGCTTAAGCTTACTTACTTCTCACACTTTCTGCTGCTCTACTGTTTATTTCAAACCCTGTGGCCTGTCCTTCTCCATCTCAATATTTACCCTTCTTCCCCGCAGGCACTCACTGAGGAATTTCCAAACTCTCCTTTATGGTTTTGTTGCAGGTATTCATTCAACAGAGTGCCTGTAAATGTTCTTCTAAGTATTCTTCAGCACGCGTACAACCTATGACATAATTCTTTAGGTGGTGCACAGGAATGGGAAAGCATATGTAAGTTTGTTTGTTTGCTACAGATCACCCTCTCATTTCTGATGAAAGACGGGATTCCTGTCCTTGGGTGAGTCATTCAAAATGTTGCATCTGTTCATAGGTCTGTATTAAATCACTCTACCTCAGCAAGATACCAGAAATCTACTTATCTGTTTGTCTGAGAGCATTTAGCATACAGCAAATGTGAGGTAATTAATTTGACTTTGCTAGGCTCGCTAGGAAAGACATTAAGCCAATTTGCATTACCTTCATTTGTTTTAAGATAAGAATGCACATGGACAGTTCCTAATGCTTAGCTGACACCTGGTAACTAGTTTTTTCATTGTCTTAATCATCTGCCTGACTTTGACATGTTCAGTTAACTTTTTATGTTTAACCTACTGCAATGGACTTTTAAAATAGATACAGAACGCTGTATTTTGTCTTTTAAATGCTGATTCATACTAGAGTTTTCAGAAATCCTTTCTTAAATACCTTGAGATTAAAAGTCTGAAAGTTTACCAGCATCTGGCAAAAAAATCACACAAAACCACCTATGCTCATTTGTTAATATTTGGATCAAACTTCCTGATCTGGATCAGACACCCACTGCTCTGGGACTTCACAACAAAAGAATAAAAGAAGGCTTTTGCCCTCTTGCACTTAAAAACTAATAGTAAACTGTGGCACATGGATATGTTTTGACCCTTGCTCATCAAAAAGACAGACTTGAAGGGGAGAACAGCATACAAGAAATTGTAATGACCCAAAGTTAAACCAAATATTTCTGTCAGTGAAAGGAAATATTTCTAGTTCAACCCTTGAACTGGTCTAGACTACTCTTCAGAAGTAAAACCTAAATGCAGTCCCTTGTAACATAACTGCATCCCCTACATCTTTACAGTCGTGTTCACTGAGTCTGAAAGTCACATGGATGAAGGCAGCAGCAAGAGCAAAGGTTAGTTTTCCAAGGGGATGATTAAGTCACACACATTAACAGATCTGCAAAAACTCATGTAAGATACTTAGAACACAAGTCATCAAAATACTCTGGACTCGTGAGATTCCTCGCAAGCCATAATGTTTTATCAAACTGTCATCACATATAAACATGTGTTTCTCTCTCCTTTCTCTTGTGGGTTTTTTCTGTGCACAGTGAATTATATTTTTTCTCTTCCTAGATAAAATGTAATAAAGAGTATTTGCAGTATGCTTTTTTTATCAATCCCACAAACACTACGGTATGTGCATAACTTTAAGCACAGGTGGTAACTCATTATTATTTATGTGAGTTAAGTTATTCACTGGAGTGCTTCCAAGACCGGAATCTCAGACTTTTGATTCTCAGACTCTTTTTTCCCCCTTCCTGGGTAGAAGCAGATTTAAATGCGGAAATTTGCTATAACATATTCCATTATAATCCAATTTATTTTTACAGAAACTACCCACTATGTATCACAATTTCCTGCCTTGCCTAGTATAAAGACATAAATGTGACAAAACCTTTACAATTTTCTTATTAGTAGTATTTTTGTAACTGACTATGTCTGACTTTATTATTGTTAAAATCAGATTTCCTATGTTCCTATTTTGACAAAGGCATGCATAGGATATTGCTAGGTACTACATATAAAATAAAATAAAACAAAGAGAATTCATTTCAGCTGAGCATGAAACCAGCCTGGGATCTTCCCATAACCCCTTCTGCTAATAAGAATCATTAGAATCGTATTCTCAAGACATGAACAATTCTTCCTGTAATAAACTGGCTCAAACTTGCACTGCAACTGTTTAACAAGAATTAAGCACTACAACTCTTGCCATGGCAAGTCCATTCCTTCACATACAAAAATTGACAGAGAAAGCAGATTTGTCAGGGTCATGTGGTTTTATAATATTTGCACAACATGGAGGAACATCCCAGTCATCGTTTTACTGTCTTTCAACTGGAAGCAGAAGTTGCAGACTGACTCAAGTATCATAAAGAATGGAGTGCTGAAAAGAAAGCAAGAAACGTGCAGCTGACACAGATTTAAGCACAGCAAACTGAGAAACTGAAAAAGAAGCAGACTGAACTTCTGCCCAAATAGTATTTTGTGCTACTTTGCAAAAGAATACACAAAAGAAATAAAAATAATAATAAAAAAAATCTGGCAGTTTTCCCAAGATAATTCGCAGAATAAGGAAGCACAATTCTCTGGCCCACAGTGGCATGATTTGAGCCAGATATCATCAGAATGCAGAAGAAACAAGTCCAGTTACAGCACTCCTGTATACCAAAATACAAATGTCTTCAGTTACATTAGTATGAAGGCACTACATTGGAGCCAGACTGTCTGTCTATGGATTTCTGTACTAGCTGGATCCATTCACAGGAATGCTTCCCAGGAGACTAGTTAAAAATATCCTGGGAGAACCAATATTTAAATGTTTTGGTCAAGAGTGAAGTGAGTAGAATAAAACCTCAAAAGCTCAGTGTCCATTGGTGGAAGAAATCCATTTAACATTGTCTTAGAAGGTCAGATTTCAGTACAAGACATTCAAAAGCATTTTTTACTTGGAAAAAAATGCCACAAGCACACCAAACTTGTTTTTATACAACTTCAGAAAACAAATAGATAAATAGCTTGACAGGTAGGCTCATTGCAACATGAATTTGTATGCATGAGCCTTAAAAATATGCTAGGAAACACATGAATAATTCTGTAAGAATAGATTTTCACTGGATGGCTGTCCTGAACAGATTTACAACAAAAGCAGCCTCTGGAAAAAGTGGACATGCTTAAGTTAAGTACTAGTATTTTTAGCTTGAAGGCTCTTCCCTACATTATGTAGGAATCTAAGATTTAATTTCAGCTTTTAGTCTTCTGTAGGGGACACTTGTTTCCAGGAGAGCTTCATGTGGGTGGCAATGGAGGAAGACAATACATCTCTTAACCATATCTGGTGGCTGATAAAGGAAAACTCACACACTCCACAGGGAGTTTCTGTTCCACAATCTCTATAGGGTGATCAGAAAACAGATTCAGAGGTCTCAGACAGTGAGGAAGTGAATGGAGAGGGCAACTAGAGGTCATGAGAGACAGACTACCAGTAAATGCAAAAAAAATGCGTATTTGTAAGTCAGTTTTGGAATGTCAATAAGAGTCCTAATGGTGACAAAGTTTATCCATTTAATAACTGGACAAACAGAGAGCAAGCAATAAATCCTTCTGAGTCCTTTCCAGAGAAGCATACCAGGTTAATGTTGCCTCTCCAACTATCTTCTGTCATTGACAATGCTATAAAAAATCAAGTGTGGATTTATTTTGATTTTTGCACTTGGAAAGCATATTCTCCTCCTTCAAAGGTCACAAGGGACTTTCACTGTTTTTTAGCCAGTTGTACCTTGAGTCAATGCATTTATCTAGGCATTCTTGCCCTCTGGGAGAAATAAACAAATTATAAATGCTCAGAGGTAGACAAAACTCCAGCTATATCAGCTTTAAATAAGGAAGACTAACTGGACTGTAATGGAACAAAGAATACGCACTGTTCACAGGGAATAAGAATGTACCTCATAAACTTTTAACAGATGATGACATCTCCTAACACATGCCCTGTCACATCAACAAATCCTCACTTAAGAGCTCAGCATTGTAGAAAACTGTATCTGCCAACTGGTGCTCAGCTGCAAAAACCATCATCAGCCACACAAGTCATAATAGAACAGCTCAAATACCAATGTTCATGATTTGCCACTGCAGTAAATAATTAAAAATAGTAATGTACTAGTTTTATCAAGTACAAAACAGAAGAGCAAACGAGCTGAACAACGAGAGGTACTCTCACTGCTGGGAAACAACACGGTTTCCTTGAAACCAAACAGAGGTGTAGGGCAGTTTTTATTCTCTTTGTTTTTACGTTAGCTCTGACCAGCCCAGTAAAATAACCACTATATGAATAATGTCAGACAGAAACAGCCACAGGTAGAAAACAGCAAGCCACAGAATATTCCCCTGGCTAAGTTTTCCATTTTAAATATCAAAGTGATGCATTGACCAATCTCTGGACAAACCTGTCCCACTTCAGTGTAGTTTACAGCTATAATCTACAAATGTCTAGATAAGAAGCAGCAGTGTGCCCTGCGTTTCAAATGAGGTGCTTAGAGCTGCATCCAACAAACTAAATCTATCACCTAATCACTAGTTTTGTTTTTAACACCTTTGTTACAACAACTTCATATAATTCTGAAATCAAAATAATATCACACTATGCAAAGTGCTGGACATGCATATACTAAAAAAGCCTCCATTCTCAGCTTCAGAAGTCCTCAGGAATAATTAAGAAATCTGATGCTCTCTTGACAAATACATGATATGAACCTTGATGACTGGATCAGGGTCTTCCAATGTATCATCTGCCAGTGGATGCCCCCATTGCCTGTCTCTACTCAAGGATGCTTGGCTTGCCTTTCCCTTTTCTCTTCTATTTCAACTGCTTGTTAAACTGTAGAAATCTTTTGAAAGAGAGACTGTTAGTCTCCTAGTACCATTGCAGCTCTCAGGTGCTCCTGCACTCATCCACTGGTCCTTCTGCTGGGCCATAACAGTGCGATGACCTCCTCCATATGGTGCACCTTCCCTCACTGCATTCCCTGCTCAGTCTGAATTGTGGCAGAGCTAAGAGATTAAAGACTCAGTTCTGAATTTTGCTTTCACCTGTTTACTGCAAGAAATAGGGTAAAGAGCTACGGAAAAGAGGAATAAAAGTTTACAATCAAGGAATAGATAGGGAAGAACTGAAAGTGACTATCCTTACCTGCCTGTATATTTACACTAGCCCTACACCCTGTCTCTCACCCCTTGAACATATAAAGTGAGTATACACTTGGTATAAGAACATGTTTTCTCTTAAAGCAATGTTCACATGAAAAATTTGCTAATCACATTCAGAACATTTAAATATGGGGGAAGGGGAAAACTCTGCTTTTCCTCTGATTTTTAGGGGTTTTTGTAGTTCCTTTTTTGGGAGTAACCTGATTCTGTTACAAAAAATGGACTTACAAAATATATATGGAAGAACACAGTATGCACAGCTGTGTAATATTGCACACCTTTATTTTTTAAATAGGAATTCACCACAACTAAAAAATTCAACATCACCACCATTTTATACTATCCTGAAATTTTTTTCTTTGTGAAGTGACAGTTTTGTACCACCCTTCCAGGATGAACATTTCTTAACACTTTTGTAAAACCTGTGTGCTCACAAGACTTCCATCGAGAACCTCACAATTCGTGGAGTATTTACTCTCATAGCAACCAAATTCTCATAACAATCCAGGCCTCAGCCTGGATTAAGACCTTGTTTGCAGATGGAAATCATATGCAGAAAAGATAAGGCCCACATCTGCTAAAGAGGTCATGCACCAAAAACCTGCTGAAATGCAGCTGTGCTTTTTTCCCTCTCCCATAGCTAACCTCTTAGGCACGTAGGGCGAGACACATCCCATCTTAAGTTGAGACAACATTTCAACAGCATGTAAAAACTAAAATCCACTTAAAATAAGCTCTTCCTTTATTCCCTTTCCTACTGCTCTAGTCTCCTCACAGTCAATAATATCTATAATTGAGTTTCACTGGCAATGACTTATTATTTTCCCAAGTTTTATATAAACATGGCAAAGGTAGTCACTGCAGGAAGGAAAAGGTCTATTACTTTTATTTTACCATCTCTGGAAAGGAAGACATTTTTCTGTTTGTAGGGATACCACCTATCAGTACAAAAGAAAAAGAATTTTACTTTGGAATTCCTTTCCTTTTGCTTCATTACTGTTCATGACATTTATTTACTGATGCTGATCTCATCAGCATGACTACATTAATTTCACTTGCCCTTGAGACACTCTTGATTTATACAAGCCGACTTTGTCTTCTGTCAGTAGTACTAGCCGTTAATACATCATTATTGTTTCTAAGGACTCTGTATGGAGAGTCCATTATAGCAGCAGATGTGCCCTTAACCAACAGAGGTAATGGGATTTTTTCGAACATCCCTACCCAGAGTGAGACACCAAGATGTTTCTTTTTCACATTTCTATTGATGTCCCCAAGACAATTTTCAAAATTTTTCATAGATGTTTGTAAGCTATAAAATGTGCTCTGATTTTTCAAACTTTGTATTAAAGTTGACTGAGACTTTATTCATATACTATGTGAAATGGCACATGAGATATAAACATCCTAAGGGCACAGTCAAAAAAGGATGAAAGGAATGACTACATTACTGAGGCAATTCAGCAAGTTCTGTGGCAGTCTGTGGGCTACACTTAAAAGTGATATAAATGTTCATGTTCAGCTAGGTTTCTCTCTTGTTTTAATAATTGTAAGTTAGAAATGGTATTGACAAATTCACTGTTGTCATAGTGTTTGACAAACATCAGAAGAGGAGTTTTTGATAGAGTACTGAAATGTGCGCTGATTTGGCACTGTGAAGCTGCAAAACAATCAAGGCTGTTTTTCACAAGACATGAATAACTATCCTTATCTTAGCCTTCAAAAAATTCAGATTTTTGCTTGGGCCTGTGAGTTTTCCTATTAGGTTTCTCTTTTAATAACCACAAACAGCTGTCTAAATAGATGGAGGTCTGGCCCATCCATGCTAATTATACACAGGTCTGGCTTTGGACACTTCTAACCCACTGTCTGTGGAGGTGGGTGTGGAAAGCATTTCACTAATACATTGTTTCTCTCCTCCTTTTCTTAAGCATCTGATTCTGGCTGGAATAAAGAGGCAGCAAATTTGTGCTAAACAAGCCCTTTGTCTGACATAGCATGGGCATTACTACATTCTTAAAAAAGAATAGCTTTGTATTAATTACACTTGAATGGCATAACACCTACAAAACCTACATCTGCATACGTACATAACAAGTATCTCCTTGTCCATTTTCTTCCCTCCATATATTTACCCTAATTTTTTGTTTTATCCAGGCCTTAACACTACCCCTTCCGTCAGTCTGCTCCTGCTGCTACACGCTGATCTTCCCACCAGTCCCTCCTCTCTTGCCCAAACACCATTCTCTGGGCTCCTGCTGACATAACAGCAGGGCTCGCTGCCGACCACCATGGGAGCTCCTGCTGCTGCAAGCTGTAATTACCTCTCTCTGCTTCCTTGCTCTTTCTCCTGCTCTCTGCTCTGGAACCTGAACATCTTTTGGATCATAACAGAGGGAAGAGGATGAGTACAACTGTCTGCATGAGAAAGGCATTCACTCCCTAGCATTACTCACCCTAGTGCTGGCCAAGGGAACTAAAGAGTCAATGGAAAAGCTGAGGAGTCGAAGAATAACATCTGCAGCTGGCATTGAAACAAGTCTGTCTCTTACTTGCTCATTCTGATTCACCCATTTCTCCATAAATTCACCAATCACTCCACGCTATTTCTTATTTCTTCCTCTACATATCCAAATAGTTATTTCCACTCGCCTATTGTCTCTGTTATCTCCTTGCAATGTATTTTCCAACGTACCTCAAGAATTCATCCTGGTTCCTCTATAAATTCATCCTTCATTTGCAGCATTTGCTTCAGCCCTGCCTCATATATCATGCTTATGGTCTGTCTCATTCCTCTCCTTGGCTTTTTCACAATAACCCTCTGAAAATGGGGTTTATCTCCCCCTACCTTCATCAAAGACATGATGAACATAGAAGGTGAAAACCACATACATGTATAGGCCAGATTGCTCTGACACCGTGAATTTACATAGAATTCATGGTTCACATACCTTGCCATACTTCTGTGCATAGGACCCTGTGAGCAGCGAATGAAAAACTATGATCGTTTCATCCAAATCCCAAACAAATACACGCTGAAAAAGAAGTGGGGACAGTATTATTAAACAAATCATATCAAATTCCCACCCCCATCCCACCCAGGGGCCTAAAAGTGAACTAAAGTTTAACTAATTACTTAACCAAGCAGGTTTTCTCTGAAAATGAGTGAGAACAGCATATCATACATGATAAAAAGTCAGAAGGAGAGCAACTTTGGAACTCTTCAACCATTTCCTATTTATCCCCTAAAAAGCTTTTCAAAATAGCTGCGTAAACACAGATTTCAGAAATGTGATGGGAGTCAAACATAATTATTATCTTAAAGATAAACAGTACTCTCAGATGCTTCTCTGCAAGTCTTACCGGAGTGCTACATGCCACATGTAATGTCGTACAGCATTTAATTCATATTATAGGATGAAATGGAATATTCTAACGAAAAATCCTTTCATTGATAAGGGTTTCATTTTACTGGTAAATTATAAAAAGAAATAGGAAAGCTGCAACGTAAGTGGTTAGAATTTTTCCACTGGAAAAATCAAATCCTTTGAAGAGCAAAAATTTTGTTAAGTTTCTGTATCAAAGCAATGGCATTTACATTGCAGCCCATCCTGCCATGCAGGAAGCTGTGTAGCCAGCCAAGGCTCAGCAACAATCTTGTCTTCTGCTGCTCGGAGCTGGTCAGTGAAGGCACAGCAGTGGGGCTGACCAGAGTGGCTCTGGTAGCAGGAGGAGAGACAGCGCAGCAGCAGGCAGCATGTTCCCCTGATGCCAGAGCTGCAGTGCTTCACACAGACGCATGCACTCCGCTTCCTCCTCCTCCTCCTGTCACTGTACGGCAGCACACTGCTAACACAGGAGTAATAAGCCTATAATTACTCTGTTGCCACGAGGTCATCTGTGTTTTAAATCGTCACCCCATATATTAGGCAGATAAATTTCTTCACTAAGGCACTGATATTGCACATGCTTAAGTACAGCCATAACTCCACCGATGTAAGCTGCCCTGTTGAAATCCACTGATGTTGCTCACAAGCACAAGGACAAACCTGTAAGTACCTGAAAGGCTATTGCCAGACAATCCTGCTTATTTACATTGCATCCATAAATGCATGTAATTAAGTTGAACAATGTATTTGTGATTTCCTATTCAAAAAACTAAAAGAAAATGTGACAATTTTGAACACATGAGTCTCACGGCTGTGTGGTTCAATTGCTTGAGAAACTGAAAGATGCACAGTCTTGGAGCTAAAACGTGCAAGGCTGAATCACAACTACTTTTTTGCCTAACTTTGTCATCAAGAGCAGTGCTGTCTCATTGTACATCCATGTTAAAATAGCAACTGGTATCTGTTATATTCAGTTATTGAGATTGAGTCCATGATCTTTCCTAAAATGCCTTAAGCTATTTCCACAGCTGTATTTTTCAAAATTTACTTTTCATCAGAAGAAATCTCCACATTACCATTCATCAATTACTGCAGGCATACCTCCAAGTCACTGTCCGGAGGGGGTGATGGATTGTTCTTCCGCCCTCTACCCCGGGACTTTGACCCAGAACTCCTACATGTTCTCTCATCAAGATCTTTGATTGGCGTAGAAGGGCTCTGCACTGTTTCAAACTCCCCTGTAAAATCAACCATTCATGGCACAATTAGTCCTGCTTTTTAAAATAATAAACTTTTTTTTTTTCTCACAGCTAGAAATGCCTGTATGTAAACTCAAACATAAGATGCACCCAAAAAGTTGGATAAAATGAGTGATAATATGGTTTATCTTACATAAAGGAAATCTGCAGATGCCAGATATGCTTTTGACTTTACCAAGGAAATATTATAAACCGTGTCAGAATAAGAAAAGATTCAAATGACACATATGCATGTACAGTCTTATATACTAAAATGTATGAGCACATGTAAAATATTCATAGATCCAAGGAAGACGTCTTTTAAAAGTGTCCTTAATGACTTCTCAAAACATGAAGTGCCTTTCAGTTAAAGTTAAATTTTCATGTTTGGAGTTCAGCTAGACTTATTTCCAAGTCCTGCGTTACTTTTACCAGAACACCCTTTGGCACATATTCATGCACCAGAAGAGCCAGTCAGCTTCCTGCTTGATCTCCTCCTCCCATGTCACCTGCTCTTTAGTAGAGTTCGCTTTTATTTCAACCTTACATCTGCCCATAAATTATCAGAGGAAAGTCATAATATTACAGAATTGCAGAATCACAGAATGACCTGAGTTGGAAGGGACCCACAAGGATCACTGAATCCAAATCCTATCTCTGCATAGGGCAGCCCCAAAATTTACACCATGTGTCTGAAGGCATTGTTCAAATGCTTCTCGAATATTGTTAGACTTGGCACCATGACTAACTTAGCTGGGGAGCCTCTTCCAGTGATCCACCAGTCTCTGAGTGAAGAACCTTTTCCTAATATCCAAGTTAAACTTCCCCTAGCATATCTTCCTGCCATTCCCTCAGGTCTTATCACTGGTCACCAGGGAGAAGAGATCAGCACCTGCTCCTCCTCCTTCCTTTGTGAGCAAGCAGCAAACTGCTATGAGATCCCCCCTCAGTCTCCTCCAATATGAACAGACCAAGTGACTTCAGCCACACCTCATACGACCTCCCCTCTAGATCCTTCACCAACTTTGTGTCCCTCTTCTTTATAAAGTGGTGCCCAAAACTGCACACAATACACAAGGTGGGGCCGCAGCAGTGCGGAGTACAGCAGGACAATCACCTCCCTCAAGCGGCTAGCAATGCTGTGCTTGATGAACCCACATCAGGCACCGCCAGGGCACACTGTTGGCTCATGTTCAACTTCCCATCAACCAGAACCCCCAGATCCCTTTCCACAGGGTTGCTCTCCAGCCTCTCACTTCCCAATCTGTATATATATCCAGAATCACTGTGTCCCAGGTGCAAAAGATGGCACTTGCCCTTGTTAAACTTCACGTGACTAGCGATTGTCCTGCTCTCCAATTTGTCTAGATCCCTGTGCAGGGCCTCTTTGCCCTCAAGAGTGCCAACAGCTCCCCCAGTTTTGTATCATCAGTGAACTTGGTTAGTAAACCTTGAAGTCCTGCATCAAGGTCACTTATGAAGATATTAAAGAGCATTAGTCCTAAGATAGATCCCTGCAGAACCTGACTAATGATTGGATGCCAGCCCAGTGTAACCCCATTCACTATGACCCCTGGAGCCTGACCCATCAGCCAACTGTTCACCCACTGCAATCAGCCCATCATCAATACTGAAGACAGAGGAAAAAAAAACATTAAATGTCTTGGCCTTGTCTATATCCCTGTTTATGAGGTCCATATTCATTAAGTAATGGGATAATGTTATTTCTGGCCTGCCTTTTGTTATTAACATATTAAAAAAAGCCCTTTTTATTACCTTTCACAGTACTGGCCACCTTTAAATCTATTAAATACAATATTTCAGTTACTAGCAGAAAGAGAGTGAAGTCATATTTAATGTATTCTGATAGCCTTTCTTCAAGTATTATTAGTCTGCTGTCAGAAAGAAGATGCACTAGAAGGACCTTTGATCTGGCATCGTATAGTTGCTCTTAACATTTGGGCATATGCCTGACTTGCCCTTTTAATCTACTTTGCCTCTGCTGGTAACAAAGGGCTTTAGATGTGATCACAAACCAGTAGCCAGGTACAACACACAGACTGCAGGAAGGATGGCATGGAGCTTCCCCTTACAAAGTACTTCTATGCCACACATCAACAAACAGAAAATAACCTTTTCTTCATAACACAGTAACTTCAATGCCCTTTTAAAACTGCTAGCAATAAATGCAGGTTATCTAGGTTCCCAAGTCCTAAATGACATAAATCCTCCTTCATTATCTATCCTATTAATGATTGGATTTTTCTCAATTAAAGAAGGAAAGAGTACAGCTTAGATCTGACATCTACTACAGAATCTGACTCAAGGACGTCCCAATGGTGCATGTGATCTTACATTTCTGGGCCACTTTAGTAATACTTGTTAAAAGCACTCATGATGGCACATCTGCAGAATAAATTAAAACTTGGTACAAACACTTCCCAAGAATCACCTATGATGCAGCTGATTTACAGCTGGAGTCTGAACATTATTCACTTTTACAGAGGTGCACTTAGCTTACCAAAGTTCACCAGCTAACAAAAAGTGGTCAGCAGAAAAAGGAGAGTGATTTTTTCTGCTCCATTCCGAATTTGCAAGACCTCATCCAGAAAAATGTCTAGCTTTGGGCCCCCAAATACAAGAGAGAGATCAACAAGCTGGTGATAGTCCATGTGAGCTAGTCCAAGGCAGTTAAAGGCCTGAGCACACTGCAGGAAAAGCTGTGGGACTCTTCACAGAGATATACAAGAATCAGCACACAGAAATCACAGCAAAGGATACAACGGTTAGATACAAGACAAAAACTCTTCACTATAAGAATGGGTGGGGCCTGGGACAGGTGCCCAGAGAAACTGTGCATTCTCTGTCCTTGGAGATACTCAAAATTTGATTGGACACAGCCCTGAGCAACATGATGTAAGTTCACTCATGGTCATCCATGAGTGGGATGGACCAAAAGACGGGCAGAGGTCCTTTCCAACATGAACGATCGACTGCTTCTGTGATCCACTCTGAGACATTCACCTAATTCTGCCTCCACAACAAAATACAAAAACCAATTCTAGTTTAGCATGCTTTAAGAAGAGAAAGCAGACTGTAATCTCAATTAAGAGTCTATGTATAAGATGACAGTTGAATTCTTAGTACCTTCCATCATTTATTTATACCTTACAATGAACCACATAAAGATTATTAAAATAAATACACTGGGAAGACATATTTATATATCTTGACTGGAAAAATACTGTTGTATTTCTTGGAAGAACAAGACGTGATCCCATAATGTCACATTCCTGAATGAAAGCTCTAGACATTGTCAGGAAAGAATTCAGTGTGCAGGGGAAGAGGATAACAACAAGGAAGTTAATTCTGAGACTATTGGCTAGGACATTTACTGGAAAGACATATCTAGCTTCCACAACCTTCTCCAAGGCACACTGGCTTATTTGACTGAATGACTGATAAATATGAAGTAGAAAGACATATTTTCATGAACTAGAATCCACATCCCTGTACCCTGAAATGGAAGGTGATGAATGCTCCAAGAAACAGGAGGAAATCAAATCTGTCACTCTCGCTTCCTGGGAAACTATTCAAATTATTCTGCTATCGCCTGGAAGAACACACTACTACTTTTTTCTCAAACTTGGTGATGACTAGTTCAATGTTGCAAAACCAATGTGATTCTCTGCTTGCACAGAAGAGAGACAAAATTTCAGGCAGTGCCTGAAAAGAGGTTTTCAGAACAGCAGCCTGAAAATTTATTCTAGATATCATTTCAGCTATGTCTGTCCTCATTTGCATATGTGCATATAATATGCACTCTATGATTTCTCTTTCAGCTAAAACTCTTATTTGCCAAGAAATTATAGGAAAATTGGGCAGCAATAATAATATGTATTGAATAATGTGCCCATGCTGTTTTTGCTTTGTCCCTGCAGAATGGAGAGAGAGTTCTTGTTGACTAATCATTTCTATTCCAAGCACAGTGTTGATGACAGGAAGGACACTGCAGGCAGTGGAGCGATCAATTAGGTCACATTATCTTAGTTCTTTCTCCATAAGAAGAACAGCAAAATATACAAACATACAAAAAGATGTTTCAGATCAGAATAAAACCAGAATCCTTGTGCAGGAAAAACCTACACTGGCTTCAAAAGAAGTTCTGTGTGTGCAAGAGTTCTGTACAAAAATATAATGTCCTATATTTTTCTGGCTGAGTGGAAAAAATATCGCAAAACAAAACCCCAGAAATGAAAAGGCAAAAAATTAAATAAGTGAAGATGAGTGTTTACATTCTTACCACAAAAATCTTCATATTTGTAACATTTTAACATTGTACAACAAAATCAAGATTCATTTCCATAGTGATGTATTAAAACACCTGTTCTCAATGACTGTGTTTACTCTAATCTACCAAAAATAAAATACAAAAAAACACCCTGTTCTAAATCTTCTCTGAAAGGATGCAACAACTGAAATAAAAAACTTCAATTTTCATTTAACATTAGTCATTACCAGTTGCCCCAGGCTTCTGCTTGGGTCAATGCGGTACATGACTGCATAATTATCCATTACTCAATACTGTAACCAATCACTGTACCTTGTAAATTCTAGATATATAAAGCCAACTTTATTTCATTATGCTAATCTCTAAATCAGAATGAGCAGCTGTCTCTTACTTGAACGCAAGGTATGCATCTATTTTAGAACTGCAGAAGTCAGTAGTGCATGTTTTTTTGAACAACTGTAGACTTAATTGCTTGGCTTGCTTTTACCAGCAGCAGGCTAAAGGACCAACTGCATTTTCTTTTCTCTGTTTGCTTTAGAAATGAGGTCAATACTGATAAAAGGAAAGCCATGTAACATAAAAGCATGTGAGAAATCTTAGTACAAAAAGTAATGAAAACCTTACCCTCATGAAGATTTCCTACTGCAGCTCATATGAGGCAGAATTTTTTATTGCAATGCTTGAAATTTTTTAGCTTTTCCAATATTCAACACATGCCTAATAAACATACTTCACAACCTCCTCCCACTGGAACTATGAGCAGCGTCAGAGATCCAATAAAATAAAGAGCAAAATGTTAAAACCAGAACATGGAATGACCACTTTGTCACAGATGTTCATACACTGGTTCGTGACCACCACGAAGCCTCCCATGCTGGAGAAACCTTGCAGCAGCTCCAGTTAGCAGACAGAGAATATTACAAACAGAGGTCTTTCATATCCAGAACGTTGTTTTCCACCTCTGGTTTGATGTGAACATTGACTCCTCCCTGTTAAAACACAGTTGTGCCAGTGCCACTGAAGCAGGAGAAAAGATGTGTGAAAAAGACAGGAGAAAAGCCTGCATATAGCTGTATGAAAGAAAGTTGCCTAAACATGAAGATTTTACCTAGGCTTCCTAAAAACTTGTCTCTCTGCTAGAATTTTATCCACCCTAGATTAAATGTACTCTCGTACTCATTGAATATACTCAAATGTACTGATTTCCTGAGGCAGAATCACTTAAGGGTTCTCCTGACATGTCAATATAAGATGAAATGCCTCTGGAGATAGTTCTTTGTCTCACTGATACTCTGTGGTAGTGGGTGCATTTTGAAAAATTTTAATGGAGTGCAGGCACAATGCAAACACAGAAGAAAAGCCCCTGGGAAGGATAAGGACTTGAGCCTTACAAGATGTGGGATGAACCCCTTCATACTCTCCTTATAGTTTGACCGGCTAGATGTTTTTACCACTAACAACAATGAGCAGATGGCTTCAACATTAAAAAACCTTTTTTCCCCCTCATTTGTAATGTATTATTGCTTGCTATGAGTAGCAGAAAGAATAAATTCTAAATGTTTGTACATTTACCGAAGTATATTTTGTTTTTCTTCTTATAAAGACCTAAAATAATGTGACCTTATTGATCTCTCCACAGCCTTCAGTGTCCTTACTGACATCAAGTTTCATCTCATTTTCTTTACTCAGTCAATAAATAGAATCGTAACTAATATTAATTCTTGATATGATGGGGCTCTACTGTGAAAAGGAGAAATCCTGTATGTGTGGTGAGTACTAAAAGCTTTAAGTACTTATTTGAATTAATAGCTAGCAGAGATAGTAGAAGACCGAAGTGTTGTGTTTAATCTTAGATTTTAGTTGGAGGAAGTCTTAAGGACTGAGCAATGAAGTCCTGTCAGACTGTAAGTGAACACAGTGAATTCCGAAGTTCTGCAGCATGATCTACTGTGTCTGAAGTGATCTCTAAGACACTGCAATTAACTGATGTAAATTTATTTTTACAGTGACACAGAAGGGCACAGGCATGTCATGTATCCACAAAGTGGGTGTCGCACTCTCAGCGGAGGGTCTCATGATCAGTGCAACACTTCACAGAAATAAGGAGTGTGTGGGCAGATTTGTAAGTTCAGATGCACAATCAACTTAAAAGGAACACAAGTTCATATGCTTAAATAATCCACAAACAAAAAAATCCTTGCTGTTTCACAGATGTAAAGCCTTCAATATTTATCCAAGCTGTTCAAAATATGTAAGATTCTTTTGTCAATGCTATTCAATACTAAGGGAGTTTCTACTGCACAATAAATTTATACAGCATTTCTAGGAAACAGACACACAAGGGAGACACAATATGAGAAACACCGTCTGATTTTCTTAAATAAAAATAGGGAGGAATAACAAAAGAACAAAGAGAAGTACACAGAAAAACATCATCTGCGAGTACTTTTTACACTCTTTGAAAAATACTTTACATATGATTTGTCTGTCATACATGTCCTGCAACTGTCAAAATTTCACTTGATTTCAAGTTACTTCTTAGCTTTTTCTTCCTAAATTTGCATTCTGAGACTACCGAATAATTTTTAACAGTTCCATTAAAAAACAAGGGAACGGGTATGTCCCCATATCCATTCCATACCATATCACCAATACATGTGTGCACACACGCACACTTTAAAAATCGTCTGAGGAACACAGCTGGTAAGGAAAAATTTCAACTCATGCAATTAAAATTTGAACACTTTTAGTAAATTTAAGCAGCTTTATATGAAGTATGAGGCCTTGCTTATGCTTTTCTACAGTATTGCCCTTCCTTTGTATAAATTCACTATTATAATACATTAGGCTTTCTACTACATTTTTCAGTGAGACATTGCACTTAGAAAAGTGAAAATCAGGTTTTTTTTTGCAATGAGTTGTTTTTGTGATTAAAGCCCATTTGCCCCCTATTCATAGCCTAATCCAAACCTCACTTGCTACTTTTTTTATAAATCCTAGCATTCTGTGGGTAAGGCAGACCCTACCCATGCTGCATGAGTGAAGCCAGTGTCCCTGGAAGAGACTGGTCTAGCACCACTGAGCCAGGCATCTGGCAGCTGACAACTTCTCCCATAGACGCCATGCAGAGTCTTAGTATAGTGCTTAGGTTATGACTATATGACGTAATATTGAGCTAGATCTTTAAGAACTTTCTGTACGATAGAAATAATACAGTAAAGTAGCGTGTTCACCCAGTAATGACACAACACTTGCCTGACAGTGGCCGTGAATCCCTAAAGTAACCCACTGAGAACTTTATAGCTCTGCACTATACCATGTATAATTTCATATAAATAGCTTTAAACTTTCCTTTATTATATTTTAGTCCCATATATATATATATATACATATACATGTCTACATATATAAACTAAATGGAAGAAAAGAAATAGGTGAGATGTTCAGACACTTAGAAATCTAGCATGGAAAATAAAGTTAAGAAATATGTATTAACATTTGTGTTTTCACAAAAGAGAGAATGAAGCAGGTAAATGACTGTGAACTGGGTTATAATGATAATGAGTAAAAAGTTAAGAGCTGCCATTACCCAGCAGTGGTGCCCTAAGACTGTAACTGTTACAGAACACTGTGTTTGTCACACAAGATGTGCACCAGGGGGCAGGGTTGGGCAGGCAAATTGAGTCTCCTGATGTCTCTGAGAACTTTATTTTCCAGACTTAAGTTACTTCGATGCTGTTTTTTTTAAAGGCACTTGCGCTAATAAGTGACTGCTCTATTCTTATTTACCTATATTTTTGAATTAACAAGCACGTCTTATATGCATTTGAACAAAGTGTATGTAGACTTGCTAGCATGACTGGGGTATAATTAAATGAACAACAGTATCTTGTTTTAAATTCTTTACAGCAATACATAAGAATGTGGAGGTGGATGTAAGAATGTTCCACTGTCAGTAACAGTAGAGCTCATTTAATTTTTATGTAAAAATTTACTAAAGGTTTGTAACCGTTGCTTTCAATACCAATGGATCTCTGCCAGAATGTTGTAACTTTTTTGAGGCTTTCTCCTTCCACGGACAACCATCTCGGTCTCCAAAGAGCTTCATTTAATTAACAAACAAACTAGGCAGGTTTTCCAACAGCTTAGTTTGGCTGGTCTGCATGATAAAGTTTTTCTGAAAGGGATGAGCTTAAAATGTCAATATTCAAACAAGCTGGAAATGAAAATCCTGTGTTTCTAAAAGTATGGAATATAATACAAAAATTGTTTTCACCTGAATGTAGATCTGTACCTTGTTGACTAGTCAGGCCAGGGAGAGAGTCCTGTAACTGGTATGTTGATGATGATGAAGTTCCATCAGCTGTGTTGTTTGAGGTCATATATGCACCATATGTTGATGCTGAGTAATACTGTGCATATTGGTTTTGGCCAAAAGCTGTGTATGATGGATAATCCTAAAACAGCAAATGCAGCAGAGTAATTAATTCAGTAGAGTAATGAGTGATTTTTCCTAAGTATTTCTAAGTATGCAATCACACGACTTTTGCAATAGTTTTGTGTGTTTAGTTTAGATTTGTTTTAATTTAATGACATTTAACTTCTTTTTTTTTAAATTTAAGGATATTCAATAAAAGACTACAGAAAGTCTGGTGAAGTATATAAGTGCTAAAAGATGCAACTAGGCCTACACTGGGATTTTAATAATTGTTCACAGAAAACAGCATTGAATCACAGTGATTCTAATTCAGCATAATAGATCTAAATTAAAATAATATGCTGTCACTGGAGTTATATAAAACCTTCTGTAAATGGCAAACAAGAATGTTAATATTCATACCTGCTGTGAACTACTGAAGTTTGTAGAATTTGAAACAGAATTGTTTGCATAAATAGTGGATGATGGTGTAAAGCTAGAACCTAAAATAAAAAAATAACTATGAGAAGAACCTGCTTGTGAACAGAAATAACAATTCTAAATGCAACATTCTGTGTTAAGATATAGATGAACTAGAAGAACAAGTAACTTTTAATTTCTGTTTAAACACTAAAACGTTGCAATGAAACTTTAAAATAAATGAATACTACTTCCACACATATGGGCATACATTCCTCTCCCATCATGCAGAGATGGTACTGGCATTAAGTCATTACACTGACTGAAAAAGAATTTTTCAATTTATTGTTGTCTCACTTCTCCTCAATTATTGCTTTTCTCTTCTGCCTTCATTTCTAACACTGTAGTGTCTATTCACTTACGAAACAAAACAATTCAAAGAATAGTTTAATGACCCAGGTGTTTTTAACTGATGAGGCATGCCCTTGTTTTCAATATGTCAGATGATTCATATTTTAATGTGTAGTATTTAAAAGATTAACCATTATATAAGAAGCTTAAAGATTACCCAAATGAAAGAGATTATCAGTAATCAAATGGTAATAAGCGATTTAATAAATGAATAATAAATGAAAGAATAAATACAAATTAAGGATAAATTCTAGACAATTATGTTAATCCAAAGAGAAACAAATATCACATGATATGATACTAAAAAACACAGAAACAAGGAAAAGTGACTTGTGTACGCTAATAAATACAACAAATGCTTCCAGTCCTGCCGTGTAATTTCACATCATAAAAAGATCAAGGTGCAAATAGGGAACGTGTTGCATGACCAGATCTAAATTAACAGATGATCAAAATGAATACATACATGTGTATCAAAACTAGGAAAAAATACTTTATATCTTAGCAGTAAAAGTTGCTGCCAATAAACATACTTGCTCAAGTTCACAAAAATGAATGGAAAATATGTCATAAATACATGGGGAGAAGGGGTTGTCATCAGTAGCGAGATGGGATGAGCCCTGATGGCTACTCACCTGGCATCTGATAAGAGTAGGGTGTTTGGCCTGGCTGTGGGGTGGAAAACCCTGGGCTGTAACTGAGGCACCCACTCTGCAGTGGCGATTGGGTCTGCGAGAGCCCACTTTCTGTCTTGATGCCTGGCAACATTACACCCAAATCTGTATAAGAAATTAATTTTCAACTGATTCTTCAAAATATTTTCTTATGGTTGGGAAAATAAAATATAAAAAAGATCAAAACACATTCATGTCAACATTGCTTTTACTTCTACATAAGGTGAAGGAATAAGAGGTCAAATACCGTAAGTGGGTAAGCTGTACGGCTGTCCTGTCTGTGAGTAGGCTGTATAGACCGCTGGTTGCTGCATTCCTGAATACTGGGTTTGTCCGGCATAGGCAGACATTGTTTGAGCTGCTGGTGTAGAAAGAATGTGTGGATAGGGCCTAAATATCAGGAAAAATAGCATTACTGTGGCAACAAATACTTTGTATGTTGATACAAGCAATAAAGTAAAGAAACAGGTTTAAAGATGTCCAAAGGCAGTTCATTATTCTGCCAACTGTTCCTTTTCTGGGACTTACTCCATCCCCCACTGAAATAAGCTGAAAGCACTCCAGCTCACATTCCCTAGGGTATGGTGAATATTTTGTGTTGTCACATCATTGCAATTTAATTCACAAGCTACTGTCTCCAGTTCTAGGTGGACTGTGCCACCACTCTGAGGCTTTATCTGGATTTGACCCCTTTAAGCCAAGATCAGCACGCTTAAAACAGAAAAACCCTCATGCTTTTTTAATCCAGTGGAAGGAAACTTGGACTAGAAGAACAAAGGAAATACAGAGGTGAACATTAAAGTTACTACAGTATGTCCTCTGTCTATGGTTCTTCTTCAACTGACATCTAGCCTCTGACTTCAGTGGGAGACGGATCATGCCCATTGAAAACAGCATGAAAAATGCTGACAGCAATACTTTGGTAACCAGATGGACTTTAAACATTCAGAAAATATGGGCTAGGGAAACAGTACAGAAATAAAATGGTCTTTTATTTACGAATACTGGGGGTTTGCAGAGAGATTGAATAAAATTGTGTTCAAAATTTTTGCCCTCCAGAGTTGCAAAAACATACAAAGAAACATTTTTCTTGGATTATTTTGTAAGTCAAATAACACTTTATGGAGCAAGAGTTGAATAAACACACTCTGCAGAATTATGCTAACTGAAACCTGGCCATTAAAAGCCATGACTAAATTTCAAATTCTATTTTTTTTAATTCTTTCTTTCTAATTAGTTCAGTACAGTTGGCAGCTGTTACTATCAGAATAAGATTACTCTTTAATTTAGATGCCAGTAAATTATAACAGTAGATTAAAAATTCTATTACACCTTGTAATGTATTTGGCCAAAAGTATCTGATACAGTTTGCCAAAACCTATTTTAAGTGGAATGTTCTTACTTCAGGCATCTACCTTCTCTATGAATAAGTATTGGCTATTGTGGTATGAATGCCAATTTGTTTAAGAAACTTGAAAAAACCTTATCAGCTACAGTTTCAATGTTTTCTTTGTATCAAAATCACATAGATAGCTTTATCAAATACATGGAAACAAATAGATGGCATACCGGTATCAAGCACCCTTATGCACAACACTAATTGTAGGACAAGCAAACTAATATCCTGCCAACTGCAGCAGTTTCACATAAGACCTTTGGTGCCTTTCCCTAATGTTTCCATTCCTGGATTCCTGTGATTGCCCAAGAGTCTGCTTTCCTCAAAAGAAAATGAAAGAAATTTTCTATTCCTAACAACACTCACTGGTTACAAATAAAAATTATGAGATCAAAAACTAATCCAAATGATGGATTTTTTTTTTTTTGGTATCTCATGATACCAGAGAAGGAGGAGGAAAGGGTGGTTCATGAGTGTGGAATGTTTGGAAGCCTTTGGCAATGCTGATGCAGGGAGGGTCTGTGAGAGGGTTACTCCTCGGTATGCATCTTGTACATGCAATTGTGATTTCTAAATATAACCTCTCTTCTTCAAAATATGTCTGTATACATTGCCAGCACTGTTAAGATATTGATGTCTGAGAATGTAATAGTATGATGTTTTTTCTTCTGTTGTGTGCAGTTATTCAAGAGCATTTCTTGTGCAGCAATACTGTACAGAGCAGAATTTGAGACTGCAGCCACACGAGGAAAAAACATTGGAGAGCGAGCTATAATGGAGTCAATACCAAAGCTGAAGTTTTTTCCTTTCTCTCTTTTTCTGCTGATGAATACTTGTTTGCAACAAACCACAGAACTGCCTACAGCCAAGGTCAATTCCCTATAAAAGACTAGAAGAGGTGCAGACACTAACTTTGAGGGATATATCTGTGGAGAATACTGGTGCGCTGATCTTGGGCTGTAGCCACTACTTGTTATTACTGCAAAACAGAAAACAAAGAGTACAGCAGTTAGAAACATCATGAGACCAAAACAGCTGAACAGTCTGAACACTAATGCAGCAACATTAGCAAAGAAGCTTAGTGAAATGGACAGCTTTTCAACAAAGCTGATGTCACCTGAACTGCAACATCTTACTACAAAAATCTAAAACCTCCCAAATTATTCATCTTGGTACAGAACTCTTCAGTTGATATGGTTATGTCATGCTTTTTCAGCTTGACTGAAATGTTTCTGAGTGTATTGCAGAGGTATGTTTCATACCTAATCTGTGAATCACACACCATACATCTTTCAAATTTGCAAGTTGTACTAAAATTGGTAGTTAAAAATAATCTTGTGATTTAACGTATGGTATTGCACAGGATTGAAATAACATATACATACTTTTAAAATCTCACATTATCAAGTTTAGTTTTAATACTGGGTATTTTATATGGGTGTAGTTAATTTTAGACAGCTTAGATGATGGAAGATACTGGATTGACTACTAGAAAACCAATCAACAGGTCGACTAGAAAGCAGCCACTAACAACAGTATTATTTCAAAAGTAACCATAAACAGTCCTGTCCAGTAGCCACCAAAATTGTGTATGTCTGTACTATCCACAGCTGCATTCTTCCAAGAAAGCTAACAGAACAATAGTCCTGTCCTGTGAAAATTTCATTCAGAAGCGGTTCTCATGCTGGATTAATTCCAAGTGTTTGGAAATTTCTCTTTCCTTTAGCCATCTGTCTTGACAAAGACAGATGTATTCCAAATATATATGTACTCTAAAGTGTTGAACCAATCCCTTCAGAGTAAATCCATACTGGGCAAACATACAGAGTGTCTTTATTAGGCCATCTGCTGCTCATTCACTTTTCAAAAGATTAAAGTAGTACACAATGAAGCACTGGAATTTCTTTAGTCTAATCAATCATAGTTGTACTTCAAAGTGTACCCTCTTCCTGTGTTGATTGTAATGGTAGTAAAAATGAATTTTCAGAATTATATAAGTGACAAATAGGTTTAGGTTCTTAACTGTTTTATGAAACATGTTATATTTCTGCATCCAGGCCTAATTAACATCTTTGAGATCTACTGCACTTAACACATACAGAGCTTCATATTTTTAAAGCTAGTTTAAATGCATTTAGAACATGTAGGAAAATACAATAGAAGAAAAACAATTAGCTACTTTTTAAAAAGTGCAGTTGAGTATGACTTGAAAATAAAGAAGAACTGGATAATAATTTTTGGAACATGTGCCACCAGATTTCATAAAAAAGTTGCTGACTGAGAAGATATAAAGGGTTTGCCTGTGATGGAAATCTGCTGAATTTAATTTTGTGTGGAAATTGTCTTTTTTTGTGAATGTCTCTCCATCGCTTAAGCTAAATCCACAGAATGGGTGGGTGTGCTTACAGCTACACCCAGAGTTAGACGAACCCGCAGCTGTATATATCAACATAAATGGCCCACAGAACTTTAACAGACCATCTCAGTTATTTAAGGATTGAAGAGTAATTAGTCTTCCCTGTTGTATCCCTATGACCTTTCTAAAGACAAGCAATCGCTAACAGAGTGATTTTGGTGATTCTAAGGGCAAGGAACTTTCATGATCCATTGTAGGCTTATCAGGTCTTATTTGCCCGTACTGCTCCAATTTTTGTCTGATTATTTGCTGGATGACAGCTCACTTGATTAATCAGTTTGGTTAAAGCACATTTACCATTCCACCACAGGATGTAAACTACAAAAAATTAATTACAGTTTATTTAAATAACTTAAGCTATCAAAACCTAATGACTTGCAGCAAAAGTTGTCTTGCCTGCTTTTTAATTCTTTCTGAATATACCTTTTATAAATTCAGACAAGAAAATAAAATACTTTTGGAATGTGCCTAGTTTTAAATTTTTCCCTTTTTTTTCCAAAACCCACCCCCCCAGTTTCCCTGATGATACTACAAGTTGTAGGGAATAGAGAGAAAAAGTGGCAAGTGCCCACAGATTAAATTTTGAGCCTTTCCAATTAAAAGTCTCTTCCTTTCACTCTTTCTCTGGTAGCTTGTCCCATTGGTTTGTGTACTATATTTTAGGCTATGAGATGTTTGAGAACACAGGGTGTAAGATCTATCATAAGAGTATATTATGACTGAGTAAAGCTTGTGGACTACACTTGCATCTCATAGATAAGATTGGTAATTCTAAGGGTTATTAGACTTGGACAATTTTCACTGCTGGACAGCCTCCTCACCCTACTTCTGGCGACTGTTGGCAATGGAGGAGATGGTGGAGCCAGGTTGTAATGCTTTTTGTAACAGCACCACTTTATACAGTCATTTATAAGAATGGAGCTAAGCAATATTTTATATTGTTTATATTAAAAACAAAATAAAAAATATTTCTCCTCTGAAAAACTGAAATATCTCTAAGACTTAAAATGACAATAAAGTGTTCTAATAGCATATATTGGGTTCAGTATATTAACACAAGCTGGAATTTTGTATTTTTTCATTACACATCTGAAAAATTCTGTGCAAAGAGTTTAGATTAAAAGGATCTCATTTAAATAACAAATAACGATGTCTACACACAAGGGGATCAAATGTAGGTTATACTGCCATGGAGTTTCCTAACCACCTTTACAGCCTTCAGAAATTGTTTTCCTTATCTTTTTCTTTTGTGTAATAAATACTAAGTAAAAAGGATGACAAGAACTTCAAAGGTCTCTCTCCCTACTCCATTAAAATGATAAACAGTTCTCAAATTAATCCAGTGTTGTAAGCAATTTAAACACAAAAATGCATGCACTCACAGTACAGCAGCTGCAGAAAATTCACAGAACATGAAAATGCTTAGTTCAAGGCTGTTTTGCAGCTCTCCACATCCTGTGAATACCCACCCCAACAGGAGTCTGCTGCTGGACCACAAAGCTTCAAGTACACTGATACTAACTACTAAGTGTCATTCTTCGAAGAAAAAGGAGAAGGAAGGGGGGGGTGCACAACATGACTCTCCACCTGGCTAACCCTTGCTAAAAGGCAGTTTCTCCCACTGGCAGCTCTGTAGGACGGAGGAACTGGAGCCAGGAGCATAAACTGCAACACTGCAGCCTGGGCAAGGTCACAGTGGTGACTGTCACTCTAATTTCATGAGATCTCTGTGCTTTATTTTTCAACTTAAACACTGCTTTGTGGGACTTGAGAGGTGAGGCTTCTTATCCAGCATATTCTGTTTAAGCTACCAGACTGCAATTTGAGTCTAGTACATTCAGTATCAACTTGCAGTTTATCTCCAGGAGACTGTGAAGCCAGCAAGTCCATGTCAGAGGCACTTGTGATGCCAGGAAAGGAGCAAGATTGGGTGTTTCAGTGCAGCTTTAAAACGCTGCAGTGTACACCCATCAAAAATTTGGGGTTCACCACAGTTACCTGTAAGCCTTAATCTGTCACTCCTGCCCTACAACTCTCACAGTCTCCTTGGCCATCACTTTCTGTGTTACAGCTCTTCATTAGGGACAGAGCTGTCTACCTTACAACCTTCAGGGCTCACTGAGTCTTCTGCTCAGCCCTAGGACATGCCACGGGTTTTGACTGCCCTTGGAGCATGGAAATTAATTTAAAGGACAAAGTATTTGAAGGAGAGGATTCCTTCACGGCAGCTTCTCAAATGGGTGTCAGAGTAAAGACTTCTCTTTTCACCCATGTCTCATCTCACAATGTATTTAATAATGTATCTAAATCCTTCCCTACTTAACAAAGGATGCTTGAGTCCTTTTGACCTGTGGTTGTATAATACAGAATAGATGATATCTCTTGTAGTGGCCTATATCATAGAATGATAGAATCATACAATCATACAGTAACAGAAGGGGTTGGGTTGCTAGGGATCTTTAAGGTCATAATGTCTACGCATCATATATCTATGCATCTTCAAGAAATGAGCTCACAAGCGGTCTGAAAACTGCAAGAAAGAACTAGCATTATCACTTGGTTGCAGTTGGGAACAACACATGTATGTAACTGTTTATTAGGAAAAAACAGTGTTCAGTGTTGGGCTTAGTTATGCATTGTTTTCAACTGCAGCTGGTTTGTATCAAAAGACATCTTGCTACCAGTTAGTATTTATTGTCTTTGGCAACCCTCTAAACTTCCCAAATAACCAGTTTGGTTAAGATGTCAGAGAAGTGCTTTTCTGGTGAGTTTTTATTGTTTAACACTTCTGCCACAAATCTGAGTCAACCAAACTGTCCAATTTGCAAGTACAGGTACAAGGCAAGTATGACAGTAATGGATTTACTCTTTATGAAAGGCTCAATGTGTTATCAAGGCAGCTCTGATGATGAAGACTGCACATCACCTAGGAAGGCAGACATGACTTTCTCCTGTGAACAATCATACTTATTTAATACCAGTCTGTGGCCTAAACTGAGAATCAGGTTCGTAATTCATTTGAGTATGCAGGTGGCTAATGGACAAAAAAAATGATCACATAAGGCTCAAATTCCTGCCATTTTTTGGAACCCTTGATTGTTTCCAAATCTCCAAAGAGCAGAGATCTCAACACTTCTTTTTAAATCAGTGGAAACTAACAGGTGAGTGGCACCTGGGGAAATCAAGTGGTTACTGAGCTATCTTAAACTTATGTGAGGCTCGAATTTTTGTCAGCCCTTCAGGAAAACGTTGCCTTAGCCATGTTTTACACAAGGAATCCAACTCAGATGTCTTAAATACACGGCAAAAGCTGATAAAACTTCACCAGTAATCACAAAATAATTTATATGGTTGGACATTTTATAATCTGTAATCATAACTAGTTAAATTTTAGGATAAAGTAACAACAAAGTGAGAAAGAAAAGCTAATTTTTAGCCAAGTCTAATAAATATTTTTTTGGAACTTCTTAGACTTTAAGTTGATGGGGTTCCTTTCACTATAATCATAATGAGGATAATATCTTCATTTTTTCTAATAAGAAATAGTATATGATTATTTTGCATCTCACAAACGACCTTTTCTTCAGGGACTAGATTTGTTATAATTTCTGAAAAAACAAATTCTGAACATATCTGCATATATTGATGCCTAAAAAACATCTCCAGAAACACATACTCAGTTTTAAAAATATTTTCATTACACAAAACATTGTGATAACTGAAATAGGCCTTGACTACATAAGTCCACCAAAGTACCAAAGTAGTATCAGTGTGGAGTCGCAATTTCTGGCTTCAGTGACATTTCAGTCAGGCCATCACTGGACTTTTATTTTCAGAAGCAAAAAGTATTCTATCCCTTAGCCTTGTTAATATTATTATTAGCAGGACTCAGCCTCACGACTAGAAAGCAGAACATCTGCACTTTTCCACAGTTCATCACCTTTTAATAATTTCTAGGAACCTTCTTAAAAATTGCTGTCTATTTGAATTTTCTAAGAAGTAACTGAAACTGAATATTTAAAGTGAAATGTGTACTTTTCATGGCAAGAAAGTAGCTTATGGCAATCTGGTCACTATTAAACCTAACACACTGCTCACAGTAATAAAAGAATTAGAACTTAAATATAAAACTTAAGATTTTAAATTTTACAAATTAGAATGCCTGTTACAAGTAAAATCCATATTTTTTCCTAAAATCATACATGACTAACATTGAGAAAAATGTGCAGCATAACAATAACTTTATTACTATAAGATTTTTTGCATACAGTAATAGTATCCCTCCTAGGCAACATGAGAACTTCTTTTAGGTCATTGCTCATGAAAATTGTAGATTTTCACTTGAAAATGATAAAGGCTATTGCTTTTTAATATTATTTAGATGTTAATTTATCGTATTTCTTTAAAGATTGCTTCTAAGCAGTGAAATGTTCATTAGTGAAGGTTATTAAATGCTACATTAAGTGCATCTAACAATATGTGATCTTATTATGGCTTTA
Source organism: Clamator glandarius (assembly GCA_033459285.1). Classification (NCBI taxonomy): domain Eukaryota; kingdom Metazoa; phylum Chordata; class Aves; order Cuculiformes; family Cuculidae; genus Clamator; species Clamator glandarius. The sequence continues at coordinate 1,871,342 of JAUNZM010000294.1, forward strand.
CCTGACCCAGTAAAAGTGTCAAGCGATCCATCTCCAGTTGTTGTTGTTTCACTGCTGTTCATGGGTTCTGTTTTGACTGCAAGAAGAGACACTACATAGAAGAATAAGCAGACATGAGTTTTACTTCTAAATTTATACTGGAGTCCTCATGCCAGTTTCACTAGCAGTAGTCCAACTAGTACACGCATGCAGTGCAACAGCTTTGGCTTTCGCTCTACCACCGTATTAAAACAATCTACACTTGCTCCATCTGGAATGATCATGCATCAACACAGCTTTTTATCTGTGCATTTGTCTATCTACTGCTTTGAGCAACTGGCGTATCTTCTGGGGAGATCTGAACCTAAATTTAATTGCTTCTTATAATTCCTTGACAGTAGCAGAGAGGAAGGGAACATTAGCTGTCATGGGATGCAGCACATAACAAGAATAGTTTTGCCTGACCAGTGAAACAATAATAATAATAATAATAATAATAATAATAACAATAATAATAATAATAATAATAATAATAATAATAATAATAATAATAATAATAATAATAATAATAATAATAATAATGATGATGATGTTTTATGCTCATAGAGAAGCAAATTACTTTCACGGTGCCAGCATTCTGTATTTCCTCTTCCCCTTTTACAGTCTGTGGAGGGCTTTTTGAGCTTGGTCTCCAGCAAGCAATTTTCCATAAATGAAGACAGAAGTTTAAAATAAAAGAAAGCAAAAGAACTAGAGCTGGACACAAACGACAGCCACAACAAGTCAGCTTCTAACTCAGAGGTTACTGAACAGTTGAGTCTGCTCAGAACTCAAATTATTTCTTAAAGATTCTCATACATTCTTACCATCGAAGCTCTAACTGAAAGCACCACAGAGGCAATCTAGATTTTATAGTTTAATATGTTACCTGAACAGACCATTTGGCATTGACTTTTGTAATGGAGTTTGGGAGCTACCTTCTAATTCATATTGTAAGAAACAGTGGTGCAGGATACACTGCAGCTTTTATTAGGTGTTTGACTGGCAAATGTGGAATACATCAATGCATTATCACAATTGCTTAGCCAACGTCAGTTATGTGTGTGAGAGCAATTATCCCATATATATAAGAAACTTGTTTATAGATAACACAGGACTGGTTGCTGTCTGGGAGTGTAGAGAACCTGCACGGGCCATTGCTGCAGTGGTATGCCAGTTACTGAAATTCCAAGGACATGGCCTGGAATTGTAGACAAGGCTTTGCTGTGACAACCAGCCTGGCAGAGCACCACTCAGCAAGTCTAATAGAAGCCAAGCAAAGGCATTTTCTGCCAGCTAGTTACCCGATGTCTCCGAGGGAAGTCAGCTAAGGTGACCAAAGCTCTTGTCTGTCAGCACCCCTGCATTCACATTTAACTTCAATGGCCATAGTAAGAGAAGGAGGGGAATTTCACATTCTAAGCTGGAAATGTATTTACAGACAATGGCTCAGACTCAAATCACCTAACTTAAGTAAATAAAAGGTGCATACTAATTTCCCTTTATTTTCAGTCAAGTAAGACAGGTACATCCAGAGGGTGAGCCAGTCCAAATACAGTCTGAGCTTCCCTCAAATTTACCCCTCTTACAGCCTTTAGAGGAAAAAGTAGTGGATGACCTAAATAAGGGATTTGATTTTCTCATGAGAAAAATGTCCATCACACCACTTACAGAACCATTTTTCTATTCCTCCCTGTGTCTCTGAGCCCAATGAGGACCTCACCAGGAATTGCACAGCTACCAACACAGCAGCCTGCAATGCGCCTTGAACGAGTTACATAGAATCATAGAATACAAGTCTTATGATACCACAGACCAATTTCCAGTCACACTGCTTAAGGGATCTTGCTTTGGTAAGTCATACACAATTCTGCAGATGCCTACAAAGGCACAAGTAACCTATGCTGAATTCAAAGGGATGTCTGTTTAGATCAAGTAGGAAGAGCTGAGAAACCAGGAGGTATTTGTCTCTGTGATAGGGAGAGTGCCCTGAAGTGCTGCTGGTTCCCCAATGCTAAGGAAACCAAGTAGCACTTCCTCACAGAAATTATAGAGTTGTATCTTTCCTGGCTATTGACTGTGCGAGGTTACCAAATATTTTGATGTGTGTCTTAAATGTAAATTTCTTTTCATTATTGTTTCTTTTTCTTAGAACTGCCACACCCATATAGTCTCCCTGCAAGCAGCAGGATATTAATTCAGTATGAAATCATCAGGGAGGAATTCTAGCCACATTTTTTTCAAGCCATTGTGCATTCCTTGTCATTTTGCTGGCTGTTATCTGCAGATTTTTTTTCTAAAAAAAGCTGTGACAAAACCCCCACAAAATTAACGAAGTCATAGAGTAATCAAGCATTCCCATTCCTCTGTTTAGATGAGAAAGATGTGATTTTACTTTCATCAGATCAGTAAACATCAGGAAAAAGCTGAAGGGTCGTTCGTCACAAAACAATTGCCTCTGCTCAACCTCAGGCCTCTCTGTCACGTGTAACATGTATTGTTGCCTGAGGCATGAAAAGTAACCACATTAAGCTGTCTGAGTGCATTTAAACTGCAGAATGAAAAATCACATTAAGTTGGAAATACTTGTATTTTCCTCTTTAAAGATCTTTGGTCATATTTTACTTTATAAAATGCATGCCTCTTCTTTGCAGAGCGTGGACATGAAAAAACCCTCTGCTTTTTACTACCCTTATCTGTTTCTATTCAAGAATGTATTCCACTATTGTCCATATCAAGCCACAAACCTATGTTCAGTGTCTCATCCAGAAAGACACTCCAGTATGTGCCTAACTACTTTATTTAACAAAAACTTCAGCAATTAATTGAAATAGTTGCTTTAGAACCATGTCTAGTTCTGGTTCGTGTCAGCTGAAGTCATCATTTTCTTCTTTCCCTGTCAAACAGAAAAGGATCTAAATCAAAAGAAATTATCTCATTTACTTAACTTGACGAAAAAAACATCACATTGGCACTGTATTTTGTTGAAAAATACATGTAAAAAGCATTTTTATGTGTTTGATTTTAAACAGTACTACTTTCTTACATTCAGATTTTCTGACGGTAAGGAATTCATCAAGGTCTTTCCTTAGTGTAGCTAGACACTTGGATTGTAACTTTTTTCTTTACGTGGCATGTCATTAAACCGAGAGGGGAAAAACCACAAAGCTAGCTTACAACAAAAAAAAATAAAGAATTCTAACATCAGATCAAAAACTCAGACATATTTACATCTGAAATCAAAATAAAACCTGATGCCAAGTAAAAACACAGAATCATCCCTATATTTCCCACATGTGAAATAAAGCATGAAGCATGCTTGAGATACTGCTATAGAAACCGCTCTAAACTTAATGCAGACTAAGAGTTTAAACCAGCATTTTACTTAAAAGACACATTTAATATCCCATTTTTAAAAGTGTGGATTAGTTTTAACTTTTTTCTTACATATTGAAAGAGTAAAAATAAAATTAAATGCCATCTCAAGCAGGAAATATATTTGAGTGTTGCTAACAGTGAAGACTGTACATGCTGACAGAGTAGAGCTACCGCAACGGTCAGGAGATGGGGCATATAATGTACATGGACAAACAGAAGAAGCTGGGCTTGTTCTGCCCTAGGGAGAAAAGGCTGAGGGGAAAGGTAATCGCTGCCTGCAGCTACCCAGCAGGAAGAAAATTCTTCACTGTGAGAGTAGTCAGTCCCTGCGACAAGCTTCCAGAAAGGCTGTGACACCTCCACTGTGGAGATACTCAACACTCAACTGGATGCTGCCTTGAGCAACACAATCTAAGAGCAAAATTGTCCCTGCTTTGAGGAGGGGTTAATTTATCTAAGATGAACTCTGAATACAGCTCCAAACAGGCAACAGCTTCTACAATATAACTTCTTTACTTGATGAAAGGACTTAGCAGACCAACATGACTACTACTTTGCACAGCTCTTCTTTTCCTTGACAACCTCGCTGCGTTAAGAACTGAAAACGAACACAGAGTTTTAGGAGCAAGAGATCCATGAAGCAGGACAAGCAATAGCTTTATTGGAAAAAAATCTGACTAAAAGCTCATATAAAACACTAAACCACAAAACTTGTCATAAGAACAATTTTCCTCTTTCTTTTAGTAAGCTTTAAGGGTTTTCCTAGGAGTATACTCAACTACTAGTACAGTTCTAAAAATTCCATTTTGCCTATGGAAAAATAGTTTTAATACCAGAAAGGCAAGGACTTTCACATTACATTTCCTCACTACTGTTAATTAGTACTTAAATTATTAACTTCCACATTTATCTGGACATGCTGGACAGTTAATTGAGGTGATAGATTAAGTTAGCTCAGTCTTTCCTTAAACTCAAATTCTTGTAACTGAGCAGGAGCACTCACATGGAATCAGTTACTCTAGTGCAAATGACCTTTTGTGCTCAAGCTTGAACTTTTTTGAGGGGTAAATTCTCTCTGGATATGTGACTTGCAGATGACAAGCTGATTTTGAGGGGTTTTTTTTAAAGGAAACTTTTTGAGCTCTTCCTAACTTTAGTCCAAACCTGCACAGCTTAAGCGTCTGTGTAATGCCTTATGGAGAGTCATGGTGATGCATGTTTACACCTATGAATAAACCTACATGTACTGCAACAGTGTCACAAATACAGTTACAATTAACCATTCTAGATCATAAGAACTAACAACACATGAGAGGAAACAAATAAATGACAACAACAGCTTGGAAAATATGTAAAGTGGCAAGTTCCATGTAGTAGCACACTAGAAATAGGTTTTAATTAATAATTAAAGTAGTAGTAGGAGTAGCAACAACAATGTCAACCTTGATTTGTGATCAGGTAATCATGCAATGTTGCACCTAAAAATAAAAGAAAAACAAATAGGCATCCTGCAGAAAATCCACTGGCCTGACTTTCAGCAATGCTGACTACTGGTAGTTCCCAGAAATCTTCATCACCACAAGCACTCCAGTCTTTCAGAATATGTAGATGATTAAGCTAATTTTAAGTGGTTAAATTCTCCCTGCTCAACAACTGACTCTCAAAGTATGGTAAGATAACTATGTATTCAACTTCCTACTAGATTTCTGGCTATGGGAAAGGCCTCTGAGAAGGGATGGAAAAGAATTGGGGAGGCAATCCACAGAAATGTCCAAACCACAGTAACAAAAGAACAGAGCAAACCAGGAGAGATGTTAGACAGCAGTCACAGAGACACACCACCACACACATGCACTGTACCAGGGTCTCTCATACTTGTTGCAGAAGAGGGAGTACTGCAACTCAGCAACCAGTCTGCAGTATTTAACACAGTCATGTTGTCTCCTGAGAACAGGAATGGTAAAATGGTTCATTCTCCCAACGTCTGTTCAGTGTACGTGAATAGTCTTCAAGGTAAATAACTGGTTTTGCACTTTGAGCCAAGTCTTTTAACTGCAATGTATTATTTTTATGAGTATTATTTTAACTGCTTTATTTATGCAAGTATAATATAGAGGCATCCAGTTATTAGTGTTCTTTGATGGTACGCTTGGGCTTTTCCCTTCTGTTTATGCCAGTATAACGATTCTATTTAAAAATATTAGTAAGTTGAACCCTAACAGTAATGACTCTCTCTGCAGAGCTCTGTTACCTTCACAGGCACATGCAATATTTATTAACATTGACAGATTTCTTCTTTAAATAGGTGTAAGTGAATAAAATGCTTTACATTATGGCTGGAAAGAACAAACTAAAAAAATTTTCTTGCCGTCAGTTGTTAAAATAGATGGCAATGTATTAAATCCAAAATGAGAGCTGAAACTCTAGCTTGATTCGTATCCACGGTTCACTCTCACAGACACTAATGGGAACAGGATTCCATCTCAGAATGTGGTACCCTGCTTCTCACTGCTCCAATTCAGCTATGGCAGTATCTATTATCCAAAAGCATTGGAACAGATGCATGGTAGTGCTGTCCCTACCATAACAGATGCCGGCGTAATAACCAGCAAGTTTTGAGGAAAATCTAAAGATCTCTTTATGACAAACTTTCATTACCTGCCAAGAAATGGAATTAGCATGTTAATCATGTAGAACAATTACCTGAGCCTAATTTTGATGTACTTCTTTTGACAGAGATTTTAAATGAATGCAAATAGGTGTAACTCAGTATAACAGTAATCAGCAATGAAGTATCATGCAGAAAATGCAACCAATTTCAGGTTATCAACATGTATAACCAAATCTTCTACAAATAACAAAAATAAAATTGAGTTATTTGTAACACAAATCAACCTTTCCAAGATTTTTCTCTGTTTCACCTTTGTGCAGTTATGCCTCTTCTTTCAATTGCTGAAAATCAAAGTGTTGTTGCAATTTATAGATTTACGCTGAGAGAGCTGCCATTTTTTCATAATTCTTGCTGGATTGAAAAATGGGCTTATGCTCATCATTAAAAAATGCACATGACTAAAAAACTAGCCAAAAATTTCTTTGTGCCTGCAGTGTCTTATACTTACCCCCTGTTCCATTTGTTGTAACTGATGTGCTACTGAGATTAGGTTTCTCCAGTTTGGAACTACCTGACGCATCAGTACTTCCAACAAGATTATGAGGACTTGCTAGATCTTGCATTTCCATAGACCTGTTAAAGAAGAAAGTGACAGTTCTGACATTATCCTAATAATCTCCTTTTTCTATAACAACTTTATTTACATGAAAAGTTTTTAATGCAGCCTGATTAACAAATCAATACAGATTCCTTTAAGGTCTTTTTTGCATTTTACCAAACCTAGGAAAGCAGCTAACAATCTGAAGTGAACAGCAACATGGCTGGTGTTTTTCACTTTTCCTTGAGGTATTATGAAGAAAATCATACAAAAGATGTACACGAAGGAATGCATATATATGGATGGACAGGTGGAGGGATAAATAAATTCACGTATATAGGTATTTTTTAGAAGAAAACAGAGAAATTAAGTGAGAAGTCAGCCATAAAACAAAACTTATGCCTACCAATATCTGTATTCCAACCACCAGCAGTCACTGCATCCACACTAAATCATAAGAACAGACCATGCAGCTGAATGAACAGAACTTTCATGTAGATTTAGAGGATTTTTTACACTTACATATGCATATATTCTTACTAGCACACTTAATCTTTTTTTGATTCTGAGTAGTTTATAGTAAACTTTTAAAATTTCAAGTGGATTTAGACCACAAAGCACCACAGTTATACTGGAGGGCTTAGGATGGCTTTTATTCAATGACAACAAAACTACCTTTCTCAGACAAAGCAGATAAAGCAGACGAAGGCGAAAAAGCAGACAAGGAGCATTTCTTTTTAGACCGGTAATTTCAATCCAATTTGCAGTGTGTGCTCACCTATTCTTTGCTTCATTTATAAATTAATTACACAGACTTTTTGCTAAGTATAAGCAAAATTGCCAGCCCATCTGCAACAGAAGAATGATTTACCATATATATGCTACAAAGGCCAATAGAAAGATTGTCTTACAGACCATTAAAAGCCAAATTACATTGTAAGAGACTGAAATGGCTAGGAAAAGAGATGAACAGCTGGGATAGTTCAGTAAGAACAACTAACCCTGTACATTTGTATTATGAACAGGAAAATCAATGGCAAATTGTTAAGGCAACACCCAGCACCTTATGTATTTATTGCAAGTTTCATTTTGCCTATCTTCCATGCTCCACACATCCTCCTATGAGGTAAAGAATCCCTCAAACAAAACCCCACCATCTTTCCATGCAATGTGAGTCTCCTTTCAGAATCCATTTTTCTTCTCCAAGAAGAATAAAAGGAAATAAAACTACAGAAGGAAAAGGTTTCCCATTTTGTGCTCTGACTTTCACTGATCTCCTAGATGCTTTAGCTTGCCTATTATTGCATTAATTTAACCCAAGATACAGATTCAGAACTTTCATGTCTTGAATATGTCCTGGGAAATATAGGAAATGCATCTCAGATGGGAAAATGCAGCAAGGCTTTACACAAAGGCACATGAATCAGAGTCACATTTAATTCAGCAGAACAAACCTGAGATGCACTGACACTCTACTGGCAAGGCAGACTCCTCAGCAGTAGTTTGGATGAGCAGGGTAAAGCTGATATGGCAGGAGGCCATGCATCAGCAGGTAAGAATTTTATGGCCATATTCAAGGAAATGCAAAGGCATAAACTAAGACTTGAACTGCCTTGACCTGGATTTCTTCATCTAATTGCATATACATTTCTACACATCTGTCAGCAGTGCATTATATTTACTGTCTACTGGAAATGTGATCAGTGTTAGATGAAATAAAATTAAATCCAATGGTTTACTAGTCTGTCTCTTTTTGTTTAGTAGTTTCTGCACAAGGATAGCAGCTAAAGGTTAAAAAAAGTCTGTAAGTTTTCATCTTGTATGTACTTAAGGGAGCAGGAGAATGCTACACAAAATAAACAACGTGTGTTTCGTTGCATATACAGTGTAATACTCCCCACATGTTCACTTAGCAGTTTAAGTGTCATGATTTCCTGTTTAAGTATTTCTCTGTTGATCCCAGGGACAGATAATGGGTAGTTCTAGCTTAGGAAGTGCACATGTGCTTTTTTAATTGTTTACCATAAATATTACAATCATTTTTCTTTTCAGACAGGCCTATATCATGGCCACAGATGTAAATGCTTCAACAATATTTCATAAGCAAAGTCATCATTCTACCTAGTTAGTCTGTTTAAGAAGTATTCATCTCAAGCACTTTTTACACTCGAAGGAATTAGATGGTGTTAATTGAATCAGATAATCAGAAAAATGAGACGGCTGATTTTCATTTGCTTGGCAAAGAATATAAAAATCAGATTTTGTAAAAGGAATAATTTTAGTTCCATAACGGCATGTAACCTTTCGTGTAGATAAGTATTTTATTCACCTTATATTTGTTATCTACAACAAATCACATCCCAGCCCAGACACATGGCAACTTAATTAATTAGTATGTTTTTAAAAGTACTACATTTACAAAAAGACATTTTCTCTTGTTGAGTAAGAGATATCTTGCACTTATTTGTAGTTTATTAAGGATAAAAAGGATATCCAAGCCAATAAAAAGTTTCACAAAACCATGAGAATACATTATACTTACCATGGGTGCTCTACCTTGTATGAACAAGTAAAGGGATTATTTTAATATATTCCTATGTGATGTATTTATTCAAGTCCACATGTTACCTTCTGTGTAACAGATGTCATTTCACTCACCGTTTTGGATGCATTTAGTTTACCATTAGCCTAAAAAATGTTCAGGAAGATGTAACAAACCTAGTAAAATCAAACAACTTCAGTGAATGAAGGATTCGGGAAAAATGCTAAATAAAATGCATGAAATAATTCCAACATCTTGAATTCATTTTGTCAAACTAACTGTTCATCAGAGTCCTGCATTCACTGACTTAATCAGAAGCAGGTTCAGGTACAGTATGTTTTCCTACACTAGAAAATGTAAAAAAGAGCGACTTCTGAAGGACTAATTAATACTTCTAAATTTATGCAGTTATTTATTAAAAACTGTTTTCTAGTAAATGCAGTGTGTTTCAGTATAGACAGAAAAAGGTCTATTGTTAAAACTGTTTAAAAACTATATTATACAACTTTATTTTCTATTTTTTTTGTTTCTCTGCCAGGTATCTCATTGTTTGATCTTTAGTTTTCCCCCTCTTGCATTATCTCAGACTACTTTCTAGAGTAATTATTTAAAATGCTGAATTCCATCAAAAGATAAATTTTAAGAGGAAACTGATTACTTGGTAAGAAGTTGTTTTAATTTTCTCTTGGCTGTTTGTTTGAAGAACTTTAGCATGATTCCAAGCTCCTGAGAGAAAACTTGAAACCTGGCAAGATGGCTTTATCTTTTAATATACTTTGGCTATGCTTTAAGTCTTTGAAAATTGGTATTTGCACATGCTTAGTGGATCATTTTAGAGGCTTACTGGAAAAATGTCCAAAACATCCCAGAACAGGCCCCCAGATCCTTGTGGGCTCTAACTCCAACCTGGATGTGAACAAGCCAAACAAACTGAAGCAGGTTTGTTGAAGCAGGTTAGAGAAGAAGCTGCATCCAAAGACAGAAATTCCCCCCTGCATCTATAAATGGGCAGGCAAACATAACTTGTGATGCACGCCAAACCACTTAAGTGCACAGTCCAGCATCATAATCCAAGCCTGTGTAGTAAGGTTTGAGTATGGCTAATTATGATTGCCCAATTTGACAACTGCATCACTGTATTTCTGTATAGCTTTTTTTAAAATATTATTTAAAAGGTAAAAAGTTCAAGCCTAGCTTCTAGGGTTCTGTTTTTAAAATTCCTATTTTTATTTTTATTGTTTTTTCTCATTACAATCATATATCCATTTCTGCACTGCTTTTGTTCAACAGAATTAAAATGTATTTAAAAAAACCTGGGTTGATATAACTCTGTTATCCATTCACATTTCCAATCAAACTATTATAAACATGGACTAATAGATGGGTTCTTACACAACTCAAAACTCTACTCTTTATTTATGAATTCTACAAGTAGATCATATTTAGATAATTTTCTTCTTTAAAAAGATTATATTTTAAAATGTCAAATTTTTGCTACATAACCTTTTTGCTATGTACTTTTACCATATTTCAAACTTTTTAACTGACAAGTTTAAAATAATAAAATAATTTATTGAAGATTTATAAAAGAATATATACCCTAATGTGAAAATAAAGTACTTCAAATCCTTGTATAAGCAGAACAATTTACAAATACCTCACTGTGCAGAATTTGCAGCAAATCCATAAGACAATTGAAAGAAGGACTAGGTAAAGGCTAAAGGTTCAAAGGCTTGAAGTTAAATAACTTAATTTAGTTTACAAATTAATTAGAATTAATTTTTAAAGTATCTTCCTTTTTAAAATTATTTCATAGGAAATTCTCTGTATAATTTTCTTCAGAAGAACATTTACCAAACTTCACCATGGCAAAATCCATATTATCTGGGGGTTTTCTTTGGTTAGTTCCCCCTCTGGTTTTCTTAGACCCCTCCTTGTAACCCCAGTTCTTACATACCCTAATCTTCTCAACCAAACCTGGAGCCTTGCCCAATAAAGACGGGAGTTACCTTGCAGCCAAAATAGCAGATATTTTACTGTTCTAGTCACAATCTCACAAACGCATACTCCTCCGTCATGCGAGTCCTGGGAGCTTGCCAGAGAGTTAAAACCAAATAATACTGATGGACACTAACATGACCTTCTCACCACTCTCCTTGAAGTCACATTTCTTAACTTGTAAAGTGCTAAGAAGCAGTTAAAAAATGCTCTTCAGAGTTTAGTTTTATTACTTTTTTTTAACAACTCAGAAAACAAGTGCTAAACTTTTTGCAACCACTTGGGCATGGAAGGTAGATTTTCCTGTTTCTCATGATTTGTAAGTAGGTTGTCAACTTTCATATTAAAAAAGTAAGAAACAGAAAAACTAATGCCAGACTGATATTCCAAAAGAATACTTCTCCTCTGTCAATCTACAACTGATATCAAATAGATACTATCAAAGGGAGGGAACCTTCGTGAAACAAATTAAGACATTACTGAATTTTTCTGCCATGTTAAGAAATACCACACAGGTAATAAATAATAAAAAGATAATTAGGTTCAGCTTTGTAGAACTGGAAGTGTACAGTAGCAGCTGTAGTGGAGTCATTAGTAACACGGTTGATTCATTATAAGCTCAAATAACATCATGTAGCTTCCCAGTGTGTGAGTTCAAGCTTACAGAGAAATAATCTGTACCAAACAACTGCAGAGGAGAGGATCCTTCTCGTACAAAGTGACATTAATTTGTGGAAAACTCAAAACTGCCTGACTTTTTTTAATAGCCTTTTCAGTCTCAACAATACTGCCTATCTTGCAGAGGATGGGACTCTTAGGTAATCCTTTGGGGCATAAAGTGGCACTGGTTGTGATTTTATCTCAGTTTTCCTTTCATACCTCTTGTCTTTCTCTTGGCTATTCAAGCTCTAATTCCAGGAGAAATAAAAAGCAACTCATGCAGACAGTATTACTTTACAGGAGCTGTCTGACAGGCAGCCAGCATCAGTGCTGGGGCAGCACTTAGTGCAGAGTACTTGGCTGAGAACGTGAGCAAGCAGGTTTGGTGACAAAGGCCAGCATTGTCGGATGCCTCCTTATGCTATTCACAGCTAGAGAAAAATGTTTCTTTTAACAGCACTGCAGTTTCTTCCCCAGCCCCATTTCCCATCTTCCCAGTAAAACTTCTGCTACCAGCCTCTCTTTTTGACCCTGTGCCACCTTGAGGTCCTCTGTGCTTCCTGATATGCGTCAGACTTTTTTTGCCTATGCTAAATCTATGCTGCTGTCATTTCTCACCACATGAGAAAACACCAAAGGCCATGTCTCTTGTTAAATTAGCATGTGGTATTGCTATCGTAATAAGCAGATTCTGCTTTACTGAAAGGGTTATATGCATATCTTCTTTGTGAGTCCAGAGAGACAATATGACTAAACAGTGAAAAATAATTGCTTACAAACTGAAGGTTATTTATGCTGGAAAAGAAAAACTGACATTTTCTTTTCCTGCCTGAGAAATATAACAAAGGTGAAAAGGTTAGATTTGCTGTGGTGATGACTAAACACAGCAGTGAATTTAGAAGACTTAGACTGTCATGCTGTATAATTGCTGAAAACTGTTATTTGCTAAAAGTCAGTAAATGTGTGGTTTCCCTGGTTTCTGATTGACTGAGACATTTTATTTCAGTTTAATGTCATTTAATGCGGTTTCCATTAAAACCACAGAAAAATGTCTATTCTAGTGCAGTTCAACTGGCCACAAATCCACATTAAATTCTTTTCTCGCTGCTTTCTGACTTTTATTGTGAATGACTAATATTTCTCTATACAATGAAAAGACAATGTAAAATTAATTAGCATTTCCACAATTGTGTATAATATGAAATAATTTCTAAGAACCATTTCTGGATTCTCCCGTTGGATGTGTGGTCCATTTGTCCAAAGCCAACCAGTACTAAAATGAATAGATAAAAGCCAAGACAAATTGCAGAGGCAGCAGAAGGGAAACATTAAATTATTGACCTCAGCATAAAATTCCAGCTCTTCCTTGTTATACTCAAGAGATTTCTTCAGTTACAAAATACAGGTCTACGCTAGTAAAACGGGCAAGTTGTTACTGAAAAGGTAGATAACAGGAGGCCTTCTTTTCTGCATGGCTCCCTTTCCACCTCACCTCTCCACCCTACAGTTTGGGATCGGTTTGATGTGATGAAGGCAAATGGTAGTTTTATATAGGAAATTATTATAGTCTGATGTAATAAATGGATGCATATGTAAAAACCACAAGTACACAGAGCAACACCTTCTATCCAGCTGGATCCCAGCCTCTGAGTTCTTATTTTTGGGCTATCTGAATGTGATAGGTGCAAGTTTGGTGTGATACTATTTTAGCTCAGGGTCTATTCTCCGGGCATTGTAGGAAGTATCTGGCAAGAACTAACGTGGTATCTGAACAGATATTTCTCTTTTTCTCAAAGTCAAAAAACAGCCGGTTGGAGAAAACCACACCAAAAGCCAGACAAAGAACATCTAAATTAATAAGAAGTAAGGACCAGAGGCTGATGGAACACCAGAGAGACTAGTAGGGAGCTCAATTCTCTTAGTCCACATACAAGTTGGCCCATCCTGAACCCAGGCTGTACATGACCATGGCTGACCATCATCTGGCATGCACCAAACCCACGTTTAGCACATCTCCAACAACAGCAATAATCCCATGCCATAGCTTGAGCTCAGGCAGGGGCACATTTCACACACTATCACAAGCTTGGCCACGCAGCACACAGCCCACAGGCTCACTACACAGTTCATAGTCCCAGTGTGAATAGAAAGCATGTAAAGGTACACAGGAGGTTAAACTCATGTTTAACCTGCTACTTAAAAAGAAGGTAACCAAAGTAGTTTTTTAAGTAATTATGTGAGCATTTAAAAAAAATCAAAAGCACTAATGACACTGCAGTTCCACAGGGAGCTGTCAAATATACAACTTACATAAAATACAGACAGGTTTACAGATATGCAAGATCTAAAAGCAGGTCTTTGGATTACAGGGCCACATTTTCAGCATAGTTCACCCAACAGCTCCCATTTCCACTTCTGATCACTTCCAGATGTCATCTGCACTTGCAAATTCTGTGGTTCTTACAACATGATGAGCTGTGTCATAAACAAATAACAAACACTTATGTGGAGATGGCTGAAATGCAAACAGCAAGCCTGTGGCCTTCCCTCCTACATATCACTTCTGCAGAACATTTTTTCAGGTTGAAAAATCTGCTAGGAATTTCAGAGTCCTTTCTGCATGTCTGACAGGTGACCTGGTCAGAGGTAAGAAATAGGTAACAAACCTGATGACTGGTGAATCTCACTAAGTTTCTCTTTTAAATCTAATTTGAGCATCAAAGACTATTTCTCATATATACAGAGGAATGTGGAGATGCCAACTGCTAGCCTGTTGTTAATCTGCCCTACGTCTAAAGCCACACACTTGCTGCACAGAATTTCAAAACATCTTAGCGGAAACACAAGACAGTGTTCCGCATGGCACGGCAGTCTGATTTTAAGTGGAATGCTGTTAGAACTTCTTAAAGGGTTGCTTGTAGCCCTGATTTCCTATGGAGAATGAGTATAGGTGTGCTCTCTTGAGTGGAAGAAAATACCCTCTTCCAAACCACATGTTAATGGCAGACTGAGATTGAAAGAAGCATCAAAGCACAGAATGTCCTCCAAATCCCTGGTACTCACCCACACCTGAGAAAGAGGAATTTCTAAGGATAAAGGCATTTCCTATCTTCCTGATGGGTGGCTACAGCATTTAATGAGCAGCCCAAGCGCTGAGGCTGGGTGGAGTCCAGAAGCCTTAGCCAGGGTCTTCAAGCATATAAAAGCATTATAACGACTCTGTTGCATTATGCTAACGAGGAAGCTGGCTGTTGAAGGCAGGAAATGTACCCTGGCAACATGGTTGTGTGGTTGGGCTGTGACCAATGATTGCTTGTTACTAGGGCAGAATCATCCAATCAATGTTTGGCACGAGAATTAGCTTAGTGTATAAAGGCAGCCAGTTAACCCAAAATAAACGGCTTCATTTGGATCACATTGATCGTTGTGTCATCCTACTTCTTCCGTCACCACATCTGACTCCTGAACAGGGACCCACAGATTCGGCTTGAAGACTGCCGGAGATAAGATGGAGGGAACGGAAAAGCCAACCGAAGGTGGGTGCTGCCCCAGCACTCGTGAAAAAGTTTTTCGTATAGTTGCAGCTTAAAGACTTTGGTGGGAAACTCGCTCTTGGCCAGGCTAGCGGTCAGAGAGGAGATGGGGTCCGTGCACTCATCCGAAGACAACACTTGGACTGAAGCTGTGGTGAAGCTCCTCCAAAATATACTCTCAGAGAGGAATTGTTTACAAAAAAACTGTGTTGCAGTCTATGATAAGATGGGCTAATCGAAGTGACATTATTACTACCGCTGCCCTATTTAAAAGAGAGACTTAGGAGAAAATGAGACAAAGGTTGTTTGATGAATGTACCTTCAGAAAAAAGAGCCTTTGGCAATATCTCACCCTTTGGTGATTAGTTAAAGAAATTTTATGTGAAGTGAAAGCGGAGAGAGGCTTACGTTGCTATGAGTGAGAATCGGGACAATACAGGCAGTACCTCCGCATCAGTGTTATCATTTTGTATGTCTAATATGCCTACATGGAGACTGCTTCCCAGAGACTGGCCATCCCCACCATTTCCCCAGCTTGAGGAATGCAAAAAAGCTCCGGATAAAGAAGACAAGAGGGAATATCCCCCTTTCCAAAAGAGCCCCTCGACTGTATCGCTGGATGATTCGTTCAGTGAAAATTCTGAGCACTCAACACCACCTGAGCATTCCATGTTTAGACTAGATTTTGAAAAGAGCATGGAAAAATTGGAAGAAATTCATATTCGTCAGGAGAAGGGAAGTTGCCTGCCAGAACCGCCTCCACAGGACTATCCTGGCGAGTATTAGCGCCCCGAACGGACTGCTCCACTCCAAGAGCCGACAGGGTTTGATACTGTGGGAACTCTCAGGGGGGCAAGGTGTCGGGGGCTGGGGACACGCTGGCAGGGGGTAATAAGAGATGCAGTTTTAGAAGGAGTAACTATGGAAGCTTATCCTGTCTTACTTAATACACAAACGGGAGGGAGGGAGTGGGATCCGTTTGATTGGAAATTGTTAAAGGAAGTTAAAGCTGCTTGCACACAGTATGGTTTGCAATCACTGTTCACACAAAGTCTTTTAGATTTTATAGTTACGGGTCATACCCTTTGTCCTGCAGATATTCGACAGCTAGTCATGTTGATATTGTCTCCCTCCCAACGTCTTGCCTTTTATCAGACTTGGGAGCATTTGTGTGATCAAGAAGCGGCTAAAACACATCAACAGGTAGATCCACTTTATGGGGTACAATCCCACATGTTAATGGGTGCAGGACCATACAGTAGAGCGGATTGGCAGGCTAATTTTAGTAGGGAGAATTTGCGAGGTACTATAGAGGATGCTTTTGCATGAGAAAAGATGCTGAGATTACTGTTCCTCGAGCTTAATGGGGCCAGTGGCGGAACCGTTTTTTCAGGTTTTACCGAGGAGACTGCTGATCAAGCAGAGGAAGCGGCCATCTCTTGTTGGGATGAGAGGGCTCTGCCTCATCGTGCCCCTGAGCTCTGACCCCTGTTTAAAACAGAGGTTGCTTATGAAGGAGAGGATAGGGTTAGAGTTTCTCAGCAAGAACTTGAGGGACCTTACAAACCAACAATTCTTTTGCCGTTGGATGCAGCCCCAGAGTCCAAGAGGGTGGCTCGGCAGCACAGGGTCCTGTTGGTAAAGCAGAAGGCATCATAACCCCACTTTTAAATGGCAGTGGGGGGTGTTGTGAGACTGGTTTTTCTAGTTCGGAGTATGAGGCTCATTGGTTTTGGAAGGAGGGGGTGGTGAAATCAGATCCTATTCCCGGTTCTGATCCCGAACTCCAACCCCTGATTATTATTAATGACGGGGTGGCAGAACCTGATCTTGCTCTTGATGTAGATCCTGATTTCAAACTCCAACCCCCAATTGTTATTGATAAGGGGGAGAAGTCTGAAACCTCTACTGTAGGCAAAGCAAATGCATGTGCCCTAACGGAGCTGGCTGGATTGCAGGAGCTTGAGGGAGCACTATGCTTTGTGATTCAAGCAGGATTCTGCTGGGGTGGAGGATATAGATTTTGGTAGCAGAATGATGTGATTGAAATCCCTATTCCTGGAATAGGAGAGGGGTTTCCCCGATATTTAATGCTTGGCCTGCCCCTATCTGACTTACGTTTGTCTGCAAAAAAGCGGCAGCCCTTAGACAAAAGCTGCCCCCCCCACTCGAGAAAAGAAAATGCCTGCAGCCACTTTGACAAAGGGACTAATAGCTGCTACTGTTGGGAAGAGGACCAGCTCCTCCCACCCCCGCTGAGAAAACTAGTGGACCTATCGTTAGCCAAGGCAAAAAGCAGCCAGTGGGCTTATTTTGCACTGCTCACAAAAGCCAAACGAGGGGATTTATTAGCTACTTTCTTCCTCAGCAAATCAAGATACGGCCCAGGACAGTCTGTCCAGGGGAGCCTCCCAAATTTAGAGAGGCATCCCTTACTTTAAGCAAAATAAATACATGGTGGATTGTAGCATTATTACGATGAGACATGTTGTCTCAAATGGGGGCAAGATTGGTATCAAATTTTGGGGAGCGACCATTGATGAGCAGCCAGACAAACCCATACTAATACTCACGTGGCTCGTTAATTCTCCTGTATGGGTAGATCAGTGGCCGCTGTCTCATGATAGGCTGCAGACAGTGACACAATTAGTCGATGAGCAACTACAAGCAGGGCATATAGTACCTTCAACCAGCCCATGGAACACTCCAATTTTTACTATTCCGAAAAAATCGAGAAGATGGCGTTTGTTACATGACCTTAGGGCAATTAATGCTGTTATGCAGGACATGGGGGTGTTACAACCTGGCCTACCATCTCTTGTAATGATACCCAAGGATTGGAATTTGTTTATAGTGGACCTGAAAGATTGTTTTTTCACAACCTCACTGCATCCAGAAGATTCAGAAAAAGTTGCTTTCTCAGTTCCAGCTATTAATAAGTGGGAACCTGCAAAGCGTTTTCAATGGGTTGTATTACCCCAAGGTATGAAAAACTCTCCAACGATATGTCAAAATTTTGTTGCTTGGGCATTGCAACCTTTTAGACAAAAATATCCATTTTTATCGGTGTATCATTACATGGATCACATATTAGTGGCTGGAGAGCATTTGGAAGCTAATCGGGTATTAACAGACTTAAAATGTATGCTAGAACAAAAGGGTTTGAAAATAGCTCCAGAAAAAATACAAAAATCATCTCTGTGGAATTATTTGAGGTGGCAAATAACAAATAACAGTGAAGCCCCAGAAGGTGACTATACATACTAACATAAAAACGCTGACTGATGTCCAAAAGTTAATGGGAGATATCCAGTGGGTTCCACCACTGACAGGAATTACAAATTATGATTTTCAGCCATTATCATAGAATCATAGAATCACTAGGTTGGAAGAGACACCGGATCATCGAGTCCAACCATTCCCACCAATTTCTAAACCATGCCCCTAAGTACTTCATCCACTCTCACCTTAAACACCTCCAGGGAACGCGAGTCAACCACCTCCCTGGGCAGACTGTTCCACTGCCTAACGACCCTTTCCATGAAGAATTTTTTCCTTATCTCAAGCCTGAACCTCCCCTGGCAGAGCTTGAGGCCATTCCCTCTTGTCCTGTCCCCTGTTACTTGGCAGAAGAGGCCAGCTCCCTCCTCTCCACAACCTCCCTTCAAGTAGTTGTAGAGAGTAATAAGGTCCCCCCTCAGCCTCCTCTTCTCCAGGCTGAACAACCCCAGCTCTCTCAGTCGCTCCTCATAAGACTTGTTATCTAGCCCCTTCACCATTAATGGAGTTGTTAGGAACCACTTGTTCAGCAGATGACAAACGACAATTAACTGATAACCAGAAGGAAGCCTTGGACAAAATCATAGAAAAAATTTTAAAAGCTAATGTGACTCGCTATATAGCAGACAAGCCATTGGAATTAGTGTTAGTTAACTCAGGTCAAAATCGAAAACATCCTTTGGGTCTTTTGGGACAAACAGAGTGGAAGTTTCAAATCACAGAATGGATATTCTTACTGTATCAGCTGAAAAATACTGTAGTCGCTAGTCTGGAACTTTTTGGTCAATTGATAATGAAAGGTAGGAAGAGGTGTTTAGACAAGTTTAGAGTTATCTGGAACTGAGCCTTTTCACATTTATTTACCAATTAACAAAGGATATTTAGGGTGGCTTATGGAACATTCATATGACATAGCAATTGCATTAGCAGGCCTTACGGGAGGTATTACTAACGCGTTTCCATCTAGTAAAATTTTACCTTTAATACAGAACCAAACCTTTGAACAGGTACCAATGCACTCTGAAACACCAGTGGGAGGTGTAAAATTTTTCACAGATGCTGGCATAAAGTCCAGTAGGGCCGCCGTCACATGGCAAACACAAGAAAAATGGAATCATAAGTTACTGTTCAAACAACCAGGTGACTTGTTGCAGACAATGGAATTACAAGCAGTGGTATGGGTATTTCAACAATATACTTCACAGCGTCTCAATATAGTTTCTGACTCACTATATGTTGTGGGCACAGTTTGTAGAATAGAATGAGCCATGATACGAGAATTTAAAAATATGGTGTTACATGCTTTACTGTTGCAATTGCTGTACCTGTTGGAACAATGAGAGCTTAAGTATTTTATTACTCATATACATAGCCATCAGCCTAATTTTGGCCAGGCAACAGGGAATAATCATGCCGATGGCTTTGTTGCTGCAGTTTGGAATGATCCTCGAACAAATCTCTGTTTGCAAGCCAAAGCCTCACACGATTTTTTTTCACCAAAGTGCTAAGGTACTTAAATGTCAATTTAATATTCCTCTGTCTGATGCACAAAGTATAGTTAACTCTTGTCTGGACTGCCAAAACCAGGGTATGGGCTTAGGGTTTGGAGTAAACCCTAGGGGACGTCAAGCCTTACAATTATGGCAAATGTACGTGACCCATATTCCAGAGTTTGGGCGACTGAAGTATGTACATGTTTCTGTGGATACGTTTTCTATGGCTTTATGGGCCACAACATAGACCAGGGAATCTGCGAAACACATGATTAAACATATGTATGTGGCTATAATGGCATTAGGAATACCTCAAACAATAAAAACAGATAACAGGCCAGCTTATGTTTCTCAAAAATTTAAACATTTTTGTGTTCAATGGGGAACCCGTCATTATACAGGCATCCCACATTCCCCAACAGGTCAAGCAATCATTGAACACTCTCATGCAACCCTGAAGTCACTTTTGCAAAAACAAAAAAGGGGAGATGTATTGCCCCCTAGTGAATGACTTGCAAAAGCAACTTGTGTGTTGAATTTTTTGTGTTTAACTGGGACTAGGACTAGTCCTCCTATTGTAATTCATCATCCTTCGCTGGAGTCAGGAATGAATAGCCAAGACCAGCAAGGTATCAAGGTACAATACAAAGACTGGGACTCAGGTGAATGGAAAGGACCTGTTGAACTAAAACTGACAGGAAGAGGTTACGCTTGTGTCTGAACAGATACTGGACCTTGCTGGGTGCCACAAAAGTGGATCAAGCCCTGGAAAGAATGGAAGATGACAGAGCAAGAGGACCTCACATCGGAAGAAGAACCTGGGGTGGTCTTTTGACAAAAAAAAGGAATTTGGAATTACGGTTCTGAAAAGGCTCTCCCAGCCGGATATTTTCTAATCTGTGGTGACAGAGCATGGGGCAGAACACCCAGCAAACCAGTTGGTGGACCTTGTTATTTGGGAAAGTTACAGTTGGTTACACCAAGTATTGGTTATCTTGATTGCCATTATTGTAGTTTTAAGTGTTTTGATGCTTTTAATGGTGCTTGGGTTGCTCAAAAAGAAAACGGGGGAATTGATGGGTGGCTACAGCATTTAATGAGCAGCCCAAGCGCTGAGGCTGGGTGGAGTCCAGAAGCCTTAGCCAGGGTCTTCAAGCATATAAAAGCATTATAACGACTCTGTTGCATTATGCTAACGAGGAAGCTGGCTGTTGAAGGAGGGAAATGTACCCTGGCAACATGGCTGTGTGCTTGGGCTGTGACCAATGAATGCTTGTTACTAGGGCAGAATCATCCAATCAATGTTTGGCGTGAGAATTAGCTTAGTGTATAAAGACAGCCAGTTAACCCAAAATAAACGGCTTCATTTGGACCACATTGATCATTGTGTCATCCCATTTCTTCAGTCACCACATCTTCCAACTACCTTTTTCAGAGAGAAAGGGATAAAGCTCCTCACACCCTTTGCTAGCGTGCTGGAGAACTGCTTTGTCAAAGTGGGAGCTCTTCTCTTTTTGTCTGAAATACCTCTTCAGAACCCTTAATTCTGGACTTGTCTGTGCAGTAGCTGGAGGTATACTCCAGCACAGTGGAATGAACATACTTCATTCTCTTCAACTGCCACATAAAACCCACCACCAGTAGAGATGGGACAACTGGGATATTTGAGTCCAGATATTGATGCCTGATACATATCTGCATTTATTAATTGCAATACAGAATTACAGGATCACAGAATCAGAGAATCATTTGGGATGGAAAAGACCTGTAAGACCATTACATCCAACCATTAACCTAACACTGCCAAGTCCACCACTAAACCATATCCCTAAGTGCCACATCTATACCTCCAGGGATGGTGACTCAACCACTTTCCTGAGCAACCTGTTACAATGCTTGATCATTCTTTCAGTACTGAATTTTTTCCCAATACCCAATCTAAACATGCCCTGACACAACTTGAGGCCATTTCCTCTTGACCCATTGCTAGTTACTTGTGAGCAGAGACCAACAACACCCACCTGGCTACAACCTCCTTTCAGGTAGTTATAAAGAACAATAATGTCTCCCCTCAGCCTCCTTATCTCCAGATTAAACAGCCCTAGATCTCTCAGTTGCTCCTCAGAAGACTTGTGCTCTAGGCCCCTCACCAGCTTTGACGCTCTTATATAACATTAAGTATGTTATGTAGCAATACCATAATTAATTGCAATATAAGAACATCAACTTTATTCATGTATGAATACATTTAAGCAAACCAAAACTGGGAAATGCAAGATAAAAGTCTGGGAATTTCACCATTGGCTTCAATGGAGCCTGGACTTAACATTTTCATAACAAGAGAGCAGAGAGTGGTTTACGTCCAACTTACCCTGAAAAAAAATGTCTGTTAAATTTCTAACTAGTTATTGGAATGTGATCCTTCATCAGAATCTGCCCAAGGGAAAAGAAGCTCTTTCAGGTGTGGTGTACTAGCATGATCATAGCTCATTTCAATGTAATTTCTTTAGCCACAAATATAGTGGCTTGCAAGAAGTTAATCCATCTCCAGAAAGGGTGAAGTTATGATGACAAATTGTTCAGAATACAGGAGTTGTCAAAAAGTTGTAGTTTTCATGCTCCATTCAAACTTCATGTTTCAATGCAAACATTCTGAATCTTCTCTAGGTTTTGGGAGATTTTTTTTATAAATACAAAATACATAGCGCTATTGGCAAGCAACCTAACATGGGAAACATTAACACATCTCACTTTCAACAGCAAAGTTCCCCTTTAAAGTTAAACCTGATCTGAACCTTGGCTCCAAAGACAAATATTCTGTAGGTTACCTCATGTGGAGCACATTATGTTTGGCTCCAAAACATTTTGTGTCAAAAGCAATTATTTCTGTTCACTAATCGCAGTCACAACAATGAGTTAGGTTTAGAATATAAAATAAATATATGCAATTTTCTGACTGCCTGGTGCTTTAACTGCATCAGCATCTGATCATTCCTGTTAAGTAATAAGGTGTAATTGGGCATAACTGTCCTGGACGGCAAGGTACATTAGATAATTTGCACACATTTATTTCATTTTCATTTTGTCCAGGAGACCTTATTACCTGCATACGTGAAAGAACAGGGACATTATTCCATTTGCTTTTAATAACTAAGTATATTCAAAACAATTTCTGTTATTCTGAGAAAGAGAGAGAATGTTGCCCTGATAACATACTCATGCCGACTGACCTTTACAAAATTTTGCTCTGCCATTTGACTTCCCTAAGTCTTTTTATAATTTGAGTCTTAAAGCATGCACACAGGTTTTACATATCTTTTTAATTGGAGGTGAAGTAGGTTGGTTTGTCTAAGAGTCAAAAAATACGTGCTGCTGAGGGTTCTAGGGCACAATCTCCCCCAAATTATGCCTTGAGCCACAGGAAGGGGCAGGTATCAGCTGCAAATCTGTAGCACCTCCAGTTCCAGCTCAGCCAAATGGTTTGACCTCACTATGACTTTTGACAGTTTGCCTAGCCTTTAAAAACCATGCAACATCCACTTCTGTCAAAGTCCTGAGGAAAAAGCAGGAAACAAACACTGAAGTGTTGTTTTTAAAGTACATGTAAATCTATATCACAGACTTAAGACTGTAACTTTACTGCAGTTCCCCAGTGCTTAAGAATCTGGTTTGCAAGACAAGGCACTGAGGTAGGAGATATTAACTAAAATGATTGCTTTTTGCAATTCAATTATTTTTTGTTTCTCAGCAGATTTTTAAATGTTACTGTTCTGAAACACGGTATAGTGATGAAACACAAAGGGGAATGAACATCTTTCTCTGCTACTATTTAGAGAAAGTAATGAAAAGCAACTCTTTGAAAGCACAGGGCTCTTTACTGTTTAATTTGATCTACATAATGAGAAGGAAAATAACACATAAGCCTGAAATAACATAAGGATAAAACATGATCTTATGTATAGTCACCTGCCAATTACTTCTACACTGAAAAGCAAATAAAATCCCCAGAATCCTTAAAAATTAAAGTGACTGAGATTCAGTTCTATATTGAAACAGAAATAACATCAAGTTCACCAAACAGGACGTTCTTCCTCTCTGCTCTCTTCCATGCTCATGCCATGCAATAAAGAATTCTGCTAAAAAGTCAAGCCATGAAATTGCTTTATTTATTTGGGCACTGTGTATGCCTTTCTCCATAGATCTGTCAAACATACCTTCCTACAGACTTGCTGCTTCAGTCCTGGGCCTCTCCTAAGTGGCAGACAAGAATCCCCTATGAATTAGATTGAGACCATCATACTCATTTTCACATTTAAACAAATCCAGACTGGAACTTTGGTTTTCAAAAGTGGACGGTTAGTGGAAGGCAAGTGGATTTCATGCTTCAAGGGGAGGTAAAGTTACCCCTGCTCTACAAATTGCATAAAGTAATTCCCCCCAAAATTTGACAATAATATGGACTGAGAACACAGTAAATTATATCACTTGGCAGCTAAACTGGAGAACTAAGTCCAGCATTGCCAACAAAATTCAAGACACACATTTGGATATCTGGAAAGCTTTGCAATTTCTACCAGAAAGGAGCCTGCACAGGCATCTTAGGAGACTCATAAAGAAGCTTATCACCTAGAAAGGAGTGTGTAAATTCTAAGGATCAGATGAAAGTTTTTTGCCCCTGTTTTTTTTTTTTTAAATAAAAACATTCAAAAGGAGAAGATAGAACAGACAGACCATCTGACATGTAACCACATGAAAGACCCTTGGGCAAATCCAAACCCATTAGCAGAAGTGCTTGACAAATCTGCCAAAGAGCCAGATGCTGCTTATGGGGGAGTCTCTTCCCCTACTTGTCATCTGGATCTTCTGACTCCTGTTCCCAGAGGAGGACACAACGACTGATGCTCAGACTAGGCTGTGTGTGGAGACAGCTGAAGCACAGAATCACTCTCTGCTAAGACTACTATAACATATAGAGACAAGATCAAGTCTGAAATAATAAAACTATTTTAACATGTGTGTAATGTATAGAAGATGCAGATTTTATAAAACAGAAAGTAAACTTGCAATTAGTTTATTTACATGTGTTCTCTTTTTATATTTCTTCTTAGTTAATTCTATTCTTGTTTCCTACCTTCTTTTTCCTAGTGATGGATCAGGATCTAATAGGATGGCAAAGAGGTAATTTTTGATGTGCTAAATACTAGCACAGTGTACTAACTACATGGCACTAGTTAAATGCCTACCAAGTACATAGAATGACTGATGGTATTTAAATTGTGTCTGAACAGGTTGTGAAATACCTAACCAAGAACTTACATTTAAAAATACTCGAGGAAAAACATGATTAATTAAAAAAGTAACCTATAGCAATTTCAGAACAGGGGTTTTGGATCTACGTGGCCAACTTTTTAATGTCTGCATTCTTCTAGGACTATGTTAAACTGGATTTAAAGTGCAAAGCAAGTGGAAACAAAAATTTCTATTATTCAGACTCACCAATGGTAAAATATATTTGGAGTATCCAAGAGGTCAAAGAAGCTGGAACCGAGTCTAAAGTAGTTCTCCTGTGTACTGCTGTAATGTGATATGACAGAGCAAAAAATAGAACAAGGGGAGAAAGAAAGAAACAGAGCTCCTTCTCACTGTGATTGCATATGCTGCACTTGAAGAATGAGCACTGTCGTTTCAAGGCTCAAAATTTGATTCGATTTTAGCATAAGGCACTAAGAAACTATTGAATTAAGTAAAAATACTTGCAGGTATAACCTTAGTTTATCTTCTTTCACACAAAAATATACCAAAAACTGCCATGACTTAAACAGATGCAGTATAAACTGTTGAAAATGGGGGGGGGGGGGGGGGGGGGGGGGGCGGAACGGAGGAGGAGGGAGGAAGAACAGACAGGGAGAGGGAGTATAACAAATGCTCATCTTTTGAAAGCCAATAACTTGGACGTTGCCCACCCACTCTGCAGAGCAGCAATACACTCACTTTAAACAGAAATTAATTTCATCCAGGCCAGTGACTGCTAGACTGACGTCTTGGAACTGCTTTGCAGCAACCTAACAAATGCTGGCTGGTCTATAATGCAGCATGAAGAATACATAAAGGTGAACTGCAATACCATCTATCTATGTAACTAGGCTGTATGCTAGGCTACTAGTACCCACATTATTGTCTGGCAGAAATAAGTTGTGTCACAGGCAGTGGGGACGACTCTGGCCAACCATGAACACACTATGCCCCTTGGATGGCTGCAGTTCTGCTCCCTCCATACGCCTGCAGTTCCAGCTAGAGAAAGTGGATGGGAGAGAGTGACAATAACCTTGTAAATGGACTCAAAATTGCGTTTAACTGCTGCCATCTGTATGTATGTTACATTGTGCCACCTGATTATCCAGTAGTAAGGGCAGTAGAACATATACTGTTATCATTTTTGCCCGGTGTTGCCCAAATTATGCTGTACAACAGCACTCAAGTATAAAAGGGATGATAAAGAGAATGGGAGATACTGATGGAAGAAGTGCACCAAGGGACTGCCTTACCTGTGCTGACAAGAAGTTGTTCTGAAATGAAGACTACTGGATTACATCGATTATCTCAACATGGTTACAAGAATCTCTGATTATAATACACATGTTAAATTGCTTGTGTACATTTGTTTTGGGTTTTGCTTTTTTATAGTTGCCATTCCTTGTTGCCTTCTTTTCAGCTTTTCAGTAATACCTTTTTGGATTTAGTTGTTATGGGACTTCTTGGTTATTAACTGCCTATAGCACCTAGTTATTGACAAAGCTCCACAGCTTCATTTTTGTCAGCCTCCTCAGACCTTGCATGCATTCAGATTGAAGGACACTCACCATCCCATTGTGGGCATTCTCCCTATGACGGCAGAATAAAGGTAAAATGTTCAGTATATTGAGGGTGGTTTCATGGCTGGGGTCTATTGAATAATGCACTCACGAGCAGGCTCAAAAATCACAAGACACTTTTGAAGTCACAGTTCTGTCGAAACTATTAATTATATAAATATATGGGGTGATTCCAGCCCTCCTCACAATTAACAACACACACTCACATAAATAAACTTCCTTTCTCGAAAGAAGGGAACATGGAGGAAAGAAAGACGAGAAGAATTTAAAGCAGGTGTGGATACAACAATATCCTGGGAGTCACCACCACTGTTCATATAAGAGTGTATAAGCTAGGAATTACTCAAGATAATAGAAAAATCTCTCACAGGTGAGAGAAGGTCTGGAATAGCAAAAGAACCTAGATTTACATGAGCTGATTAAAGGATACTGGTTCAAATCCCCACTCCAAGAAACAGGCACTACTTGTAGCACATGGGACGGGTTTTATAACTGCCTAATTTTTAGGACATTTACTTAAGATATGTAAGACAAGGTCATATCCAATGAATAAATACATATAAATGCATATATTTTAATATTTGCTGAATGCATATATTTTAGTATTTGCTGAATGAAAACTAGGAAAAAATCAGGAGACATAAAAATTATAAGCCATTCAAGTAGGCAGTTCAAGCCATCATTCAATAGGATTTTACCATTTTAAAATACACCTAAGCAAATGGGAATAATAGCCCAGTCCTAAGGGGACAGCAATTAAAATAAATCCTTAGTACATTTCAATATGCACTTGCACAGGAATTTGTATTATCTCCTCTATCTCATAAATAGGACATATTCCTAGCAACAATTAAAAATAAATTCAGACCTTCTAGAATAGCACATTTGTCTCTTTCTCAGAGACTCTTATTTCATTGCCAGATGTATTAGATTTTTTCTATCTTTAAAACAGGTTTTAAATCACTAGTGGTTTAAATCATTGGTTCTCACATTGTACGAGCACAAATCCATACTAGAAAGCTCTTTGATAGTATATGATGTTAGACAAAAAGAATACGTACTTGCACTTAAGGGTAACTCTGAAATCTCCAAATTACTTCTACTAACACTTCTTTTAAAATAAATTTCCTAAAAGCATTCAAAACTTCTCGGATTTTTTTGCTTTCATTTATTTCAAAGTCTGACCCACTATTGATTCGGATTAGTGGGAGTCTTAACACTGCCATGACCTGGCATGGGATCACTCAGTGAAAGTATTCCTAATATAACACAAAATATTTTATGCCTCATTTTAACAAAAAGACTAGGCATTTTAAACAGACCTGAAATATAAAAAAATACATTAATTTTATTATTAAAGCCACAGGGACCTGTTAATATAAACCATGCAAACGCATCCCTGTGATGTCATCAGTTACCATATGTTTGCACTCTAAATAGATTATTGCAATTTCTGTAAACATATCAAATATATTTTTAGAACTCTTTGGGGGCTTTGTCCAGAGCCAACAGAAACCAACGGGCAGACAGTGACCAGCTTCAATAGGCCCTGGTTAATCAGAAGACTGAATTTTTAAAGTTAATGAATGAGTACACTAGTGTACAGCCAGCAGAGAGACAGACTGAACTAAAAATAGGAAAGATGTGCAGAGCCTGAAAACTACATGCCTGAAAAGACAGTGTAGATACCAAGACAGCATACTTCTTGCAACAACTGTCATCCAATTGTCGTGGATGTTGTGTGACATTCAGTTACATGTATCAGCATACTCATCTACTAACTACATTATTTTGATTGATTCAAACTGCTTAACTGGCATGTGGACTAAACGCACACACCAAACCTTTAATAAGTAACAGATTTGTATAAAAAATTCTCCTGACTGCAAGCTAAGCTTGTGTGTCCCAGACTGTAGTCTTTATGAGAAATCTTATTCCACAACATAGTTATTTTATAATTGGAAAATTGTGATACATTTTTTGCCAGTCGCTGTCTTGACTGAGAAGTCTGGGCTTGATCCTGCCAAACGTCTCTCTTAGGTGAAGTGTTTATAACTCTAGTGGCCTCACTGACATGAATGCTGTATTCTGACAGATATATACTACCCCTCCTGTTGACTCAGTTTCTTCTTCTAGTTCCCAAAATTACTTGTGGCAAGCTTTCAATTTATACTCTGTTTATTCTGTATTCTCACAGAAAATTTGCATTGCTGTATCTATTCCTCTTCAGAGTTTGCCCCAGACACAAGAAATACTAGCAACTAGTCAGAAAGTGTTTTTTTCCTGGCAGCTAAAGAGTATTTTTATTGCATGTATTCCCTTCTTCAACTGAACAGATTTGCAGAAAAGCAGAATCTGTAAAATAAAAATAAATGCTTTCATTTGCCTTTGCTCATATTGTGTATCTAGCTGGTTTTCTTGTAATAAATCTGCAGTGCAAAAGGTGACTGCTGGTGGAGTCTGCATGGTTGCTCAAGAGAAAATGGATATAGTAAGCTGTGTTCACAGTCAATAGAAAGAATCTTCTCCAAGGTGAGATAAATCTCACCTTCAGAGTCTAAATTAGAGTCCTCTGAATACCTTATTTCCTCAAATGAAGCCAAATTATAACATCAGTATGATCTATGGATAATTCAGGGTGGGATGCAATGGAGTTACGCTACTCTTGACTCAGAAAAGCATTTACATTTCTCTCTGGTCAAGATAACCTACATACGGTTCACAGACAACAAATCCTTACCCTTCTAAAAACCCTTTCAAGTTACGGATGAGAAGAAAATGAGGCGTAATGAGGCTGAAGAACACATATGAAAGTTTGCTAGTCTGAGCTTGCCCACTTTTACTGTACAACTGATATTTATTGTTTCTATTGTAGTTGCTGAAATTTTAACGACAATTTCCATAGCTATTGCTGGCTTTTCTTGTTCAGCAGCTCAATCATAAACCTCTTTTTCACCACATAACAATAAACATTTTTCATCTCTTGAACTGCACATAAGTGAGAAGGTACTACTGGTGCCATTGGGAATAGGTATGCAGGGGTCAGCAGTGTTTCAACAGTCATGACAGGGAAAGTCATGACAGCTTCATCATAGAATCCGTCAGATGCCTGCAAAGCAAGCATTCAGGTTGAGGAATTACAATGTTAGATCTGGTAAATATGGCCAATTATATGCTATTAGAATAAAGCAAATGCCTCACTGAAAGAATCAACCATCATCATCTCAAGATAAGAATGTGAAGGTCTAGTTGAGGAAACTGTCAGTGTAAAATCTCAGGTGTATTTTATACAGCCCGAGCTGCTGAGTACAAACATTTTGGTGATCTGGCTGTCCAGAATAAGATGCAGAGAACAGGTATTCAATACCATCTATTTACTTGCAAATACATTAAGGACAGTAATTGTCTCTGGACATGTACACATATTCTATATTCTGACCAATGAAAAACCATGAGTAAGTGTCAAAATGATACCAGTGACAAAATACATTCAGAAGTTTTAAGAGAGACTTTTAAGATGGAGGAACAGAAAAAGGAATTCATATCTTTTAAATCTTACTATGTGGTGCACTATTGAGAAATGTGGAAGAACAGAACAGTAACCATCTGATGAACAGCTGAAATCTAAGCTAAGAACCTCACTGAAACCCATATTAAACTGAAATATTGGAGACCTTTTTTAAACACATAAAAAAATTCCCCTGTGCTTTTTTTTTTGGACAACCTGTTTATCTGGCAACTGTGTATGCACATGATTCAATATTTACCAGTGATCATATCTGGTTAATTCACAGTTCAGTAACACAAAGAAGCAAACTTTGTCTAGCTGGTACGAATGCAATAGCTATAATGCCTCTGGTTACACCCATCTTGCAGTATCTGATAAAGTGGCCTCTTCCACCTCCTGTTTGTTTTCAGAAATAGAAAAGTATACACAGAAAACGACAAGTCAGGAAGAATGAATATAGCTTGAGATGTTGGATCTACAGGTTTGTAGTAAAAATTATGCATCAGGAATAGAGGGTTTCTTACTCCATACGGGTTAGCTTTCACGTACCAATGCAAAGATCCATTGCCTTTCCATGAATACACAAGTAATGTCTTTTTGACAACACTATGTATTATCACAAGTTAATGTCAGCTAAATTTCATCCCAAGCTTACAACAATACTTGTAAAAAACTTCAAGTTCTCCCTTTTTTTTCCACAGATGTCATCTTCACAATGTAAAGATCATAGTTTAAAGAGGAAAAGTATATCAAATATATGGCCATTTTCCTTTGCCTTTCAGGAAAAAAAAGAAACTGTCTCTGCAGTAAGATAAAATCCACTCATTTTTCTTCAGCCTCCTATCCTCTCCAGAGAGTAAAAAAGCATGATTTGTTTCCTGTAACCAGGGGACTTTGAGGAAGTGGCAGAAGACCCTGCTAAATTCCCATTTGCAGGGACTTCTTCTTCCCCTCATTTCTCTCCCTATTTCATTTTATAGCCCAGAAAACTTAGGTTTTTTGTCAGATATCAACTTTTAATGTGACAGTCTCAGAGTGGAATCTCATACAGGGAAGGGAAGAGGATTTGAGGGTAGTAGAGATGTGCTCATCAAGTAGTCTATTGTCTCAAAGAAAGATGCTACCCTTCGTTGTGCAGCCAAACTGAACATGCTGTAGCGGAGTGCGAAAAGAAGTCTGGGTCTAGGATTTGTCATTTTACCAGACTTCGGAATCACACATATCCTACTGTTTAACTAATTTCTGTAGCAAGGTCTTAAGGTATGAGGCTATCAGTATAGCATACAAGTTCTGAGGCAACAAAATGCTCCTTTAAATAGAATCAAAATGGCTTATTTGATTATCTGTGTAGAAAGGGAGCTTGTTAATAGCTGCAAACAAGTTAACTTTCATGCACTGCACTAGATTTTCAGCTATTCTTGTACAACATTATATTTAATTTAAGAGCATACTCAAGATTGATACAATTTTAAAGCATACCCACCATATAAGAAAAACAAGAGTAATGTATGTTTATAAGCTCTGAATACAGAAACTTCTCTCTCCCATAACTCATTAGTGAATATCATATAAGGTCAGTGTGCCAGAGTTGTCACCCCTGCATGTGTCTCCTTTCTCATTCAGACCTTCAGAATGATGGCTGGCAAGTTCCAGCCTGCTTGTTTCCCACACCAAAGACTACAGAAAGCTGTAAGCATTTTGCATGACTGGACAGCTATCAAGACTTGGAGAATGAATTTGACTTTTATTATAAAATTATGAAGATAGAATGTCATAATATTTATACAGCCATAATACCATCACAATTACATATAATACCACCATTTAGGTATAACATATAAACATGCAGGGATAAAAGGCAATATTCACAACAACTCGTAAAGATCTGGCAAAATAACTCCCAAGAAACACTGAGAATTTGTAAAACAAAGTCATTTGTGAATCAAAATTTATGACACATACTGAAGTCATACATGCTTCCTTTTGTGTCTACAAATCACCTGTCCACCACGTCTTCAATTCTTAACTCCACTTGCCTCTCCAGCTGTGCAGCTTACCTGTCTGTTAAGGCCACAATCATTTTCTATAAATAAATTCTAGCAACGGTTGATTTTTACTGCATGTATAGCTAGATACTTCTGGAAAGCATTTTTTGAAACACTGTATATGTTACTAAATTCCTTAAAAAAATTTACTAGTCACGTCTGCAGTTTGAATGTTCCTTTCTATAAAACAAACCAAGGCCAAGCAAGACAAAGAATCTGCTGATACACACATGTCACTCCAAGAATTCTCCTGACAAAGTTCCCACACCCAATTTAATTACTTCCCTACTGTAAAAACACTTTCCATCTGCATTTATTGTAATAGTTTCAAATCCAAAACCAACAGACTATAAAGCTAGCTAAATAAATGAATGATATTGGCCTTAGGTCCCAAGCCAGGAGCTATTCTGTGAGGCTGTGTGTCTCCAGCATTCATTTTTATGCTGATGTTTCATTTTATGTGAAATGTTTTCACTTAAGCCTTGTTTAGAGAAGAATTACCTTGCTCCAGGCTGTACAGTTTTACATGCCACGCGGTGCCCTCTAGCGCTCCTCCAGCCAAACGTCTGTCAGTCTCCACTGCAAGACCAGTCTTTGCACATTGAAGATCTGATCAACAAAACCCCGCTTCAGGCTGTATATACAGCACTGCAATAGCTTGGGCCAGGAATATTAATTCCAACTGTATCTGATATATGCTAAAACTGAGGCTGCCGAGCTCAAAATCAAAAACATTTTTGTTTAGAAATGCACCTTAAAAAACGAAACTACCAGATTTAGCCTCCAGATTGACTACTTTTTTAACAAGGAAGAAAATACGTATCCTGTTCTTCAGGCTTGGTATTAAGAAGTGAACTACTGCTTATAATAAATCTCCTGATGTGCAAAGGTAATGACAGTACATTGTATTCTGTGTCCACAGGTTTGTTGCAATATCATAATCTGGTGAAACTACATCAGACTATGGACTTCAAACTTTTTAAAGACTTGAGCTATAACAGTCTCATTTGGGCAAGCAAGACCCTAAAAACTACACAGACGCAGAAGTGTATTGCTAAGTTGGGATTCGCCATAATGTCACATAATCATAGAATCATAGAATAACCAGGTTGGAAGAGACCCACCACATCATCGAGTCCAACCGACCCACTGGATCATCGAGTCCAACCATTCCTATCAAACACTAAACCATGCCCCTTAGCACCTCGTCCACCCAAAGTACTTTGAAAGAGCTTGACCTTTATAATAAATTTTAATGCAAAGCAGAACCACAGGAGATACATTTTTCATTTATAAGTTATTAAATGAGTACTAAAGAGCAAAACATGCCTTCAGTGAAGTCCAGGGCAAAACTGCTACTGACTTCACTGGAAGCATATTTGGACTTCTAATTTTGTATTCCCTTACCTTACCTAAAGAAATGAAAGAAGGTATTAGTAATGAGAGCTAATCAAAGAAATTCAGATGTTGCACCACATAGTTCAAGCCACAGATATTATGCTGGCCTTCAATATTGCAGGTGACCCCAAAGGATTCTGCTGCAACAGTGGCAAAAACATATAGCTAAGGATGGGATTGGGGGGACATACCTTGAACTAATTTGCTTTTCTAAATTTTAATCACAAAGTTAGTATGATGTTGGGTGTCGTTTGTGGCTCCCCCATCACATTTCACAGAATCACAGAATAACCAGGTTGGAAGAGACCCACAGGATCATCGAGTCCAACCATTCCTATCAAACAATAAACCACACCCCTTAGCACCTCATCCACCCGTGCCTTAAACGCCTCCAGGGAAGGTGAATCAACCACCTCCCTGGGCAGCCTGTTCCAGTGCCCAATGATCCTTTCTGTGAAATTTTTTTTCCTGATGTCCAGCCAAAATCTCCCCTGGTGGAGCTTGTGGCCATTCCCTCTCGTCCTGTCCCCTGTCACCTGGGAGGCAGCTCCCTCCTCTCTACAACCTCCCCTCAGGTAGTTGTAGAGAGCAATGAGGTCTCCCCTCAGCCTCCTCTTCTCCAGGCTAAACAACCCCAGCTCTCTCAGCCGCTCCTCATAAGGCCTGTTCTCCAGCCCCTTCACCAGCTTCGTTGCTCTTCTCTGGACTCGCTCCAGAGCTTCAACCTCCTTCTTGTGGTGAGGGGCCCAGAACTGAACACAGGATTCGAGCTGCAGTCTCACCAGCGCCAAGTACAGAGGGAGCCTCTTAATCTGTTGTCAAACTGAAATAGGTCTTCTAAGCAGAAGCAAGACAGAGACAGACAAAAAGTGCGACAAAGCACCAAAATCTGAAGAAAATAATCCACTGTAGCTCAACAGCTTACTAATCAACAGGAAGATGCATGCTTAATAGCACATCTGAAACAATTACTACTTCACCTGCTCAAAATTATCCATACACATATATACATGTGCAAGCATGGAAGTTAAATCCATTTCCTTTTTTCTTATGTACATGAAATTAGAAAAGACTGGTTTTGAAAAGTTTCTTTTTAAAGAATGTATGGTGTCTTCCCAACTTATGAACACAGTGGCACGTTTTTCACATGTGAAAACAAAGAAGTTTTGACGAAGATTAATTTTCCCAAATGATGACTGAATTACCCACACTGAATATAAACTATATTTTCAAATTATATTGGCCTCTTCTCCCAAAAGACAGGGGACAGGACGAGAGGGAATGGCCACAAGCTCTGCCAGGGGAGGTTTAGGCTGGACATTAGGAAAAAAAAATTTCACAGAAAGGGTCATTGGGCACTGGCAGAGGCTGCCCAGGGAGGTGGTTGATTCTCCTTCCCTGGAGGTGTTTAAGGCACGGGTGAATGAGGTGCTAAGGGGCATGGTTTAGTGTTTGATAGGAATGGTTGGACTCGATGATCCGGTGGGTCTCTTCCAACCTGGTTATTCTATGATTCTATGATTCTAATAAACTTCAAGACTCAGGTATGCAGAATAGAGATAAACAAAGAAAATAAGACTTAATTACACAGATCTCCCTACACTATTTAGTAGTTTGGCTTTCTTAAATTGAGGATGAAAAGGAAAAATACCCTTCCAGAGTGAAAACCTATTACAACTGATCCAACCACTCATTCTTCACAAAATGTGACTCTTGGTCTCTGATGCTACATATCCACAGCACAGTTCCACCTTGCACGCCCCACCATGCTGCAGTCAGTCGGCATTTACCCTCCAGTATTGTACCTGGGATTCTGCGGCTCTGAACCATCTGACTCTGTACACGGCTTCTTTACCTGCAAAAGCAAATGAGTGCCAGTTACTCTCACATGAAACACAACTTCCTTGCTCACAGTTCACGCACTTACAGGGCTTAAAGTGGACCCAGCTCTGCTTGCCATGATCTCTATAAAATACTTCCCACATTTTACAGCAGCAGTATGCAGGACTAAACAGTGTGTTTCATTATTATCCCATGAACAGCTGCCAACTGCACTTCCCCAGGCTACATTAGTATGTAAAATGTTCAGCTAAAATAGCTTGGGAGTCATCTAACTAGGAACAAAGAAACTTAAGAACCAGGTTCCCCACTTCGAAATGAGAAAGCCATACTGTTCTCAGCTCGGTGAAGAAATGTTTTCCCAATTGATACTGCTTCTGTTTCCTGCTAAATCTCACAATAATAAACAGCAGATTCTGGGGCAAAGCACAGTGTTAGCTAAATAATTCATAGGTTAATTTTCATTTTGTGAATCTGCTAGCTGTATGTTAACTATAACTTCCTACTGCATCAGTGAACACAGACACTGTTTTCATTCATATTTGCAATATACAATAAAGGGTATTCCAATTTCCAATTTAATCTTTGCAATGCATTGCTGTTGGCAAACTGAAGGTGAAAAAATGCATCACTTTCAAACAAAAACAGAAAACTGTTTCCTTCCAGACTTTGGGACCTTCCTGATTTCCTACAAAATTTAATTATCCCTTCTGGTAATCTATATTTCTTGCACTTCTATCAGAGAAAAAAACATTTTGCTCATTTGTGTGGTAATGGAGGATCCAGGTCTCTGTGGGAGATTTCAAAACTCCATTTTTAAAGCCACCTAGAAACAATGGTGTCACTCAAACACATCTGATGTGACTGACACAATGCAAAGAACATTTCCATCACAATCAGCACGTGTGGTACTTTTTTGCTACTTTAAAAGCATTTCAGAGAAAATAATTGTGACTGTGACTCACTTCTACTGAAATCATTGGCAAAATACAAACTCTAACAGAAAATCATTAGGCTAATGCTAATTATTTGCCCTACATAACTCAACTGAATGCCATGCAACTTCACACGCAGGTGTCTAAGTACAAGCATGATTCTATAGATCGTCATTTTTATTCTTCATTTGCATTCTAGATACTGAAAATACAATATGGTTGGATATACAGTTATTCATAAAAATCAGTTTTCAGTAGCAATAATGAAAATTTCCCCATGACAGTAACTTAAAACTGTCTTTATTATTGTAACAGGTTTCATCCAAAACACTAAAAACGTAGGAAACACAAAGGATCCTCTAATGACGCTTTGCTTGGACTTTACTAAACTTTTTTAAACCTATCCAGTTATTCACTTTCATCATCACTAATCTTCCCGTTCTTGGACTGTTACTTCATGGTTCCTGTTGTGCTCCTCCACAGACTTGGTAGTCACAGTGTGCCACAGAGAGATGTGATGGTGCAGCAGCTCAGCAATGAGAGACAGCAAAGGCTCACGTAAACCCCAAACTCACAGGCACTATTTCCTAAACATTTAGATGCAAACATCATTGTTCTTGTTTTATGCTCACTACAATTTAATTAAAGTAGCATTATATGTGAAATAACATTAAAACACTTGAGATATATGCACAGGGTGGAGGACCAAGAAAAATGCCTACAGTGTGTGTCAATATGCAAACAAGAAAAATATTCACTCAAATTAGTGTATTGAGGGTCAACATCACAGGCAACTTCAAAAAATAAATTTAAAACCATTCAAAGACACTGAAACTGAAACAGTCCTTCCTTGGGAGGAAACGTGTACTTGCAGAAGCAGGTTGTCTTAACTCAGTTGTAGATGGACTTAGCCAGAAATAGAATCTTTTCATTTAACATACAATTAAAAAGAATGAAAAATATAATGTATTCAGAACTACAAATTATAAAATATGTAAACATAACATTATTTAAATTAATTCAAAATATAAATGCATCTAATTTATTTTAATCCTAGTAAAGCCCCTCTTTCTTTGTCCTTTTAGCATACACTCCCATCCAGGCTACTTTTGCTGTCTTCTTGCTGTTAAATTTACGAGCATTTAAACATTCCTTTTCAATTCCTTTGCCATCCATGTGGTTGCCACCAGTAGCACTGTCTGTCACGTTTGCAGTGGGGACCAGATCTCACTCCCCAAGTCAGGAAAGTTCAAGTTCAACACTGACTTTAAACGGTTGCTGGAGAGCCACCCAGCACATCCCAACACCCCAGTTTTGCAAAGTGACGGTGATTCCGCTGTTGGGCAATTACAACAGAAACCCAAAGACAATTCAAACATATAGTAACCCTAGCCAAGTACTTTTAACATACACAACATATTAAGAGCCTTCACTTTCCCGGACAGGGATGAGAAGGCCTTCTTCTCCCAATTAAATAATAGCTGAGTACTCACAGGCAATTTGTCTTATCCTTGCTCATATTACTACTGTATCTTGCTTTCACCAACATTGCAAAACAATTGAAATGGCTTAAAAATCACGATCTACCTGTGGGGTGAATACAAAAATTATTGAAGAAAATTTGTTATAACTTAAAAAGGAGTACCAGAAAATCAGGGACTAACTGCACCAGAAAAGACTCACCTCCTGTGAGATACAACCAACTTGGGAAAAAAAAAGGTATATTTTGTATTCAAGAACATTGCAATGAAACCAAATCATTTTTTAAAATAAGTATTTCAGCTTGGTAAATAGATGATGCAGTTCATCTATGATCATTCTCTAAGGAAATGTGCAGCATAAGCACACATTAAGGACTTGTCTTTTCCTCTGAGACTGAACGTAAACTTCATTGTGTATAATAAAGTTAAACATAATATGAATGTTATTTCTTAAAGGATGAACAGGTATGTGATTTTCTTTGAAGTGGCCACGTGGAATGAACACCATTTCTGCTTAATGCTACTCAAGCAGCAAAACACATTTTGCTATTCATAACGTTATGCCACCCCTGAAGGTGAACAGAAAATCACTGTAAAAACTTTAGATCAAAGACTAAATATTGTTTTCTTTGTCTTCAGCTGCACTGTTTTCCCTCTTAATCTGCCTTGCTGACTGTTTTCAAAATAATTAACTTTCACTAACACTGCATTTATTTATGTTCTTGTGTGTTAAATGCTATGAAAAGAACCTCTTTCTTTACTCCTGCTCTGTTTTCCGTTTTTCTAATTTTTTGTTCTCTTTACACAGGTTTTCTCAACATATTTTGTTCTACCCATGTTAAGAACTATTCACAACAGTGGTAAGATAGCAGTTTCAGTTTGGCAGACTGCACTGAAATCTCCCATCCTTGCTGCCTATTACATCATATTTGAAATGTTTCAGCTCAAAGATCTTTAACTCCAATTTTTTTGAGAAATCATGTTCACAGAATCACAGAATCTTTAGGTTGGAGAAGATCCACAGGATCATCGAGTCCAACCATTCCCATCAATTTCTAAACCATGCCCCTCCACACCTCCTGCACCCGTCCCTTAAACACCTCCAGGGAAGGTGACACGACCACCTCCCTGGGCAGCTTGTTCCAGTGCCCAATGACCCTTTCCATGAATTTTTTTTTCTGATGTCCAGCCTGAACCTCCCTTGGTGCAGCTTGAGGCCATGTTCTCTATTTCTCTTCACAGGGACTAAAGCATGGAAGGGGAAGGGAGGCAGTCTTGTTGTTGTGTTCATATTTTAGAAGTAATGCCAATATGCTTCTGTGTGTCTTTAGTGCCTGCAAGTTTTAAGGCAGAATCCCAAAACTGGAAGTGGGGTAAGTCCAAGGTGTACCACTACCCAGGAATCATCTGTGAAATAGTGCCGGAATTTGTTTCGGTTTATGTTTAGCAGACTTCTGTTGTAGTCTGGCTCCTGAAATTTTAAAGAACATTTCTGCATTGAATATTCTCCATCTCAAAGATGCGGAGTAAAACTTAGGATTACTTCTCCTCAGTGCCAGGAGCACCTGTGACATTAAGAAATGGACTGACAGTGTTTAAACTGTCCCCCTTTACTCTGTCAGTCCCGTCTCCTGCTATGGATGTGCCCAGGCAATATCCTGAAGCAGAAAACCCTTATACACTCAAACACAGGGAGGAATAGAGGAAATAAAGGAACAGGGAGAAGTAGTGGAAACTGGGGGGACAAAAGAAGAAAGGGATCTGCAGGGAGCAGAATTAGAGGAGAGCAGAAGCCAGGTGAAAAAGTGTGGTAGACATGAGTGGAATGTGGACAGTGGAAGAGTACTGGGGCTGGCTGGGGACAGCACAGCAGAGTTTGCTCTCCTTTTCTCTAATTAGATTTGGGACTCACACCATAAACATAAGCCCAAGCATTCATCAAATATCTGTGAAACTCACTAGGAGAAGTCTTTAGTGATCAGCCTGCCCAGACTAACAGGCTAGTTCTGCTACAACAGCTGCATTGCAGACCTAATTAACGATCCAAGCTGGGGAAATCTACAAATGGTCTACAAATGTTATGGTTATCCAGAAAAATTAAGGTCTAATTTGACTCAAATTGGGGATTAACAGTCAATATTTTATACTATTTCTGCCTTCATGTTTACACTGATTCAGCAGATTTCAAGCATGCACACTGTGTCTGATACTATGAGGGCACTGTGAAAAAGATACGCATTTATTAAACTATAATGTTCTTATTTTAATGTATATGAGAAATACTTACATGACAAATGATTTTATATTAAGAATGGACTTTGAATTCTTCATGTTTAAGAAATACAGACTGAGGAACATCAAAAGAAAAATCTAACTACACATTCACTGAAAAGCAAAAGAGACATCCTCTGGAAAGCCTAGTATGTCATGTAATAAGAGCTACACCACAACGCATAAGAGACTGGATTTCCACAGGCCATATTAATTCTGGCATTTCCTTGCCTCTGATCTTTTCCTTTGTGACATTAACATCCTTTTAACATGGTTTTATTGGACCTCATAACACTACGTTAAACCATGAACTGATCCTGCTCTATGAGGTGTTCTCACACACACACTCGTGACATTAAACTCATAACGCAACATGGCTAAGAAATCCCTTCTAATACTTACAGTAAGCACAGGTGAAAAATCTTACAACACCAGCAGTAAGTTATTCTGCTGAGCTCCTTCATTTACTGCATCAAATTTGGCCTTGAGCATCCCTCCCAAATAGGCAGGTGTGCAATTGGGCTGAGCCACGCCTTCAGTGCTTTGGCTTCAAGGAAGCAGCTCCACATGGTGGAGCTATGGAAGCTCTAACATGAAGGAGAAAAGAATGAAGAGGGAAAAGCACTCTCTGCAGATCCCAGAACACCTCAAAGCACGTGTTTGTGCTTACTCAGGCTGTGCTAATGCTACTTTGGATTGGTCGGGAGTGTGGACAAAGCCAAGTGTATTTCTACTGCCTGGATGCAAACTATCCCAGTAGAAGCTCACCAGCTTCTACTCGCTGTCCAGGGAAAGAGACCATGCCCGTGGAATGGCCCCAGGAAAGCATGTGACACTCAGGAGAACAGTTTGATGGAAATGTACGACAATAAGATGGCTCAGGATGTCTGTGACACTGCATGAGAATGAATAGCAAAGAAGTAGCTTCTCCTTAAAATATTTTCTAAATGTTGCCTTTGACAATGTTTAAATATAGTTTCATAAACATCTTGACAACATTATCATTAGTACAGAGACTGCCTGTACAATGCCTAGCATAACGAAGACTTCCTTTGCTACCATGACACCCTTCACTGCTACCATAAAACTAATAAGGCCATTATTTTTCTCTACAACACCAGCTCAATGGCTGGCTTAAGGATACAGTGCTGAGACTTAGTAACAAATTGTAGCTATTCTGAAAATGTATATGCTTTCAAACTGATTTCAAGTAACAAATATTTTTGAGAATGAAGCAATTTTTGCTGGCCAAATTCAAATAGTAATATAGCTATATAAACTGGGTGAAGACAAAGTCTCAGTGAAGCTTCTGCAAAACCAAACAAAAATGTTTAAGATATCTAGAGAAAGATCTGGAAAGAATTATGAATAATCCCAAATTCTCGGTTGAATTTTTCACTGTAATATCACTGTTATGCCACACTTTCACAGATCTCATGACAGTTTCAATAACTTAACTCTAACATAATAGCCTTTCACAATATAAAGATGTTTTTTAAAATATGAAAATTTAATATAAAATGAAATGTAAATGTGTATTAAAAATGCAGTACTGTAGAGTTACTCACCACCAAGTCTTAAGTAAGTTTCTGACTTAAAAACCCAAACACTGATGTTACTGTTCAATGAAAGACCTTGAAGCAAGAGAAAATTAATTTTTTTTCTCCTGATTTTTCACAGTGTGGCACTGTACATAGTGTATTTTAACTTAATCATATCCTAAAGTAGATTTATTGTATGTCAGCAGATCTGAAAGTGATTCCAATCACAATAGATGAATGAGGAAAACCATGCTATACGAATCAAGTTAATTGCAAGGAGAAATCAACAGGATTCACTACAGAGATTTATTTCAGTATTAAAGTAATACTTTTTCCAAAACTGAGGGGTATATGAGCTAGTTCTCAGTGAGAACATGTTTTCAACTCATCTCCTAAACTACATTTAGGTACTCCGTAGTCTCTTCCTTTTTCTTAGTAATGAAATGACAGCCGACTGAACATGAGCCAGCAGTGTGCCCAGGTGGCCAAGAAGGCCAATGGCATCTTGGCTTGGATCAGAAATAGCATGACCAGGAGGTCCAGGGAGGTTATTCTCCCTCTGTACTCAGCAGTGGTGAGACCGCACCTCAAATACTGTGTTCAGTTCTGGGTCCCTCGCTACGAGAAGGATGCTGAGGCTCTGGAGCGAGTCCAGAGAAGAGCAACGAAGCTGGTGAAGGGGCTGGAGAACAGGCCTTATGAGGAGCAGCTGAGAGAGCTGGGGTTGTTTAGCCTGGAAAAGAGGAGGCTGAGAGGAAACCTCATTGCTCTCTATAACTACCAGAAAGGAGGTTGTGGAGAGGAGGGAGCTGGCCTCTTCTCCCAAGTGACAGGGGACAGGGCGAGAGGGAATGGCCTCAAGCTCCGCCAGGGAAGGTTTAGGCTGGACATCAGAAAAAAACTTTTCACAGAAGGGATCATTTGGCACTGGAACAGGCTGCCCAGGGAGGCAGTTGAGTCAGCTTCCATAGAGGTGTTTAAAAGACGGGTGGACGAGGTGCTGAGGGGCATGGTTTATTGTTTGATAGGAATGGTTGGACTCGATGATCCTGTGGGTCTTTTCCAACCTAGTGATTCTGCAATTCTGTGATTCTGCGAAATCGTTATGCTGTCAACTAAAATTGACAACTCTAATCAAAATAGACCAAGTTGGGTTTTTTTTTAAAACAAAAGTACAGTGCAGATTACTTATAAGGTTTGAGTATAGAAGCAAGGTTGCTGAAGTTGACCTTATCTTATGTAGTAAAGTAGATGACACTTCATACTTAAGGACATCAATGTTTCCATATCTTTAAGAGCTAGGAGAAATAAGAACATTGTGGATATTGCATGGCAGCATCTAATGTGTAGCACAGAGCAGGGCAGAGAGGAAGGGATGGGACAGGAAAAGATACTGCTGTTCCACCATTGCTTCTTTCCATTTTCCATGCAAACCTTTCCTAAGACAGATTGGTTCATGACGAAATGCATCATTGCTGCCCTCCTGTCTCCCCTACCTCTCCCTAGACTCATAGAGCAGTAACTCTGGTCAGCAACACTATTCGGTGTATGTCTATCTTGCAATGAAAAATAATCCAGAGGAAATACATTAAGTATCAAGTAACTGCAGTTTAAGCACCTAAATCTATCTAGATGTGCCTCCAGAAGCTTCCTTTACAGCTAACAGAAAGACATAGATGTATTTCACCTAACCTAGAATAGTCATCTATTTGAGACAGAAAGGAATTATGCCCAGATGAATTGTGAATACCGGTTGCTCCTACTCTCCACTGCCTTTTGAAGAAGACAGATAATGGACAAGACATTAAGGAACTGGAACAGTGCTGCTAGAGAGTGAGGGAGTTCCCACTGCCACCAGCTGCATGTTTCATTACATCCCCTGTGAAACACTGCAACACTGCCTATGGCAATAGAAGGCTCCTGCTAAAGTTTTGCGCTTTACAGCCTCAGCTTCTCTGAACCAGTAATTGACTCTAATTATTTTAAGAAAGAGCTATCACTTACAAAGCATATACTAATTCGCTAAATGCTTCCACTTTTTGAGATTACACTCTTCATCGCTACCACAATCATTTAGATTTTCCATACAAGCCCCTGAAGAGGATATTGTGGATGAAAACCTGACAGGAACCAGCCTATATACACGCA
The DNA here is from genome assembly GCA_033459285.1 of Clamator glandarius. Taxonomy (NCBI): domain Eukaryota; kingdom Metazoa; phylum Chordata; class Aves; order Cuculiformes; family Cuculidae; genus Clamator; species Clamator glandarius. Next base: position 1,915,490 of record JAUNZM010000294.1, read on the forward strand.
AGGAAGACACAAAGCAGTGCTGCATTTTCCCTAGATCTTATTTCACCCACATGGGATGATTAGTAGCAACACACTATAGCCCCTACTGGCATGCACAGTACATAGAAAAAGTAAATAGATATTTAATCAATCCAGGTAAACGGGAGGTACATGGAGATCAAGGCATTTCTTTCAGGAATCATAGGAAGTCTTAGCATTGATACAAGCGCTTGTGCTAGTTAAATCAGAAAGATTTATCTAATGCAAAACTGTGTTTCTATTGAAAAGTTTTAGCGAAGGAGGTCTCATTAAGGTATATTTATAGCATTAATTGATAAAAGCTGAGACAACCTTAACTCAGTTTTCTCATTTGCAGGCTATCTTTGTGGTTAAAATTTTCCTTCTTGGGTCTTACTAGTGGAAGGATTTCCTACATGTTTGTTTTTGCAACCTGATTAATGAGTTCACTCAGTTCAGAACTATAAGCTTCTTTCAAGTCTTTTATACCTGCAAGCATTTTTAGAACACATTTTAAATTGCTTTTGGCACAAGTGCAATTTTAAAAATATCAGCAGGCGTGACAGTCAAGTAATAACTTAAGCAACTGCAACCTGTCAAGCACGATCTACATTTTGAAATGCATTTATACATGCACTGTAGGAAAAAAACGGCATTTGTTTTGTTTTTGTTTGTTTGTGTTAGATGAAAGAAGGAAATATGTGTTCCCTTAACTTGGTAGGGCAAATGCCACACCACAATAGAACTTTCTGTTTCAGCCAGGGTTACCTAATAGCTTAGAGCTCACAGAACACTTTCCCTTGCCCTGCTGGGAGGATGGGCCATCAGGCTGGCTCCCTTCCCAGAAAGAAAAAAAAAAAGAAAGAAAGAAAGAAAGAATAGGAGCTAACTCCTCATTCAGCAGTCGCAAATCCAGGGAAGCTCCACCAGCCTGGAGCTGGAAGCAGCTCATTTATTGTCCAAGTCAGGTTCAAGAATAAGTACTAAAGCACTAGCACTGGAAATATCTTGTTTGAATATCTTTTTTCTCTCACACGTGGTCTTTTTCTCTCCTTCGCTTCCTCTGTTTTTCTCTCTCTCAATTTAAAAAAAAACCAACAAACAAACATTAAAGTCAAACCCAGGGCATTTTGCCTTTTCAAATTAGCTCTCTGTGTCATTGCAGGTGAACTGGCAAGTTTATCCTTGGTGCCTTCCCAGTATCTCCAAACTGGAAATCAGCTAGAAGACACAGCTTTTAGTCTGGACATGGAAAAATACTTCCTGTTTTTATTCCAGATATGGTACCATTATCTCCCCTAGAGTAGTTGCAGCCACACCATCTTTATTAGTTTTGAGTGCTTTTTACATCTCGGCATTCTCAGTGCACGAAAAGAGCAACACAGCTCCACAGAAATTTCATAGGCAAACTAGGTGCATCGAAACTGCTTTAGAGTTATCAGTTAATATTCAAAGGAACAGCCAGAGATCTCCCATTATATGTATAAAATTCAGTGCCCCCTCAGAAAACCTGAACTTATTTTCTTTCCTCCCACTTTTCAAAACTAACCAGGGCCAACAAATGCAAAGAAAAAAAAGTAAACTTTGAAGTTAAATTTAAAGCAATGAAAGTCAGGAAGTTCAAAAGTTAATGTTCCTATGGCGGTGTTAACTTGGCCATGTTGCAAACACATCCTGCAAAGGCTTCAAGCTATTTTGTTAAAGCCATATAGTACTGTGCCATAAAGCATAATAAAAACACTGTTTCATTTTCATGTGGAAAGCATCTTGTATGAGTAATAGTACAGTGTATTTCTACTACTAATGCCTACTCTCTACCACAAGCCAAGTATCTGCCACAAGGTGACTCTTTTCTGAAGATGCCGGTGCCTTATTGGACCTAGCTTTGCCTGAGCTTCCCTAAAAGCTTACATGCTGACCTCCCCAGTAACAAAGGCCAACTTCTCTCCTGAGGCTTTTGCTTCACCAGAACATAATCAGTCTTTCTCCCTTAAGATCAAACAATATTTGTCACAGCTTTTCCATCCCTCACTTAAGGGAAATTTAAACAAATGGCCTTGCAAGTCATCTCCTTTCTGTCTTCACTATCCTGCTTTCTACATAGGAGCATACCAATACCCAAGTGCAGTAAACAACATGATCCATCAAATACTCATTTTCACCACAGATGGTGAAACACATAAATGTAGAATATTTTGTTTAGTAGGGAAGCCCTTTTTCCTCTCCTGGTACTCTCTTGTTTGTCTCTCGCACTTTCAATGTAAGTACTGCTAAGTGTTAAGATTAAAGGAAATCAGCCCCTAAAACTCTGCTATACCCTTGGTCAACAGTTTCTGGTTTCTACGCTCCACTGAGAGTTCACTTGCAGATGCTGACTCAGCCTTGAGGAAAAAAATATCTACAACAACCACCAGCTTCATTGTGCTGTCTGTCTTGCAGGAACATATTCATCAGAGCATTGTCCATCCCAGAGACGAAGAGAATTTTAAAACAAAGATTGAGGGTTTGAACTATATTGAAAAAGTTCAGAAAATGTAGTTTAGTGGAAAAAAAAGACAGATCTAATCTGTTCACAATATCCTGACTTGATGTGAGCATTGTACTAATCAGTTTTCAAGCACCAAAGTCTTCATAAAAGTCCTGCCCATTTAATAACGAATACCTGACTCCTATCATGGTCTGATAGGATGAGATGCAATAGTTTGGATACAGTGAAAGCATTGTACACAGATTCAGCTACATGACAACTTGGTTTATTGATGATCCAAAGAAAGGTCCTAAGTTGAGACTCGAACTATTGAAGACAAGATGGTAGATACAAGCTCTTCCAAGTGTAGCTACTCATTCGCCAGTACCACTTTTATACAGATATACTTTTCTGCATTGTTGGTCTAATCCCAAACACATACAGCTGCAGCTATATAAACAAGATGTAATGGTAGGGTATCAGTGTATTACCTGCAGTACCTGACAGCACAGTCCATGATGTGTGACTAGTCCAGCATGTGCATGTCATTCAGAATCAGAAGAAATGTGGATTCTTGTAGATGTCCTTAAGAAAGTAAGATAAAATTGTGCTGTACTGCAGCTTTTAATTGCAATTTTTAGGATGTATCTATTAAGCAGGACTCAACTCACTAATGTGTCTTTTGAATATGTCTTCACCTCTCAGGAGAGATGACTCTATTCAGTGTACAGTGTTGTATGTGACACAGTACCAAAAAGATGATAAGATGTAACTGTTACTCATGGAGCAAAAAAGATCATCTTAATTCTTTAATAAAGCAATTCAGTTGCATCAGAATTCAGGCTGTACATGCTCTAAAATGTTAACTTCAATTAAATGATGTTCAGCTGGCCATAGGGTAGTGATTGGGCTCAGGAAAGGAAAGCCTTGACTGTAGTTGCAGGCAAGGATCATTCCAGACCATTGGTTTCATCATCTCCATTTGAATTCCAGGATGTTTAACGGGAGAAAAGAAGGAAAATTCCTACTCTAAATGTTGTCAGGACAATTTTGCCCTTTCTGACTAAAATAATCAACTGTTGTTTATTATAAGCAGTTGTTCACTGCTCTCCCTCACAATCCTGGAAGGAAGGAGTACCTCCATGTTGAGTGCGTATACCGAGATTGGGGAATACAAAAAGAGTATTTCTGACTAACTGCAATAACAACAGAAAATGACTCAGTCCCACCTAGGCATGCATGGGCTTCCACTGGTACTTTCACATCACTTCAACAGCACTGAGGGTAACTGCAATGGTTAGCAGGCTATGGTGTATTCAGTCTTTCAGCAAAAAAAAAAAAAACATTCCCTGATCTTAGGAGCTGGAAAGCTTGGGAAAAGCCTACAAAGATTTAAACTTAAGTCTAAACGGGAACATGGTGGTTAGGCCCATTATCTTCAATGAAACGACTCAGAATAACGAAGGTAAGTATGTGAATATGCTTTTGTGGGATGGGATACTCAATTAATGCCAGAAAGCAACAGGTGGACAGAGCAAGAATACAGGTTGTAGGGAGGATGAAAAAGGTAATATGAGTAGGTAATACGAACACGATTTTAGCTCAGCACCTGCATACCCATTATCATGTGGCAGAGGCCTGTAGGCATTGTGGAAGATGGAAATTAGACACAGACCATGTTAGAACACTATTCAAATAAAATAATATTTATTTTTTTAAAAAGGCAACACCCCTACACACCACTACCATTCTGCTATTCGTGGTAGTTTTTCTCCTAGTAGTTGATCAAAGACATTCATCTATAAGTATCTAACTTTCCAACAGAAATACCTATGAATCTGAGTATGACCAAGCTGAAGTCAACAGCTAATTGTACAACAGTAGTATTTTTTGTATAATGCATAGAGGCTCTTCCAATTAAAACCACCTACCTAAAATGTATAGAAATTACTACATTTCAAATTAAAACCAAAACTGTATTCAAAACTGGTAAAAAAGTAGAAGCAGAAGGCAATTAGCAATTGCACATCACATTCAAGCCTGAAAATTACCAAGTAAATCGTCTGTGTATTTACAGTGAACAGCTGTCCTTCTTCAGTTTCATACAATTTTGTTCTTCCTCATTACTAAAGCTATTTCGTTTAGCACTGTAGCAATAATTTCTAGCAGCTGTTGTAACATTAATAAACTACATCAGATAACCAAAAACTGTGGCAACCTATGTCTATTAAAGTAAGGATGCAAAAAAATTATTTGTAGCTCAAACTACTTCCTAGTCAAAATAAAATAATCAGGTCTTTGTGGTCCATATGCTGTCTAACTTGTGAAAAAATAATTAATTTGAGGAGACATAAAATGGCACACAATTACAGTATAAAATCTTACAAACAAGTGGATATAACCTAAAGACCAATTCATGTGCATTTGTATAATCATATAACCAAATGTACTTTCCTTCTGGTTAGTTTAGTTTTCAGTGCCTCTGGAACACTTCAACAAAGTCAAGAAAATGCTTCTAAGAAATTAGTCTCTTTTTTTAAAAAGGAGTAGGAAAAAAAAGAATAACAGTTTATCAGAGGCAAACCACAGACAGAATATTTTTTAATAAATGCATAGTAATATACACATTGTTACTATATGCAAAATCCTATTAGTAAGACTTTATATATATATATATATATATGATTTAAATTTAATTACTTAAATATTAATGAACAGGTAAACTCTGGAAACATTTATCATACAACATTCATCAAACAGCCTATTAATATCATACTGTTAAACTGTCATAAAAAGAGGAATTATTAATTTACAGGGTTATAGCATATGTTTGCTTCTATGCTAGTAACAACAACAGCCACAATTAGAAAACATGTTAAGAATATTTACCTTTTTCTTTTATTTGCTTAATGCTATAATTTTGACACTACCCAGAACAGCAGTATTTATGGTATAAATTACATGAATAAATCTCAAACCATCATCTAATAACGTATTTTTCATTATTAGCCAATAGGGACAACATCAGAGGCAGTACAGCTTTTAAAATGTCACAAGTAAGAACCACTTGATAGATCATATTTCAGCTCAGATGCAAGTCAATTTTGCCTCTTTTTCACATTTGAAAATTTGACTGGTTTACCTCAGTATACTACTTTCCTTTCCCAAATAATTTTTCAGACTTTTTATTAATACTGCTATACTAAAATATATAATTTTTATATATTTTAAAGTATGTTTTACTTTTAAAAATGTTCTATAAACAAAATAGTTGAACTAGCTTTCCAGAGGCAATTAATTAACTGATTGAGTTTTTTTTTCTTTTCAAATTCATACTGTTTTCTTTTTTATTTTTGCAATCCTTCAATAAATTCTTTAACCAACAGACTTGGAATAAGGAGTTCTTCCAATGTATTTTGGATGGTTTTATACACACATTTCAAACATTAAATAAAAAACTCTCTTTTTAGCTTTGGAAAATGTAACAACATGATACTCTAAGCTCTGAAAGCAATCGAAACAAAAATAAAAAGAGACATCTTCACAGTGAAGGATTAATTTCATCCACCAAGGTCAACAGTCAGAAATAACAATAAAGTATATTGTGACCCATCTGCCATACTTTCTCCCTCAAGAATCTACGTGTTTGACCCTGCTTCAGACAAACAGGCAAGTGTCCTTTGTCTCCGGCTTTACCATGCCGAGTCTCCTGCATCTTTCGACCCCCCCCCCCCTTCTCTCCTGTCTCCACAACCTGATCCTGGAATGTTTTGGCCACAAGGTTAAGAAAGACTCCCCCATTTATCACAACCTGCCAAGCACAACAGGGTCACAGTCCCAGCCCCAGTCCTACTGCTTAACTAATCCAACCTCAGCACAGGCATGAAACTTCAAAGATGTTTTGCCACAGGCAAAAATTAGTCCTTATTTGCTTTAAAATCCAAGTATCAATCAAGTTAAACTGTGCTTCAGTGGAGCTAACATTTTGAGTGTTCAGAGCAACAAGCATATTTGGTTCTTAGCTGTGACTCCAATTAGTGTGCGGAACTCACCTGGAATAGCAGTAAAAATACTTGAAGTACAGCAAAAATCTAATTATGAGATAATTCATTTTATCCAGAGGAAAAGTCTTAATAAAAATTGTTTAAACAGGCGTGCAACCATACAAGAATGTGTTTTCATGCATGCGTGCAAATAAATATACATGATATATATAAAATCTCTGTTTATGTGAAAACATTTTAGATTATTTTACTCTCCAAAGTTATGATGATCTGCCACAGTTTTATAATTGCAAAGTTACAGATTTACTACAAGAACACATAGAGAATTTTTGCTTTAATATTTAGGAAGCAAATCTTCAATTTACTCTAGCTTAAATAACACATAAATTCTGCTGTTCTAGGATACTGCCTACTACTGTTTGTTCAATCTAGCATAAACAACAAAATAATCATGCTTTTAAAATCAATCCAGGTTCTTCAATATCTATTATTAAGTGTATTCTCTTGAGGATAAAACAGGGTAATTTTTGAAACTAACTTTTAAAAAAATCTTCACATTTTCTTCAGATCTTTATTTCTAATTGAATGCTGTCTAATTGTGTATTAATTCAGGGCAGTTTAACAATTGCATAGAGTAGAGAATAAACCACATGTGATCCTAGGATATATTTTTTGTAACAGAAATTTTCTATTGCAGAAAATTTGTTTATATTTTTCCAGCAGCACAACTGAAAATTGAATTCATAGAACATAAAAAGCTAATAAGTAGCATATTAACAGAACATTAAATTCTGCCAACTACTGACACACTTATTATACATAAATGTAATACAGTCATGCGCTCCTTTTACTTAAAAACACTGAAATATTGTATCTTGTTTAAATTTTAATCCCTTGTAAATAACATTTACTAAACAAATTTTAAAAATAACATTTAAAAAGATAATAAAATTCTTATTTAGGGAAGCATGTGAACGAGACAGTATGCAGTATGAATTTTCACTTGTTTCCTCTATTTTACAGTATACTCGGACACTATCAAACCACAATCTGTTTAAGTGAGGAAAATAACCTTGACTTCTCATTCCTGTAACAGAAGAACTAGCTGCCCTGTATACACACTCTAACATGCGTATACTTGCTTGCACGATCACACAAACATAGAGATATTTCCTTAAAGCTAAATTCAAGTTCTTTTGCTTGTTAGTACCCATATAAAAGGTTGATGCTACTTGATTTGCTGCACCACTTCACAAGCTAAACTAAGCCTGTTAATAAATCTAAAATGATCTTGGAAAATGCTCTGGTAAGAACTGTATTTTTAACTCAGGAATTTAAAATATTACTTACTTTACAAATCTTTTTCAAATTTACACTTGATTTACTTTAAAAGATAAAGAAATTACGAAGAAGAATCACAAAAGGCAGGGAGAAAGTTAAAAGCTGCTTAGCTGAAATGTATTTCAGAAAGCAGTGAACAGTCCAAGAAAAGAAGCGTAACTGGATCCTGCTGCTTGCTGCTCGCCAGACCCCAGGCACAAAATCGAAGAACTTTTTTGCTGTAATAATTTATCATACCTTCCTTCCAAACAGGTCCTGTACACATTAAGGTTTCCTATAGCAGTGAATCGCTGTTTACAGATGAACTACACCAGGGACTTTGCTTGCTGTACTAGGACAACAAAACACTAGTCCCAGAGTAAACCCCTTAAGCATTTCATTGAATGAAGTGGACATTTAAGAAGCAGTAATCATTATGCCAGCTCCCATCGTGGCCCTCTGAATACTGCATAACAAGCAGCACGGCTGCATTTGCACGTTATGTGGACCCCAAAGTAGCAGACGCATAAAGACTCACTGAAGAAGGTTTTAATTTATCCTCAAAAAATGATCCGTGCAATAACAAAATGCATTAAGCAGTTTGAAACAAACTGAAAATAAAGTAAGATTCAAATACAAACTCTTAGTGCCAACAGACAGGTAACTTTACTGAAAACGTTAAAGTGAATTTTGAGGGGGTAGGACTGATGCTTTAGGGTAAACACACTGCTGCATTACTTGCTCCAAACTTATGTCTAATCAGCATTAGAAACAGACTAAATGGACTCAGATGAAGAATTGGCAAATTAAACTAATTATATTTGTAGCAACAGTTTTTGCAGTTTAGGGCTAATTAATTTGAATCTAGACATCAGTCTCAGCATACTAACCTTTTAGAGTCTCTCATAATGATGGACTGAATAACATTCCAACAAACTGCTCACGAATTTGCCAAAATGTGACATTCACAGTATATTACTGAATGCCACATTTCATTTCTTACAGGACTTAAAAAATAAACTCCTGTCTCAAGAAAAAACTGATCCCAAAAGATGGCAAATTCAGTCCTATGACTTACCTAAACTCTTTTAAAGCCCCTACAAACAAATGCATTGTTGTAAAAACAATTTTGAAACTGCTACTACAGAAACAAACTCAATATTTCTTTTTCATAATAGAATCTGACTGTGCAATGAATACCTACTTACATTTCCCATTTTATCACTAGACTTGCAGCAATATCACAAATTAAAATCCATCAGAACCTTACCTCTGTTGCCTCTGAAGAACGGAAAATGATTCCCCAAATGTGCAAAGTCAGTTTCCAGGACAAAACAAAACAACAACAAAAAAGAGTATCTGATATGTTTAGCACTAATTAACTTCCACTGTTCAGCAGTTAAGGTGTGCAAACAGATTTTCAAGACCAAAAATCTTTCACATCGGTCACCTAGGATTTTTTAAACTTGGAAACACTGAAGACACTTTGTTCATCCTTGGACTGTCAGAACGAGCCTTGCACAGTGCGGTTACTTGAGTTAACTAAGAGGAGATCTGGATAGTAAACAAGCTTGGCTCTGTCCAATGGCTTTCCACACCCTTCTGTTTATAGTAAGATCACTTGTATTCAGAGGTCACCCCATCAACAGCTCCTGTCTTTCAGTGGGTATCTAATGTGCTGCATTTATCCCAAGGCTCTTTCAATGAAACCACCTTCCTGGTCCCTGCTCGCCTGCTGTCGCTATGACACATCTGCTCCTTATTGTGCAAAGTCCCATTACGTGTTAAAATATACAGAAAAGATGTACCTGAGCATATATTCCGCAAGTAATACTGAGGTTTGTGGGCACAACCTTCATCTGCGAATGCATACAAAATAAAGTCTTTTTAAAGATCAAAGGGAGAATTTTGTCAGCAATATTCATCTTGTGAATAAAAGAAACTCAGGAGGAAGGAAGATGGATGCCATTGTTTGATCTGGACTTTAAAACTTTTACAAATATTCCCCCAAAGAATAATGCATGTGCTTGTGCCAGATAGTATTTACTTCAGTATGTTAACATGCTGGAAATCAGAGAGGAGCGTCCTCAAGCTCTGCTACAAAATGACACAGAGCCAAGAAAAACAAGGGTCAAGTGCCAAGACCCCAGTGCAAACACCAATTCAATTCTGAGCTGAAGAATACATAGAATTGATGGCTTTTACAAAACACTGCAAATATGCAGCAGCGTACAGTCTCCTAGCTCTTGTTTTTTATGCATACAATATGCTACTGGTTACTAGGGGTTTGCAATCCAACTGGCAATTATTATTTACTTCATGTAACACTGCAAACCAAAAAGCACAAAGCCCAGCTTCACATTTCTCTCCTCTACTGGAAATGACTCCTCACAACAGACATATCTGAATTAACTATATCTTAAAAAGATGACAAGAACATTGTATTTAGCATTCTTATTCATAAGTCTAAAGTCTCGTAAAAAGAATCAAGTACTGTTTCCAAGTTTTGACTAATCCTTTTTTTCTCACTTCTAGCTATTGAACAGCTCTAGGAGTTCAGGCTTGTTTCATGTGGAGATGTGAAACTGAAGATGGCACTCTCTCCCCATGCAAACACAAACTTGACTGCTGCTCAGAAATGTTCTTTGAGTGAAAGTTACACCTGCAGCACATTTTCAGCACCAGTTTTTGTCACCACTACAGCATCAAAATGACAGATAGCAGCTTGGCCCTGTTAAAGCTAATAAAACATGACTGATGAACTGGGCTAGAAAGCCATGTCAGTTCAGATTAGAATATTTGTGCCATCATTTCACAGGTCCCACACTTTATTATTAGAATGGGCTGGAATGGGCTGTCAGGACTGTAGAGGCCACTAATAAATACATCCATCCAGGTTCCTTAATGCCTTTTTTAAAATATATTTAAGCCTATTTGTGAAGTTTAAGCACACTTTTTTTTCATGTGAAATCTCATTTGATTTTTATTTTAGAAGTGTGCTTGGGCATACAGTATACTTACTTAAATAAGTACCTATCAGGTGTTATTATCTCATGAGCTGAAATCCAAGTAATCCTCATTTTACTGCATTATGTGGCATAATAAAGGCCTCTTTAACAATGAAAACCCATCGGAGCATATATGAAGTACTGGGAAGAGCCTAATCAGATATCAGATGTTGTTTGCAATATTAGTATTGGGCATAACCTCATTCTTAACTGCTGAAAACAATATGTCAGAAGGTCTTCAGACAGTGGCTCCAAACCAGAGCAGAATCATTTGCCCCACCCTGCCATCACTTCACTTCTGTTCTGCTGCTTTCTGCCACAAAACAATACTTCTCTGCTCCCAGTAATGCAAGGGCCAAATAAATTACCATCAGCCTTTCTCCTTCCTCCCAGCAGAACAAGACGGTTTTAGCATTTGCCAGGCCAGGGTACCTGGAGGCAAAGTACAGTCCCATATACATTTAAAGGTGGTTATTGCATATTGGTGATTAAAAAAAACCAACTCTGTGGCATAATTCTGTGCCTATAGCACTAGCGTCAAGAGATTCTCAGAGAAATATTGGTATAAGCAGCACAAGCTCCTTTCTCAGGCTGAGAGGTGAAATCACTGCCTCAGCATCCTTGTGAATGATGACCAGTTCTGTCTGCAAATTGAGATTACCAAGATGTGTTCTACAGACAAATAAATCACAAGTTTCTTCATGCCCTTTATTTACACCACAGTCCTAAGGACATAAATGTGACAGAAAGGAAAATAGCTGACATTAGTGAATAAAAATTGTACTCATTTGAAAAAATATGAAAGCATGATATACTAAACATTTTGCATTTCTTCATTAGTTCTGTAACCAAACGTGTTTGGTTTAGAGCCACAGGAGTGAAAATTACTTCAGATATTCATTTTTCTTTTCTACAGTTTGCTTTACATATTGTTGCTCTCTGTTCTCCCGCAATACAGAAAATACCAAGCAAAAACGAAAGCTTACCAGTATGCCTTTATACTTTAAGTAGTGTCACAAACTAACAAAATATGTAGGACCACATAACCTACAGTTACTTCTATATCCACAGCTTTGCAGACTAATAAAAATAGTAGTGGAGGTATGAAAGATTCCTCTAACTTTTTTTCCCCTTTTTCCTCCAGGTGGAGAAATCAGAGGGAAGGAAAATGCTCTGTTTATATAAAGAGTAGTATCTTTTTAAGATACCAATGGGAACATATGCTTCCCTTGAATACATTTTTGCAGTTACCTTTTTTACTATTCTTCAGCTTTCATTATATTATGTGAAGTACTTCTCCAGGGTCATTAGAGGGAACAACACACAGTAGCAGTAGGTTTTAGTGCTGCTGAGCAACCTTGTCTATCTAATACATCGTGAGAGCTACCACACAACCACTCCATATTTTGAGTCAGTATGTTTTTCAAGCAATACAGTAATTCAAGAAAAGGTGCAAGAAGTAGAGACAATTTTTGAGAAAAGGCTGCCTGTGAGATTTCAGGTTGGTCAACAGTTTCATAAGTGGAGATCAAATTCAATGCCAAAGAAATACTTTAGTGGACTCTGATCTTGCATTCAAAGAGGGTTTGAAGGTGCTTTGATCAAGAGGACTGTGCCAGCCCCTGACCCTCCCCTCCTTGGGGCCTCTTGGCATTCCCCTGGCTGGCTGACTGGCTCTGGTGGGTTACAGCAAGCCCGGGGTGTCAGCTTTTACTCAGGCTGCTACAATGGAGCAACCAACCAAGCTTTTACAAAAAACTCACTCACTCAACTGCTTGAAGCTTTTTTTTTGTTTTGTTACAAGCTGCAAGAAAGAATAAATTCCCAGATCCAAACTGCTGTGCTTCTTCAAGAAATATATATTTACAACCCTCTCTGAAATTGGTTTGTTGTCTCATAATGATTTTTTTTTTGTTTACTCTCATCTGTATCTGTGGCAATTGCATAGGTCTTACAGGAAGACAAACAATCCTTTTAATTTCAAATCATGATTGCCTCCTGTGTGTTCCATGACTTGCCTGTAAAATCAAGAGATGGAAACAAACGAAACTATTACTATTGTAACACTTCTCTCTATAATCAGCAGCGTATTTACTAGACTCTCCAGCCACTACTAACACTGTGTTATGTTCTGCCTGAGCACTCAACAGCCAGCAGCTCCTTAGAGCAAAGACCATGATTTCATCACAGCCCCGATCACCTTCCCTCTCTTTATTCTTGTCAGCATCGCAGAGGGTAATTCCCAGATACAGAGAACATCAACAAAACAGCAGACGACAGCTGGACTACAGGGTATGCACCGTCTTTATTACTGAAATTGCCACCAAAACCTAAAAAATGTTCTATTAAATCTCAAAAAAAAAAAAAAAAAATTCAAAACCAGACAGAAGCTAGCTAAATTCTGAGGTCAAAGAAAAAAGCAGGCATATGAATACATCAGGATCTCAAACAGTGATAACTGAAGAGTTTATAAGCATGAATAACAATTAGACTTTGTAAATATAAATTAATATCATCAATAACCGATACATATTTATGAGTCACATTCCTGATAGACGTTTAAAACATCAGAATTTTTCAAAAAGTTTTGAGGTGTTCTTAAGTCGTTGTATGTTTTCTCAGCACTCAAATTATACAGTTTATTTCTGCAGTCTTACATGTAACTCTGTAAAATGCAAGTAAACATCTTCATGTCTTTAACTTGAAATATTAAGCCTTCATCTTGAAACATTAATTACATAAAAAGACAATAAAATTGTCACGATAGACAACACCGTAATTTCTGCCTCAACATCTCCTTCTCCATTTCTTCCACATTTTCAATGAAATCTTCTCCAAACAGTACTGATTTATGTTTCATTTACCTGGCATTTTAAGTGTCTCTGATATTAATTCCAATATAAAAGAGAAAAATAAATTCCTCAACTTTGCATGTTAAGTTCAAGGTACAAATCCTGTGAAAAGAGTTTTCATATTGCTTCTCCTAAAGGGAAGTTGTCATGTAACATCTTATCTTTCAAAGGTATTCAAGGTAAATATAATTCAAGCCCCCTACTAATTATTACCTGGTTTTATTACCACATTTTCTAGAGCTACAAACAAGCTGAGTAATGTGTCACTGCTTAGTGCTAGGCACAAGTATGATCTCAACACTGAAAGGTTAAAGTCTAGTTTTTCTTATGAGTCTAGAGAATCAATTCTAGTATAATCTTCCAGGTTTATTTTATGATGAAATAAAAAGCTTATTTAAATAAGTACAGGAGAGAATTACAGTTATGTGAAAGTTGGGAAGGAGTTTCAGTATTTTAAACAGCCCTTGAAAGCTGCAATGGAACTAAGAAGTCAAACTGTTGGGAGTTTTTGACTTGGATTTCCACTCAGCAGACCACACTTTCCATCGTTTTAGCCATTATACATTCAAAGACATTCATAAGACCTACTGAGCATCTGTCTGCTCTTTGCCAGGCCTCCTGCTGTAGTTAAGATTCAGTCTAAGTAAACAAAATCCTGTCCATTTATATATCTCTCTTTTTTTTTTTCAGATGGGTACAACACTCTTGTACTGAGTCAACTTTTTCTCTGCTCCTGTGACAGGACGTGCTCTCCTCCTTCTCCCCCCTCCCTCTATACACACGTGGCTACTTCATTGTACATACTCAGAAATGATAGTTTGAGGAATGGCATAATAGATTTTTTAATATAAAACAAGGGCTCTATCATTGTTTTAACTTATTGTTTATTTTGAAAGCTGACTGACACCTCTATAATAACCATGGACCTCCTCATCAGAAAGCCAAAGCAGTATCAAGCCCAAGACAAACCGAAGCAGGGATTCCTAAGCTGTGGTATGCAAACCACTTCAAGGCACTACTCTTGTGCTGGGGCAGGCAAAAGCGGGAGCAGCAGCCACAGATCCTGACCTTTCTGGGCACAGTGCTAGGACTCACACTGTTTATTTTCGCCTGGAGCAAAGCCTAGCATGGTAGAGGAAGTGCTTTTTGCATGAAGGAAAAGATAGTGTTTAGGTTCCGACTTAGGAGACATGGGAATTAAGGAATGGCTGACTCACACTGAAAAAGATCATCCATATACAACTCTTTTCTAGCAAATAATTTCTTTTTGACTATCGTGTTAACAGCTTAACAAAACAATCTGAGTACACCACCCTTAAAAGGATGATATGTAAGTATGTAAGAAAAATTACACTGTCCATTTTTTGAAGTAACATGATATATTTTACATATGCATTAAAAATAAACTGTTACAAATAAGAAATTACAAAAGAAAAAAGAAAATAAAAAGTCTGAAGCTTTTTAATTACCTGTACAGTAATCCATTAAATAAAACTAAATTAAAAGAGTTAGTTGTGAGTGAATCAAGATTATAATTCATAAATTTATGGAAGCCAGTCACTTTATACAGAAATTGTTTTAACTGTAGAAAAACCTTGAAAGGGAGCCTTAAGTTAAAATTAATGCCCTGCATGAAGTATATAGGCTATTACAATGAAATTTCTTGGGCTTCTCCATGTCTAGTTATGGACATTTCAGAGAGATACTTAGCTTATCTAGGCCAGTTAACTTGGTCTTCACTGGAATCAGCTATTTGAATACAATTATGAGACACTCCTTTGAAAATGTCCTTTATAATTTTGGACAAAATATAAATTAATTGATTACTTTTTTTAGTACAAAGCTTTTATATAGATCTTTCTGTACAATTACATTTATGTTTAGTCACCAGTATGTTAATAAAACACATATACTCTGAAAAGTACTGTTGAGCCATACTAGCTATTCAGCTCTCAATCGTTTAATCTAAAGTGACTAACGGCTACCTAATTAACAGAAAACCTCAGGTATCAAACAGAAATAAACATACTTCAGCCATCTTTCTCCCAAAGTTAAGGATTACACTGTAACTGTTAATGTAAACTAATATTCCACATTTTTATGTGTGCATCTGTTGCTAAAATCATTCCTTAGAAATTTACTTTACTTTAAAATGTCTTATATGCTTTCTTGATTTGGGTGAGATCTCTGTCCTTTCTCCATAATACTTACAAAAAGCTTTTATCAAACGCAGAGCTGCTACATTTATTCCTTTAAGTGTACTCATCAAAGGAGGAGTTTCCATTTTTTCCTTTGTTGCTGTTGGCAGCCTTACCAGTGGGAATTACAAAGAATTTCACAGCCTGGCAAAGGGAGGAAGTGACATCCCTATACCACCAAATCATCCAGCTTTCAGCAGCTCGCTCCTTTTCCTGCTGTGCTGCACTATAGGCTTTTATTCCTTTTTCCTCCAGTGACAGCTTACTGGTTAACTAAAATGCAACTCTCCTTTTGTAATTTTATTTAATTCACTCTTTTGTTTTAAGCTGTTGCATCCCGAAGCCTAGGTTCTTACTCATCTGCAACACAAAATAACATTGGGGCGTACTCTAGTCTCTAGAGGCATTTATCAATTTTGTGTGGAATATACCACAATAATCAAGAGCAGAACATGGGGTTTGGCTTCCATAGATAGTTTTGCCAAAATATCATTGTATGAAGCTGATCACTTACAAAACTCCAGAATCTTCTAAAGTTTGTAAAACACTTTAAAATTCTACATAGTTTCATGTGCAAGAGCCCTTCAGTACTGAAGGACACAGGGAGATTTAAAACTGGAAATACAATGGTATTAATGTTCTCTTATGACAACATTCTCCTTTACTGCACTGTCACTATAAAACTATCCATGACATAGTAGCAAACCTTCCTGTACTTTTTTTGCCCAGCATTTTTGTCTATAAAGTTTTAATTCACTGCATCCGGTTTTCTTCTCATAAGATTTGCAATTCCACTACAGTCAATGGGATTGCACTGTTGTAAGTAAGAGTGAAATTTGGTTCAGGATACAGATTTCAACACCACCCTACTCAAAAATATAGTGTTTCAAAGGTTTTACTGCAACTTCAAAGCTGGATCATCTTACAAGTGACCTGTGCTGGAGAGCAAACATCCTCATAATCATAACTGATTTCTCAGCATCTGCACGAGCTTTTGGAAGAATTACTTGGTTTAAAGAGTGATCTCTATTTCTGGACACAAGTACAGAAATGCAGATAAATTGATTTGCATACTATTTAGACTTGCATACAAAAACGAAGAATCAAAGATCACAACTCATAGTATTTCATAACAAGATTCAGAAGCTTTAATAAAATCAGATTTCTGTCACTATCATGAGGCATTATTATCGTGATTAAAAACCAGTAACAAAAAAAGCAATCATTTCAGAATCATACAATGAGATTTATTTTCTTGTATATCTATAAATTTACTTTCCTTAAAAAGGCCTCTAAAAATGTATATTATGGCCTAAATATTTGCATTCTGTTTCACCAACTGGGCTTCTGATCATTTCCACTCATCAAACTTTTCAAGACTGAAAATAAAAGGTAGAAGATTCAATGTTTTTTCTGTGGAGAACAAAACAAACTGAAATGCACACGAAATGGTAACTTTTGCAGGTCAAGAAAATTTCTGAATGAACTGGGAACCAAGCCCCAACCCTAATGGAACATAGACAAATAACATTAATGGCATTTCCTTATAGTACGCAAAAGTGTTTTTTCTCAGCTTTGAAGACAATGTAGTGATTCTTGTCATTGCCCCTACAATTCTTTTTTCTTCTCTATCATACAGACACAACTGGATTCTGGTAAGTTTTAAAATATAAGAAAGTGGTTTGGTGATATAGATTTAAGCAAGGTATTTCTTTCAAACTATTTCTATGCCAATAGGAGTATTCAACATAACCTCTTAAAAAGCATATGCATGTGCTTATTTCTTCACATACGAATTGTTTCACTAGCTTTAATAAGATTATTTACAGGGTGTAGTTGTCATACGTGTAAATAACCGCACAAATTTGAATACTGTTGTAATATTTCTGCCAAGTATCTCAGGTGTCTTCTCTTTTCCAGATCTGCAATACTTCCTGTTTTCAATGAAAAAGGCATCACACTGTAATATGCACAATTAGAAATGAGACTTACTCCTCACACATCTTTCTGGAGATCTACAAACACCTTGAGATATTAATAGAAAAATTACATAGTGCATGGAAGTATTGCTTCAAAAATTTGAAACAATTCAAGCATACATATAGTTGAATCCACTATAAATATCTTCAGTTTTAGCAAGAGTTCAAGGGTATATCAGAAATACTAGGCAATATTTTAAATATCTTGAGGTGTGCAACAGAGAGGACTATGCAAGCTGGTAGCTAGAATACCTACGTATCATGAAGCATAACTATTTCACTACAAGAAAAATTGTATCACACATCCCGAGTGCGTAGCATTACTGCTGGGAAAGCCATGTATGCAGGAGTTCTGCTGATTTAGTATCAAAACAATCACATCTGGACATCTCGTACCCTGTTGCTATATGTCTGCTTTCTGTTACTGCTGTGAGTGCCCAAGAGCTGTATTAAAAGCACTGAGGGATAAAATGAAGTTTCAAAGAACCTCCCAAGTGTATTTTAAAAAATGAAATAAATGTCTGGCTGTGCCTGTACAGAAGGGCGATGTAGAAGGAAAGAGTCACAAGTAGAGTCCTTCTGATAAGAGCGACTGTTTGAGAGGGGAGCAGAGATAATTAGCATTAGAAGAGGGAATAGCTGTGAGGTTTTTCCCCGGTCCATGCTCCAATCCAGCCTTGTCTTAGAGCTCAGTTCAGAAGATACCAACCATGGTAACTCTGCCTTCAGTCTCTATTCCAAATTAGATTACTGTATTATATTGTAGGATTATACAGGATACAATAACATATTTATGAAAGTGGGCATTGCTGATGGTTTGAACAGTAGATCCAAGAGTGCCCTCACTGTCCCATGAACTTACTGAATAAGCTTTAAGAACAGGGATTTCAGTCTTGCCTCTATACGGATTTGTTGGTAGATGAAATACACAAATTCATATCTGACCAAAATAAAACTACTTAATATTTGTGGATAGTCTCATTTTTCATGAAATAATCTTAGTCATACAAAACCTAAGCATTTAGCCTCCATGTTCTCTAGAGGCAATGAATTCTGAAACTTTATTATGTGTTGGTAGAAAAATATTCCTTTTATTAGTTTGAAATATATTTCAATTTCTCTTAATACTCCCTAAATTGCAGCAGTTGACTTACAATCTCTATCCTAGTCATTACTGCATATACATTACTGAACTCATCTGTCAACAATATTTGTCACAGTCCATAAAGGAGGGTTGGGCTTTTGAATATCTTTATTAATTTCCATTTCCCATATCTGAATTCTGTAATTCTTCCAAATCCATAGCAGGCTGAGTAAACAGAACTGAACACAGAGCATGGATTTCCCTCCTTCCCCCTCTTCCTCATGTGGTAGCACAGAAAGACTGGTATAGACTCAAAACTGACCACTAAGTAAGCTAATGTAGTTTTCTATGTGAGGACACTTATTCTGTCCTGTAGCGTACTAAGTTCTTACATATTTAAGCAGTAGTAGGGAAGGAGGGCATTAGAGCAGAGGATTCTACTCACATTTAGGGAACTACAATACAACTCTACCATTTTTTTCCTGAATAGTTAATAATAAAGTCTAACAGCCCACTTCAGGGACCAGAACAGTCCTGAGACTCTTCTAACATGTAACCCAGCAAACCAAGACCCAATTTGCTGTTGCAGAGGCTACATCTCTTCATCAGTTGACTTCTAGTCTGGGTTCTTCAAAGGGGAGTTGCAGTTAGGTGGGATGAACCTGAAGTTTTTTCACTAAATACCTACATAAATTTAGATGCCTGCAGCAGTGGAGTGAACTATCTTTTTTTTAACATATCTAAACAGACAAAGAATTTTGTAGGATAACCAAAGATTTTGCTTCAGAGAAAAAGAAACGCAACATTGGGAACCTTGAGGTTGATACTTTAGTTTTTAGTTAAACAAAATCTGACGTTCTGGTTTCTAAAATAAGATTTGCCATATAGACCAACAGGGAGTGATGACCACAGATTACTAGGTTAGTTTTGCAAGCTCAGAAGGATACATACTCTCAGAGTTGTTGGGAAAGGAACACAAATAGGACCTGGAGGGACACCAAGTTTAAGAACAAACTAAGGAGCTTAAAGAGGAATTCTGGGTGGACAAGTAGCTTAAGACAGCTACTGTCTCAACAAAATGAAGGAAATCAAATATAAAAAAGAGCTGACAGATTGTTTCAGAAGACCATGTATGAATGAACAGTTAAACTTGATTATTTGGAAAACACTAATGAATGTCTTCCATTTGACACTGAGTGAAAATATCATGCAGCTTCCTACTGTATGAAACAAATTACCTTAATTTTCCTGAATCTGTATCACATGAACTTCATCAGTTTACCAGCACAGATGAGGATGAAACCAGAGGGCCTTAAAACTTAAGTAGGAAGATGGAGTTTTTCATTAGGATGCCATTTTTAAACTAAAATACTGCACAGATTTCTTTCAGCTGAAGAGCATTTTTGCAAAATTAAGTTAAACAGCAATCATTTTTTGAAGTTTAGAGAGCAGATCCAGACAGCTAATTCAACTCAAAAGTAATTAAACCCAAGAATAAATATAAACAGGAGCTGTGGTAATAGAAAATAGAAAATACAAGATTCTTAGAATTTACACAGGAATTTGGACATTAAATAATGCAGGTTTTTTGAAGTTCCGTTTCAAGAATGGAATTTTCAGTCACTGATCACACTGGTTAGACTAAATAGAAGGGCAAGCAATTAATTTGATCCACATAAAAGAATTGGCAGTGAAGTCTGTGACTAAAAATCTAGAAGATCAAATATTTTGATATTCACAAGTCTTGACGATATACAGCCTACTACCCAGAAGCAACTTTCAGATTTTGCCTCAACATTTGAGTTGCGCAAGGTTTGAAAGTTACCAAGTTATGAAGAGTTAATTCATCAGCTGATTCATGTGACTCCGTGTCCCTCCAACTTTAAGAAGATGGTCTGAAAGTCAACGAGGGTAAGACTGAAAATTCTGCTGAGGAAGAAAGGAGGCCTGATATCACTCATCCAAAAATATTCAAAGGTGTGGTGAATATAACTATCTTTCTACAAGATTGTCTTGGTACAGATTGCCAGTTTGTTTAACGTGTTGTTGTAGTATCTAGAAAGACTAGCACAAATAATTAAAAGTGCCAAACTATTCCAAAAGGCTTGTGTCTATCATACGTAAAACTGTCAGAGGGACCACATTGTAAAGGGTATGCATTTTCTAATATTACATAATTGGTATTCATTGTGTGTTTAAAAATGACATATTTTTTAAACATGGTATTTGAACTTATGCCAGTATATACTAACATTAAAACTTTCTAGAATTATTGAGTGAATAGAATTTTTTTGAATAGCGTTAGCATTACTAAATGTATAACAAGAACTTGTATTCTAATCTCAGACATAAATAGAGAGAAAATCTTAGAACTCAAGATTGAAAAGTAAATTACAGAATCATAATAGACCAAATAGCTCACTATTTTATTATATATAATTGATAAAATGTTGGCAAGTATATGTTTTTCAGATAAATATTTTGTTTTCTCCAGCACAGAAGTAAGTTTTCCTGGACACTTTAAGTATCAGTTTTCCTACAAAGGGAAATAATATTTTTCTACCTCTAATGTAAAGGAGTTCAATTAAGATATACAAAACCAGGAAATTTTCTCTTTTCCAATCCATATAACAAATGAAAAAATAGAAGCTGAGCTTTACTACTTAAAAGTAATTTTTGAAGGGTTCTGGTACACAGAACATCAATGGTGTCCAAGCAAGAGGAAACCTAATTCTCTATTCAAATTAATTTTTTCTCAGAAGTCAGCAGTTAATTTCATTTGTAACATCTGAAAATCCTTCTATATACCTTTCAACACCTTTATACATCCACAGAGCTTTGAAAATCTCTCCCAATGTGATGACATGTTCACTTGGTAACTGATTAATAATTCTTTTGTCCAACAAATGCATGAAAATATTTTTCTTATATGCTCAAACTATTTAACGCTGTTTTATTTCATTAAGGAGATTAAATGTTGTTTTTCTGCATTTGGGTGGAATTTTGATTTGCATACAAACCGCAGGTTGACTCAAACAATGAGTTTAGGTTTAAATTTCTACAAAGTAAGAAATATGGTATCCTTATTTGTACAAAATAGAAACTAATATTCAGAAGCTGCGTAAGCCCATAAAATTGCTTTAAAGATCACTTGCTTGGTTTTCTGGTGTCATGCAAGGCAAGTACACATTTCATGCCTATACTGTCAATGAGAAATTTTCTAAAGAAAAAATAATTTAAAAATACTTGTAAAAGGCAAGATAAAGGCCTTTTTTTCTGATGAGTGGTTCAAATGACGGTTATAATTGGTGCTTTAAATGATTTTGACTTAAGCGAGACAACCTTGGAAAGCAGAATAACTTGAATTAATGCTAAGAAATTTTAAACAAGTGCAAGACAACTGTTGTTTTGAAGGTCTGATCTTTCACCAGTGAAGTCAAGAACAAATCTACTACAAATCCCATAGGCCAGACCCAGAATGCTCTGAACAGTCTAGGGTGCATTTGTCCTTGTTAGCTTGATTTTTAGTCTCTTAACTCCTGGGACAGCAGAGCAAGCCTTAAGACTGAAATGAGTTAATCTAGCATCATAAAACTGGCAAATTTATATCCACACCCATTCACAAATTGTAGATTATATCTCCATATGTATTATTTCTGAATCTGAATTATTAAACATGTTTGAACTTACAAAGGTGTTGCTGATACATTGAACAGGCAGGAGAGAGGCTAAACAGGTAATGCTGCTAAAAGGAGCACACATTAATAAGTTAGCTATCCGCTCTTATAGTAACTTACACCTTCTTCTGGCTCTTTGGTATGTAAATTAAACTGACAAAACCCAATTTACATTCATGTGTATACATCAGAAAGTGGGTGGAAATCTAGATTGTCTGAACTTACAAATTCCAATTTCTTGGCAAGTTAGATATCTCACCTAAGATCTCCTTATCCATTTATACATTAGGAAATGTGGACAAACCAATTATAGAACAGACGCAGACCCAATGAGATCAAAAGCAGATCTGTATGCAAGGATGATAAGCCTAATGAAAACAAATGGTTTCAAATGGCATATTTTAAACTCAGTAGGAGCCAACTGGGACTGCAGAACATGGAAAAAAAATACAGGGACAAGCCCTAACACATAGGGTTTATGTCCACCTTCTAACTAGAGGAAGCAAACTAAGGAAAGGCTAAGTTGATGACCTGGGAACTGTTCTAACTTTGAGCCAAAGTAATTAGGGGACTGCATAATATTATGCCTGTCTTGCCTAAAAAGACTACCAGAAAGTTCTACAGAACTGTGTTCTTCCAAGTTGATCATGTCCAACTGGACAAGGTTTAATTTTGCAACTTAACAATGACATTAAACATTTGTGCAGATCTCAGTATGTGCTTGAAGAAAGAATGGGATGGAGTGTTAAATATACAAAAACTAGCCAGTATTACTCTCAGATTTGTCATCTATTGAATGCATCTGGGAGAAGCTGGACAGAAAACTAAAACCTTCAAAATAAAACCACAGATCACTGAAATCTTGCAATAATTCTCCCCAAAAGCTAGAAATGAATTGGATCAGCAGACAACTTTGCAAACACATCCGCACCCTGGTGTGGGTGCACACCCACACTCAAAACCAGACTTCCTAACATCTGCCAGGCCACCATGCCAGAAGTGATCTTTCTTTTTTTTTTGACTGGATAGTATTATTTTTATGTGCAGCTGTTGAACAAAATATTCTCTATAGCACTTGGATAATAAATCCCTTGAACACATATAAGTGTGTGTATCTGTGTGTATGTGAAATAGTGACTCTTCTTTGAATGTTTCCAGCCGTTCTAATACTCCACTTGTTCCAAAGCCTACAGCAGTTACTTGGAAAACTCTCCTAAGCACCAGTGGGCTTTGGATCAGCTCCTGGAGAGCAAAGCCAATTTGAAGTCTGATTGTAATGCAAAGACGTATGTAGGAACCCACCAAATACAGAATAATAAAACTAGCTGCTAACACATGCAGGAACATCCTGCATTTTAACAGAACATAGTGACACAAGGGCTGCCTGGCCAGCACCAGTGAGGCTACAGCTCTGAGCTTAGTGGCTCAAAACTAAGTGAAATGTGCTCCTTTAGTAAGGCATGAGGCATTCTGTTTGGAGGCACACACAGATCTCAAATGTTTTGGAGGCAAATGCAGATCCTAGCACCCTGTGCTAGCAGAATGGGCCACACTGCATTCCTAGACTGTGTGATCTCCCTGCAGTCTTTTCGGAAAATCACACTATTGCACTATGCTCAACAAGCTTCTCAGGCATGATCCGTGTTAATGTAAACTTTTCTATGGTGAACAATTCATCTTGATTTTCTAAACAAACTTCAGATAGCAAGAAGTTACTATGCTGATGCAGAAGTCGTGATATTCATTTTCATGAAAGATAAAAGGGGAAGCACCAACATCTTTTATTTTGGTGTTAGAGCTAATTACGACTGTACTGCAGCAAATGGGTTCTCAGCCATTTGCAAGTCTTTGCATAAGAACATAAGATCTGTTCAAGATAACAGAAAACTGCATTGAGCCCAATATCTCACCTTGAGCAGATACTCAAAATGTGTAAGAACAGGGAAATCGCATAGTGCTACTTGACTAAACTACTGTCTAACCCTGCAGCAGTTGTTGGACCACATTAGCTGAGGGACACTAGCCAGAAGACTTCACCAGCTAATAGTGGGATCTTTAAATGTTAACTGTTTAAATTGTTATTTAAAAAAGTATTTTTTTCCTTGATGTAATCCAATTCCTTTTGACTGTTTTATTCTTTGTTTCCTGTCTTCCAACCAGAACTTAATCCATGTGAGAACCTACCCTGTCCTCCTAAGGCTCATAAGCATTACATGCAGAATACTACTGCATGCCTTTTGGAAATGCATGAAGAGCAGATCAGCCAGGTCTCCCATCTCTTGAGAGAATTCTAAAACAACAGCGAGGTATGAAAAATCTTTACTGTCTTGCCTTACACCACATTAAGTGGAATTTGGAGGAGTTAAGATACTTGCTGAATGAAAAGTTAATTTTTAACTATATATTGTGGAAAGCTATCTAGTGGAAGGTGGCCTTGCTCATGGCCAGTGGGTTGTAACTCAATGATCTTTACGGTCTCTTCCAATCCAAACAATTCTATGATTGTATGTTATACCAAGCACATGCTATAATCGCATATACTAAGAAATTAGTAAGATCACAATATCACAAATTTAAATCTTCTGATTGTACTAAAAAACAATAGAAGGGAAACATATCAAGAAAAGGATCTTGAGTCCAGTCCATAATGGCTGCATAAGAAGGAATTCCCTCAGCTTAAAGAGAGAGGTCTCCATGTGTTTACTCACTCCCCCATCTAATGAGGCCCAGAAGGGGGCTTTGCTATCAAGGAAATCCTGTATGTGGCAGGTGCTACTGATACTCCTCAGCATCAACAGCTCTTGTTCTAACTTTGGTCTTCTCATTCTTTCTGAAGTAAAATGATTTTTCAACAAGAGACAATGAAGAGAAACCAAATATTAACGTAATGCTTACAGTTCTTTCAAAACAAACACAGATGGCAGGTAACGCACAGCCCAGGAGGTCAAAGAAATAATCACTTTGCAAGCAGTGAACAAATGGCTCTAGCCTTGTGGAACTAGTCTGCTTTTGGGAAGCGTTCCATTTCTGCAATGGTGTTTGTTATTGGAGGTAAAGCAAAAGGGTTCACCTCTCATGTAAGACAGTCATGACAAGGCTCACGGAGCATTTATGGCTAGTATGCATAGGGATCATTTCTCCTACATAAGCCACACTTCCCAGATAAACTTATGTTATGGCCAAGCAACACAAGTCTTTATAAATAGAGCATTCATGATACACACTAATGTAGTCCACATGAAGATGGATGTTACAGCATAACAATGGAGTAGCTGCACATCTGTGAGCACATGTATATGTATAAACATAGCTATGATAGCACAGACCAGCCAAAAGTTTTGCAAATTTTGCGCACAACCTCAATAAATTATACCTACATTACTTACTTCTAAAATATATTTATGATAATTAACTACTATAGATGAAAAGAAGCCCACAATTTATGCTGGAATAATGAAGCTGACTGGTTATATGACTAAATGGAATGAAATATTAAAACATCAACAGTTGCTCATCAACAGAGACAGAACTAATATTCTGCCTTAATGTTTGAAAAAGAAAACAAACTCAACAAAACAGAGACCATGACAGCACAGAAAAACCACCACCGCTCCACGAAAAACACTGCTCTTCTAAAGTAGGTCCTTTCTTAGAAATAGAGCAGACACAGCTTCCATCTATTATTTATGGTGCCTTGTGGCCATGTCAGCTCCTGATTAATAATTAAAATTAATCTCACTAAGGCAGATTTCATTACAGGATAATTTAATTAAATGAAGAATTGGCTCCCAGATGTCACCATTTGTGCTGTGTTTTAAAAGATGCTGATGATGACACAGATTTACAAGGTTTCAGTTCTAACCTGAAAAGCCATATTATTTAACAGCTTTATAGCAATTTTTCTCAAGCAAGGCACACAATCTGCAATATAATTCAGATAAGGTTAGAGAGGATGCTTCCAAGTATAAGTAGGAGTGTATATGTGTCTGTGTATGTTGTGACGAAGCAGCAGCAGGTCAGCTTTGAATCTGTGGGACAGGAGCAGGACCTCGCACTTGGCCTTGTTGAACTTCATGAGGTTTGCACAGGCCCACCTCTTAAGCCTGTCAAGGTCCCTCTGGATGGCATCCTTTCCTTCCAGCAGGTCAACCATACCACTGTTTGGTGTCATCCACAAACTTGCTGAGGTTACACTCAATCCTATGTCCATCACAGAATCACAGAATAACCAGGTTGGAAGAGACCCTCCGGATCGTCGAGTCCAACATTCCCACCAGTCCCTAAACCATGCCCCTAAGTACCTCATCCTCATCCATATCTGTGACAAAGATACTAAACAACCCTAGTCCCAATACCAATCCATTTATTACTGGTCTCCACTTGAACATTGAGCCATTGACCACAATTCTCTGAGTGCAAACATCCAGCCAATTTCTTATTGACTAAATGGTCCATCTGTCAGATCCATGTCTTTCCAGTTTAGAGACAGAATGTCACGTGGGACAGTGTTGAATGCTTTGCACAAGTCCAGGTATATGGTGTCAGTTACTCTTCCCTTATCCACAAATACTGTAGCTCCGTCACAGAAGACCACCAAACCCATCAGGTACAATTTGTCCTTAGTAAATCCATGCTGACTGCCACCAATCACCTCCTTATTTCCTATGTGCCCCAATGGAGATTCCAGGAGGATCTGCTCCATGATCTTGGCAGGCACAGAGGTGAGACTGACCGGCCTGTAGTTCCCCAGGGCTTTCTTTTTAACTTTTATAAAATGGAATTTATGTTTCTCCCTTTTCCAGTCAGGGGAAATTTCACCAGATCACCATGACTTCTCAGATATGATGGATAGTGGCTTAGCAATTTCATCCACCAGTTCTCTCAGGATCCGCAGATGCACCTCATCAGGTCCCACGGACTTGTGCACCTTCAGACATACCCACAAATGTCTTAACTCCCAATGTCCCACAAAGTCATACAAGACTTCATCGTTAAAAACTTAGTGCTGAGGACAACATGCAAAAGTGAGACAGGTATCTAGAGTGAGACTGAAGTAGTACATGCCAAGATATAAAATTGCACTCCTCAGTCCCCCTGCTTATTGGCTGTTACACTTCTGACACTGTATTGCTGTTTCTGTACAGAGCCAGCAATATCTTATGTTGAAAACCTGACAACTCTAATCTCTTGTTTAATCTCCACAGAGCATCACAGAATGGTGCATCTTTAGTATTCTTGCAAATACCACAGATTCTGCTTTGTTCCATATACAAACTCTATGAAATATATAACTGCTCCTCTTTTTTTGAAAAAAAAAAAGAAAAAAAAGTAAATAACCAGATTACTGTGCAATTTAGAAAACTGCTTCTATAAAAATAAAATGTCCTAAGTCACAGAATATCTGTATGAATTTTTAAAGCACCTATATATAATTTATTTTTAAATACTACAGAAATAAACACCTTTGTTCTATAAATCAATTCTAACCCTCTCTTACCACCTCCAGGAAGAAACTTAGCTCTTCTCCTTAATGTCGTACCTGCCTCTGATACCTCCTCTCCACCAGACAGGGTAGAGGGCAGGAGGAAAAGAGGAACAGTCATCTTCTTCAATAAAAGATGCTTTGCTTTGCTTCCAAACACTTGCAGATTATCTGAAAAAGTATAGTCAAAGAGCTGGTTTATGTCCTTTTAAAAGGGATGCGGACTATGCGGGTAAAAATGTATAATGTCAGACTTTAATACAAAATTTGAATATAATATAGAAGGTACATTCTTTCACTGCTTTCCTGTTTTGAGCTGAGTGATTTCTAGGGAAACTATAGCCCCCAAATAATATAGTAAAAATTAACATGCTATTCTAACGCTATTATGGAAAATTTCCAAAAGGTAAGCTTTCTTCAAGGTAGCTATAGTCTTTGTAAGCCATTACCTTTTGAGCAGTATGATATGTACCTCTTATCAAAATTATAATTTCTATGCTGAAAAAACTACCCACAAAAAAAAACCTAAAAAGGACAAAAAGTCAGATATGTTCTTATTTTCCATGATTCCATGACCTATTCTTCTGAAAAATATGAGGGGAAAAATAACACTCTTAACTCTTCTTCTGGTTTCAATATTTTTATCAACAATGTTATTAGTTTTGTAGAAAAAAAAACACAGTACACAATTTTCTGGGACTTCCCCCACTGTTTACCTAATAGTTAAAGATGCTGCCTAGTGTCTCTGCTTTCCCACTCTATCTACCTTTCCATACATCTTACCAGGCTGGGCTCAGCATCATGTTTCCTCTCTGTTAACTAGCATGGACACGACCGTGTATTCCTACTTTGCACATCTGCATGGTGCAAGCATACCCAGTTCTTCCATCAGGCAATCTATTCTGACAAAATATAATTCCAAAGATGGAAAGAAAAGCCAAAAAAAAATGGATGTTCCAGGTTGACAGAGAATCAAGACAGAAAAAAAATCTATTACAGAGAAGTTGAAAATAAAGGCACATGTGTAACACGCAGATAAGTGGTTTTCCAAATCTTATTGTTGCCTTCAATATAATATACTAGTGAGAAGATTAAATGCTATTCTTTCTTCTCTTTCTTAAAGAAGCCTTTAGCAAATGTCTTTTGTACTTGCCAGACTACATACCCTCTGGCCTACTATGGCCAGGAAAAAGAAATTAAACGTGTAGTTGTGTGCTTAGTACTATGGCAGAAATGAGATACACAACTGTTTTCTCCCAGTTTACTGCCAGACCCACGAACTCAAAAGGTCAGAGGTGGAAGGGGAAGAGCAAAAAGAGTGGAGCATGAAATGATAGGATTTGCTTCTGTAATTTTGCCCTGGGCATTAGGTTGACACCAAAAACTTAAAAAAAAAGGGGGAAGATTTTTATTTCAGAATCTCTTAGTTAAATACATGCTGCCAAAAATATGGCCACTTTGCAAGGATGAATTTACAGCCTGAAATTTGGTTCAGGAAAGACTACAGTTCTTTCAGACGTTTTTTTCCTAAAAATGTGGGTTTCAGGTTCTTTCCAACAGACCCTTGCCAGTTTTACATGAGTTAGGTGAATAGTTAAGGCTATTGCAATTTTTTGCTCAGCTAGGAACTTAGGCTTCTTCATTATCACAGTCTGATTCTAAAGCTACGTTAATTCTTAATGCATTAATCAATTGTGCTTATTGAATTATTTAAAATGTGCCTTGAACAACAGAGAAAAGAAGAATCTTCCTTTGCAGTTAATGAAGCAAAGGAAAGTTCCGGTTTCACAGAACTTGAAGGGTTGAATGGTGAGTTAAGGAAAGATGCCCTTGAAAGTTTTGTTTCATGCCTTTTACCTTATTTTTCTACTTACAGAAGAGGCAAATAAAAAAAGGTGAAATAATAGCAGCAGAGTTGCCTTCTCATTATAAATTTCTTCCCAACGGGAAATCATTGTTTTTCATGGTTCTGTTCATTCATAATGTCTTATAATCATCACTGTATTCAGTACTACTTGGGCCTTGAAACACAGGTTGCAAAAGCATCATCACAGCATCACATTCCTTTGTATGGGGAATCTGCACCTTCTCTACAGCTTTCTCCTCACGAAAAGCTGTAACGCAGGCTGCAGGTGGAAATACCATGAAAAAGGAGGAAATCAAAGTCCCTTCACTGGTACTAGGAACATGAGCTATAAACAGTGGTTTCTAGCAAAGGTTGACTGTAAATATGTAAAGAAAGGGTCAATGACCACACATTGAGGTGGTACATGGGCATAGAAGGAAGACTGGTGCTTGTGTTAACCCTTTGAACAACTTATTTCCCACAGAGCTGAAAAGCAGTGTCCAAACCTACACATTAACAGCTGCTAACCACCTTTTCTGACAAAAATATTTTTTATGGGACTAAGCACAGAGATAGTAATGTTTAACCAGCAAGTACTACCAGCCTTCTATGTTATCACACAGAACACAGGAGTCTGGGGGAGAGGTCCTGGTCACTCTCCTTTTTAAATTTTCCCTTTCCACTCCTAGGCTTTAGTAAAGGTTACAAAGTACTAAGTATTCATCAAGAAAAAAGAAGCCTAAGATGTCTTACCAAGCAATGTGATAGTTAAAAATGCTATTAATTATGCAACTGAAAGACAGTTTGAAATAGTACAACTATGAAATAAGCTTAACCACAAAGACTACAAAAAAAAGCTTCACAAAAAAATAAATAAGTTAAATGACTTTACCAAAACAAAAAGCTAACTTTTTCCCACTGACCCTAATACTATTTTTGATATATGCATTTTGTAATATTTTACTACATTGCCAAGTATAAAGAATATTTTCTGCTTTATGAATATAGAGACAAAGCTTCTTGATCCCTGTGCGTGGTACTTTTTATATTAACTACTCAACAGAGATCTCAAAGGAAACACTGGAACCTACCAGAACTCTCGTAAGTGACAAATAACTTCATACTGCAGAATTCATGTTATTTGAATAACCTCCCAAAACTAGACACCAAACGAATCCTGAAATGGATTTGAATTTTATGTATATACACTACTTAGGTACAGTAAATAGAATAAAATCTGCGATTTTGTGATTTGTGACCTTTTTTTCCCCTTAGTAGGAGAGACAACAACACTAAATCAGCAATACGTTATTACTAGACATTATAGGAATTATCAAGGGTGAAATCAAATTTATTGCAGCTGTAACACTTCCAAAAGCGAACAGGAATCTAGGACTGTGCCAAAGAACACACTTTGGGCTGTCGATCACATGATTTTCAAAATAACAAAATTAATTTTGTTGCAAAGATAAAAATGAAACCCCACTGAATATCAAAAGCAGAGGGTACAAAGGTTATTTCCAGATTGAGAGGGCGGCGTTATTTAATTTATTTAACAGCTGCCATGGCATCTAGCTTTCTAGCACAGAATGCAAGTATACTTTCTACCAATTACAGCCTGCATTTATTCAAAACAAAGGGATTTAAGTGATGAATACCATAAATATAAATGTTGATTAAGCTCAGAGATGAAAGCATCTTATCAAAAGCTGAAAACATCTAGAGCAGGAGGAGACTTCCAGAAAGCAGGAATAGGAGAAAAAAAAAGTTTTTCTTCTATTATCCACCCCCAGAATGTCCCAGGTGGGAGATTACAGCCCACATGCCAGTCACTCTTACGGGCCTCAATTCAGAAAAGTATACCTATTCAGGAAAGCACTTAATTAAGCACATGCTTATATGCTTTTCTGAATCAAGTCCATGGTACCATAGGAAATGGGTATAACAGACATAAAATGCACGAGTAAAAATAACTGAGAACTTAGCTCCATAACATAAGCTTTCATTTATGTACTTCTGTATTTTTAAGATACGGTGCACTGCCTAAAACACAGCATAGCTAAGCATATGCCACTGTAAAATACAGCGTGGCTGAAAGGAGACCCAGGTATAACCATAGTCAAGGACCCACTTAGTATCTCACATGCCTAGCCCACTGCAAAAAGCGCTGCTAACGTTCTATAGTGCCCTTTTTTGAGTTATTTTATTTTCTAGTAGATGGACATCTTCAGGCATATTGATACACTGAGGATAAACTGCAGGTGACCAGAGCACTATCTGTCACAGTGGTTTGGAGCTACTGATACCTATCTAGTTAGAGTTAACAAAATCAGGAAACAGGGAAGGAAAGTGCTCTGTATGTGTTAATCATGCACAAGAAGATGGCTTCAAAAAGTTCATTCCTTCTTTTTCACTAGCAGCACCGCAGAGTAAAAATTTTCTGTTTTCCCTTCCATTCAATGGCGTTCTTTATGAGGAATCCAGTGCTGAAAAAGAAGGTGGCCTCCACCAACAACATTGCCCAGCAGCTGGTTTGAGCAAAGCACGAAGCTGACTGAGGACACACGTGGGCCAGGTGGATTAAGAGCCACTAGCAAGGTCTGAAAAATGCCGAGTTGCAATATGCTGTTATATCTGAATGTGATTATCAGCCAGTAGGAAAACCTTGAGGTCTCCACTGGAGAAAAGTAAATCTAAGAATGGTAATTATATGTATGTATGGGAATACCAGACCCCTTATTTAGTTTCAAGTAATTATTTTGCTAGAAAAGGTTACTTTTTTCACCTAGATTATGTTGATTTTCTATCACTTAAAAATTATATTAAGCTAACTAAAAGTACGTAATAGCAGAACTATCTACAACATTCTACTGAGAATGACAAAGTTTAAACATACTCTGTTGCTCATAAGGGTTTTGATCAAAATGATAAAGCCTAGATTCTGAATCTCCCTCACTACAAAACAACTATAATTTTAATATAAGAAAGTGAAATTAAAAATACTGCTTCATCCCTTAGCAAGTTTTATTAACACCAGAAATCAGCAGAAGCTTTAGTAAAGTACTGGCCACTTTCAATGCCAGAAGCTACATGAACTGTCATAACATTACTAAGATATTTTGCAACTAGCTGATTTGTCAAACATAATTCTGTGAAATAATCTTGAAAGGTGAAAAAAAAAAAATGCCAGACTAATGAAATCTTATTTTCTACTTATACTTAATAAAACATAACCTCATACAATTAAACCGAAGGAATAGTTTCCAAGTAGGCAACATACATAAACTAAGAACCGAACCCTATGTAATGGAAAGGTCTATAATGTGTACAGGGCTGCAGATGTATTTCAGGGAGGGAAGCAAGGCTCTTTTCAAGTTGCAACAACATGACAAGTAGGATAGAAATACCAGAGGGCGGCAAATTCTGTAGACCAGTTAAAGCATTGCTACCATAGAATGACTTACAGTTTTTGAAGGCTTTGATTTTCATCAGGCAATAATCGCTGAAAGACCTCTAAGGTACTGCATATCGAATCACAGAACTCATGCAATCAGATAGTGGTTTCTTTACTGTGTGCAAAATAAAGATACTGAAGTTCTTTGACTATGAAGATGAAACATTACCATAGGCAGCTTCTTTCCACAGCCCTCAGAACTCATAACCTCCTATTGCCATACTATTTGCAGTCTACAGAATCAGATGAGTTGGATTTTATTTTTTCATAATTTCTTCCTTCTTTCTATCAGTTTCTCTTACTAGGTGATACACACAGATAGCAGGAATTTATAGATATGTGCTGGGTACATGCACACACACATCATCACAACTCAAACACGTATAATTAAATCTCAAAATATCTGCCAGATATTCTCTCATCCTCAGACTGAATTTGCTCAAGTGACAAACATTTTTAGCATGAACTACAAAACACCGGCATATAAGGTGCACTCACCTGTTAATCTCACTGCATAACACAGTGAGGGATCTGTAGAGTTTGCTTTGGTTACTCTATAGTTTGTTTCTTTGTTTACTGCTGTTTTGGAAGTCAAGAATTTTCTGCTGAATTAGCAGATGTTTACTAGCTTATCAAAGTTCAATATTTAAAATAGTAACGTATTTCAGTATTTAAACGGTGATTTTTTTTTCATGTAACAGGTGTTTAAACTGGTTAATTAAAAAAATCTTCAAACTATTTCCACTAAATTTCACACATTAAAATATTTACACTGTGTGAAAAGTGTATTTCTTCATATGATATGGGGAGATCTTAATCCTCAGATGAGTTCTTCCCTTGAATACAAGCAATTTTAAGTTACATGTAAATGGAACAGATCACTCCAATCAAGGGTAGTATCTGCCATAAAAATGTGGTGGCCCTGTTTTTAATCTACGATCACTTTTCTTCAAAGAGAGTTTGCAAATTATTAGAGTCCCAGGGAAGCAGTAACTCTTAAGCCAAAAAGTAATGCTGGTCTTAGGCACCTACTCTGCTATTCAGTATGTACAATAATAAAGCTTTAATAAAGATGACTACAACTATTGAGAAGAGTCTAGTGTCATATGAATGGGGGAGGTCTTTAACTGACGGTAGAGAATGGTTTATAATATTTCTTTCTAGAACCACACAATAATTTCAAATTGTATACATGGCATATTAAGTAGGATAGTTTTAAATTCTAGAAGTTTAGTTATTTATTATAAAATATACAATAACATACTAGGCAGTAGAAAGTAGTTCATAATACATGGCCAATTATATGTGTAACAACGCTCACATAGACCTCTGTTGGCATGGTAACAGTTATGCTTCCCACTTAATACACATTTTCTGCTAACTATCGACGTTTGTTTTGCATATGTTCAATACATGTAAAGATTTAGTCATTTATGCATAGTTATAAAAAGAGGGGACTACACATTTGAATAACATGTAAGTCTTTAGAGTATCTAAATATCAAAATTCAAGCACCTGTTGCTTTATAAGGGCAGAAAACAGATGTCATGATCTGCTGGAACTATACTATAAATCTCTTGGTAGTAAGACAGATATTGGATGTTTTTCAAAATGTACCAACTAGAGACAGGATCCAGGATATGCAGGCATATAATGAGACTGCTAATGGACATTAGACTGCTTATTTATCATAAACTAGATTCTGGAAAAATTACCTTCTGTCAAAAGATTTCCTTAAATATATTTTGAGCAAAGTGATCTTGTATAGAACAGGGAAAAAAGAAAACAACTGACCATTTAAACACAACATTCCCACTAGCCTAAATGCACTGCTAGAGAAATTCAACTTTTTCTTCTACATAGATGACCTTATTCTGTTCTTCTAAGGTACACGGGGATAGAAAGAGGGTTGGCTTGAGCAGATACAATATCTCCCATGCTTTCTTATTACATCACCTATAACAGCTTTAGCCTAGAATAGGTCAAGTCCAATCCCATAAACCTAATACTACTATCTTCACCACTAAAACATGACCCTAAGTGGCGCATCTACATGTCTTTTAAATACCCTCAGGGATGGTAACTCCATCACTTCACTGGGCAGCCTGTTCCAACGTTTGAAAAACCTTTTAGTGGAGAATTTTTTCCAAATATCCAATCTCCGCCTCCCCTGGCACAACTTGAGCCCTTTTTCTCTCATCCTGTCACTTGTTACTTGGGAGAAGAAACCAACACCCACTTCCCTACAGCCTCCTGTCAGGTAGTTGTACAGAGTGATAAGGTCTCCTCCAAGCCTGTTTTTCTCCTGACTAAACAGCCCCAGTTCCCTCAGATGCTCCTAAGATTTATTCTCTAGACCCTTCACTAGTTTCATTGCTCTTCTTTGGATGCATTCCAGCACGTCAATGTCTTTATTGTAGCAAAGCATCCAAACAGAACCCTTTAATGCTGGTTGTGCCATAGTGATTTACATTCCTTTTTCCCTTTGTTACATGTCACTTGTGTGAACACTGGGTAGATCAACCAGAGTAGTTATCGCCTGTGTTCTAGTACATTCTGCTATTAAAATTATCTGTAATAGCTTACTTCAAGCAACTAAGAGAAGTATAAGTACAAAAAAAGCTGAAGAATGGCTGCAAGCCCACATGGCATCTATCTAGTTATGTATCCTTTCAGTGCAAGAGCATGCCAAATACTACATACTGTACAACACCTCTATTACTAAAATACATTTTAGTATTCCCTTTTTATTGATGCAGCATAGTCTTGTCAGCTCCAGAAGTGATAATTATTTAGTCCATCTTTGTCTTTCCATTTGGAAGGCGCCTAGAATTTCTTGTTATTTTTAAGATGGATCTTTTCTTCATTTCTCCTTGTTAAACTGACACAATTAAGTTTATGACTTACAGGGCATTATAACCTCACAGTATGTACAATATGATGTCAAATGGGAAGCCCTTGCAATGAATTCAAGTTACAATGGAATTTATGGATGTCAAACTCACAAGCACAGATGAGTTTGGCCTTGGGTAGTTCACTCACTGTGTTTCTCTTAAATGGAGGCATTTTCTTTTGGAAAAGTCACACATCCAAACTTACAAGGTGACATTACTAACATTTTTAGATAAGAAGACAGCTTAGACTTTTCCCCTAACTGGACTGAGATTGTTGTAGACCAAGAAAGGGAAGACATTGGCAAAAACATGGTTTTTCACACAACACACAAAAGGTGCGAATGTCTCACCATTGTAGCAGCAGTCATAGCAGAGAAAAGATTCCTACACAGATCTTCATGACCATCATGAAAGTATTATTCTTATGGGCAGATTTACAGGCAAACTTGTGCTGCCTACTTTGTACTATGGCATCTGACAAAGACCATTCTCCAACTCCAAAATTCAAGGGAACCTATCTACCCTTCCCTAAGAGAGAAGATACTTATAAACTACAGGGAAGGTTAGAAAAAAATAATTAAAATAAAGCAGCTAAAGATATACCTTTATCTAATCTAATCTATCTATGCCCCTAACGAGTATTCAGTTATGGCATTTTTATGTTTTGTTACAGCAGCACTGTAAATTATAAAACGTGCAAACAGAGTTGTTTCACAAAACCAACAGCCAAAGAGCTATGTCTTTCAACTGTATTATTGACCCCAGCAGGCAGCCATACTGCGTTTCACATTTCTACATTACTGTATATACTTTGTAAAAGCATCCTCACAGTTGTCATTTATACGTTGGCTACTCTCTTCTCCCATGGATGCTATTTTCCATCTTTTGCTTTCTTTCAGAATTAAAATGTGTAAGAAAATCACCCATAACATATACATTCCTATTCATCCTTTACACTGAAAATTTCCTCAATGAAAATGTAAATCTTTCAAAAAGAAGTGAGCTAGATATTACATATAGCATGAGTATTATATGCTAAAAGAAACTGAGAAAAGGGTTCACCTTTCACCTAAGCCATGTTCAATATCTGAAGATAATTCATGAGGAAACAGCATTGTGTCTCAACAGCACAGTGCACAGAATATTTATCATAAACAAACCGGGTACGGGCAACACTTAATGCACCTGCTATAAGCTGAGAAGAATACTGCACATAAAACTGTGTCATTCTTCTGCACTTCATCGTTTCTTATCTCTCCATTGCAATCCTTTCCTTCGGAGGAATTAACAGGTGCCATTGCTAATAGAGTCTTGCTACTAAAATGGTAAGAAGTTATAGCAAATTAAAGTTGCCATACTGTTTCAGTAAAATAAAGAACCTTGCTGATGTCTTCCATTTTGGCTAGGAGTTACAGCACACCCTTGCTTAGAAATAATTTTAAAATTACAGTGCTCAAGCAGTGATGGCTCCAGTTAATTTTTTCCATTCCAAGGGGCAAAGTAACCAGCACAGCATAGATATAGGAAGGAGACCATGCAAAGCATACAGATGAAACTCACAAACTGAGTCCCTTAATTTGAACAATAGCTTAAAATACTCATAAAGAAAAAGAAATTACTATATTTTCTCCCTCTCACTACCCAAAGAATGGCTAAACTGAAAGAAGACAAAGAAAGTCTGCTGGAAGGATACTGGCTACTACTAACGACAATAACGTGTCAAACTCCAAAAATGGAAATGCTCAGTTCCATAGAATAGTACAGGGGAGATTTCCAGTGGGGTTTATCAGCTGTGTCATTTTCTTGGTTTCTTTCTTTTCTTTTTTTTTTTCCTTTTCCTGAGTTTTATATTGTATTCGTTATGGCAAATGTTTTTTAAAATACACTCTTGATAAGATTGGATTGTGAACGTTGATATTTTCTCTCACCTTTTTCTGAAACTATGTTAGCAGCAAGTATAATTTTTGAGAACTACGAAGCACTCAAACAAATGTTTTGCATATTTCAAAATACTGCATTATGCCTGGTTAGTCACTGCAACCTGTATTGACTACAGGCCTCCAGAGTGTCCCCTGAGACTGCTGGAAATGGAGAACAGCTAGTAGGTCGGCTCCCGCTCTCAGGACACAGTAGATGGGTTTCTGTAACTAGTGATTTTAAAGAAGCCAAGCGCCAGCCCTTTTACAACTAGCTGGCACCCTTCCTCGTGTTAAAATGAACCCAAACAGCAAAGAATAATGCACTGCCTCTGAGATAATAACAGTTATTCATTAGGTCCACAGTCTTACTGGTAAATAGAGTGAATTTGGCAACATGATTTGCAGATCCACAATCACGTCATATCTGCAGGAATCTGGCTATTATTGCAAGATAGTGGAAGTACTTTTAGACATAAAATTTTACAAAGGTCTTTTTGATGCTCAGTATACTCTTCATAAACATCAGAATTCTATTTATCTGTGAAGAAATATGTACTACAAGCTCATTAACCATTATAATCTACTTTTTATCATCACATATTTTAGCATGTAGACCACACCAAGATTTCCTTGTATGACAAAATATACAATTTCCTATGCACCACAGAAGATGAAAGTAGCCATTACTGTTATCTAAATATACCTCTTTTTGCCCTGTTTTTTTAAGCGCTCACATAAGCACTTACGAATTTTAGTGCTGCATGATGCAGAAATAATTATGTTGCAATGAAGCTCTATATATGTATTCAATCTTTGTAGACATAAAAAAGAAACATTAACAGGTTAACTATAACTGTATGGCTCCAAAATGTGTAAACTGCCAATATTCTAAATAATTTTAAGTCTTCTTTAATCGATACACAGGCATTTAGATTAAAATATAAAGCAGGTCTGTAGGCTTCCCAAACCTATCAACTGCAGTCAAATGAGTCACTTCTTCAAACTTGATTATATTTGGCAGATGTCCTGTTAGGCAATTATTCAGAGTCTTACTCATCACAGCTCAACTAAGACTTTCAACAGAGCTCTTTACAAGGTTAATGTGGAAAACAGAAGACATCCAATAGCATCAGAAGGTAGCTGTGTACCACTGTCATTGTAATACATCTGCTACCATGGTCATATTCTAAAATAGTTTAAATTACGTGCACTTAGAGACTTTAAGTAACTAGGTCAGGATAAGATTCTCAAAATGTTAGCTAATTCTATCCCACTAAAATTAAAATGAGATAGTATTTCAACCTGCAAAGTCCAGGCCAATGTTGACTCTTCAGGGAAATCTTACCACTAAATGTTAACTTTGGTCAAAATTAAGTACTGTTGAACTCTAGTTCTAGCAGGAAAGAACCTAAGAGTTTGTTAACAAACAAACAATGCATCACATAACTGACCATGGTCCACAAAGACTACTTCCTTTACTGCTAATTTAATTTTGCTATTATCTCCAAATCAAATCTAGCACCTTACAAAAAATATAAGAATTTTCTTCAATTTATTAAATTCTGGAATCCTTAAAAGCAAGTCATGCTCAAAACTCAGTATGGTTTCAACTCCTTGGAAGCCTATTTTTTTCAC
This sequence comes from Clamator glandarius, assembly GCA_033459285.1. Classification (NCBI taxonomy): domain Eukaryota; kingdom Metazoa; phylum Chordata; class Aves; order Cuculiformes; family Cuculidae; genus Clamator; species Clamator glandarius. Next base: position 1,955,306 of record JAUNZM010000294.1, read on the forward strand.
TTGTGGGTATGGTTTAAATTGTCAACATTTATTAATAAACATGTAAATGCATTCCATTTGAAATAGTAAACATATGATAAAAAGCCCCTTGCAAGTTCAAAGCTATGGGAAAAGGAGACAAAATTGATTTTACTTTTATTAATCTTCTAGATACAGGTGCTACATTACAGAGCTACAGGATAATCTGAAGTACTAAAAAACCATGACAACTCATGATATCAAAGCTATTTAACTTCAGTAATGAATTTGAGAATACGACAGACAAGCAGTTAGGTAACAGGATAAAAAGCAGGATGTTCCAATGTCTGTGGTCCATCAAAGCTCTAGCATCACTACAAAAACCATTACAACTACATGGAGGAGAATGTACAGAGAAAGAAATAAATGCAGCTCTTAAAGTTACTTAGCATAAATTGAACACATTCACAGCACTTGAGGTTAGTCTGAGTAATGAATCACTTGAAAAGGAGATAATAAGATACATAATGGAAGATGATAACAAGAACTTAATCTATGATTTAGTGTACAAGAAACTGATTAAATGTATATAAAGGGAAACTGTAATTGGATTCAACCTCCTGAACAGTTAGGGCACTGTATATAGAATCTGACTGACAGTATACAGCACTCAATCTTGCTGTCTGCTGTACTGCCCTGAGAACTGAGATTGCTGTGTCTAATGCAGTAAGGCTAAGTGAATCTGGTCCCTGAAATAAGTGAGATTAAAAACATCCCATGATGAGTAGCGGGCAATCAAGTGAAGTTCAGATGACCATTATGGGTCAGGGTCCCTAAAGACCAATATCTGCCTCTCTGTTTAAATAAATGCAATTAACAGTGGCTGATGTAAAACACAGGATAACAAGATAACTGTTAAGTATAGAACACACTACGCTCTCTGATAGTAAAGCCCATTGAAAATATAGAAATATTCCATGGGTTTAATTGCAGAATTATTTTAATTCCATTGTTTCAAAAATTACCACACTGTCACATTTACTTCATATCTGAAATAAAACAAGCTAAAAAAGGAAAACATTTTTCACTACAGGAAAGGATATTGAACTTCTCAGATTAGAATGTGTATCAGTATCAAACATCGAAAAGAAAAATCTTACCTGCCTGTTGCCCAGATACAGCTCTATTATCCACTGGTGTCAGCAAGAGAACATACCGTTATGTCCTGCTGCATTTGAGACTCGGGCTTATCCAAAGGCACCTGCATGAGCCGCTGCCTGGGAAATCTCTTGACTTTACTGAAACAGCAATTTTACTATATGTGGCCTAGATTTTCCATGGTAAGTAAGTTTTCTGAAAAAAACCTGTTCAGTTTCAGGTACAGGCCTATAGATCTTCTCAGAGTATTTATCTGGCCTGTTGTGACAGTTTATTAGTGGCTCTGTTCAACAACATTCTGGTCTGTTTTTTCCTTAAATATTACTAAAGCAGTGTCAGGATGCAGTTAGTATATATACGCAGAGAGAGATATGATAAAGTAGGCTTGCTGTCACACTTAACTAAAGGCTTGTTCAGTCAGCCCTAGTCTTTGCTAAGATAAACCTAGTTTCTCACCTAGAAGTTGCCTTCCTAAAAGTAACACTCCAATAGAAAACTCTTGTCTCTCAGTTGAAACGCTGCTTCTTATGTGGGCCGGTGGACCTCTTGGACTAAAGCATAATCACTGCTGAAGTCCAGGTGGGCTTGCTGCAAAGCCTGATACAGCTACAATATTCTCATCTGTCATCAGATATTGCTTTCAGGAGCAGGGAGGATGAATCAACATTAAAACACATCATTTTACTAATTAATAAATAAGAAAATAAGCAACACAAGTTTTTCACTGCTTCTTCAATGAGACAAGTTTCTTCTCTGGAGCAAGTTCTGCCTGAAGTTATGAAACAGGAAAACTATTTCCATTCACTGGAGCCAAAACTTTTCAACGCTTTTAACTTTTCATCCTCTAAGTTTCTAAAGTCCTAACTCAATATAAAAGAGGACAAGGATGTGACTGTGGTTTAATGGGTCTGCATGTGCTTAATGGGACTGCCATTGCTCAATATGTCTAGGACTTACTTTACAAAATATGAAATTAGATTCCTTATCTAGAGTAATTTTATTATTTAAAAATGTGACACTTCTGCCTGTCATTCCTCTCTTTTTAACAGGAGTTCACTTGCAAGTTAACCACTCATATACTGAGGTAGTTACTTCAGGGAGAAGAGAGAAACCATGAGCGTTATATGATGCTGAACAAATATTAGCCATAGCCACAAATCACTCAGAAGTACATACGAATAAAATATTTCTAAAATTATTGCTTTTATTTTGTACTGTATTCCCAAGTCTTTTCCAAAAAAAGTATTTAAGCACGTGCCTGACTTAGAGCACATGAGAAATCCTATTGATTTCAGTGAGTTTAATCACATCCCTTATAGCTCACACATACTTCATCACACTGATGCATCTGGACTTTTTTCCACAATCAAATGTGAATAAACCAAATACATGTCCAATGTAATCCATACTTCTCACATGAAAATGTAGGCATAGTCATTTAATAGACATGAAAGCACTAGGTTTTTAACCTTACAAAATGAAAAGGCTAAAGAAGATTGATTCATTGTCATTTTGTCAAATATTTTGCATGCATTACAGAACTCTTGACTCCTTTTTATTGAAGAAGAAAGTATTTCTGGAGATGTTACTATCACCTGGACTCTGTCAAAATCAGAAGCCTAATCTGATGTACAATGACTGTCCTAACAAATCATATTTTCCTTTGCATTCACAGATGGGACTGACATGGACATCCTTAGAAATTTCATGAGTAATTCTAAGATAAAATATAGTATTAAAATCAACTAGAACTATAGCATTTACAAATTTGGCATTTTAAATGCTTGAACAAGTATCATTTCTTACAAGCAAAATCCATCTGCAGAGCTTTACAGGTAGAGGCAACACCTTTTATTAGTATGGTTCATATGTTCTATATCTTATGTATACATGCATATATATATACAAACCTGTTTTTAAATGAATAAGCCCTTGTTGAAGCTCCAAGAAGGTCTAAGTTGGCCCATTTTTCAGGCCCTGAAAAGACATTTTTGTATCTGCAAACTTTTTTCCTTGGTTTTTCTTTTTTCCTAGTGTTATTATCTGTTATAATGGGAGTCCACTTTGATATCCCCATAGTATCAGTGCTATAACATCTCCATTAATACAAAATTCCATGCTCTGGGAAACCTAGAGTCCTCCATGCAGAAGGCAATATCTACTTTGAAGAGAGTTGATGTAACTTACGGAAACAGCAGTTTTCCCAAGTAACTTAATCCCTAAAATTCCAGTCTAGGGCATCTCTGGAGCCTGGAATACCATTCACGACAAACTATATAGCAGTTATGTGTCAGTCCTGGTCAGCACTCCAAGGACAGTACGTGACAACAGAATATATTTCATTTATTGGCTTCCCTTGTTATCAAACACAAGACTGCACAATGCCCTTCCATTTAAACCTCTGAAACTAAGTAACATCTTCCAAGAGATAGATGTAGAGCTGAACCAGAGGAGATGTGACAATACTGATGACAGGAACATTTCTGTTTGTTTGCCAACCCCTCTCCTTACCCCATCTTGCAAAGTTACAAGCCATGAATTTCATTCTCTCTCATTCTCTTGGATTTTTTTTAAGAGATTGCCTATTTACCTTTTAAAAAAAAGTGCTTTCAGATCATAATTTTAATTAACACAGAAAGAACTGCACATTTCTGTTAACGTGTGTGTCAACAGTAAGCATTTGTATATTTGACAAATGCCAAACTGTATTTTTTCAGTGATATGCAATTCACATGAAACATGAATCAGCTCAGTTTATTTGATGTGTCAAAATGCATTATCTTTTTCTGAGTTTTGCCTCATTTTGTCTGTCCCATTTGGTAAATGGGAAAAATAAAACACATACACAACCATCAATGTAGTGTGGAAAAAGCACCATTGACTTTATCACTGCTGGATTATGGAATAAAAATTACAAGAGTGCTGAAGTGGTCACAGGCAAAGTAATTAGAAAAACAGTATCAGTGTGTTCACGAAGATTGTTATGCCACAACTAAAGCTCTTGCAGCAGGGAAGGAACAACAGGGATGTTTCTACCTCAAATTTGTTGGAAGGTGAAAGATTCAGCTCTGTCAATTTTTTTATACTTTCCTATTAGATTACAGATAAGGTATTATGGTATTACACTTTATTAATGATCCGTTATATTTCAAAGAGGGTGGTAATTTTGGCTCATCTATGGCTAGTCACCTCTCTGATATCTGAGAAAGGGAGTGATAAAATACCTCAGCAACTCTCAGAAATGCTCTGAAATATACTTTGGAAAAGACACATTGATTTTCTTTTACTTCAACTGACTTCAAGTTACGGCATTTTTCTTCAGTGATCATTTTTCATTAAAGGCAAATAATCACTTATTAAGGTAACTATTTTTAGCTTGCTAAAGTTGTAATTTCTTCAGAAAGTATTCACTTACTGACATTTAATAGTATTCTTTGCTTTCCTAACAGTGCAATAATTGTGTATACAGCTAGTATTCCATGACCAGAAGGTAGCACAGGTAACTTACAGAGGTCTCTTCCAACCAACATTGCTAATTTGCAAGATGAATTATCTGTAATATTCCAAGTGCTACAAATACTGATATCACAGAGATATGAACCACAATGTGCTATGCTACAATACAAAACAATCTTCTAAAGTATGACTGACATATAAAATTCAGTATGAGTTTAAACTATTCTCCATTTCATTGAAGCAGGCTTCAGCTGAAGTTCCCAGGGTGCAAGCAGGCTGCCCACCCCAGAGGGAGGAAGACTAAATACTGCAGGTGTAGGGCTCATGCAACAGAGTCGTAGCTACAGTTGAAAACTGATCTGCAAACACATCTGACACCTTCACACGTTAAAACAAAACAAAAAAACAAAGAAACACCACTGCCTTAAAAGTTTGCTAAGAATTGCCCAGCTGCAAGCACAGCTTAAATCCAAATTACAGACATGAGAGTCTGTATAATCTGATGAAAAACAAATAACTTACCCAGGGCACAATGGGAATGGTTGACCAAATGTCATAAAAAAGAAAACCTGTTCATTCAGGCTTAGCCTCACATCTGCCAGTGTCCCATCCTACAGCACTGCAATCTATTGTTTAATTCTAGGTTCAAATGAAGTAATCTAAATATGCACACTGTTATATAAAAGGACCAGGGGATGAAATTACACCAGTTTCTAAGACCCTTTGAAACACTAAGCTAGCAAGTCTGTGGCCAAGTTATTTCTCTTCTACTAATACAGATTGAACAGCAAATAACAACTAGAAGAACATAAAATAGATTGTAAAACTAGTTCTCAAAATCCTGTGTATATCTGCTATTCCAAGGCACAACAGAGGACTATTTATGTGCTAAACCATATTAACCATCTCTAATATTAGTCTAAAAATCTTTTGTCTCCTGTTTGCTAGCATCTTCAAAAATACAGACGTGTAAAGTTTCGTTCTTTCCCATTTCAAAACTAAATGGGATTTTTAAAATGCATTTTTGAAAAAAGTATTCCTAGTTAGAATTTAGTAAAAGTCAGCATATTTGTATTGAAGGGTAGCAATAACAGTAACAAAAAATCTAAAGTTTTTATTGTATCTTCTACTTTTTTTCATTTAATGTGTATGAAGTCTAAGGCAATCACAACTATTAAAATGATATTTTTACCTAGCTACATTCGTCTGTGCAAAACCAATTTATGAGGCTTTAAATATTCTTTTACTTGATAAGTAGCAGCCTGCACATTGTGACAGACATTATACCAAAACATAAAAAGGGCTGTTTAGTTATTTTCTTCTGTCTGTGAAACACGTCTTACTATTTTCTTCTTTTTCTTTCAGAATACCATAAACTGAACCTTTCTATCAACAAGCAGAAAATTTCCTTCCTATGTATGGATGGATGAGCATATTCTGCATCTGAACTGAAATGAAAGAAGAGAGTTGTGAGCGCTTTAGGACACACACACATCCCCCAGAAGTACAGTACCATGCTAAGTCCTAGATTAGCCTACTCCATTCCAGCAGAAACCTGCTGGATCTCAGCTGCACCTGATGAATCCCAGCTCCCCTCCGCATCAGACAGTAACTTGTAAAATTTTCCTGCTAATCTTCAAAATACAGCTATTTACCTATGCAGTTGTGTGTAAAGAAAGGAAAATCAAAGTATAATAAACTCTACTCTGATTCTCACTCTTTATCACAATGTAATCAACATTAAGACTTGCCTCCTTCATCACTGCCACATGGGACTAGGAGTGAGAAGGCAAGGAAAGAGGGCACAACAGACTTCTCAGTAGAGAGGCTCTATAATACAACAAGTAAGCAAGGAGACTGACATCTGGTCAGTCATTGCATAAGGATTTTAAATGTAGTAGGGGCAAGGAATTTACTAGAAATAAAACCAGGAAAAAAAATTACTGACATAATGCAACAAATATATATTACATCTAATCAAGTTGATATCTCAAAAAACACAGTAGCTGCTCAATTCAGTCAGACATAATTCTTTTGAAGCTTGAAGAACAGAGGTGCACTTAGATTCATGAAGCAGCACATGAGTCACTGCTCTGAGACAAAAGTAGAAAAAATTATTTCTTATATGGCAACAAGGATCCTGTGGAACTGCTCGTAACAATGACTTTTGCCCAACTGTGATATAGTTTCAGGACAGGAATCATAGAATCAATTGTTTCTCATTAGTGTATTTCAAAAGAATAGAAGACAGTTGACAACAAAAACTCCGGTCACAACAGTAGTAGTGATCTTAGAATTATGGAGAAGATTGTCACGATTAAAGCTGTACTAAAGTCCATCATACTTCAGGAGGATGATCTAATCACAGAAATTAGCATAGTTCCTTTTCTTTAAAACAAAACTTGAAAATTAACCTTGTTAACTGTCCCAAGTAACTGTGCCTGCCCTCCTTTTCCAAGGATGAAAGGCTCTTAACAGACTGCAAAGGAAAATCTATTCAATAAAAGAATCTTTCTCTGTTCTGACAACTTCAACTGTCCATCAAACATACCATCCAACAGCAAACACCTTCTAACCCAACCCAAGAGACAGACAGTCTTTTCAAGTAACCAAGGAATAGAATATTCAGGACAAGATGCCAGCACAAGCTTGAGTGTAGGTCTTGCATTCATACTTATTCTCACAATCGTTTGCAGCAGTGTGTAGATTCTCAGGCTCCTTGAATTTTCATGATCTAAATCTTATGTACCCAGCTTCTAGAAGAAAATTCTGAATCCAAAATTAAGTATCTGGGTTCTTTGAGCATGTCAAGAACCAGAAATCCTGCATGATGAGTAGAAACTGCCTAGAGCTAACCAGTACAGAACACATTTACCACAACAGAATACCAAGGCAGTACAAGCAGAAGAGATGCAGAATACACATCTGATACTTGCATGGAGCTTAAACCACCAAAGCCTCAGCTGGTGTGCAGCCTCTTCTACTTGGGATCTCTAGACCACAGTCTTGACCTGTAACTTTTAAAGAAATAACCCAGAAACACTACTTTATTTTTTTAAAGTTGGCTGTGAGAGGAACAGAACTATGATATAACAACAAAAATGCTTTTGAAGTGGGGAAATGAAGGTTCAGTATTTGCTCTAGGCAGATGGGTCTCACCACCGTATCTTTCCCAAGGACCCTGACCAACATCTAGGTGAGATCTTAGTCTGAGTGCACATCTGGCTGAAGGTAGCAATGAAAGGGGACTGTTCCCACTCATTATGCTGAAGTTCTGCCACTGTTCAGCAAGAACTAAGAAGAAGGTAGTAAATGATAAGGTAGTAAAATGTCTACTAAAGCATGAATTTATCAGGCATCCAGTGGTGCATAGATATTTTAACTACTAAAAATCCACATTTTTGCCTAAGCTAGACTGATTCATCTACTTCCTATTAATAACTATATTGCATTTACTACACAGAATAATTGTTTAACAGACTATGAGAGAGGAATTTCTGCTTAATCTTTTATGAACTTTATAAAACTTTACGCAGTTATGAAGCCACGTAGCTTTTACACACTCTAAAGTTTTGGTTGGGAACAGTTTAAATAAGTTAATGCAGCTGTCCCAAGTAGTGCCACCATGGTGACTTAAGACACTGTTAAGACTTTCCAGTTCTGTACCATTTCAAATCTGCAATAAAATTTTAGTCCAAGATAAAGTCTCAGATAGTAGCTGCCAGTCAGGAGTAAAGTACTTCTTATTAAAGAAAATTAATGACATTTTAAAAAAACATGCAAGCTCTTCTCAGTTTCTTGCACTTGTGTTACCCATAAAAGTCTCTGCCATAAAAAAAAATATATTAAAGCTAGTTTACTACATGGATAACCTCTCTGAGCATGTCAGAAACAGAAATACAAAATTCTTTTATTGATCTTTAGCATACTTAGCCCAAGCCAAGGCTTATGGGTACCACAATACTTACAAAATCTGCCAGTATTGTGATTACTAGAAATTATGATGTTAAAACCAATACTTTGGATGACAAGCCCTGCCAACTTTAAATTTAGCTGGAGCATGCTGCCTCCTCAGAACTGCAGCCTGGAGGTAAGAAAGTCTAAAGATCACATCCTTAAAGGAAAGGAAAAATTAGAAAGGGAAAAGGTGAAGAAATGTCCATCCTGGTTTTCACACTTATGTCATCAATGACAAACGGAAACTCCCTCTTGCATGGGACAGGGGTATATACTGCCAATTCTCATAGTGCCCGTGAAAACCAAGAGTCCTGAAACAATTCACATATGTCGTTTGTCACAGTCCGACCATATGAAATTTCTTGTTCACACGTTTGGTTACTCTTGCTTCAGCAAAACTGACAGACCACTACAGATACAAATTTTGATATAATTATTTGAACAAGACATACCACTGTGCAAGATTTTAATATTTTATTCTTCCAGTGTACCTCAAATTAACTCCATCAGCCCTCCAGTTCTGCAAAATCCTATACAACTATGACCTTTTACCTTCAACAGGTAAAAAAGAATATTAAAATCTCTCATTAAATGTATGGACTGAAAAAAAGTTTTGAATTTAAAAGCTCAGAAGCTTTGCCAAGATCTTACTATAATTCTCATATCCAAAGTAAAATCCCTTGAAACACAACTTGGACATAGTTCAATTTATTCCATTCAGTTTAGCACCACTTATACTTACTGACTGTTCACTTAGATCCTGAGAGTCTTCCATGGAGGTTGTTCACCTTTCTTTTTCCCCACAACCAGAACTTATCGTCCCTTCAATTTACAGCTCGGTAGTCTAAATTAAAAAAAAAAAAAGAGAAAAAAATTAACGTGTTATTCTGTGGTTTTCACTTTTCAGGCAAATCAGGAACACAGTTATGTAATAATTCTTCAACTCCTACAAGAAAAAAGAAGTTGCAAACCCAAACTAATAAAAAAGCTAAAATTTTTAATACAGGCAGCTGTTTAAGTAGACAATAAAAGATAACCCTTGGGAAAACATATTAGAAGGATGATTATGGAAACGTCAAACAACACTGCTTAAGGCATATTTAGTGATAACCTCTTAGTCATTAAGTGTCTGGCAGAAAAAGATTATTATGCAATTATCAGCATGCAGTCCCCTCTCTAAGGTCCATTTAATTCCTTTAGGATTAAATAAAAAACACAAAGTGGTTTATACCAGCCAGCGCTGTACAAAGTGCTAAATGACAGACATTACCCTAATTATCTACTACGTCTATGCCTCCGCTCACAGAATGAATAATTCTCACCAAATATTGAGATCCTCAATAGGAAAACTGTATTTTCTAAAAGCTCTGCATATGAATGATTACAATGATCTTAATTACAAAGGCCCAAAATTATATTAGCATTCTCAGAAAAGATACGCTTTGGAGTTATGCAAATCTGCATAATTTAGAACAATACAAGCGCCAGGGATATTTCATATATGCAATACTCATAATATTATCAATCAAAGCTAGTGTTACATTTTAAAGAAAACAAAGTATCTAACAGCATGTAAACATATAGATTAAGGAACCCTAACAACCTGGATTTGTTTATCAACAAGGCACCTCAGGAAACCATAACCTGGGAGTATGCCCAATAAAATAAACATAGTATGGATCTTTGTTTTAAATTCCAACAAACAAGCACTTATGATACCTCCAATCTCCATAAACATAATCATTAATTATCAGAGGTTAAACAATGTTTAGTTCTGTTGGCACTTGCAGAACATTTGAAGGAAACTGGAGCTACAAGCCATGGCACTCACATATCACTACCCACCACACTCTGTTGCCCTGTAAATACTTCCTCTCTTAGTCTGAATTGCCACTTACTTGCCATATCTCCATTTAGTCCCCAAAATACTAACTCTTAAAACTTCCTTGTCTTTTTCACTAGATATTTCCTGGAACATATACACACACGCACATTTACAGCCCCAATTTGCTTTCTTTCAGTCCTACCTTTATTACCTCTTTTCCTGCCACCAGGTTACACCTTCCTATCTCCCTTCCGTTTTCTCTAACTTTCAAAACCACTTTTCATTCACATTTCATTAATTTTTGCCTTTGTCTTACATAAGGAAAAGACCAATCACAAGCAAATTGTGTTGCACACATTTCACCTTATGAGAAAACTGAAAATAATTCCTGTTTTTTTTTAAAACGGCTTCAGTCTCCTCTTAATTTCAGAGCCATTCCAGACTTCTTCATGCGCGATGCCTTCACCAAAACAATAACAACCTCCTATGTTTTCTTGGTCAATCTGGAGCCCACACCCTTGTGTCTGCAAAAATCTTCTGCAGTCTTTGTCCAATGGAGGCAAAAGGGGAATAGAAAGGCTTCTCTAAAAACCACCAGGTAAATTTCAAAGAGGAGCCTACCAAGAACAATTTTTTTTGACAGAAAGCAGCCTTACAAGGCATTTCCTGTGTCAGTCCCTGCCAAAGGAGGCAATTCCAAACACAAAGGTGAATTTTCACAACTGATCCTAAAATATTCCATAAATAACCTAAACACAAAATCTGTTTTAATTTAATTAAGAGTGTGAAGTGCGTGCATGCTATTGCATTAGTGAGATTGCCTGCAGAAAGAAATGGTCAAGAGCTCAATAGTTAAATACAAGATTTGGAACAAATCGTTTAACTAGTTTCTAAGTTTACTGACTGGAAGTCAGTACCTGGCTTGCATTCAAACATTAAATGCTCTAATTCTCTCTGTTGCTCATTGAAGGTGATAGATCCCTCTCTTTCTGGCTCAACTATAGTGCTATACTATTACAGACGCATATGCACGTTTCTTTCCCTATCAATCATGATCTTAACCAAAGCACACTGATATCAACAGACGAATGTCACACTTTGCCTTAAAACGTTGGGTATCAATATTTTAAACACATCTTGATCACTTAAGTTCAACAGTAGTTTTATTATTAAGAACTGCATATGACTCACCCACAATGTGTGTGTGGTGTCCCAAAAATTCAGGTGGATGTATCCACTGGAACTTATCATTAAATATGTCATTTGTATTAGTCATCTTCTAAAAAAAACTGACCTTCATGAACATCTTGAACTCACTTTTCTGAATTGCAAGACAAAGACAAGCATGTTTAATCTTTGCAGAAAGATACAATTTGTATCTTTTGCAGGAACATGGTATATTGTAATAGTTTCTGGGGCTCTCTTGTTAATCTTAACACTGCTTCAAAATTCAAACACTCTTACTGGAAATAAAGCTTTTTTTAAACAGAATTCAGAATTAATATTTAATCATTATACATATCAACAGCTAAATCCTGCTATGTTTTGAGCCCAGTTAAAGCAGCTGATTCTAAACTACTAACACAATGATTTTTATAATGGCACTTAAGACTAAATCCTTTCAGGTTCAGTTTTATAAATTTGTAAAACAGGAGAAAAAAAACATTAGAGAAGTTAGTGATTTAAATAAGACCAACATACTCCCTAATAAAGATATAAAATTAAAGGATAATAGTAACCTCGTGCTGTTTTATGAGGCAATAATCCAGTTACCAATTCAACCTTTTAGTTTATTCCATCAAGAGAACTAGATTAGAAACAGAGGGAGGGGGGCACTTTTATCCCTATTATATTGTAAGTGTTTCTAACTGTGTTTAAATATTTTTAAAACTGTTGTTAAAAGTCTTAATCTCACTGACATGCCAGAATGAAGAAAAATGCCTGTTTCTGCTCTTGATCCATTCCTTGCAGATGTGGCTTTAAAACTGATGAAGTGTTTTATGCTCCCAGATAAAAATTTTACCTTCCTAAGAAATGTCTTAATTAGGAGGATTCCTGACTTTCCTCATCAACAAATGCATTTAAATCTAATTATTTATTTATTTATTTTTATCTAGGGGAATAAAACACTTCATCAAATTTAAACTGCAACTTCCAGGACTTGACCGTGAGGAGAAACATGTGTTTCCTCCCAAAGATACACCTATAAGTTAAAAAAAAAAAAAACAACAAAACTTGAGGATCTGCTGTATACAACTTTATAAATGACTGAAAATCTAAGACAGTAAGAATATGATCTCTCCCTTTGCACTAATTTCTTCAGCATATTAGGATTGCAACAAATAAAACAACTGACTGAGGCGGTTTCGTTTTCTATGGGCTGTCTAATAAGATTCTGTGCTGCAGCTTTCATAAGCTCTAGACAGAAAATGAAGCTTGGGGATCCACAGGTAAAAAAACACCCATAAAGCACTTGACATTTCTCAGAAGTATTTCAGAGGCTGCCCCAGGCCCTCTGTCAGCCAGATGGAGAAAAGAAGCTCCAAGAAGAATCTATCACCTGGAAGAGGAGTTTGGCCATCTGACGAAGACTTTCCTCCCTTTCACTTCAACCCAAAAGCTGAGGAAGAAAATCCTCTCTTGGTTCAGTAGGCGTTGATCCTCTTAATTGAAATTACTGGGATGGCTGGTCCCCACTTTCTACCATGACTTTTTTTTCACAAGAAAAAAATCCCCTTGGGAACATTGTCAGATTCTTTTTATTATTTTTTCAATTGAAGAACAACTGTTGCTATTGAGGTTATACCATGGTGATGCTCTGGCATGCTGTTCTGGCAGTACAGTACAGGAGCTGCATGATCCCAGGAAAATTTACTATATTGTTTTTGCATTCTGAAATGCATCAATAAGATGGCTAGAGAATAAACAGAAAGGGTGCTTCTCTGGTTAACACAAAGAACTAATTTCTATTACAGTCACAGGTTAAAAGTCAAAATACTATGTGAGAAGTTTCTCATTTTCTCATTTCTTATTTTCTAGTGCTCTACTTCAAAAAGTTGTGATGGCAGAAGTAGTTAGTGCTTGTAACTGCAACTGAATGTGTGCAGCAGTAAGGTACCAACACCTGATCACAGCCCCCTGGGTCTGAACTCCTCCAGCAAGCCTCTATCTGGGTTTGCATCATTCCTACAGATCATTTGAGGACAGTGAAGCACAGTTGAGTTATGAAAGGTTATGCAAGGCATACAATAAAAATCCATTCAAGGAACAAGTGCATATGTACTGTGGTCTCACCAAATTCCATGACTTTATGCTAGTTGTTTCCCCACTCATTTGAAGGAAGCAGGGAGAGGGCACAGGCAATAACAAACAGGCATCACCTAACATTCAATCAACTCTTACTTAACACTTCTAGTTCTGTGCATGCATATAATCTGTAGTGTCATGTCAACGAAAGAAAATACCATCTAAATTATAGTAAAAGCAAATCAAATGCTGATTGATTAGAATTTCAACTTAGCCTATATCTACAATAGAAAATTGTATTTGGCACAGTAAAAACATACTGCTTTCTCAGACCTTACTAGTATCACATTTGGAAAAGAAAAAAGATCTATGTCTCAGATGAGGAATGAGACTGAGGTGCTTTATCACCCAGCTCTCTTCAAAACTCAAGTGAAATTATTAACAGTTAAGTCAATAAGAAAAAATATGAACGCAAAATTTAAAAAAAAGAAATTATAACTAGAGGACTTCCTAGAAACTGGACATCAGCATATGCCCTTGTTTTGGTAGAAAAAGAAGACATGTCAGCATTCTCATCCTATGTCGTAAGGTAAAATGAAAATTCAGCTTTTAATATAATCTCAGAAAATATTACTTCATATATTTCTTATGATTAATTAATTTCACCTTCATAGGCTTTTGTGTTTTCTCTTCTACAGGTGCTGTGTTTTCTTGAGAGGAGTGTGAACCCTAATAGAAACAATTCTTTAGTGGAAAAAAACCAGTAAGAAACATCATCATCTCAATGTATATTCAAGGGAGAGCAAATGACTAACATTTTAAATACCATAAACATCATAATTTAAAAAGCAAGAAAAGCCAGTATGATCTAGTCAGGGACATGTACTTCTTTCCTGAGGAAAACTGGCAGGAGGAAAGAAAGTATATAGACATTTTTATTATTTTTAGCTCTCAAGTTTTTCTTTTTGGATTCCTTTTGATCAGAAGGATTCTTGCAGCAAGGAGAAGTGGCTTGGGAACCTTGTAAACATATTTAGGTTTAGCTGAGGCAAATGCTCTCCACCACTTGGTATCAAGGCGAGTGAAATTAGCCCCCTGAAAAACTCACGTTGCATAGCGGAAACAAATATTGCTCTGCAGTCTGCAGAATTAATGGAAATACGGAATGCCCATCTTTCCCTTCCTCCTCATCTAATATCTTTTTTTCGCCAGGCCCTCATATCTAGAAGGTTAGAACTGCCTCTCTTTGGATTGATTTGGTTTCACTCCACTTTTAGCTTGTTGAGGGTGAGAATTTCCCACTTAGAGAAGTTTTAGAGCTTTCTGGAACCCTTTGGAACGCACTCAGCACCTCCATCTGCTAGTTCCCTGCCCAGAGCCCTTGGTCCTATGTCCCTGCCCAGAGGACAGGGTGCTCTGCCACCCTGGCCATGCAGCAAATCTGGGCTCTGAGCAGGTCCAGCGGCCCCTGGTGGAGGAGAAGCATCCTCGCTGGGGCTTGTCTTCTACTGAGCATCTTCTACATCAGTTTGCATTTGCAGGTGGACTGCACAAGAAGAGAAAACAGAATACTCCTTATTTCCAATTATCAGGATCACTCCAGAAGCTCACACAACATCTCATGCAACTTCCGCAAGCTACCGAGAACAGATCAATTTCCTGGCCACTGCAACCCCACAGACCTTCCTGCTACTTATTTACAGGGAAGGAACACAGGACGAATTTCCAGGTGATGCTGAAAAGCAAACGGATCCAGCCGCTTCCTCTGTCGTCGCCCTCACAGCAACACGTATGAGTGACAGGGCAGCACTAGATGGAGGGAGCTACGCAGGCAACCCTTCAGGATCTGCTCAGCACACTCACCCTAGCACAGCATTCAGCATGGCAAGAGATGTATGCATAAGAGAATGCATGTATCTAAACTGGATATAAATATCGAGTATTTATAATATGTATATTGCGTGTATATAATATGTATATTATATATATACATATATAATATGCATATTTTATATATATACACCACCTATGCAATATATATTCTAATGTGTTTATGTATATTATTATATATATTATATATATACTATCTATGCAATATATATTCTAACATATATAGAAACCATGCTTCTGAAATAAATATGTTTCAAGGTGCGATGCCAGATGCTAATAGCACAAAAAACCCCAAACAACAAAATAGGAATTAGAAGTAACATCCTAGTATTCCATTACATCATTAGGACACTCATAACTCCAAACCTAAATTACACAAGCGCACTAGGGTCTGCCAGTTATCCCTGCTGAAGAGGGATAGATCTTTATAAAAAAGAAACACGTATCCCAGTGATGGGAGGAAAGGTGGGGAAAGGAACTAATGCAAAGATGCCACAGATAGAATTATACTCCTGGAATTTTAATAAATTTTTTTCCTAGTAACCCCACTCGGCCATTTCCACATCTTGAGACAACACAATAATGCTAGATATACTGCGTTATCATGTATGTTAAGAACAGGGAAGGGGTCTTCAACACTCATCAGTCCTTTATAGTTCTGTGCTCATCATCTGTGCTGACCATCATTTCCTTTTAACTTCTCCCTTACCTGAAAAATTGCACATCTATAACTGGGATATAATTTATTTCCATCTTCCTTTCTGAGCATGTGAATTCATGCTAGCCTTTAAATACAGCAGTTAAAACAGACACAATTCATGCCACCAAATTGTAGTATATTGAAAACTCCTCAACATTCAAATCAAATAATTGGCTTTCACACCAGTCGCTATAAATTTGTTACACACAGTGTTGCAAGTTCTACATAGCCTTTGGTAAATACTTGTATAATTGTCAGCTTAGTGTAGTTTATTTCCTTGAATTGAATTTCCTGAAGGGTGACATTGCTTGTGTGACATTACTGGACGTTTTTTCAAGAAAAATCAAGATGATATTCCCACTCTGCATCAGATATGTTTGACTTGGAAACAAGTCACACTACCACAAGACTATTTGGTACCAGTCAAAAGTATGCATTAAGACAAAAAAGCAGAGCAACACAGACCATAAGGTCTCTGGAGCAGTTAGGTATGTAAAACAAGTAAGAAACAGCAAGATGAGAGATCTGCCTGCTGTAATATTATCATCATACAATAAAACAAGTGGGGAAACAGGAAAAGAGACTTCTTGGCAAATGGTAAATAACTGCAAGTACTATATTTAATTTACTTTAGGTAAAATAATACTTCAGGGCAGCATTTATCTTTCTTGCAAAACTGGGTATCAATTTTACAGGTAGTCAAATATTGCTAAAACTGACGCCCCTACTCTTCCTATCACTCCCATCCCACTCCTGTGCAACAAATAAGAAGGATTAGCTTTAGGAATTTCAGAATACAGAAGTATAAACTCGGCAATTCTTCCCTTATCCTAACATTGCACAATATGCCGTAAAATTGCTAAGATTGAAACCAGAGCTGTGAACCCACTGATGCTTGGGGGCTTCCCAACTGTGAGTAGACCTCTTCACTTACATGCAGCTACACAAATCTCTTCTGACTCATCCCGGATTAATCAATCACAGATTATTCCAGCCTGAAAAAAACAGAACAAATACTGAGACTATTTCTGTCCTGTATTTGTAAAAAAAAAAAAAAAAAAAATCTCGAATCCCTCTGTGTTCCCTTAAAAATAAAGGGAAGTTAATTGCATAAAGAATTAACTGTGATGTTCTCAAACTGACAATTGATCAAATCCACACAATTCTTACGAAAAAGAAACATGGTTCCCAGGGGCTGGGGCTAATTAATATAAGGATTCCACAGACTGAAGCATACTCTTTTTTTAATAAAAAAAAGAGTTTTATTTTCCTACTAGCTGGCCATTTCAATGTTTTGAAAAACTAGACTTTTTAGGGGGAAGGATTTGGTTTTTTAATACACGGCATATTTTGGGTAATTTCTGAGACATTTTCCTTCTCCTTTTTTGCAGAAAATAGTTGAAAACAAACCAAATAAAATATTTCAGTTCTTCATAAACAAGGCACTGAAAACAGAAAGAAAAGGCTATGATTGTTTAGCCAGAATACTTAAAGAGACACTGACAACTTGAAAATACTATTTATTATTCCCTCTCCCCCCAAAAACGTGTCAAATTTCCCTTCCACACATTAAATAAAATCACCTTGTGACACAAAAGTAGCATAAAGTAACGATAAAATTTATTTCTAAAACAGAAACCCTACTTAACATTTTTTTTTAATTTAGGAGACCTTGAAAATAAGCACATCCTTAAGGTAAAAACAACCAGCACTCTTACAAGGCTAGTTAAATTAACCCAAAGAATCCAATCACATGTTAAAATTAAACCCATGACAGCATAGTCCTATTTGTTTTCAAAAGCCATGCCACAGTTTGAAAAGTGTATTCAGCAGTTATGACTAAACAGTGACAGCTACTGAAGAAGTTCAAATACTCGCAGTTTCCTAGAAACATTCTGATGAAGGAGGAAGCTTGCAACGTGCTCTTCTTTTTCAGCTATCAGTGTCATTGCCCACCCCTGGCTGGCAGCTGCCATCCTCATCACTGCAAGCATTTCACCAACAGTTCTTCAATGGAACATATTGAAACGCCAGAAAAAAAATATGGAAGTAAAGCCACCAAAGCCAAACATAGGTACTTTTGTTCTGGTTTGGTAAGAGAAGTGTAACCTTTTTTCTTAGATTAAAGTTGACAGTAAGTCCTAAATACTGCATTTGAGAAAGAGTTCAGTTCTCAAGGAATTACTGAACAATGAGGGGGAAGAAGTATGAATGAAAAAAACATCCCAGAATAAGGAACTCCTGATTCTGCCTGCACACAGGTCAGGTGGTTTCTGAGAGAATGGAAGGACAATTATTATTCATCAAACTTAACACTGCTGCACTAGAGCTCTGAAGTTAATGTGAAACCATCAGAACACAGTGAATGAAAAGTAGCAAAACTCCCATGTACCACTTTTGCCCATCAGGAAAAAATTGCTAAAACTCATATAAGAAGTGTTGTGTTGTCTACGTTTTTTTTTCTGCTGATTTCCACAAAAGCTGTCTGCTTCCTTACCCATCAGCAGTCCCCATACACAACTGAAATGCTGTGAAGTCCATGGAACAGCTCACCATCCCACGAAAGACAAAACAGAAGTCATATACTGAGAACCAACACTGAATATGCAACACAAATTGTGAAAACCAAGTACTCCCACATTTTAATTTTAACAACTGCTTCAACAATGGATCCTTTACCAGATTTCCTTTCTTCTATTTAGGTATTTATTCACTGTGATCAAACTATGCTACGTTCTCCTTATTAAACTAAAATCTGTTCATACTCTGGAAAATACAATTTTTTCAATCGTTAAATTATTCCTCTGGTCTTATATCTGAAATTTCTCCAATTTTCCAAGCTTCCTTTCTAAAGCTAGAAAAGGGCACATCTCTCTAGTGGTAGGTGCACCTGTACTATCTACACAGACAAAGTAACCTCTCTTAACTCTGTCTGCCTGGCACTTTATTTGAATTACTACTCCTTTTCTGGCTATAATATCATTCTGATCATCTGCTATGGCCTCCAGTTGCTTTCATAAATAAACCACTGGCTTGTAGTGAAGCACACACTGTCTGCTTGCTCCCAGTTTGCTCAATGAGCCAGATCACTCTTAGCAATCTACTCCCTTTATTATTTACTCTTCCCTCAGATTTTGTAGTAGCAGTACTGTAAGCATTACAGTCTAACAACAGAAGTACAAGAAAGTTTGCAAGAAGAAATATCTCTTCTATTAGGTCAGCATTAGATCTATCAAATGCATTACTTCTTATAGAACTTACTTTGTGTTACAGGTAAAATAATAAATAGTTTCGATTTGATGACTCGCACCTGAAAAATTCTTTGTACTAGTGTCCTCTTTAAAGACTCATTGGAAACTATTTTTGAAATCGCTGCTTTAGTCTGCTATTTAATCGATTTCGTTTGTGCCAAGTTAACTTCATATCCTTCAAATGTATTAATCAAAAAGTCACATCAACTCAAAACCCTTACAGAACTTATTAGTTCACTACTCTTATCTCTAGAAATTAAACTTCTACTCACATCAAAAATAATATCACTAGTTTGGCATGGTTGAGTGCTCATAAACCCGTGATGTAGTATAGCATGCATATTTTGGTGTTATATATGAACAACACATGTTTGGGACATAGTAGCATGCAAGTTAATACTTCGTGACACTGGAGGCTAATAAAAAAATAGTTGCCATAAATTAAGCACTTATCTACAGTGATAACTAAGTAATGACTACTTCTGAGAAATTATCGCACTTCTTTCCCCAGAAATAGTGGTAAAAGAACACAGCCCACCATGAGCCCTGCAGCTCTCGGCGATGACGTTCTCCTTGTAGTGCAGTTATGTTCCACCTGTCCACCGTGAGGCCAGCTTTTGGACAGCAGTGCACAGACCTGGAAACGTTCTGTCATCTGCTACCACGCTTCAACTCCTGTCTTCCTTTCTGAATATACAGCCGTCCCCTCCAAATGTACTATACCTTTCCCTACATTTTAACCTGTACATGTATCTGCAAATTATTTGTAGTGACTTTAGTTTTAGTTTAAAATACCACATCAACAAAACCCTTCTGCTTAAAGATCAAGAGGTCATTTTTGTAGACAATGTTTTCATTCTGAAAAATTCCACCTAGACCACAGACTTCATCCTGCACTTCAGTTAATAGAGGTGGCAGATTAGGTAACAGAGGCCGTGGTTCTGCAGCTCTTTCTCCAGCGCTGGTGCCAGGCTTGGCCGCACAGGTGCTGCCACTCATTCCGACCTTTGCCTTGCTGCCAGCACAACTGTCTGCAAACCACAGCGATGAACAGATCCAGCTTAAATGAGTGGCTGACAGAAGAGGGGTAAAGGTCTGCTTAAGAAGCACTGACACCAAACATGAAACCATTGCTTCACGCTCTTCCGTTCTCTGCTGCAGAGAACAGAGGGATGTAGGAACGGCAGATACAGTTGGTCACACACAGCAATGAGTCTCATGTAGATTACGGCTATTACTGCTTATACGAACCAACACCCCTACCAAACTATGTAAAAACAGAGAAAAATTATGGCCCTCTTTCTCACAGCTGAACTGCCGTAGGCTTAGTCAGGCTCATCTGAGAGCATCTCTCAAGCTGCAGTTCCAATCCTGGACTGCCATCAACGCAGACCTAAGCAAGACTCCAAAAAAGTGGGTAGTTTCATCACTATTACGGACTCCTTTCATTTCATTTGTCTTAAGCCAGAAATATGACTACCATGGAGAAATTAGACTACAGTTCATTCAGAAAACTGGAAAACAAGCTGAATCATAATTTAAATAGTTACCAAGACACTACTAGGAAACACATCAACTGGCCATTTTTGCTGGAAGACCCTAACCCTCTCCTCACAGGTGACTCCCAGCCATAGTGATGAACAGTGAGCTCAGCCCTTGGATGGGGCTTTGAACACAAAAACTGCTTCTCTGTAAGAGCAATCAACTGAACTAAATTAATATGAACATTACACTAGCTCCTTCTATCACACTAGATTAGAACAAACATAAAAATAGGTGGCAGAGTGGAAAAGTATTTTAATCTTTCCACATGGAAAATTTGCTACAGTTTCAAATCTTGCCTGGGGTAACCTGGAAACTTTATTTTGGAGACCCTTTCCCAGAATACAGTAATTCCATTTGTAAAACCTCTATACTACTCAGCCTTATTTGTTTCCAGCTCCCTAATCAGGAGCATTAGGAAGACCAGAACAGGAATAAGATTGAGTCTGAGATGCATTGCTAGAACTTGGCAGAGAAAATGTGCATAATCGGCCTGAGCTATGCCTGGTTTTCTAAAGCCATGCCTAAGCTGAGACCCTCGGGGGAGCTGGAAGGAAGACCTCACATACAGTGTGATGTCAGGACACATAAACCAGAGGGTACAGAGGCTGGTCTAGCTGCTCTCTCTTGGGAATAAGGTGAACTTCATTTTCTGTGATTCTCTGGGAATATGCTACAGTAAATAAAAAGGAACATCCAGGTGGGATTTAACATTATAAACAGACTTCACATTGAATAGGCCTGGCATTCACCTGGCTATTCACGTTTATGACCAAGAAAGTTGCCTAATAAGAATTAAAAGAACATAGCCAATAAACAACTGCCCTTTTCAGGAATATAATTACTGTAAAAGGCATTCATGTGGTTATTTATAAAGTGCTATAAAAAATTACATTCAAACACAGGAGTATGAAAAAAGTTAAAATGGAAGAAAACATGAATATATAATCTAGTCTTCTATTCTTAACTCTCCTTTGCTTTTTCTAAGTAGTGCAGGATTACCCTTCTGTACTTGTGATCTCACACATATGAAGCATTCTGCAATACCTCCCCCAAAAAACAGACTGCGCTAAGAATAGAAGACTAGATACTCATCTGGCATAATGTGAGACCACTCCAGTAATTTCACATTCCTACTCCAATTTGCAGCAGCTAAGGATCTGGCACAAAACATCAAGCTAAGTTTCCAATTACCTCATGCACCAGCATTGATTTCAATAGCTATATACACACAGCCATAGAGGAGAATTATTTGAAAAGCTGCAAACTCAGCTCTGTATTTCTTTTACTTTTGTGGTGTAAATCAGACAAGTATTTTAATATGGGGTTTTGTGGTTTATTTATATATGTATCAAGAGCAGAATAATTACTTGTTGCGTTTACCCAATTAAAAAAAAAAAGTAGCAGCAAGTTTTTATACTGTTGACAATGTCAATTTACACTGTGTCATGTCACAACAGTAATAAATTCTAACGTTGCCAAAAAAATCTACGACGTATCAACTTAAACATGCAAGTAAAAAGCTATCATCTATATGAAAATTAGTCAAATATTTTCCAGGTCGCCTTGGGAGGTTTTCTTGCAATTTGCTGCTCCAAATTAGTCAAGTATAATCCAGCTACAATAGGAAGCAATTGTATTGTAAAGATACAGCATTAACTCAGCCCAGACAGACTTCATAGACAGCACTTAAGTTACGCAAAATTAAACAGTCCTACAAAGACTACGGCAACATTATTCACTGCTGTACTTCAGTCGACAACGGCTTAATGAAAAATCATCATAATTTTGTATATTTTTTTAATTCCTGGAAAGGGACACAGACCTCTAAAGGAATTTAGCACAGAAAACCTGAAAAATCCTGCTTTTCAAATTCATAGTAACTGAAGTCTAAATGAGAATTTAGTGTCTAGTAACTGAGCATAAATTGTTTAAGACCAAATATATCCAAGTCTCACTGGTATATGGACCTCAGAAAGTTCTGGAGATAATCACTCCACATTATAATCTTCCTCTATGATGAAGAAATTGAGAATAAAATGCTTAAACTCCAGTATTCCTCAGACAGCCATTAAGCATTTGACACTGCTCTCAAAAGTCTGACAACTAGCCTACATACAATCCTGCGAGTGAGACTACCAAATGATGTATTTTGATATAGGATAATCAATCATCAAAGTTACTTTATTGTTTAACATTAAAACAAAAGGTGGGCCAGCTATTGGACATGTTTCTCAGGCTTAGAGACAAAAAGAATCTGCTTTAAAACAGTTTTCACCAGGGCCCTGTATTACAGGCATCTCAAAAGGAATCCTTCTGGCAGTATTACAACCTGCAATGCGGACTGAAAATGTAAGTTTTACTGACTTTTCAAATAAATTTTGTTCTTTACTTGACAGATAAGCACTCTTCAAATATGAGCTTTCACACTGCAAAGTGCGTCCAAGTTCCTTTAAGCACTTCTGATTTAATGACAGATTTAATAACATTGCAATGCAGAAGTGTAGACTTGGCCAAAAAAATTATTTCATAAAAAACTGATTTCTGTACAGCAACGTCTAAGATGTCATTTAACACATACAACTAAAGAAGAAAGTTTTTAAAGTATGCTGTAAAGCCTGGGGCTTCAATAGGTAAAATATCCACTGACTTTAAAAAGATCATAAAGATAATTTATTTTTAATAACAATTTTTATTTCATTTTAAAAAGAGTAGCAGTTTATGCCTTCAACAGAACCATGCCCTGAAATCTCAGGGGTGATTAAAGGGCCATGCCAAAGCTGAAAGGTTTCAAATATCAAACTATACTATTATGTCAGGGCCAGCAAGATCAATTAGTGCTTTTCAATGACAGAAAAGGTTAAGTTGGACACACATTTACACAATATTTAAATGGTAAAAAAAAAGAAGAAAAATAGCACGTAGTAAGTTAATACCACATATTAAAAGTTCACTTATAAAACTCTCAATCGATGGCGAAATACCAAAACTCTTCTTCCACTTGCACAACATAAATACTGCTCTTCTAATGCAAAATGGCAAGAAGATTATAGATACATTAGACAGCAAAAATAACATTTGATTTCAAGTACAAAGTAAAAACCAAAGAAATTTGACTGTTTCTGCTGCCAGACCTAGTTTAGTGCCAAACTTTCAAAAAGCTTTAAAAATACTTGATAAACTTGACAGATGTCTCCTAGTCTGATGCCCTTACTTGCATACTTCTTGCAAACCCTGATAATACTAAAAATGAATGATAATGAGCAAATAAATTTATTCCCATGTTCAACTAAAAGACAAATAGAAAATTACCATACAACAAAAAGACCCCCACAAATTAAAAATACTAATCTGTAAAGTAACTCATCTCAAATCTGGAGAAAGTATATGTGCACCTTCTGCAATTAAAAGCCATAGAGAAACATGCACACGAGGAAGCATGGGAACTTGCGTTTCAGTTCTTAGTATCAGAAGAATACTCCCTGTATACTATAAGTTAATTCAATACCTGTTAATACACGCATTGCTGCAATAAACATAGCTTGAACAAAGTACCAAGCTATGCTATCAAACAAAGTCAGTAAAAGATCATAATATAAGTGCAGGAAATTAAGAAAACTTAAGGAAAAAAAGCACACAGTGTGGAAATCAGTGATTTAAGTCATAATTGCATTATTTTTAGCAAAAGCAAAGCATGATTAAAGCAAAATTACTTTTGTTCAATGATATATTTCAAAACGCCTTTTTTTTAGAGCCCTTTTTGCTATTTATTTCTTCAAGGAGTGATTTGAAATATTTACTACCAGACAGTACCTAATTTTAGGTTTTAAGTGCTTTAACAGCTCTATGAAATATGATCAGCAGCTGCAATACAGAAGTATGTTGAATAAACTCTCCGTATAAAATGGGAGACCTGTTTTACCCTGAGTTCATAAAAGCCTTACTTTCAAGAAAGAAAAAGATAACAGAGAAAAAAATTAGTAGCTATGTCCTAGAGCATTTGACAGAAATTCCAGTAATTTCTTTCTTCTTTCTGAATTAACTTTCATATAATAGAGGGAAACATAGTTTAAATTTTAACACTGGAAGATTTCATTGAACACTGTGCATTAAGTAAACAGACAGGTAACTTCCCCACGCCAAATGCCAGCACTTAACATTAATTAATTCTAGAACTGAAAGGTAAAAGTTGCATAAAGTTTCAAGAGCAGCTCTCAAAGCTTGCATCAGAGGCTAAAAATATGCAACAGGATTCTATCTATAGCTGTATTTCTAGTTGCCTTCCTTGAAACATTTTAACTGGGAACTGCAGTTAACTGGGAACGCACTGGTTTTCTACTCATTCTCAATTCCTTGTTTAGAATTTATCTATCCCACTGGCACTGCCCACACAGCAGAATAAATTCCTATTGCAGAGTGTTGTGAAGGCATTAATAACACAAATCCAGCCAAAATAACCTTCAACTAAATTTATCAGCACTTACAACCATATGCACATAATAATTTCAAACTGCATATCCATTATCCGTACAAAGAGACATAAAAGATTAGTCAACATACTCCTCTTTTACTTTTATTAAATTTGATTGAAGAACATTTGGTAACATAAATACCAGGATTTTCAAAAGAAAGCAAGAAGAGCTGTTTTGGATCTAGCCCAGCTAATGTGAGGTGTCAAACACACAGCAAGAATCACAGGGAAGAGAGAGAAATGTCAATGTGTATTTCCACTTTACTCACAGTATGATACACACTGTAGGTATGCAAACATTTGTTGTCCGGCAGCACTTCCAGAAACACTCGGAGAAAAAGTCAAACCCACAGCAACTTCAGGGAACTTCCCTTTTGAGTGTCAAGGAAACGAAACGACGATATAACCTGAGCTTTAATGTCAAGTGCACTCTTCAAATAACAAATAAACACTGAGGTCAGACCAACAAAAAATGTTTGCCCCACAGAAAAGATGCTTGCCTCGTATACTTCACTACATCACAGAGTCGCAGAATAGCGCGGGTTGGAAGGGACCTTAAAGATCATTTAGTTCCACGCACACCCCCCCCGCCATGGGCTGGGACGCGTCCCACTAGAAAATCTGCGCTCTTGAAGTTTATCTTAGATACGCTTTCTCTTCTCAGCAAGCGAAACACGGAAAGCAACATTCAGAAAGCTTTACATAGCGGTTCCTTACTGTTCTAGCATGACTTCGTGCTTAAACTCGCTTCGGCCCGGGCGCTCCCTTGTCCGCTGCAGCGCGTCTCCCCGGATTTTTGTAAATAACCAGCGATTCCCCTCGCCCCTCGCGAGATAAACGCGCACCTCCGCCTGCCCCGCTTCAAATCCTGCCCGCGGGGTAACGGGAAGGCAGCACCGCACCTACTTGGCTCTTCGCGGCGGTTTCATAAACATAAATGAAACTTTAGATGCCAATTACCGCTTGGCAGCGGCGCCGCCGCGGGATCCCGCTCGCCCTTCTCGGCGGAGACCGCCGGGGGCTTCGACCCCGGGGCGCTCCCCGCAGCCCGGCACCGTGCGGACCCCAGCCGGCGTTTTTCTGCGTTTTATCTGATTTGGGGAGCGTCTTTAACGACGGCCGGAGAGGTACGGGAACGCTGGGTTTGAACGCGGAGAATCCTAATCCTACACACACACACAAATACAGGCAGAGGCTTCCCCACGTGGAAACGTTTTGAAACCAAAACACAAGCCCCCGCACCGCTGGAGGCCAAGTCCCACCGCGCCGAGGCGTTGCTGTGCCCCCATCCATCCCCCGGCGCGGCGGGGACGAGGTGGGACAACCCGAAAATGCACCGTTTTGTCTTTAAACCACCGTAAAAAACAAGCCGGGACTGGGGGGGGGGAGGGCAGGAGGGATCCCTCGGGGAGAGGAAACGGCGAGGAACT
This sequence comes from Clamator glandarius, assembly GCA_033459285.1. NCBI lineage: Eukaryota > Metazoa > Chordata > Aves > Cuculiformes > Cuculidae > Clamator > Clamator glandarius. The sequence continues at coordinate 1,982,190 of JAUNZM010000294.1, forward strand.
AGAACAACGGGAAGCTCTGTCCCCGCTCCCCACGGACAGCGGGAAAAGCGGCTGCAGGAGCCCGGAGCTGCCCCGGCCGCCGGGAGAAGGGAAAAAGCCACGGAGCTCCCCGAGGGGCTGGGGCAGAGCGGGGGCGGCACCGGCGCCGCCGCCCAGCATCCTCGCCCCCGCCCGCCCCGGTGCTTCGGGAAGGGGCTCGCTACCCTCCCTCTCTGCTTTCAGTTGGCTCCCCGAGCCCCCGGCAGCCCCGGCTCCGGCAGCCGCGATCGGGCGGCGGCTCCCGGGACCCCCGCGCTGCTCCCGGCGCTCCCCCCGGCACCGGGCCGAGGGCAGGGCTGGCACCGGGGAAGAGGCAGCAAGTCACCCCGCCTGGGCCGGAGACCGGCTTGTTTCGGTGGGGTTTTTTTTGCAACTAAACCCGAGCGGGGCCGGGGGCGAAACCCCGTCTCGAAACAAGCGTTGATTCCCCGCCCGTCTCTGCCCCGCGGCGGCGGCTCCGCTGCCGCTACCCGTCTCGTTTAAGATTTACAGCAGCTGCGGGGGGTTCTTCTCATCCAACGCAAAAACAGCGCTTAAACGAACCCTAAGCACACGCGGGCACCCATCTGTCTCCAGGGACACACGCACACGCGACAGGGAAGGGGTTTCCTCCACCTCCGAGCGGCAGGGCTGGGAGGGAGACGCGAGGGGTCCGAGGGTCGCTCACCTTCTCGCCGCCGGAATACGCCGCTACCGTTATTTTTTTAGGGCTGCTCCTTATTTATTTATTCGCGCCCCGTCTCCGAGCCGAGGTTCCCCTTTCGCACTGTTCCTCTGGCAAAACCAGGACATCCCCTCTACAAGCCCCGTGCCGTGTCCCCCCCGCCCCCCTCGCCCCGCACACAAATAAAGCGCAACTGGCAGCAAAACGGGAGGGGAGATTCGGGGCGGGGGGGGTGTGGGTGGGGGTAGATGGAGGAGGAGGAGGCTGGGACGGGAGAAGCCGAACACTCCTCACACTTCAGCGAATGCAACTAGTTGCTCGTCTCGCAGAGGCGCGTAGAAAGTTCCCGTGGCGAGGGACGGGGCTTTGCGAGGAAAAGGTAACCCCCTCCCGCACGGGAAAGAAAAAAAAAAAAAAAAAAAAAAAAAAAAAAAAAAAAAAAAAAGTCGTTCCAGGGAGCGAGGAGGTAAAAGGGACGAGGGGCGAAGAGGAGCCGCTTCGCACTTGTGCGCTCCGGCCAGCGCGCACCTCGGGGGCGTCCTGCCCCGCAGCCCCCCAGCCCCCCAGCCTGGACCCTTCGCCCTCAGCGCTCCCCAGGCAGCCACAGCCGGTGGTGATGGGAGCGAATGGGTCCCAAGCCAGCCCATAACTGACTGACACTAACCCTCTCGAGCTGCAGGCACCGTAGTTGGTGGTTCGCCTTGTCCTTTTGTTTCTTTTACGATAAGCCCACACGGTAAAAAAGTCCTGACTTTCAGGTGTGGTTAGGAGTACGTGAAAAGCGGTCAAGCGCTACATGGCAAGATCTGCTGCTGTACTCTCCTATCGGATGCGTTTGTCTCCTTCCTCTCAAGCTGGTCAGTGTGCATAGAGACAAAGTCCTTTCATGCTTTGAAACTGAACACTCCTTTCTGCTGGAAATTCAGCAGCTGCCTTTGGTCCTCCTTGCTATCTGGTATGGGTAAGTGGGAGAAAATCATTAATAGCCAAGTCACGTTTCATGCTGTTACCTTTCACCTTTATTACCTCCTGAATATTATTTCACTGAGTGGATTGGGTGGCACTTGATCAAATACCTGCAGCTGGTCCTTCTATCAAGTAACTTCACCCTCTGAAGAGTGTGGAGTCGAAAGTTTGAAAGAGAAGGGAAAATTTAGCCCCTGTAGATGGAGAGAGATGTGAGAGGAAAACCCTGATTTTCAGAAGTACTGAATGTCAGAAGCTTTTGAGAGCAGCGGATCATATGAAATGAGGAAAAGCGGTACAGATCTGTGAAGATTTTTTCCTACCTGCCTTCTATTTGCTTACTTTACATCTGGTGATGCTATTTAAAGCATAATTTTACTCAAGCTGTCTGCCTTTGAATTTCATAATTTGCATTCAACAAATTTTTCTAACGTCGTCATCTTTCTCCTAAATAATTTCAGTCTTAAGATGACTAAATCTTCATGAAAACAAGTCTATAAAAACCTTGTATTTACTGTCTTGGGAGAGTTGCCACTCAGAAAGAGAACAGACTTGGAAAACTCTTTTGACCTACACAAATACAGCTAGAAAAACACTTAGATTAAAAAAAAGCCCCCAAAAGCCAGCTTTCAAACTGACATAGTGTAGGACAAGCCAGAAATATGAAGTGATTTTTGGAAGTGAGAGTTTAGAGAGTAACTGGCAGGGGGGAAACTCAGATTTGCAGGAAATAATTGCAATTGACAACAGTGCTCTAGAGTAATACACCAACACCAGCGCCCATCTTGCTAACAGGCTCCTTCTGTAGGGGGACATCCTAAACACTCCTTCCTTTCAAACGGACTTTTGTGAACAGTAGCAGTCTAACGTGAGATACTCAAACACAATAATGAAGGTTTTTTTTGAAGCCCGTTTTCATCCCACTTTACTTCAGTGAAGCAAATTCCTTTTATGGGGAACAGTCCCCTAGTAACATGGGTTGTTTGAATAGACATCACTTTAAAGCAAGCTTTAAACCATCCATTGTACCTTCTCTTAAAATGTAAGATACAGATTACTTGAAAAGATTATGTATGATCTTCGTTTGATGTAACACGTTTCAGACTGAGGAGGAATGAGAGAATTGCACTGTACTTACCTGGTACAGACCCAAGGCATGTCTTCCATTAATAGTCCTGGCCTTGCTGTCATTGCTATTTTGCTTTTGATTTTGGTGAGAGTAGGTAGGATCTTGCCCAAAACAAATGAGCATTTGGCCTGGGTCTTGTGTGCCAAAGGAGGTCTTCTAGATACTGATCTCATAACCAAACACTAATTTTTCAAGTCTTTTATTGTAGATTACTTTCACAGGTAGGAATTAAACGATGATTTTAGTTAAATCAGTACCTTTGGGCTGAAGTAGTGAGCTCAGTGGAAGTGATTTCAGAAGGTGGGAAATCCAAAATCTAGTGCAACATACCGAGTCATAGAAATGATTCCATGTGACCACAGAGAGCCCTGCATGGAGAAGGTTGTGCTAGGAATAGTCTTAACAGAGCCCAAGGAAGGGCTATAGGATCCACTTTTACACAAGAACAGAAGAATAATACCTTCTCCAATTAAAGCAACAGAGGAATGTAAGTAGGCAGGTTGTAATTAGCTAGATCGGTATTTGGCCAGGCACTCCTACACTTGCAAAAACTACACTGAGTCTAATGACTGCAAGTGCTTGATATCCTTGATTTTACCTCTTCTGTAAATGACAACATTTGTGTTCACATACTTTTTGCTGAGTCAGGAGAAGAATGTTATACCAGTTCATACAGTAATTTGGAATTGCCTTGGAGGTTTTCCATGCAAATACTATGGACTCAACACTACTTACTTTGTGAAATGTAATGAGATTATGGCCATAAGTAGTATGGTTCCAGATAATCATGGTTGTATATGTTACTGCAAACAATATGGGCTTTAGAATCTTTATAAAGAATTTTGAAATGAAACCAATGCACTTTTACAGTGCACCTCAGTGACAAAAAGGTTTTGTAGGTGTTGTTGTTTAAGCAAAGGGATTATACTTAGTTGTTCTGAGGAAATCTAATGACAGCCACTATTCTGGCAACATATGATTATTATTATGATTTGCTGAAGTGCCAACCATATGTCACATCTAATTTAGGTACCTGTTGTAAATTTTGGTTTACAAAAGCAGGGCTTTGAAATATAGTTCTTTATTTTCAGGTTCAAGTATGAAATCTAAAAGTGTGTTAATTAGCCAGAGTTTGTTGATCTGTGTACTGGAGGTTATTATTGGTGCTTCATGGCTTCATAGTCATAAAAAGAAAGAATGAATGGAGGTACTTTTGCCCTGGTTATCAGATTTCAGGTTTAAAAAGAAGGTGACCCACCCTTTTCAGTAATTCAGCATGCAGGGTTCAGCTGTGGATTCAAAAGCAGGTTACAACTGGCCAGTTATTGTGGACTTGAAGTGCCAACTGTGCCTCTGAGTGTGTTATACAACCTTTTTTTTCTCTTTCTGTTTTCAAGTGTGCCATCATTTCAGTATAATTTAGATTTCCCTTAAAATCAAAAAAAAAAAAATCTGACCTCAATCATAAGGTTCTATAGCTCCAAATAGCTAAGCTTTTCTACTATTTTATTTTGAGTGCCTACGTTCAATAGTTCATCGCATAGATATGTGCTGCCGACAGTGCCAAATACGGTGCCGAGGTGCCCTCAATTACCTTCAGTGCTTACCAGGAGAGGGCTCTCTTCTGCATCCCAGACACAGGCTACGTCCCACTGAAATTAGTGCAGGTTTTGTCTTTAAAGCTTGCTTGCAACAAAGCTGGCTAAGTGCAAAGAAAAACCCGTATTTTTCAGCTGGCTATGCAGGCAGGATGAGGTGTGCCTGATAATTTTAATTTGCATCCTGCAATTATAGCGGAATCTTTCTTTCCTTTCTGGGAGAGACCCACTCTGCCTCTAGCAAGATGCCATTTCTTCATTTTTCAAGGAGTTTCATGGTATTTCATTTAGGTAATCTATGTGCCCTACCCAGAGAAAATGCAGGGGCATTTTTTCCTTTTTGTGATGGTTTATGTCTTCGCTGTCACTGTGGGGCTCAAAAACTATGTCTACAGTGATCGAGCCTTGCATGCAGAACTGTTAGCCCGCTTCTTGGCATGGTTTTGCTCTCACCAGTTGGTGTTCTACTAATAAACCGTCCTGGTGCCGTTCAGAGTGTGGTAGGCACCAAGGACCATTCCTGGTGCTTTGTCTGGTCCAGCCATCCTGTACTGGAGGATAAGAGAGTTGATAATGAAAGTTTTAGCCTTGCAGAAACATTGCTCTGGGAGATGGCCTCAAGGCAGAGGAGCAATCCCCAGACCATTTCCTAGTGCAGATGTAGCTTGAGAGTCTCTCTTAGGTATGTTCCAGAGACAACACTGTGTAAGGTTGTCTGAGAGGTGGAAGAGATGTCAGGGCTGGTGTTACCTCACCTCTAGAGCCTCTGGCACTAGAGGAGGACTGAGGGTGTGCCCTACATCTATTCGTGTTTATTCTGGCAGTAGAATCTTCTTCCAGGTTTCATTTCATGGCAAATAAAATAAAGAGCAATCCTCAGATGATTTATAAAAATGTGAACATCTAAATCTGTTTCATTAAGCATTAGTTGTGCTGCTTAGTGTAATTCCCTTGTACTTGGCATTTTAATCTGTTTCACATTAAATGTAGTTTCCTGACTTTGTGATTACTTCTAAGAATTTCAGCCATCTTTTAAGACGTCTCTCTATTTATTTATATCCATGTACAACATTCTTCCATAGAATAACTCTGAGATGGCTACCGTACTATTTCTATAAATCTGTTTTTATGGTACATAAAACCCAGTATTGTTTAAATAGTTTTGGCTTACATGTATAGGTAGCATATAAGGACCTGATACAGTAATTTTACTGTCATTGATCAGAAGTGGACTGTGTTTGTGAGTACTTGTGTTTGTTAGTCAGCTGTCGGGCATGTTGAGGTTTCTAGTGAAACTGATGGTAAAGCATTCATCAATGTTGTTGTCAGCAGGATTGAGTTCATTATGCAATAAAATAAAAACCAGATTCATGCCAAGAACTTTTTACTACACTGTAACATCATATTGTTGCTGTATTGCATTATAATATAATAACATATTCAGTAAAGAATAATGGACCATGAGCTTTTTCACATCTTTTGTAGAAGTTAAAATGTGATTGCCAAATGATGCTACAAATGACATTATATATTACCATTACACTAAAAATAACTTTATTTCTTCAAGAAGCATGATTGAATTTGATTCGCGTACTCTAGTATAAGATTAAATGAGGCTCAGGCAGTTTCACTCATTTATTTGCAGGTGGTGTGCAATAGAGGAAGGAAACACAGAAAAACTATAAAATGAAAAGCAGAGGTTCCAAAAAAATTATGTCAAAGAGTGTTTTCAGAAAACCTGTTTTATTTCAAAGTACAAGTTTCTTTCTCCTCTTAAAATGTTCTATTCAAAGACTTTAGACATTTCTGAACTTGTAAATTACAGCTTCAAAAGCATATATAGTTTTAAGCTGGTAGTCTAGTTGCAGCACTCTAACTATGGCAATAGGCAGAAAGCCAGGCAGAACACTTAGAGACCTTTATTCTTCATTTTCAGAAAGTATTGCAGTGTTGTCTTGTGTTGGATATTCCTGACCAGACTCTTCAGGTGTTAGTTGCTGTAAGGACCTCATCCGGAATCTCAGAGATATCAATTACAAATAAACTGTTTAAGTTACTTTAAGGGCATTTAAACAGCAGTTGTAGAGATCTGTTTTGTACATGACTGTGAGTTAATCCTAAGGTCAAGCTCTTTATTAAATCTTTCTTCATATATTGAAATCTTAAAGACATCAGCAAGAGGTAAGTTTGTTCCATTCTGGCTGTGAAATAATGTATTCTGAAAGAATCACTAGTGTTCATGGCTCCTGCATTCTTCCAATGAGTCCAGCCTCTTTATGTAATGTATTATTGGTTATTAATATAGTTACTATATTTGGTTACTTTTAACCATTTACTCATAATGTATATATTCTGCTTGGAGATCTTTTTGCACTCTGTAAACACAAAGACAGGCACAGTCCCTGCCCCAGCATCCTACAAGCTAGCCCCACATAAGGTGCACAAAAGATATAATAATATGTGTATATTTCACACTTCTGAAGCAGAGAGAGGAACCAGTTTAAAAGGACTAAAATCTTGGAAGAGTTTTGCTCCAGAAACAATGATTTTTGTTGAGTACTATTGATGAGGTGATTACCTAAGAATTCAGTGATATGAAATTGAACAGGAGGCAGTTTCTGAGTTTTGAAAGATCATCAGTAACAAGTGAAAATAAGTCAGTTTTCTCTATGGATTGTTTATACAAGAGTGATTGTTGATAAAAGACCTTCAGATTGAGTATGAGGGGTACATAGTGTGCAATGTGTAATAACACTTCTACTGCTCTAAGCTTTTGAAGACTGCATAATTTGTGGGCCTTTGCAAACAAATAGTAAAATCCTTATGGTAGTCCTCATCCTTGTGTATCCTGTTAACACTATTTTTCTTTTTTACAGTAAAGAGGGGTGTTTATTTTCCTCAAGTTTTTCATTGGTTTGGTTTGTTTGGCAATAGAGAACAACTTTGATAATAACTTCAGTCTATTATGGTTGAAGTTTAATATTACATACTTGGGGCAGAGAGGAAGTAATAAATGAATAGTTCCATCTCTTAGGTAGCATGAACGACACTTACAAAACTCAGATATGTGGTATCATGGCTTTGCTCTAACATTGTGGTAGTTAAAGGCTGATCTTTCCAAAGCTGGCAGCAAGAGGAGATGCTCTGTTAGTTGTGTAAATATGCAGTTAGTTATGCAAAGTCAGAGATGATAATTGACTGGCAAGGAGCAGAGTGGGCACTGCCAGGTTCAGTGTACCTTCTGCATCATGTGGCAGAGATGTTTTCCCACGTTCCTTCCAAGTACTCTCGCTTCTGAAGATGAATAGTAATGGCATTTATATCATAGTGCCAGGAGGAAAACAGGAATACTCTTACATCAGATTTCTTTACATCTGTTTGAAAGTTTAGAAAGTGTGTTATCATGACGGAAGTGTTTCAGGAGAGAAAGGTTAACAGAGGGCCAGTGAAGTGGTTTGCTCAGCTATCCAGAAACCTTCTTACTTGTCCCATTTGTTATCATACATAGGGCTATAAATGAATAGTAACATCAAACAGGATTTCCAGAAGGGAGAGGTATTGCTGAAGTAATACTTTCTTATAAACGAAAAATGTTTGTGTCAGAGAAAGCGTGAGGTTTGTTTCACCAATTATTCTCATGCCAAACAATCAGGAAAAGCAAAACAAGACTGCCCTAACATACAGCTAAAAGACAGGTTGCAAAGGATAAATGCAGCTGGTTCCCTGTAGAGGAGGTAAATATCCTCCATCAGAAAAAAGAACCAGAAAAAGAAGTTTCTTAGCCTGTATAGGTAGAAATGCGGGTTGTTTTTTTAACTAATATTTTGTTGAAAATTAGGGTAAGGAAAAATAATCTCTAATTTTAATTTTGTTAAGTACTTGGAAATTAAAATTGTTAGAGGTTTTAATGATGAAAAGCAGGCCTGAAGAACAGATTCAATTAAGGCCTTCAGTAGGAGGGAGTTCTTGGTCTGAATTCTTCTGAGGTTCTGCAGTAATTGCAGCTGGTATTATTATCTGCAAGAAATGCCCATGGAAGAAGGACTTACACTCTTGTAACAGCTGAGTTTGGTGACATTTATACTGTTGAGATAACAAGGTGTTGACATTGGCCCGTATTTTTTCCCCTTGTGATCATGTTATGTTTGAAGTGACTCAATATGTATGATATTTGTATTGCAAATACCACATCTGCAGTTCACACACAAATGCTTGAGAGATTTATTGTCATGTTATATTTAATATTTTATATATATATATATTTACAGTTAAATTTGAGTTTGGAAGCACTCTAGTAAGAGTAATAGATGGCTTAATAGTACTTCATATTTAGTAGAATTTCATCAAGATTAAGGCACCATTTGCCTTATTTTAATCTCATGAAAACTGACATAGATCTTCCGGTGCTTTTCTCTGGATTTTTTTTTTGTTTTTATTCTGATGTCTTCCACTCACATTGTCAAATAATTCAATTACTATTGTTGTAAAGAAGAAGCTGCAGGTTTTTGAGGTTTTCCTGGCATTTAGTTATACATTAGTAATGTAAGGTTTACCCCTTGTAATGGATATAAATATTTCTGACACTGTTTTACAGAAGGCAAGATAGTGAAGCATTAATGATTCTTTTCAGGGAACTGTATGAAGTCTGAGCTTGACAGACCTTGCAGTGGTACAGAGCTTTGGTTACCCATGTACCTCATGTAGTGAGGCTGTTAACAAATCCTCTGTCCATGTTAGAAGTAGGTGGTGAGTGTTGTTAGTGAGACTTACTCCACTACCACAGGAATCCTAGGCTAGTATTTGCCCTAGTGCTTGGGCAGGTTGTAAATACTAAATATATGAAAAAATGCATATGCCAGAAGTCAAGAAAAGTGGAAGAAGAAAACCACAGATATGTAAAAGAAAAGAATCTTTCAAACTTCTACAGGTTTAGTGGCTGTTTCGTTCTACATGCTGATTATAGTTATGCTAAAATTACTGTGAGAGGAGGGTATGTTTGCAGTATTAGAAGTCTCTAATTTAAAAAAAAAAAAAACAAAACAAAAAAACATCTTCCAGCACCTGTAATACGGGCTTCATGACCTCATGATGGTTATCATCTGACAATGTTATTCTGGAAACCAGAAACTGATTGCTACCCTCAGGTCCCATCTCTCGTGCCCTGTAGTAGCTGGGGGTGGGAAATCTGTGGGAAGTATACACTACTGTCACTCAGCAGTGGTCTTTCTGACTGATTAAAAAGGAGCACTGACAAGCTCTGAAAAGAATCCTGTCAGCCTGCATCAATTAGAACAATGAAACATATTACATGAGTCCTGAGGAAAGGTTTTTAAGGAAAGAATAAGCAAAGGTGTTCAAGTAAAGCCCCCACAGGGCTAGTGGGATTATCCTGCAGAGGCAGCTAAAGTGATGCTAAACATGATGCTATCTTTCTCTAGCTTCCATTTCAAAGTTTGAAATGTATCACAGAGATTTATACAACTCAGATTAATACTGCTGTGTGAAAACAATAGACACTTCCAAATTTATTCTTGCTTTGGGAAATCAGATGCATATCATTCCAGGGTGGGGCTCTGTTATATTGGGTGTTATATGACCAGCTAATGAAAAGCCAAGGACTTCCCTGCAGGGCTTCAGCTTTAAGGGTGTAGGAAAACAAACAGACCAGTTAAAGTACTTCCCCAAGGGTGAAACAATTCCTTAGCACCAGTAGCTGCAAAAGACGCTATGCCTCCTCTAAAAATGTATTGATCCTGTGTCCCTGTACCTTAAGTATGAGGAACATAATAAGTAAAACTTTTCATTCTCGAAGTATTTGGTAATTTTTTTTTCCTAATTTCCAGAGTTATAGAATAAGCAGGAACACCCACCACCCCACCTCCTACCCCCTTTCCAAATGCAAAACTGTCTCCTGTTCTGTATTCCCTTTTGAAGTTTCATGGCCCTCCATGAGGTCTGAAGAGGTCAGGTAACTTTTCTGGAGTGAGGGATGGAGCTACCGCCCTGATCACCACAACAAGAAGGCCAGACATCTTTTGCCAGTTATTTGGAGAAGAGCATACTCAAGACATACAAAGTGACAGTAGACCGTGCATTTGGAAGATGAGCTGATGTTGATCAATAAGAGCCTGATCTTCTGCAAAAACCCAGGCCAGACAGTTAAATAGCTTTAGCTACTTTAGCTCTTTCTCTGTGAACGGTCCCCTAGATTTCAGTGAGTCTCCTTAGACTGTCTCACAGATGCACAGCAGAATCTGGCACAGGAGTGAATTTCTTTTAAATCTTCACTTTATTGCAATTTTTTTTCCTTCTTGGATTATGTTAACGCCATAGGACCATGACAATGATGCACTAGTATATGTATGGTGCCAACTTACTGTGTCCTTTAGCTAACATAGATAGTTGTAGATCCTTCCACAAATTATATGAATAGTGTGATCAGAGTCAAATGTTTCTAAAGCCAGAGCTGTGGCAAAACATCTGCATGAATAATTTCTGCAGTCTAGGTTTGTTTCTGTAAGACAGAAACAGGTTATACTCACACAAAGTTTAGCATAAATTCTGTGTTTTCCAAAGAAGTGCAGAAGTGCATACATCTGGTGTTTGCATAATGCTGAACTTGTATCCTTTTATACAACTGACATGTTTATAATCTGAAGAGCGAGAGACAACTCAAGCCCATCGATGTTGTGGGCTGTCTTAAGTACAGGCGAAGTGGAGGAGGACCACTTACAAACGCAATGCTTAGATCAGATGATGAAACACCCCAGTTTCATCTTCTCAAAGGGGACCTCAACTTTGAGGAGAACCTCATTCTCAAGAAGGACCTCCACTTTGCCTATCATGGAAGTGTGCTTAAGTTAGCCCACAATAATAACTGGGTTTGTAAGAAGAACAAATGTAGGCAACAGTTTAAGCCAAGATCTCCACCGAGGCAACTATGAGTTTTGCCATTTCCATTCAAGGAAAAAGTATTTAACACAAGGCTGGAAAAAAGTACAAGAGTATAAAAGCTTTAGCCATAAAATTGTAGGTATCTTATTGTATTGGACTATTAAATATTATAACATGCAAATATCTTAGCATTTATTAACACCAAAACTACTAAATCATAGTTTATATTTGTTATGTTGCACAGAAATACACTATCTATATAAAAATCCACTCTATTAAAACTGAGTGTAAACACACTGCTGTATAAAGAAATCTTTTAATAGAATATGTTTGCTGTGAGTTTATATACTATGAAAAACAGGCAAGTGACAGAAAAATGGAACTAATAAAAATGCGCCAATTAAGTCTTTTCACCTCCTGCTTTTCTCAGATTTTGCCTATATTTTATCTGCTTGCAGAGCAGTGCTGCAAATACTTCCTTGGGTGAATAATTACAAATTATCATGGTTTGCAGGCTGAGAGTCTTTTTCTGTGTGCTGTAGGCAGGGGGTAGCCTTGGCTTTGAATCCCATGAGCTACCATTGGCTCCGTAAGCATCATAAACTCCGATGGCTTTCTTTTACTTCCTCAGATCTGGTTATCCAGTGCTGTAATATGTTTGCCACTCTAGCATAAATGCGTCATGTAAGCATGCACTCTACTAGCCTGTAAACTTATTAATTGCAATGCTGAGCAAAAGTCAGAAAGAGAGGGTTTTAAAAATAAACTCACCATGAAGTGCTTACCATCTATTAGAGAGACGCACATGGTGAACATTCCACTGTATTTCAATACTGGTGTTACATCTTGAGTACAATCACACTAATAGGAAACCCTATTAAAATACTTTCCCACCACACAACCCTCCACCCGGAGATTATTTCAGACAATGGATTCACTTTTTTAGTAATGATATTCTTAGCAGTCCCATGTTTCTAAACTGGTCCCACAGATATCTAATTTTTAGTAGGATAACAAATATTATTTTAACATGTCAGAATTTTTAACCAGAAAATTTCTCTCCGCCTTTGCGGACTTAAGGGTACTATGTCACCATACATGTTTCCATGCATTTTTCTGACTACTGTATTCTAGAACTAAACAAACTTTGTCACACCAGCCTTATCCGTGACAGATTTCCACTGCCCAGTGGTGTTTATTGACAAGAAATAGGCAGGCTGTTTTAACTCATCAGAAAGTGAGCCTAATGAATAGGCTTAAGTCCTCATCTGTTTACCAGTTTTTTATTATTTGTTAAACTGACTCGTAGTCATTCTTACTATAGCAGTGCTGTTCTCACCACTGTGCTTAACTAATGGCCTATGAACATTTCCATTAGAAAATCTTTTTGAGAAGTTGGTGACTTAGCTGTGAAAATTTACAGAGTGATGCTCACCTAAAATACTGGTTCCCAGATGCATTTTGAATATTTTTATTAGATTTCTAATACAAATGCATGTATACAAATGCTAGTGAGGAATGTTAGTAGCCTTATTTAAACTAGATAGACATTGTACAAGTTTCAGCTCCCTCTTGCTTAGCTGGTGCACCTCTGGCTTCACAGGCAACACCTCTATTATTTCAGTTGTCAGGTTCTTTTAAACAGCAAGGTGCCTTAAATAAAAAATGAGGGATCCACTATCCACTTGAAACTGGGCCTAAGTATGCTCACAAGGTTCATGAACATTATGACAGGCCAATTCAGACAGTGCTGCCAAATTTGCAGCCGTTGGGAACTTCCTGATGTTTATTAGTCATATTCCAGTGTCATGCGGTGTGCAATATGAGCTGCTTCTTGCTGACTGCAAACTCCAAAGCGGCGTCATGAGCCCTCTGGGGAACACAAACATCATTCGTTTTATTAAGGACCTGGCTGGGACCCATCACATATTCTGCCCACTTCTTATTTAAGAAGAAATATCTTTGTGCTCTTTCCTCCTTCTTTAAAAATTAAGTACTGTAATCATTTCTGAATACTTCCCTCCTCCTACCAAAAGCAGAGCCTGTCAGGAAACTTCTTCAACTTTTATAGGAGCAGAAATGTTTAGGAAAATAATATTGAGCAGCAACCGCAATGGCCCAATCTGAAAGGCTGTACAGATGTGTTACAGCAAGTACATCAGAAAGCAGAGGCAGCTGGTGCTAGCAGAAGAGTTAAATCTTTTGATGTCCCTTCCCTGGGTTAACATTTCAGTACAACCAAATGGTTTTGAAAATACCAGTTTTCATGAAGCAGCTAAGAAAGCAACAGTCCTAGGGGTACCATGAAGCCCAAAATGCCCACATTCTCCCCAGATGTGCCCCAACATAACCCAAGTGTGAGCTACTGTGGGTCAAACCCATGCCAAGTAGCTTCCTAGTTCTGGGCAATGGCTGGGTAACGCTGAGGCCTGTGTTCTGCCACGGCTTCATGCAGACGTAGCTGTTGAACTCCAACTCAGTGTGCTAGGAGATGGCCCCCTGAAACACTGAGCAACAACTGCTCTCTGCTAAAAAGCACACAGGACTGGCTCTGCAGAGCTTGGCTTTGCTGACTTCTGCAGGGCACTCAGCCCCTATCTGGGTGGTACGTTGTGAGTTTAATCTCAGAAGAGGTTTCATGGAAAGAATCACCGCAGTACTGAGTTTTGAGATATTGTTGAAACAGACTCAGTATGGTTCATACTGATAGTTAAACTGTCTTTAGCATTGGCTAAATTGCTTGTATAGTCAAAATCCATTGATGAGAACATATGACTGTTTTAGATAGTAAATTATACTTGGAGGCACTATATTTAGTGATATTTCACAGAATCAGGCACTGGGTATTAAACATATGAGATGCAATCATCTCTGTCTTAATATGTTGTCTCCGATATATACAGTTTGTGCTGCTTAATACAATTTGACATTCAAAGGAAATAAAATAGGATTCATTATTATATCTAAAGCAGATTAAAAATAGATCAACCTGAAGGTAAAGAATTAGTTTGAATCTCTGTCTAAATTATTTTAAAAAGATAATGCTCTTAAGTGCATTATCGCAAACTCTATTAATTTTGAAAATGAGATTAAGCATTCACCTTTCTTGCTTGAATTTGATATAACCTTCAGGATGAATATTGTTAATTATTGTTAGTATTTAAGGGCATAGAAAGATAATCTAATGTTCTTATTGGCACTCAGACTATTCAATTGCTATACACTTGTAAAACAAAATATAAATAAGTACTAGAGTCAAATAGGAAATAAAATTTATGTTTCATGCAGTACTATTTCAATAAAGAACTAAAATTTTATAAATAGTCCCAATAAAAAACTTTCCAAATAAAATTTTGCTCTACATAACTGAAATTTTAGGTTTGAGAAATCAAATATTGTAATGTGAATTAAACTACTCCACCTTAATACAAAGTAAACTTGAAAATTATGCTAGAAGAGGCTCCATGAAGTCACCTAATCCAGTAGCAGTAGATTTACATAAGTTCATATGAGGCCAGAAGGCTGCTACTAAAAGGCTCAATCCATCTCTCCTTAAAGTCAATAGAAAGAATCATTTGAATGGGAGTTGAAATGTGCTGTATAGTTAGCTACTGTAAAGTAGCAGAGACTTACTCCAAAATGCTGGCCATATTTTAATAATACAGACCTGTATTTTAGGAAGGGCAACTTTGAAGTGTAAATGAATCTAGTGGGAAAGCCTTTAGTTCATTCAGCTCTAAATACCTACATGTAATATTCTGGTATGCACTTTTTATGACCTTCACATTTTTCCCTCTAGAAGAATTGTCTGAGTTGACTAAAGGAGTTAAAAAAACATCTATGATGGTGTAGGATTTCATGGCTAAATGCAAAGATCATTCATTGCTATATATATTTCTTTTTCATTCCTGAGTTATAAAACAGCATAAGCTCATTCTAAGTTCATATCCAAGTTCTTTTCTTTTTTAAGAAGATGTCCTTTCAGTGATATTTAACAGTTGTATTGTTATTACATATTTTGTTGCTGCTGTGTGTTTAAATGTTTTGGTAATTTTCAGTACACGGCTTTTGCTGATGTGAGGACTACTAAATGAGTAGTTAATTTAGTTCCTCATTTAGCTAGATAAACCATGGCTCAGCAAAATAGTGTTCCTATAAGCACAAAGTGATCGTCAAACCTTTTCTCTCTGGAAAGCAGCAGCTTTAGTAGGACAGTTGCTTAATGTTAGTTGGCTGAGCCCTGTCTCTGGTCCCAAGACTACAGAAATGACAAAAGACTAGGCACCAAGTAAGACAGCATGAGGTAAAATGAGAAATAAACTCTACCTGGCATTTCTTCAGGTACTCCATATCACATCATGTTACATGAAAGAGAGGGCCCATGATGCTGTTTGGGAATTTGCCATTGTAAAGACCCTTTTTAGTACAGGGTCTCATCTAGGCAGTGCATCTCTACTAGAGCAGAGCCTTTTATCTTCTCCGTGGCTGTAAATAGGAAGCAAAACATAGCTGAAAGCCAGCCAGGATCATCAAGAACATGTGTCTTGGAACCAGAGGGCTTCTCCCATGCTATTCTGTGATTATATGATATATAGGTGATTCAGAAGGTAGAAACTTAGGTGGCCCAGCAAAAGAAAAATGTGTATTTGTGGGAAACTGAAGGAGATAAAAGAAAAACAATATCAGTTAAAAACTCTAAGTGAATAAATGGAGAAAACAACTGCTGAGTTAGACCTTTAACTTTAGCTTGCAGAAGTAAGAAAAGTTGGAGTGCTCCATTGTATCAGAACTGCTTGGACACCTTTACTGTTTGAGGCAGCCACATAGGAGAAGTTGCAGTCTTACCCTAAAAGTGTAGTAATCAAATGCTCAGTGGATGAGCATCGCACAGTACTCCAACCACAAGCACTGGGAACCCATCTGAGTTAAAGGCCTACATTTTGTAATCCCAGTTCATAAACTACAAAGAAACAAATAATTGATCCACAGAATAAACCAGATGCTTTCTTGTGTCAGCTTTATGTTAGGAATAAATTTTTCGTTTTCTGCCCAAATATTCAAGGGTACTTGATCAATTTTAATTACTTACGGCAAATAATTTATTATTTCTTTAGGAATAAATAGAGAATGGAGCTTAATCATGATTTCATAGATTTTACAATATTTTTTCTGCCCTTTAAGTTTTCTTATTCATAAAATTCACTATATGAATTCCTATTTAGTTGTGGCTGTTTTGCCCTACTGATTGCTTGCTTTTCAAATCTTAGAACTATTTTGATATTCTTGACTGCATGCAAGGGATTTTCTGCAAGAGCCATGGACTTTGGCATAGTCTGAACTAGTTGGAAACAATTCTCTTTCCAGGTACACAGCAGAAAGCCCAACTGGATTTTAGTATTTGTTGAGACCACTGCTGGTGTGCTTCATACTGTTGATGTTCAGTGCCCAGGCACTTTTACAGGGAGAAATAAGAAGTACTAGTTACCTATTGCATCTAGTAAGGAAAAAAAACAGTGAGAAGAACAAATGGGTAAAATTTAAAGCCATTCAAGTTGAAACCAACCTACTTTCAAATGTAAGAGATGTTTGCCACTGGAACAAATTCTAACAGGAAATAATGCCTCACTATCTCCTTATATCTTTCTAAACAAGTCTGGATGCTGTGGTCAAAAACATTTATTTTATTATGAATTATAACTACATGAAATGATATTATTTATGTCCTCTTGGCATCATTATCCCTCATCGTCCCTTTTAGATTTAAAGTCTATAAAACTTGTTTGTTTGTGATAATGTGAGTAATAGTAATTTGATTGTTTACTGGCTGGTTCTGTTCCTGTGAGAATGAAAACTTTCATACAACTAAGGCTTGGGGGTTTGTTCTGTTTTGTTTTATTGGTGGCATTAGTTATTAATATTGAATTTATTTAAATAAATTAAAAAGTTATTAGTTTTAATGCTTTTATGTAATTTACTCGGCTAACATCTCTCCCCAGCTTTGCAAGCTGTTATTTGCAAGTTATCTGAACATAATTTAGATAGAAAAGATAACCAATTACAAGCTGTAGGATGGCAGAATCTTCCTAGGAGAGGGAAGGCTTTATGCCTGGTTCTGTGTCAACTGGGTTTAGAATGTGCAATACAACCACAGTGGAGTACTGGTGGGGTTTTTGGTGTAAAATGAAGTTCTGAGCCCAAAAGAGGCCTTGCAATGATCAGATAATGTTCTAAGGAAGATTTTCAAGGCAAGTCTGAAGATTAATCCCTAACACAATAACTCTCAAAGAACAAGACATGCATAAAACAGGTAGAAAATGGAGAGGTATTCTCCCTTTACAAAAAGAGAAAAAAGCACTGAGAGCTTTGCCCCAAGGCACATGGGAATTCAGTGGTGAGCTATGAACAGAATCCACCCCATGCCTTAACAAAAAACCTATTAATCAGCATTATTGTTATTCTTTCCCTGATTACCAACAATTACAACAGGTCTGGGAAGAAAACTAAGAAAAAACAACCAACCAAGTTTATTTTATCTATTTCAGTATAATTGCTACTACAATGTACAAACTCTGACCAGTACATAAAATGTTTTAATGATCAGGACAGAAGCTTACTAGCTTAAGAACAATTAAACCATTACCTCCTAAGTTGCCTGTTGTACATACACATCTGGAGGGAAATTGTACTCTAAATACTAAGCCTGCAGAGGGGTTTTTGGCAAAACTGAGCAGTGCTGTGTCTAATCTCAAGCATTCTAGGGCTAAAGCCAAAAAAGAAACTTTGGCCCTGTAGTTCCTTCCATGGCAGTGCCTGTAAGGCAGGCACCTTCCTCTAGAAGTGCAATGCGCCTGCACCCAGAGGAATTCACAGCAGCCAGCATGCTGAATGGGGATGGGAGCAAGCATTGAGAACAAGGTGTTTCTTAAGTGTCAGTACTTTCTAGGGCACGGATGCCTTACACTAGCTGCAGGACAGCGGGATTCATAGTCTCCCCTCCTGGAGTGAGATGTTTATGTATATTTTCTTTTTCCTTTTTTCTTTTTTTCTTTTTTCTTTTTTTAACAATCAAGTATTCACTGTTTCATCCTTCCTGAAGACTTCATACAGAGAGCTGGTGATACTCCCTGTGTTTCAGGCATCTCCAAACCTAGCAACATACTAGGGAGTGCAAAGAGAGAAGCTTACCCTCAGAGCCGTGTTTGTGTAGGAGCTTCTTTCTTATATCTATCACTGCCACTGGCGAGGTACTCCCAAACGCTTTGCACA
This sequence comes from Clamator glandarius, assembly GCA_033459285.1. Taxonomy (NCBI): domain Eukaryota; kingdom Metazoa; phylum Chordata; class Aves; order Cuculiformes; family Cuculidae; genus Clamator; species Clamator glandarius. The sequence continues at coordinate 2,000,746 of JAUNZM010000294.1, forward strand.
GATGTTCAGAGGCTGCATACAGCAGAATCTCTAGACTTGACAAAACACATGCAAGGGAGATCCACAGTGTGTGATATTTAGTGTGCTAGTATCTTCTCAGAGACTGAAGAACGTGTATTGGGCTTTCTGAAGTGGGGTAGCTTGAGGCTGAAATCAAAATACAACAGAGTGAAGTGAGATTCACTAACACCACATTTATGCTGAATGGACCTGGGCAGCTGTGGGGAGGGAGAGGAAAACAGAGAAAGTACCCGGAACTTGACCCAGAAGTATCTTTCTAAAACTTCACTGTCTTGCTCCTTAAGCAAGTGCACACTGTAAAAATCATAGGTGAAATAAACTGATATAACTATGGAGGCATTTAAGGAAGTACAGGGTTAGAGCTGTTGGCTATCATGCCTCTCATTCCTACTTTGTTATTAGTCATTCGATAGTTTGAGAACTCCCCGCTCTGGGTTCAGTATCTTATTTGCATCCTCAGGAAAATATTACAACAGCCAGACCAGAGGCTATGTTGTGAGATAGAAACACACATTTTCAATTACTGGTCTAAAGAAAGGGAAAGCGTGAGTACAAGAAGACAAGACAGAAGGCCAACTAACATAAGCAAGGAAGCCCTGGATTCCAGTCTTACTAATAGTGACAACTTCATTTGAAAGACCAGAGATGTTTCAAAAGGAGGGAATTAGATATTTCAGGGCAGCCAATAGCCTTGTTATCTGAAATAGGCAGATAAAGCATAGAACTAAAGTTGCATAAATATTTCGATCACTACTCACCTCTTTGGTGGCTATACTTCTTCTGGGCTTGAATAGCTAACGATATTCAAAAACTGGCTACGAAAGCAAAGTTCAGTTGAGAGCTCAGTGAGACAACAATTATTTTGCAAATCCTGATGAGCTTTAAGAACAAGTAAATTATCAAATTGCTTAGTCCTCTAAAAAGAGGGTTTCTGAGCATATCCAACAGTAAGGTTTTGGTAGTTATGAAATGTTAAAATAAAGCATTTAAATGGGATTAGGCAAAAACTGAGAAAAAGATTGAGAATCTCTGTGGCAGACTGAGGTCCTGGAGGATGTAACTAGCCATCTATTCCCTCACAGATGTGACTGAATTTCTCACATACATGTTTAGATCTGAGAGCTGGACCTTTAGATTTGACAGAATAAGTTCCAAGCTGTCCCTTACCCATCCAAATAAAATGTGGATTGCTTTATGTAGGCCAATTGTGATTTAGTAACTTTTTAGCCAGGATTACCAGTTCTGGGCTTGGAAAAAATAGACTCAAGCAAACAAAATCACAAAATTTCTTTAGAAACAATTTAGAAAAACTATAAAAAGTAATGTGATCTTTTCATTGCTGCTTTGTTTTTGAGGGTTTTTCCCCCAGTATTTAGTATCTACTTAGCTTACACTGACCGGTGCTTCTTGGTGAAGAAAGAGAAGCTGGAAACTTACATTAATGTTTAAAAAAAAAAAAAAAAGATCCTCTCTAACTTGCACAATTTTAGGGCTCAAGACCCTGAAAGAACGCTGAATTTGGTACTAATAGTGATGCAGACTGTATTTGATCTCCTAAGGGTTATAACTGGTACTTCTTTTTCAAGGGAAAGCAAAAGGATGCTATGAACACAGGTAAAACTGCTGTGCTGAGGGTAAAATTTCTGAACCTGAGAGAGTTGGGCTTGATATAAGGAAGAATTTCTTCACCATGAGAGCAGTGAGACGCTGGCACAGGTTGCCCAAGGAAGCTGTGGCTGCCCCATCCCTGGACGTGTTCAAGGTCAGGTTGGATGGAGCCTTGGGCAGCCTGATCTAATGGGATGTCCCTGCCCATGGCAGGGGGGTTGGAACTAGATGATCTTTAAGGTCCCTTCCAACCCAAACTATTCTATGATTCTATGATTCTATAAGTCTTTTGCCATGTAGTAGGTGAGAAAGCAGGCAGCGCTTTTCGTGCTTTCTTGGACACTGGGCCAACCAAGCTGTTTGTGTACACAAGCAGTGTCGTTCTGAGGGCAGGAGAAGGCACAGAACTGCATGTCTTTTCTAACTTGACTGGGTTGCTCCTTGGATTAAGAATACGTGCCCTAAGAAACTCCTTGAGCTGCCTCCTTACTTATATAAAGGCCCTGCACTACCCTAAATCAGCCAAAACCTGTAAGGTAAAAGGTGGCCTTGAGTGTTGTATTACAAATAACACCCAACAATATTCTGTCAGAAGGGACATCTTCCTTTCCCTAACCGTGTAATTCCTTCTGCTGTTAGTGGGAGCTGCTAAAGAGGGAGGATAAATCTCAGAAAACAGTGACTACAGTATGACGCGTGTGCTTAGTTTGGGGTCTGAGGCAAATGCAGTGGTCTGAGGCAAATGCAGTGTGCCTTTTCTCTCTTCAAGGGCCATAAAACAGTTGAGGGAGATGTTATTATTTCCCAGAGCCAACAGAAGCACATCCGAAGGTCCAGAAAACATTTTACTTTCACTGCATGCTTGTGTTACTACCAAGTCCAGTGGAGTTTTAGTTCAATGTCTCTAAAACCCTGAAAGGAAAACTACTCCTGCCATTATTGTTATTACAAATTACCAGTGATGTGAAGATGGAAGGACAGCCAAAATGAGAGTTGTAAGCATCATACTTTTTCATCTATGATGAAAGAATTTAATTGTTTTTAAGTTTCAGGGAACAAATGAGAAAGTTTAAAAACTTTTTTTTTTTTAATCCCACACTAAAATATTCAGAGGAAAGGAAGATTTCCGTAGGAACATACCAGTTCGGTACAATATTTTGAGTATCTCTCTAGCCCAAAACTTGATTTCTTAATCAAAACTAGGGAAAAACTGAAGGAAGTGACAGGAAAAGAAAATGCTAGAAACCCCAGAATAGGAAAGAGCAACTTAAACAGACACTGACTTGGACAGAGAAAAACACCAACTAAAGACTCTGCTCCACTTATTCACTCATTGCATAACCTAAATGGTTCCAGCAGGAGAGGCTTCTTACAGAATAAATAGTGGACTATTCTTTAAGGCTGTTCACTTTCACAGATAAAGAGGGTGGCACAAAAGGAAAGTAAATTGTCTCTCATATGTATCTTGAGCATCCAAAACAGCACTGCTATGATGGGTTGTTTTTACTAGCTTTTTGTTTACCTGATTTTTCTATACAGCTTCAAAGAATCTTGATTTCATGTAAGGATTTATGGTGGGAAAATTTATGAAAACTTGACAAATTTAATGTGACAAGAAGTGTTTCCTGCCCAACTGAACAGCAGGTGCTTATTCTTTAAATTTGGAATTTATTGCAGGGTGATAGTCTGCAGTATGACATTCTTTTCCTAATACTAAACCCAAAGGTTTCCCTACAAAAAGAAAAAGCCAAGTGAGCCTTATCAGAAACCAGGACTGTCATAATTATGATTGTCAGGTTCCTCAAAATTAATTACAACTTCAAGCTGTGACAGAGCCTAAAATAGCAAGAGCTGCTGGTGATCCAAAAATCACTCACAGCATGTCCAAGCTAGTATTTGGCAGAGAGCATATGCAACTTAAAAAAAGAACATAACCCTTTAGGCCCATGCAAGTAATTAAGCTCTTTGTGGAAATGTCAGGCTGTAAGTATTAAAAGACCTTTCAATTGTTTACACACAGTTTTCCTCTAATTAGTGAAAACTGATTTTAAATTTTCCTTCTTCCTTTTTCAAATAAGACCAGATGGGCTTAAGTTTGGAGGGCAGCTGTTCTGTTCAAAAACAAAAAGAAGAAAAAAAAGAGGCGATTCTTGCCAAGTCAGACCCCATGATTCTTATAGTGAAGGGGGTACAAGTAAATGCCAATCAGCTTAGCAGCATTGAAAGATACGTAAGGAACTTAGCCTGGGAGCTCTGCTGACGACGTAAAACAAGAACACATTTCCAGAAGTGTCTGTCAAACAAAGTATAAAAATAATCAGAGACTGATGGCAGAAGTTACTGACACTCTAGCTGATATACAAGTGGGTGAAATTTAACAGCACTTTGATAACTTTAATTTCATTATTGCAGTGTTTCTTGCTAATGTTCTATGCATTGGTCAGTGCAGTGATCAGTGAGGTAAAAATATATGATATGGCTTGTTTGATGAAAGCTACTTCAACATGCTAATGGGGAGGATATTTCTTTCATTGCACAAACTGTTAAATCGCTGCTGTCATTTTGACTCGTGCTGCTTCTGCCATCTCTCCGCTCTATCTTTTGTGTGAGAGAAAGTGACTTACTCTTCTATCTCCATCCACTCTTCCTGCTCCTCTGAACCTACAGAAACATTTTAAGACTTGAGTCAGATGGCCCTGACGTTGTGTAACTGCAAAATCTGTCAGTAGAATGCAAGGTAAATGTCACCTAGATAATACTCAAGACTGCACATCTTTGCTCCTGAAGTCTTGAATTCATTAGGAGAATGCTAAGCAAGTCAGTTGAGTTTCTGTGCTACGTACTGTAATTTGGAACAGTGTTTATCCATACCATTGGAGAATGAGGAGGCTGCACTAAATGGTAGTTGTTTGAACTCTTTGGGTAAGAAAGTGCTTACATAAATGCCAGGGCAACCAGATGAATATGCCTGCTCAGCGTGAGTTTATAAAAGGCAGGTCCTGCCAAACAATCGCTTTCTATGACAAGGTGAACCACTTGATGGACAAGGGAAGGCTGTGGATGTAGTCTACCTGGACTTTGGTAAAGCCTTTGACACAGTATCTCATAGTATCCTACTTGGGAAACTGGCTACCACTGGCCTGGACAGTTTAACCTCTGCTGGGTTAAAAACTGTCTGGATGGCCAGATCCAAGGAGTGATGGTGAATGGAATTAAATCCAGCTGGAGGCTGGCCACAAGTGGGGTTCCCCAGGACTCAGTGCTGGGTCCAGTCCTGTTCAGTGTCTTTGTCAATGACCTGGATGAGGGGATCAAGAGCTCCCTTAGCAAGTTTGTGGATGACACTAAACTGGAAGCAAGTGTCAGTCTTTTGAGGGGTAGGGAGACTCTACAGAAGGATCTGAACGGGCTGGACTGATGGGCTGAGGACAATGGGATGAGGTTTAACAAGGCCAAGTGCTAAGTCCTGCACTTGGGACACAAAACCCCCATGCAGTGCTGTAGGCTTGGGGAAGAGTGGCTTGAAAGCTGCCTGGCAGAGAAAGGCCTGGGGGTGTTAGTCGACAGCTGACTGAACATGATCCAGCAGTGTGCCCAGGTGGCCAAGAAGGACAACAGCATCTTGACTTGTATCAGAAATGCTGTGGCTAGCAGGACCAGGGAAGTGATTCTGCCCCTGTACTCTGCACTGATGAGGTCACACATCGAATCCTGTATTCAGTTCTTAGCCTTTAACTATAGGAAAAACATTGAGGTCCTTGGGCATGTCCAGAGAAGAACAATGAAACTGGTGAAGGGGCTGGAGAACAAGTCTCACGAGGAGTGACTGAGGGAACTGGGGTTGCTTCGCCTGGAGAAAAGAAGGCTGAGGGGAGACCTTATTGCTCTCTACAACTACCTGAAAGGAGGTTGCAGAGAGGTGGATGTTGGTCTCTTCTCCCAAGCAATATGTGATAGGACAAGAGGAAATGGCATCAAGCTGCATCAGAAGAAGTTTAGATTGGACATCAAGAAAAATTTATTCACAGAAAGGGTTATCAAGCACTGGAACAGGCTGCCCAGGGAGGTGGTTAAGTCACTGTACCTGGAGGTGTTTAAAAGGCAGGTAGATGAGGTGCTTGGGGATGGGGACATGATTTAGTAGTAGACAGGTACAGTTAGACTTGATTATCACTAAGGTCTTTTCCAACCTAATGATTCTATATTACTTGCTGTATCTTTATTTATATAAGGGTAAGCAACACTGCTGAATGTTAAAATCAATCCAGGACATGCATAACAAAATTTGGCTGATGACACAAAAGGAGGCAAATAGGAAGCTCCTGTTCATTTCACTACTAAAACTGCAAAAAGATGGAATCATCAGGATTCTCCATGTAAGGTGCTGGCTGAGGATGGGTTGTGTTTCAATGCATGTTATGAGATTGGAGTCTTGGCCTGATGAATCAATTGGCCCTTTGAGGGACTAACCACAAAAATATTAAGCATTTACACAGGTGCGAGTGATGTTTTGCTCCCAGAGGTTCTTTGTTTGGCCTAAAAATCCAAATACATGCAAGTTGATAACGTGATGGGAAGGTGACCAGTTGAAGTAAACCGGTTGTTGTCCTGAATGAAAGAATGGATACTCATAGACTCATAGAATTTCCTGAGTTGGAGGAGACCCACAAAGGTCATTGAGTACAACTCCTGGACACCTCAACATTCACACTGTGGGGCTGAGGGTGTTGGCCAAATGCTAAGACTGTGTTTAAAATACCAGAACCAATCCTTTAGCACAGAGTAATTACATGACCTGTTCTTGTGGTAAATGGATATAGCTGTGAATGCAAAGATCAGTCTGCGGAATCTCTTCGTTCATGCTTACATTTAAAATGTAGTAGTATAGGAGGCAATAGCACGAGTTTGGATTCATTCCACCAACTTCAGCACAGTTTGGATCTGCTTTGGAAAACATGTCTCACCAAAGGCTCAGGAAGGTGTTAAAGGGCTGGCTGTAAGGTATCTCCACTCTGCCTGGCAAGGCTCAAAACTAGGGAAGAATGAGACTACTCAGTTTGTGTTTATCCTTAGTTTGTCTGCAGAGCCTTCAACGAAAGGGTGACCAAACCAAGCCTGTTTCACACACATCACTGAGAAGCAATAGGATGGCAGTGACTTCCACTCATTAGCACTGGAACAGACCCAACAAATCCAAAGGAGAAAGCTATGTATCCCAGTTCCAGAACCCTGAAACATCCAACTCACTTGACACCTCATTGTATAGGCTACAAATAGCTTCATTCCAGATATTGGCAGGTGGTGACACGGGGTAAATGCCGCCACAGAGGAGAGTGTGCTCTTCTCAAAGCCTGTATCCAAAAGTTTGCTTTCAAGTCCAGTGATTTACCTTGAAGGCCACTTGACAGAGATGCTGTTTTGCTGACATGCCAATGGAGCTGGCTGTTTCTTTTTGGCTAGGGAATTGTCTTTCCCTCAGGCTTCAGAGGAAAACAATGATTAGGGAAGGATTAGGGAAGCCAGGGGGCTAAGCAATAGCACACAAATATCAAGAAGTTGACCTTCATGTATTGGTTAGGACTTCACAGGAATTTCAAGGCCAAATCCCGTGGATCCTGGTACTGGCACACAGAGGGAACCTTCTGGCTTCCTCTTTTGCAGAGGCAATACAGGCAGCAAGGTTGTTGGACTGCCATTGGCTCCTGGCTAGCACCTACATGTGAGCCCTGTGCTGAAGAAGATGGGCCACAAATGACCTGCTAAAGCTGCTTCCAGGATAGCTAACATATTCTTCATTCTGAACTTCCATTTCCATAAAAGCAATGGCCTTCCTTCTTGCTGCATTTGTTTATTGATACGTCCTGTCACTAGTGGGATCCACCTCCAGCATGGCACATGCTCCTGCATGTAGCAGCTATATCAGTTTGCCTACTTTGTTTTGCTTGTCGCCTTCTCTGTAGCCATGGCTGAGCAAATGGATGTTTTTGGGGGTACATCTCCTAAAGCCATCTTTCCTATTTGCAAAGCCTGTAGTCTTCCTGAGGCACATTTCTTGGCAATTTCCTTCATGACAGGCTTACTTCAAGGCTCTGGTGCCTCATGCTCTGTGTGCTGCAGAATGGTTTAGGAGACTGTTTTCTTTCTTGAAAGTGAGAAAAACCTGACTGACATTGGATTTTATTTTGGTTTATTTTAAGGCAGAAATGGAAATGAATGTTATTGTAGTGCTTGGATCATTTACATGAACACATTGTTCCTAAGGAAGTTATATAGTTGTCTAATAAAGAGTGATTTGGGAGGCTGTACTTTAAGGTTAGTAATGACTAAACTACAGCAACGGTTGACAGTGCGTCTGCTTTCTATCCCAGTAGTAAGGTACCTAGAGGACATGACTAAGATTAGAAGATGAGAAAAATATATGGAGATTTAATATAGACTACATTTAAAAATAAAGTATTGCAGTATTAGCAGAGCAAGTTCTGCTTAGGAAGGCTTTTAACAGTTATCAACAATTCTTTAGAAAACAGCCACAGTTTACATGTGCAGCCAGTTGCTTTCTAATTGCTACAGCAGGCTTCCACTGGGAAGAACAAAGGAAATATTTAGCACATCGTAAATTCTTCTGCGGCCCTGCCGAGTGGCTGGAGTTCAGATTACACGTTTATAACCAACATTTGAGAGCAATTTCTCCTCCACTTTGAGAAAGTGGGTGGAGAAGCTGCTTGACACTTTCTACAAATGCCTGAAGTAATGTGTGTCTGCAAGAAACGGAAGGGGGGGATTGGGAGGCGAGGAGGGGGGTTAAAAATTCTCTTCCACTTGTCTTTTGATGCAGACTTGCAACTTACTGTAATATATTGAAATGCTTAGAAAAAATGTTAAAAAACACATGTATGTGCTATTGTTGTTACTGTTATTGCAACTATTAACTTCCATCTTCACCACTGTTGATGATGATTTGCTGAAATCTTGCAAGCTGATCAGTATTTGCTCCCACCAATGCTAAGGATCTTGCAAATTCTGCAGGGGGATGTGCTGGTAACTGGATGGGAGGTATTAGTCTCCCAGAGTCGGTACTTAATCATGTCTGTGTCTTGCGAATGAGGTGTTGAGGCTCTGACAGTTGTAAAGATTTCATGATCTAGCAGAAAATATGTTGGGGCCCTGGCCAACTTAAGGCCCCTTTTACTTTCAGTTCTAGGTGAATTCAGATGTTGCTCAAGTTTCTTTTAGCTTCACAGGGATAGAATATTCTCCATTAAATGCTTTTAATCAGAAAGTCATATTACTGTCTACTCAGCAGCTACCAGTAACATGAAAGAGAGGTCAACAAGGGAATCTTCCATGTTACAGTTAATCACTGTTCATAAGCAATTTCAATGCTCAACCATAAAATTAATGAACTTTTATTTAAATAAAAAAAAAAGTCCTGGAACTTAAATCATTCTAGTTGTTTGTCTATACCTAGTTTGGCATGCTTTTTTGGTGTGGTAATGAGAGGATGTGTGTCAATACTCCAGTCTATCAGCCTTTATTCCAGCTAGACAGGAACAAGAACATATGTTTGCCTTTCTTCTCCCCACGCTCCCGTTCCCCCCCATAGACTTAAAAAGTCAGCACACTCTGAGCTGAAAAATTGAGACCCCCAATTTCCTGTAGCCAAATTAGGAAAAAAAAAAAAATGAGGGGTTAAGTATATTTTTTTTTAAATCACATTTCACTGTTCTTGATGATGGTGAGTCTACATCTTTTGCTACTTGTTTTTTACATTGCTGCTCTGATGAAAAATTCAGCAAACATTCATGTATTCTATCTAAACAGGTTAGTATTGAGGCATCAGGGACACTGACAGTATTTTAAACACTGTGTTTGTCCACCAGAAGTCCTCCACCAATCTCCAAATATGTAGCCTACTCTCAGTCACTTGTATAATAATTTTCTGGGGATGTATTCTCATGTGAATAAGAGCGGCTCACAGTCTAATCGTACTTAAAATCTGTAGAAGATCTAGACATGCAAGGAAAACAGTGCATCTGTAATGAAGGATATAAAGATGAAAGGTGATCTTGCAGATGTTGCTAGAACACAGCTTGAAATCTCAGTTCCTGCCAGATAGTTACCTTAACTTCTGTGTTAACGTGGTGGGTTTAGCTATAAAATGTTATAGCCACACTAATCATTAGCTTAGATTCAACTGTTTATCCAAGTTTCTTCAAAGTGAAAATCATTAACTAAATGTATCCTTTAAAAAAGATCTTTAGCTGTCACAAAATTCTGAGGTCTGTTAGTTGCATTAAAATGTCATTGTGTTCAAACTGTCTCTTGTCAGCTCTTTAAAACTAGAATGGGGATAACTAATGGGAAACAGTCCAGAGAATGAAGACAAAGTTAAGATGTCGTACTCTCCAGGAACAATAATGTACATCAATTGCTCTAAATCCTAAAACCCTGCCTTTAACCTGAAGAAATCCTAGTGTTCCATTTCTGTGGGGGACTATTTTTTTCTGGGATAGACATCTATGATGACTGGAGCAAAGCACAGCATATAAGGGCAGCAGAAGGCTGGGATCTGTATTGACAGGAACTTGGTTCTCCAACTAAATGCAGCCCCTGGTTTAGTATGGTCTGGCACCATCACTGTTACTCCATAAAAATTAAGTAAGATTAGGTAACCTTTTAAAAATAGTTTAGTGGCAGGAGATATAGCAAGCTTGCATCATTAGAAGAAAAATCCCAGCACCTGGCCATTACTGAGAGATTTAAAAGCTTGAAGCAGCAATACAATGAAATGACTGAGGTTCTCCATAGATGTCTGTTTCTATTTATGTCTTTCTATCATCAGCTTCACACTTTCCACGCCCCCTCACATTACTCCTCTTCCACTGAGTAAATGGAATATTTCAGCCATGAATAACAATATTCTTTCACTAACCTAGAAGTGCTACACAATGCCTTCACACCTGCAGCCTTTATAAATTGCAGGTCCTGTGGTCATGAAAAGGAACTTAATAAGCACACTTCACAAGTGAAATTGCTGTAGGTTAGAAGCAGAATTTTGTGCTAAAATATGCTGGATTTTATCATTACAAAGTATGTAGTTTTCCCAGGCTTATGCTCCTACAGCCCATAGTCACAGTAAAACTATTTCCATGGCAGTAAAGCTATCTAGAGGGCATATTGTGAGAACATTTATTTTTATAGTCTGTTGCCAGTTTAGTAATCCATGTTTATAGGAAATTGTGGAAGTGGTTTGAAAGATTACAGAACATCCAGACTTGAGAACTGGACATGGAGAAGCTGCCTCTACCTTCTTTAAATAAAATGACAGATGGATGAGACTATCACGAATATAACTGGCTCTTTAACAACTGATGCTATTGCCACTCTTTTTCCATTCAAGATTCATGAGAACTTTCCTTCTCCTTCCCTGAATCTCCTCATTCTTTAATTGTTGTGAAGCACTTGGGTTTCTATTGGGAGGCCCTTTATCTGTTCTGGCCCTTGTAGCTATGACTAGGAAGGGATTTTCAAGCACTGTGAGGCATAAGAGTGAGGGACAGGACTCTTTAAGAGTAAGAGATGTGGCTGCATTAAGAGGTGTTAGTCTCTTGAGGGCCCTATACCTCTGTAGAAGAACATCTCCTATTACAAGTAGGAAATGGAGCCTGACAGGGTAAAACTGAACAGGGACAGCAGCAGCTGCCCATGTGCATGTAACATATATGTGCTCTACAAGTGCATCTATGTATGCATGTGCACACAAACCAGAGAATATGTATTGATAAATGGATAGAATATTTACAATAAACATCCTTAAATGTTTGGATTTACATCCATAATCACACAACATTTCAGTATGTGTAAAATGTACGTTACATTTGGAAAATAATTGACTACCATCCTTAGTTTTTAACTGTTATGCTACATCCCTGCTGGGAAAATGTGACTTTGCAGTGGTGATCTGCAAAGGCTGTACATAGTGAATGAATAAACCCATACAGAGCCTGAGGACACAAGGAATTTGGAGGCGTTTTAAATAGCAATATAGTAAAAAAAGAAGAGATCTGCTGATGCATTAATGGAAAAGTGGTAAAAAAAAAAAAAAAGGCCTTTGCTTTATGTCATTGCTGGTTTGCCTCTTGGCACACCATCCCAGTTAACCATTGTATGCACCAGCAGCCCTTGAGTTTTTTCCTCCCAGGAGACACTGTACAAAGCTATTAACAGTCATAAACCAGTCAGCCAGGGTACAGAAGTAAAGCACAGTCCAGTGAGAGCTGCAGAAGACTTGTGCAGGAAGGGATTTACTATCCAGTGGGCTGTACCAGAGTTTGTGAAGGTATATCTGATGATGATGAGAGAGTCTTGCAGCTGGTTAGTGGGTCAGATGTTTTCATGTCACGTGGGACTTTTGGAAGCATTGTATCCTAAGTGATGTCGTAACTTTCAGAAGCCTGAAGTCACCACTGTCTGCATGTCAGCTCCCTTTTGCTGTTGCCATTCCTCAAAAAATAAAAGGCTCATATTAAAGGCTTTGTGTCTTGGCATAACACAGATCACCAGACCACACTTATCCCATGAGCAGTGCTGAGTGTGCAGTTTTAGTGTTAGAAGCAAACCACTTCAAAATACCAAAACATACATTTTACACATATTTTCAACTCTCTTCTGTGTGAACAGTAAAATCTTCTTTTGCCTTTTTTTTCCTTGCTTTTTTTTTTTTTCAAGTTTTTAAGATCTACACAGTAAGATCTTGGGTAGTTTTTAACATAGAGATGAATACAGTTTATGTTTAAAGTCAGTAGGTGTGTTTTGACATCAGTTCTTTCTCTCACTGGGCCTAGGACCTCTAGGTGCAATGTGCTCCCTGTGTTATTTATGATGTCACTGACACCTAAAAATGGGCATTTTTCTGTCCTGGTTTAGGTGCTAATGACATCATCATCTCCTGCAGTGGCAACAAGCCCCTAAAATTTAAGCCTGGTTATGTAAATTGAGAAGTACCTGTTTTTGAAATATTTTGCTTTAAAATGTAGTATTTAGTCTAGACACACATTCTGTTAATGACTGGGGATCACAAATGTTCTGTGTACAGGAGAATTGTTGCTAACCTTTAAGAGAAATGAATAAATATTAAAGGCTATAAAATGCTTTTACATACATGAAAACAAGAACTGCTTCTTAAGTAAATAGGAGTATAGATGGTTGTAGAAAATACTAAGTGACTGCCTTATAGGGCAGACTAATTCAGTTTTTTTTATTAAAGTTTATCAAGGAAATGCAAGCCAAAATCACCTGAAAATTTTTAACATTTATAACCATGACCTCTGAGGCAAGTGAACCTGTAGCAAAACAAAATACTCAAACAAGAATAACTGGGTTCTATCTCCTGAAAGTTATGTTTTCAAAATATAATTAGCTTAACCTAACCTCTCACCTTGATCCCAGTGACCATAGCAGTTTTGGAAAAATCTTAAGCAGATTTTTAAAAAATCATCATATTAATACTGATGCTAACTTGTCACATTTATTGACTAAATTAAATGCTTATTTGGCACACTTTCTTTATAACTTTTTTACAAAAATAGTAAGTTCATCTGCCTTCAGGGCACAATCTCATACCCCTTGATCCTAATAAAGAAAACAAATCCAAAATTACTAGACAATGCCAATGCAAGCCAAGACCATCTCTGAGGTGTTTGTCACCCATGGAACAAGTAGCCCCCATCAGAATCAGGATTCTAGATTTAAAAGTAAGCTAGTTGCATCTGGGACAGCAAAACTGTAAAACTCAATCACTTTTTCATTCTCAGATGACCTAAACAGGACTACAGTAATTTAAGTACAAAAACGTGGGCTTCCATTTCATGTGACAGGGTTATTACATCTGCTTTGATCATGGATTTCTGAAAACATTTTTAAGGTGATTAAAGGCAATTCCATAATTTTCAGTAGAATACATGGTGAATTAGATACCACATGGATGCTGCTTTTATATTTCTCTTTATTCCTGTGCTCATTCTACTAAGTTATCCAAGAAGACTTTAATGTAATGCACATACATAAACTTTTCTCAGGGTGGAAGCCAGCAACCTGATGGATAGAGAGTCAAGTTAGGAAGTGGGAAACAGAGGTTAAAATCCTGTGAGATAAAGCCAAGAACTAAACCTTGGTCACAGATTTCTTTGGTGAATTGTTATACCACAGTGTTAGGGTATGAAAGGAACATGAGAGTGGTAGGAGTCCTACTCCAGCTATTCTAAAGAAGTATAGAAAGTGCTACAATGCTTTATGGGTTACTGTTCCTTACTGCTGTGCTTTAGGAGTCACTTTATGCAATGTATTTTAATGAACCCCTCAAGGAATTTAGTAGAGATTTCCTGGATGCCAGGCAGGCTTAAGTGTGAAGGTGGAAGTGAGCAGCTCAGCTTTGCTTGCTAAGAATGAGACATTTTCTGCTTATAGGCAGAATAAATGTTTTCAAGTGCTTAGGCATCTTTTAAGTTACCAGCTACAATACCTCAAGTCATAACACAGAGAGAGTTTTCAGAGTCCCAGTATTGCATCCAGTTATCTACATTTTTGCCTAAGTCCATCTTTAAGTCCCGAAGACCTTGAGTGGATAAGCACAGACCAAGACAACACCACTGTTTAGACACAAATCTCATTTTTGGCACTGCTTATTTTATTATAACTTGGTGCAAAGTGACACCTACTGTCCCTCTATATTTGTATTATTATCTGGAATTTATTTGTGGTGGATTTATGTTTGTTTAATACTAAAGCTTATACTTGTGTAGAAGCATCTTGAAAATAAAGAATAAAGAAAAAACATCTGTGTACTTTAGCCGTTAGTATTGCTATCACTATCACTCATGGGATATCCTCACAGCAACTACATGTCTTAAAGATTCTGAAGGTTGATTGATTGTTCCCAAACTACTACGTAGTTTTAGTTGATTGACCACATATATTTTTTTTACCAATATGTCTGGCTACCTTTTAGGAGTTAGTGCATTGCTGGCCATATTACAGAAACAGATTTTTAAGGATTGGAATCAGATTTGGCAGTAAAGGGTTCAGTTGCAAATTCATAGGTGATCTCAAAATTTCATTTGACATAAAAGAAAAGTCTTTGCAATGGAAAAATAAGAGCCTGGATTCTATTTAAAATGACATCTCCACTTGCAACCTTTCTTTTTTTTTGTAAAAGCTTTAACATAAGCCCCTTCAGGGACAGTGCTTGCTGAAATTTCTGGTATTTTCTGTGTTCATTTGAGATCATCTTCCTAGGAATGAAGTAACATCCTGTCAAAAAAGATAGAAAAAATTCTGCTTAAAATGTCTACTCATTAAAAGGTCTCTTATCCTTTTCTTTAGCTTTTTCAGTTTTTAACGAGTTGTTTATATATGTCAATGGTTTGAAAAGACAGATGTATTTTGTGTAATCTTCCATGTAAGCTTGTTTCATTTCACTTATAAATTGCTTTTCCATATTATAAGACATAGATATATTTTCATGGAAAAATAACCAAAAAATTGTGAGCAGTTATTTGTTGCCCACTGTGAACTTCCAGATAAAGTGGATATAAATTGCAGTAGGTAATAAAATCCCAACTTATAAATAAGCCACAATTTTATTGTAGAATAGCAATTAAAACTGTGTTGTTCTGTTTTATTTTTGCTATAAGACTGTAATATATGAGTTTCATTTGGGTAACAGTTAAATAGTTAACAGCGTGTGCTCTGTTTTGCTCAAAGGGCAGCTCTAGCTACCAAAGTTAGAGACCCTAAGCAGCCTAGAGATACAATGATCAACAGCCTCCTTGCAGTGAAGGGCTTCCAAAGCCTACCAGGAAAGGCTGTAACCTATAAACCTGTAATCTGTAAACTTGTAAGGTGCGATGAAAGGCAGAGATGCCAAAACTGTGAACTTTGTAACTGAATAACAATAAGTTAAGCCCATATACCAGGAAGTATATGATAGATTTCTGCTTCCTGAAGCACAAGCTCAACCAAAATGTGTCCTATTTTTTTCACCTTTGTAAACTTTTACCATCAGATACAATTTTAACTATTATCAGTTTGAACATAGTTCAAACACAGAGCCTTAAGTTGCAGCCTTAGTCTGTAATCAAATAAAAGACAAAACAACTGTTTTGGTGGTTTAAACAGATGTGCAAATGTGTACTTTGTTGATTCTGAGTGCCAATAGACATGAAAGCTGTTTGACTCATGGCAGAGGTCCCAAATCTGTCATTAAAATCACCAGCATTGGTTTGCATTTCTTCACTGAAGCAAGCATTTCATACCAGAGAAAGATCTTTATTGTTGTGACTGTATTTGGAAGCGGTATCCATAAATATGCTAAGCATACACTTGAAAAAAGAATGTACACATACTCCTAGTCAGGAAAAATCAGTCTCTCATGTCTGTGAAGCTACCAAAGCAAAACAAAAAGGAAAACAAGGACAAATTTGCTTTTCATGTTCTTTCTGGTGACTGTGGTTAGTTGTGAGATATTTGTGTTTTTTGCTGACTCTTCCTGTGTTCAAGTCCTACTCTTGTTTGTCTTACTGTTTTTAAATCAGATATAGTCAAATAACCCATCCATAACTGACAGTGCTTCTGTCTGCATTGGGCTTAAATACTGTTTAGGTGTCATAGTTCTCCTCTATACAGAGTTGAATGTCATCAGGCAGATGGAAAGTCCTGCTTTCTAGGGCTGCAGAGCTGGTGACTGCTATAAAGTAGCATGAAGAGGGGATGGAAGGGAAGACAAAAGTTAAAGAAAAAGACAAAAAAGTTGAAAGAGAGTTTGGATTATCTAATTGAGTTCTGGATTTATCCTACTGTTATTTATCATAAATTTAAGCTAATATTATTTGCTGAAAATTCTTCTCAGTTCTCCTGTTGTGACAATTTCAACATAGTCATTTGAAAGGGCTGAATTTCACCCAGTACACCAGACTAAGACCTTCTCTAAGTTCTTTATAACTTCTAACTTCTTTCTGAGTTTCTCCCCTGTATCATATGCCTGTTTATCATAAGGGTTCCACAGTACCTGATCTACACACAAATAAATTACAGTTTTGTCTACAGTTAATGTGTCTTTATAGAAACATTTTTTTTTTTATTTAGCAAAATTGTTTTCACTTAGAAGAACTCTCTTGTGCTCATGCTTTTTTTTGGAAGTAATCCCAAGTTTTCAAACCATTGCCTGGCCATAAGGAAGCT
Source organism: Clamator glandarius (assembly GCA_033459285.1). Lineage (NCBI taxonomy): Eukaryota > Metazoa > Chordata > Aves > Cuculiformes > Cuculidae > Clamator > Clamator glandarius. Next base: position 2,017,612 of record JAUNZM010000294.1, read on the forward strand.
CTTGAGAAAAAGAGCCAGGCAATAGACTACACTATAGTGAGATAAGTTCTAATATCGTTGCCATGTTATAAAAGTATCTAGTGAAAAAATCACATAGTATGAAGTCAAGAGACCTCCTTGATTCTTTGGCATATGTATTAAAAGATATATTGGTATGCTATAAAATGCTACGTGAAATACCTTGTACAGTTCTATCATTTAAGGATATAAAAATATACTTAAACTTCAGAATATGCTGACTACATATTAAATTTCACATAGACAGCACTAAATTAGCAAAGCACTGTGGTTTTAATATGTACCTACTATATTCTTTTTGTTGACAAGGAGACACAGAGGTCAAATTCTACTCCTAACTGTTCAGCTTTTCATTGTTATTAATGCATTAGTATATCCTGAAGTATATTCTCTGTGTACTAGTGGTAACAAAAAATGTTCTTGAAATTTCAGCAAAATAAAATAAAGCATAATGGTCGTGATACTCTCTTTGTATCTACAGTAATTCTGAGAAAGGGAAAAATTTAATAGAAACAGTTCTGCAGAAAAGCAGTTTGCCACTTCATGATGGAATTTTCAGGTTTCCTCACTCAAGTGTTAAGTGATTTCAAAAAGCAAAATGTGTGTTTGAATCCTATTATGTGACTTGTATTCACCAAAATGGTCCCCAGAGCTAATCCTGCATAATCGGTATGAATCTGGGGGGTGGGTTTGCAGGAGGGAACCCACCCTGGGGGAAACTGGGTGAGCTTTCCTAGCACATATTGGAGCTCTTGAATAGAGCAAGGCCACATGTTACATTCACATCCCTTAATTGAAATTTAGTTCCACAAGGCTGTCGTATATGTGAGGAAAGAAGTAGAAATATAGTTTCCTTTACTGGTCATGTCTTCACAGCCATCACAGCTGGTTGCAAGTTTCTCAGCTTTGAATCCCAATTGTCCAGCTGTGATCCTACTCTTCTTCTCAACCCATGCAGTCATGACAGTTTAGCACGGTGCCTGAATCACTAAGCTGGGCCACGGCATGTAGCCTATAGTGACAGGATTATGTGTAAAAGTGATGCAGAATTCTTTCTACTCACTGATCACTGTGGAAATATCATAGCTGTTTGGACTTTCTTATGACAATACATGAATGAATTCCTTGGGTTTTTCTATGTCTTTTAAATATAGTGATAGAGTCAAGGTTTTGGGTTGGGGATTTTTTTGTTGTTGCCTCTTAAGATCTGAAAAACAAAGCTGAAAAAGCATCAAGCCATGGCTTCTATGAGTTTTTTTTCTCTTGAAATGTGAATTATGCTGTAAAACTCAGTGAATTCATTACTTAAAACACAGAAGATTCAGGAACAGATTCCTTAGAGACCACTAGAGCTGAAGAATTAAGTAAGTGTATGTTATTGACTGCTGTATTGGTCACATGCTCATCAGACTAGGCGTATTTTAAGGCCATTTATAGTTTAATTTATGACCAGTTGCGCTACCTGTATGGTATTTAAAAAGTGTCACAGACAGTTTGGATGTAATTCAGAAAGTAAGCAATGTTTTCTTCTTTCTCTAAGAATCAAGGAATGCACTTTTCTTTCCTTGATGAAAGATCCTGGCTCAGCAGGCTGAGCTGCCTCACAAAATGTATATATGTCTGAAACATAAGAAGCTTGCACTGACAAAGGAAAAGCCAAAAATCAAATAAAGAAAAGGTAGCTAGCTTGATGACAAGCTGGCGTGTTCAGATTTGAGGCTCAAATTCAATGTGAGTCACAACCCTGTGAATCTTACTCTGTTTCAGAACTGAAGCAGATATCAGATCTTGCAAACAAAACAATTCTGCCTTGATTTACACGCGTGCATAGACCTGCTTCAGTCCATGGGATTGCTTACTTGTGTGTGGAGCTATATGTGGAATGGATTATGTGGTTAAGGCCCTGGAGAAGCTTTCTGATTTTTTTTTTTTTTTGATGAGTTACCATCATGACACTTCTCCATCTTTTGGAAAGGCTACCAACAGGAACTACTGTTAGGTGTCATGAAAAATAGTTTCTATGAAAATAAAAGCTGGATAGATTTCTCAGCAACATTGCCAGGACTATTCCTACAGCCCTTTAAAAATGCACAATTGTTTCTAGAGATTTGAGAGAAAGGTTTCAGTAGAAACAGGGCATCCGCGGTTTCAGTGTCTTACTGCACTGGGAGTTAAGGGGATAGGGGCAAAGAGGGGGGGAGTTAGGAACAGATTGTAATAATAAAGCCGCACAATAGTATTACACATGGAGTTTAACATTAAATAAAGATTGCCCAAATTCCTACCTGTGAATGCTTAGCCTGGTGTTTGTTACACTTCCAAGTGTGAAAGAAAAGCCACAAACATTTATCATGATTGTCAGTAAGGCCCCCTTCCGCACCTCTCTCATGCTCTCCACTCCTTTCCCTACTTTTCAGAGCTGTCAACATCCATGCTTGCTCAAGCGTCCATTTCTGGCTGTTAGTGTGTTACAGGATTGTTTTACATGGTCTGCATGAGAAGAAGCAGCTTGATTTGAGGAGGCAGGGAAAGATTTTTAGGAGCTGGGAACAGTCCGTGCCCTGGCAGCCTTCAAGGTGTTCTCCTTGAGACTCATACCAATTGAATTAGCCCAGCATACACTGAGCCTTCCACGTGCAGCAACCTCTACCAAGTACTGTCATTTTAGGGAATGCCATTCTCCAGCAGCCAGCAGTGGACCTAAGCTGAAAAGTTGCTCTGCACTGAAGTGACAGGTCCCTTCTTCTTCTAAGGAATGTGAGAAACTTCTCTTATGTCTTAGCAAATTCTTAAAATGATTATTCTGTATTTATGTCTTCATACTGTTTTCTTTGGTTTTTGTTTCTTGGGATTCAGTCCCTCTTTTATCCCTCTTACAAATTATCAAGGTTTGTTCAGTAACTATTCTCACATTTTCCTACAGTTTATCATATACTCAAGTACATAATACAGTTCTCTCAGAATCTATCAGCAGAGGGAGTGCTTTAGAGATAAAATTATTAAACCTTATTATTTTTAGCCCAAATATCAGGCATTTACAGAAAGAAAATGCCTTTTGAATGTCTGAAAATGCTGCCTTGGGGAAGATGGGTTTTCATGTCATGTGGACACAAGTGAGGTGGAACTAACTCTGGAGGGGAAGCGTAGGTCTGTGGAAAGGATTTTAAGAGCATCCAGGGATGATGAGGACTCACTGGAATTCTGTGTCTTTGGAATGAAATGCAAAAGAAACCCAGCAGCAAAGGTGCATTTGACTTCTCCATTATTTCTGAGGGGTGCATGTTTCTCCAGTTCCCTTTCTTTCTCACAAATGGCAACCATGAGGAACAGTGTTGTGCCAAGGCGACCCTTGGGCAACTTGAGCTCCCTGTGGTGCCGTGCACTGGCCCAGTACCTCCACGGGGCCACCCTGTCCCACCTCATAGCATGTTCCCTAAGAACAGCACCACAGCCATGTGACCCCATCAAAACTCAGATCTCCAGCGTGATGAAGCTCAGCCCAACACTTGCTGGGTAGATCTTCTGCCAGCAGTACCATGCATTAAAGGGTTTAGGGTTGCCCTAAACTCTTCCAAAAAAAAAAAATCCGACAAATCTTAAAGGGACTTACTAATTGTTCCTGGAGCAGTACAGTAGATCCCACACTGGTGGCATCTCCCATTCACACATTTCAGTTTCTAGCTTCAGCAGCTCGAGGAAAATGAAATGTGGACACTGCTTTCAGACTGAATTCTTTTCAGCACCTGTGAATGAAGGAAGAAGGTAGTTAATACTTATTCTGGTTGTGATTTTTGTGATGGAGCCAGGAGGGGAAGCATGTGGCTAGGGTTATAGAAGGCTAATGACCTGACAGTCTTCAATCACTGTCAAACTGAACTGCGGAACTCCACAGCTAGGCATGAAGGGATTTCTATTTTTTTTTTTAATTAACTAAAGCAGCCTCTCTGAGTAATCTGCATCACCAACCTTATTTTTAATTACAGTGATTACTAATAGATGATTGCACCTGCAGTCCCAGTTCCTGTATTTGATGCTCTTGGTATTTCATAGTTTTAACTTATGCTGCTTCACTGCCACTGGCCTTTTTTTAACAATTACACAAACAGAAAGTACAGGTTCACCTTCCTGTGTGATTTGTGTTGTCACAACACAATAACAGACATTGTCCACATTTTGAAGAAGGTCTGATGCAGAAATCGGCTATAAGACTAATCAGTATTTCAGAGACTGAAGTGGATATCTCCTAGTTGCACAAAGACCTCTAAATGAGATATTCTAGGGCTATTTAGGTATTTTTTGTAGCTGTCAATGACTTACCTGTTAAGGGTTCAGCCACTCTCTCCTGATCTCTGCTGTGGTTTCCTTTCAATATCTGACATCACATTGTATAATGATAGTACTTTTATATTTGATAGTCACTGCAACAATCAGACTGTGCAGACACTCTTCCACATAAATAAACGTGCCTTACATATCAACAATTTAATTTTATTTTAAGAGGTACTGTACCTTCCATAGCCCTTTAAACTATACATAAGCTATGAAACCTGTATGTGCTACCTCCAACTCTGACTATGACATGTATTGTGGTCTCACAGAAAAGAAATATGCTATTTATTGTGGCACACATTAAATTCTTTATTTGTCAGGGAGGATTCACGGATATCCATGCATTTATACTTCTTCAGTGTTAGTCATATACAACAGGGGAAGTTTTACTATCATTTCCCTTCCTATGCTGAGCGTATGTAGGTGATATCCCTTGTCTACCTTTATGTGACTATAGTGAAGAAAGAAAGAAAGAAAGAAAGAAAGAAAGAAAGAAAGAAAGAAAGAAAGAAAGAAAGAAAGAAAGAAAGAAAGAAAGAAAGAAAGAAAGAAAGAAAGAAAGAAAGAAAGAAAGAAAGAAAGAAAGAAAGAAAGAAAGAAAGAAAGAAAGAAAGAAAGAAAGAAAGAAAGAAAGAAAGAAAATAAATTCGAATTGTCAGTCAGATGAAACTCCCAAAGAGGTCTACTATGAAACTGCCAACCCACCAGTGAAGTTTGGTTCAGATTAAATAGAATAATTTTATAACAGATGTGTCTATAACAAAGCTTTCCAAGACGCTGTAAAATGATATCATGATGCTTCGGAATCTGAGTTTATGAAAAAGAAGAGTTATACCATTTTGCATGCAGATTTGTGGAGGATGGCTACCGAGGCACCTCTCTAGTTCCTATTTATACAGATAAATCATGTACTTTTTCTGTAGTTTGGTCCTTAGTCCCTTCCAGGGTCTACTTGTATTGAGTAGGACTAAAATAAGACTTCCTCCAGAGCAAGTGCTTGAGGTACAAAAGGGACGATAATCAGAAATTAAATGAGACGGGTGAGATAATTTTTTCCACCTTGCTTCACCTTCCTTCCCAGATTTATGCCTTCCTATTCATATCGCTCTTGGAAATAAATGCAGAGTCAAACAGATACAAGAGTCTCATCTATGACATTTCTAGCCAAGGCACGTTGTTAAATGTCGAGTCCCAAAGAGACAATACTGATGATGGTGTCAACACATACTGCCAATGGCATGACATAAAGACATTTGCATTTAGATTTGGGAAATAATTCCATCTAACTCCTTGCTCCCTATTTCCTCTCTGGCTTCCTTTTATCATATTTGCATTTTGCTCCTAGTTCAACAGTACTTCTCCATATTTTCCCCAGCCCCTTCACCCTGCTTTGAAAGATCACAACTTTCTAAGCTAAAAATGAATATTCTGATTACATGGGAAAAGAGGACGTTATCCCTCAAATTAGCGAAGAAAAGCCTGTTTTTTTCTGTGTGACCTGCAAAAACGTCTCAGTGTTTTGTTTCAATGTTGATACCACTGAAAGCTAAGGATTAAAAAAAAAAAAAGATATTTGTTCAGGATTACCAAACCTCCTCCTCTCTTATACAGGGGAGCCAATGTAATGTGGCCAGCCCTAATGGTACAGCACAACTGTAATTATCTGTGTGGAGGCTGCATAGAAATATGGAAGTGATTTTGAAATCAGCTATACTGAAGTACCACAGGCCTGAAGTTGGGGAATTAAGTCACTGAATGTCCAGAACACAAGTTTAGCATAAACTGCAGAGGGAGGCCACTTGTGATACAACCAGTCTAGCAAAATAGGAGTAGCAGTCAAGTCTGGCAAGTCTGGGGCCACGGTCTCTAATGTGTATCTGCCTGTTGGTCATGTATCACAGAGTTGCCTTTACCCAAGCAAGCTGTATGATTTTCATTCCTCTGCAGGAGTATTGAATATTATCAGTTTAAACATGGTTTTATGGTTAATAAGTACTCTTCATGCTGCTGGTAAGGGCCCCCCAGGGCCTAAGAAAGACCATTCTTTGTTTTATAAGAATTTCATAAACGTAGACTGGTTGTTCTGATCACATAGACAGATGTGTGCAGTCCAAATGCTCCCTAACTACCCTGCAGTCCGCAGTGTGTGCTTGAGGAGTTCAATAATATGAACCTCACTAATCACCACGGTGTCAGTTCAGGTCACACTGTACAAACTGAATGAGGCGTCCCTGCATTAGGTATGCAATGGATTTCTATCATGCTCTGAAGTACAAAAGAGCCATGCTGTTCTACAACAGCGGAGGCAGAAAACTAACGCTGAAAGACACTGTACCTTTTAAAGTGTCAGTGATGGAACCGCAGCGTTTCCAAGGGTCAGGCCCTTTATCACTCTTTGGCTTGTCCCCCTTATCTAAAAGGATCAAATTAGCTGTTTCTTCACAAGTTTCAGCTTTCATTTTTAACTTATGCTATTTAGAAATGCATGCACTTTTCCTAGCAAAACACACCAGGGTTCTGGAAATCAGATGCTATGTGTTTAGGCATCAGATAGCCCAGAGGACTCTACTTAAGTAGAGTTCATTCATGTACTTTTCCCTTCTTTTTATAAATCCACTAAGTGCCTGATGTGACATAACTTTGTTTTACCTTCCCTCAGTCTTTACAGATAAAAATTTGCCACTGTCAGAGCTGCTGAATCTCTCTGTCACCTCCTCCATCTCTTCACTGCCTAGACCTCCCCAGCTGGGATCATTGATTCACCAGCTACAAAAGTCTTCTGTTAGCCTTCTGCTCACAAGCATCCAGGTTCATCTTTGCCTGCCTGCCAAACCTGATGCTACTCATACCCCTAAGCTTACAGCTCCTCTCTCAGCTGTAAGCAACACAGGGATACTCTTTCCTTCCTATTGCCATCTCTTCGATCCTTCTTTCCCCACACACACAGAACTGTCCTTACCTCTTTGTCTCTGTTTGACTACATAAATCTGGTAGATGCTAACCTTTTGTTTTCAGAGTCCTAAGCGACCAGTTGCTTCTCTATTATTCTTGCCAGCAGCTCTCATTTCAACTTTCCTCTTCCAGCTGTCTCCACAAGAAGCAGTTTGTGCACGGCCGGTGAAGCGTTGGTGTATTAAAAGAATCTCAGACAATATTATTCTCTGAAGTGCCTCTTCCCTTTTCAGCTATTCTACTTACTTTTGTATGGCTGCTTCTGAGCTGAGGTGTGTACAAGACGGTCCCTTTATTATTTGCTGTAATATTTTACAAGGCTTTGTAATGTGGCTTGGAAAGTGGTGACAGTAAAACCTTTTCTAATACACCAAGGCCACTACCAAGTATGATCTGCTTGTTGTTAGGCAGACACCTGGGCTGAACTCAACAAGGCATTTGGCTAAAAATTCTCACTACTGACACATCTGTTTCATCCATCTATTGTAAAGGGAAGGAGAAGCAGGAGGAGTTGTCAGTGAGACAAATTATAAAAGAACCCCAACACCTCAAATTATTATTTTAAATTATTTGTGTTGATGTGAATGTAGAAGAAGGTTAGCTGACTTTCAGGAATCGTAGCACCAAAATGACAGTGATGTATGAGGTGGAAAATGCTTTCTAATACACAGAGACAATCTGTTCCTTCTTCTGCTGCAGTGTTGTGTGTAACAGAGAGACACCCAAGATTTGACTTACAAAGCTGAGCCAGAAAATACTTTATTTTTATTCTTTCACAGCTCTGTTCATAGGCAGGCAATGGAGCACTTTCTTCTACCTGGACCCCATTTACAAACAGGCAGAGCTATTTTTTTACTTACACATCAATTCAGATGTCTTAAAATAATCTCTTCCAAATGTACTGCACTTAAACATAAAGAATTCAATCTAAAAACAACAAAAAAAGGTTTTAAATGCATAGGATTAAAAAAAACACTAGAAGGGCAGTAGTAGAAACTAAGGTATTTTTTCTGACTATGAGACAAAATGTGTTTTAAGGGCAAACTAGAGTAAACTATTCTGACTTACATAAGAGAAAGGAAATTAGAAATATTTGCCATCTGCCATCTTACTCCTCAGAGTACTCACTGGTTGTGCCCAATTCACATTTTGTAAGAGGCTGTCCATATGATGCTGTTGCCAAGGATAGTGATTTGCTTTCCTGAAAGTCCACATGATGGGAAGCATATAGTGTATAGTGAAGTTAGAAAAGGATATCAATGGAAGCTTTTCAAACCTGTACTCCTTGATATTTTATTTCACACGTGAGAATGTTTTGGCAGATGGGAAAACTGATGAGAGCTATTGCTGATCAAATCTCCTAGTATCTTTCCCTTAAGAGTCTCACCTACAAGACAGGCTTTATAAGGCAATGTCTTAGGAAATTCATGAGAACTCTCAAGCCTGTTGAAGCCAGATGGATTTCCATAGGCTGTGGATCAGCCTGTGCACTGTATAGAAAGGATCCTTTCACATGTTTTTATGCATGTTTTTATGGTTGGTCAGGATCTTGACCTGACCACTTAATCTCATGGTGCTAGATGACATGCCCATGTTGGTTCCTCTGGACATCTCCCTCTTTGGTGACAGCTCATGTTTTCCTATCTGTCCCAACAGTAGATGGGGAGAAGAAAATTAATGACTTATACATATCCTTAGGTAACATTGCATCAAGGTTAATTTGGGACAGAACCTCTTTCATTTTTGTCACTCTGATGCCTGCTGAAGTAGCTCAAAACATGACTTTTAAAATTCATTGTACTCTTTGAGGTTTCTTCTTTGAATCTGTATGAAGCACTTTAAAGAAGTAGCAATTTATGATAGTAGCTTCAATAATTGATGTAATGATTTCCAACTTTTCTTTTTGTCGTTCCTTGCTGAAGAAGCCATTTGGGGAAGAAAAAAATGATGTTTATCAAATGGCTGTTTGGCAAATAAATTACACTATTTAAACAAGACAGTTTTGAGTCTGAACTTCTCTGCAATAAAATACAGTTCTACCATTTACAAGACTTGTAAATATAGATCATGGTTTATTTCTCCCCATTAAATGCTATTAAAGAGTTAACAATGCAGAGGCAGTGACATAAGTTAGGAACACTTGGGCTTTATTTGAAGCTGCTATACTGTTTGTGGTTGATCCTATGAGAATTAGCCTAAAATTATTTCTTACAGAGACAACAAGACAGCAATGAGAGTGCTGGACAGCATTAAAACTCCAGCCATGTGGGCAGAAGCTCCACTTGTTATCTCAAATTCAAGGTACTGGAAATCTGGAAAAGAGAAAAGGCTAACTTGAACTTTACATCAATCTATAGATGCTTTACAAGCAGGATAATATGTGCCCTGCTCTTCTAGATGCATGTGTGTGTAGCCTTTGACACTCACTTTCTTTCATTTTTCTGTGAGAGGAATTTACAAGGACTTGCATGACATCAAAATCATAGCTGGTGCTCACCTAGTATCTATTCCTATGGCACAGCTCTCTCTATCTCTTTATCTTTCTATCTATCTCTTGCTAAATACATATATGTCTACATGTATATATAAATATATGGATATACATGTCTTTATACTAGGAGAGAAAGAGCAAGACAGGGACGTATTAATAGAATGCAGACTTCATTCAGGACTACTTTTTAGTTACTGCATCTGTTTTATGCATTCAAAACTGAAACAGATCAATTTCATATGGAATTTCCAGGTACAACTGTTTCCTAACTAGAAGTAGTAGCACAGGAAACAATGGCAGGTATTTCTCCCTAACTTTGAGTAGAAACTAGTAACCAGATTATACCCTGAAATGTAAAGGATTTCACCTTACTAAAAGTTTTGTCTCATGTAATGCAACTGTGAATTACTTCTGCTCTTCTCACTCAACTGTATATTTCCCTTCTGAAACTTATGCATTTTTTATTTGATCTATTGAAAACGCATTTTGATTAACTCTTGTTTCATTCAGGACTTCATTTCAAAGATAGCACACTTTCACTTAACACTTTTGTCCCCACAGAAATTTTCTTGTGACATTTTTTTGGGGAAAACAATGTTTTCACCTTTTTATTGCTGTGTTTCTTTTGTTATGTTATGGAAAACCCAACCTTTCAAAATATCTTAATTTAGGTTTCTCTAAGAAACAAGGACTGTGAAGTAAAATACCTAAAAGTTGGTGCTTTGTCATTTCTTCACTTGACTCTTCTCAATAAACTAAGTGTTACAGACAAGGACAGTGTGTTTCACCACACACTTTTTTAGCATAAGTACAGTAATGTTTTACTAGGTATCCCTCAGAGTAATGGTGAAAAAGAGCACCAGCTCTAATCCCAGTGAACAGAATGATAAAACTCTTTTTTAGTGTGGAAGAATCGGTCCTTTTCTCCTTTGGCACCTTTTAATGTTTCCGTGGGTGTAACATCTTATGAATAGATGTATAGGTTTTTTTATGATTTACTTTTCTTCCATATTGATTACACTGTAAAACTTCAGTGTGATTCCTCTCAAGCAGGCATAAACTTTTAGTCTCGTAAGGCAAATGGTTCCTGTATCTGTACTTATTTTTGCTTGCTGTTTATAACCTTATCTACATGTTGTTCTTTTTTGAAATAATATGCCCAGCACTGGCTGTGACTTTTTTTAAACATTATAAGACTTTAATGACTGTGTCACAGGTAAAAAAAGACTAATCTGTGCAACAGTTTCCTTATGTGTTATCTCACAAGCTGGGTAAAAGTGTGAAGTATTAAAAGTGTAGCCAAAATTTTGTGATGGGAAGCATGCTTACAGCAATCTTTTAGTGGCAGAGTATGCCTTTGTATATTGATATTGCTATTCTAATAGTAGTACCACACTTTCTAAATGTTTTGTCTCAAGGAAGCTTCTTTCTTACCCTGAATAAAAGTGCTCTGTGATACAGCTGGCACACCATAAACAGAATGGGGCAGTCGATTTCTGTGGCCTGTGTGCATTTGTCAATGAGGACCTAGAGCTGATGTATGAGCAATATTTAGACACAACAGGTTAATGATACTTGGCCATGGTACATTTTTCTTATGGTGTGACATAACAAAAACATATTGGAAATGGGTCCAATACTTGTGTGACATCCTTTATACTTCATTGACAAGTAGGACGTACGCAAAAGCTGCTTCAGTATTGGGAAAGAAATAGACATTTTTTACATTTGTTCAGACATAGGACTATGAAGGGAACCAAGTGTATTGAAAACATTTCCAAAAGTATGTTCCTCTTATGGCACTTTTCTGTGACTTTGACTCCCCTGTGTGTCATGATTATGAAAGAATGTTGAGTTGCGTTGGGATGGCTGATTGTCTTTTCCAGGATGGCCCTCATTCTTTCTGTATGGGGAGGTGAGGACTCTTACAGCTGGCAAATATTGAATCTCACCTTAGGTGGTCACTGTAGGCTGGTTTCATCTCTGACATCTTTAGCAGTTCTCTGTGCTGAGCTGTCTGACCAACAAGAATTTTTTATTCTGTTCTATTTTTTTTGCCTCCAAGGAGCAGATCAGTCTGCACAGCATTCTCTGCTGTTCTGCGAGGAGAAAGTACAAACTACAATGAGATTTATATGAATGGAAGCTTGCACATATGGAAAAATGCAACAGCTAGTTAGAGGTATGCCATACATCTCAAAAGCTCGAGTGGATGGAATGGCTTTCCAGGATCTGGGATTTACTGTTTCAGAGGCAACGAAGCAATTTCATCCATGGACTATAATAGTTCAAATTTAGAATCTATTTTTAAAAATAAGGCCCTTGACAATGTTAATTACTTATATATAGTCCTTGAAATTACATTAGTGGTAGGAATTTGAACACTACTCACACAACTTAATAGAATTATAACATAACATTCCTTTTGCACTGTTGAACTATCACTGCACTTTAAGAGAGATGATACGTTTTAAAAAGCCATTGAAAGCATGCAAGTCAAAATAAGAATCTAGGTGCTTAACAATGAAGGAACAGCATCTAGGAAGACTAGCTGGGTAAGTTTTATCCTCTTATCACTATTTCAATTTTCCTCTTAGATTTAAAGGAGCTGTTGATTCTCAAAGAATCTGAAGTATAAAGGAGAAAGTAGGAGGTGGACAGGTGCAAATGACAATCAATATAACCTTCATCAATGTCCTTTTTCATTAGTTTGCAAAACCATTAGAAACATGTTGCAAAATTCCCATGCTGAACTGCCATGTTGGCACAGTTCACTGACTAACACTTTTAAACCACAGCAAATCCATTAGGTTATTGCATCCTGATACTCTTCATTAGTGAAATCCAACTGTCCGATCCTGTACAATGAATCTTCTAAAAATTGCTAAGCCACTTTTGTATCCAGCAAAGGGAATCTGAGGTGCTCTGCTCATAAGGTTCGTACATACAATGCCAGAGATTCAGCTAGTGGCTGTCCCGTGGTGATAGATGCAATAATAAAGGAGGATATTTAGAAACAATAAAAATAATATTTTGGCAGCTGCTTTCACCTTTTTGTATCGAATAGTTAGTAGTATTTGGCGCTAAGGAGAGTGACCACATTACAGCCGTAACAATCATTACTGATTTCACTTGAAAAAACACAAGATGTATGTCACCAGGCATACATTATCCCTTGTGCCTCATCTTCAGGAAATGCTAGTTAGCTTGCCCTTACATAGACTTTCCTTTTAGTAGAATCACTGGGGAACTGTTTCTCCTGTTGCAATTGCTGTAAGTCCTACTGCTTTCTGGTTGTTAGTAGCACGGTCACAGAGCTGACAGTAAAACCTGTGAAGTCCTATAGGCTGTGCAGTTTATCCTGGTAGCATGGACACCAGCTCAATGTGTAACCTCAAAATCATTTCCAGTCTTGCTTTGCACAGTGATGCGTGGAATATATTTTGGCTCTTTGGATGAAACAGGCCGTTCTCACAGCAGTGCAAGCCCATTTTCCCTGCTGCCCACAAAGACCTCGATGAGAGCACTCATTGTCTCTGCACCAGTGGCTAGCTCATTATGTATCTCTTGTACAGCAGAGAAACAAGAATGTTAGATTATGATGGTCTGGTCATGATTATAATAATTGCTATTGCCTTTAATCATAACTCCATTTTTCTAAAATCAAAAGTGATACAATTCAGTATGTGTCCCTGGTTATTACAGGGCCATTTTAAGATCATACAGATGGGTAAAAGTTCCATAATTTATCTTTTTTTTCTCACAGTTTAATATCTCAGCACATGATAGAAGAGACATATTTTCCTATACCATGTTCTGCAAGCATTGTTTGGGAAAGGCTTATATGTCTCCAGACTCACCAATCTATTCCTGACCCAAAACCAGGTGTCTTGACAGACTCCAAACACTTATAGATCCCTCATTAAAACACTGTGAATGGCACGTGTGAGCAATCATGCAGTTTTTGCCACTTCTTAGGCAGTTCTGCTATGACAATAAAATTTTTATAAGCTCTCATTCCTTTGAATGTTTTCATAATTGAAGATATCATTTTTAAGATTCACCTCCAGTGAATGTCCTGTATCAACATAATGGAGAGTTTGTAAAATAGAAAAAAAAAAAAGACCATATTAATGGTTATGAGGCCGACTGGTACTATTTGGAACTGATATCTCTTTTTTTTCTGTCTTTGAATCACATTTATTAAACAATGGTATGTGTGTTCATAGTATATCTATGAAAACACAATGAATTTTCATTGCCTCTTTGAGAATAACTTTTCAGACTTATCATCACTTTTAGCTCATTGGGGCTATAAAAGCATGTGTCCTCTAAATCTGAGGATTCTGAAGTGCTAAATCCTTGGTGAACAGAGAAATTGAAGTTTTTTCTGCCAACACCCAGTTCCTCTTGTGGCAAGGCAACAATGGAATCAGATCAGGCAACGATCTTAAAAAAAATCCCTTTAATTATTTTGTCTGCTTGAGAGAACTTCTATATATAGATGTGCTTGGTTGCAGAACACACATCTTCACAGATTTTACATTATTTTTTTTAAATAACAATAGCTAGTAGTAGTAACAATAAGAATCGTAGAATAGTTAGGGTTGGAAGGGACCTTAAAGATCAACTAGTTCCAACCCCCCTGCCATGGGCAGGGACATCCCACTAGATCAGGCTGCCCAAGGCTCCATCCAACCTGACCTTGAACACGTCCAGGGATGGGGCAACAACAGCTTCCTTGGGCAACCTGTGCTCGTGCCTCACCGCTCTCATGGTGAAGAAATTCTTCCTTATATCAAGCCCAAATCTGCCTCTCTCCAGTTTATACCTGTTCCTTCTCATCCTATCATCACAAGCCTTTTTGAATAGTCCCTCTCCAGCTTTCTTGTAGCCCCTTCCAGGTACTAGAAAGTCGCGATAAGGTCTTCTCGGAGCCTTCACTTCTCCAGGCTGAACAAGCCCAACTACCTCAGCCTGTCCTCATATGGAAGGTGCTCCAGTCCGCTGATCATCTTTGTAGCCTCCTGTGGGCCTGTTCCAACAGATGAATCTTAATTGACTCCTTTTGTACTCACAGACTTTTTAAAATGAGGGCATGCTAGCATTACAGACTGTGACTGACCAACAGAGTATGTAGAATTTGCCTGGTTTTAAGCCCCTGAGCAGTGATTTTGATTTTGAAATGACTGAACCTTTAAAAGGAAAAAAGAAGGAATTACTTCAGCTACAAAACTATCCTACTGTCTTTGTTTGAAATCAGGAATATACTGTGTGAAATCCCAGTCCCAGACTGCTCATTGACTTTGATGTTATCTAGGTTTTTATCTATTGCTTTCTAAGGAGAGTCTGAGTCTTCTTATTAAGCTTAACATTAGTATGGCTATATCATATTGTGTATTTCCATCAGGTCTTTTCTTCTTTACATTGAGTGCAGAGATGTGATCAGTACAGAACCAAGACCACTGAACTTGTTTCATTGAATTAATTTCACGCTGACTACAATGAATTGATCTGTGAAGATCACTTTAGTTTACTCATTAGAAAGATTTAATAGTAGCAGAGATTTGTTGACATAATGTAGGTTCAGGTACTGAATAAATTGATGACAGGGACTTATTATGGAAATGGTACTTTGCTCACCTTAAAACATGTATCTTAGAACAGTTGTTAAGAAAAGAATGACTATGTTCAAAATTATAGATAGAAATGGGATTTTTTTTCCACTTAGATGTGTACAGGTAAGTACCATATTAGTACAAAACAAACCAAGAAAGTCTTAAAAGGTTAGTTGCAGGAAAGAGAGGACAAGAATGACACATCTCATCATTCTCCTCTCTGCCTTAATGCTGTTTCTTAGCTACTGAATGAAAATGACTGGAGGGTATGTTAACAGGCACACAGCTGTAAGCCCCACAGAGCTTTAAAACAGGCTGCAACTTAACTTTATTTTGGGAGGTTATGGGATAAGTCAGAACCTGATCTCCATTACAGCTAGATTCCAGAGATATGATCTATTTCAGCAAGGGCTCAGAGCAGCCATATTATTGGAAGTGGGTGAAAATCCACCTGGATTTGGCACTTCAGACATGCCTAATTAGAATTCTTTAAAAGCTGTAATGATTTTTAGAAGGCTACAGATAGACACTAATAGTGTGATGATTCTGTAACATATCTGTTCCTGGAAAGTACATATGAATTCTTTCAAGATTACAGTATCATTTACAAGTTCCATACACCTCTTGACCTCGGGAAAAAAATAAATAAAAATAATAAAATTAAGGGGAAAAGAGGAAAGAATGTGTTAAACTGCTGAATTTATGCTTTGGAAAATTATAAGCAAGAACCTGTACATATTCATGGTGGAGAATCATCATTAGCAAAAGTCTGTCTTGCCAACTAGAATTTGAAGCACAGTTCAACTTCTATTTCTACCTACTATGCAAACCCAGACCTATCTGACCTAACTTACCATCTAGAAGGTGAATTTCTGCTCTAAGCTGGTGGCTTAGGCTCTGTCCTTTATCTAGCTTGAGCTAGGAAATATTTTATTTCCCTTTCTAGATACTGCATCAACCGAATCTCCTATGGTTGTATGTCTCTATTCTGTGTAGGTGCTGTTTTTTTCTGAGGCTTCTTCCAAAACAAACCCTGAATGAAGAGAGTGCTTTGCCTTGGGGTTCACTCCATGCAAGAGGTATGGCCTACATCAGCAACCTCTGTTATTTTTGTGGAGACGTGATTATGGAAGAGCTGAGACCTCTGTCTGGGAATAAATGCTTAACTTTTGAGATAGCTAATATTAAATGTGATGAATTCTAACACTGGGTCTTTACATGCTTCTTGCACTATAAAAAAGGAATAACAATAACCGTCTATCTGTCTCAATTTATTAGCATTTGATTCTGACCTTTAAGTGCTCCTGTGTTAAAAATGTGCAGTTCTGTGCAACCACATTAATACCAATTAAATAAAACTTTACGTATCTTTCATCTGAATCACAGAATCATACAGTGGTTGAGATTGGAAGGCATCATCTGGTCCAACAACCTTGCTCAAGCAGGGCCACCTACAACTGGTTGCCCAGCACTGTGTCCAGATGGGCTTCAAATATCTTAGATCCACTGCTATTGATTTTCCTATTACTAGTTAAACATAGTTGTTCACTTAATATTTATTTTAAGTTACTGTGAAGGTTATTTTTTCGAAGAAGTATACAAAAGCTTTAGCTGGGAACATTCTTTTTTTTGAGAGGGGAAATGATTTTATTTGCTACACATGGCAAGTGAGAGTAGATTTGGATACAAAAACCAGACTTGAAGCCCATGATGACATTGCTTTGCCAGGTCCTTCATTAGCCCTCAAAAGCTCTTCTGTCACAATTTCCTTCATATGGGCAGTATTTTTGTTGTTGTTTTGTTTTTGCAGTGCAATGGATTAGCTTTCCTCTGACAGTTTTTTGAGGGCAGCTTCAAAGTGGCTCAAAGGGGAAAAAAGAGCTAGGAGATGTGAGCCAAATTTACGCTGTACTTTGTTGGTACCCTTCTGAGTGTGCTCACAGCATGCTGGCTGCTGGCTTGATGAAATGCAGTACAAACCATTCTCCACAGCTGATTTCAGTAGTGAGGCAAGTGTCCGAGGTGTGATGTTAATTAAATGCCACTGATATCTGTGATAAGTTTTGTGCCTCTGGTTACTGAAATGAAAAACACAGAGAAAGTTACAGAAATCATCACAGTTCTTAGGAGATGAGCAGAAACATCATTAACAAAATACTTATTTGCCATGTTTTCCCATGATGGTTGGTGGGTGAGAGATGCATCCAACAACTGGCAGTTTTATTTTTGGAAGAAGATCATAATTTTCTCCCTGTGACTCAGCATCTAATAGACAGTTGCAAATTTTTATTCCCCTAAATTCTACCGAATTTGAGAATCTGGATTTACTCTTATTACTCATTTATTTATGGCTCTTTCCAAGCAGCTCATGTCTGTGAACACAAACCAAATATAACAAATGGGACAGTCAAGTAAGAGGGGGGAGAAAAAAGAAGGAAAGTAGAATACCCATACCACCACCACTTCCCTGCTCTACCCAGATTCAGATTTGTCCAGAGATGAAACTGATATCTCTGCAGGAGGAATGAGGGAATAATGGGCTACCAACACTATGAATGAATTATGCACTGCAGGCACAGGGCACCTCAGCACATTGCTGTTCAAAATTTTATTTTTATGTGGCACATATTTAGAAAATTGAGGAGGGCCTTGGAAAGTTGGGACAGCTGGTGAGCTGTGTGTGGGGCACCAGGGGAATGCTGGGGCTCCACCAGCAGCCTCTGGCCAAGCAGGTCTCCAACATGCCAACCAGCCCACCGCCCCAGAAGCAGCCCCTGCCTCCTCCACCGGCACCAGACAGATGCTATGAAAGGGCTGGCGTTAAGTGCTTTTTGCAGGATATTAAACCAGCATCCTAACTGGTAAAAAAAATGAATTGTCACTGACATTATGTCGGCCCACTTGGAGCCCCCTCTGCTACTTTCCTCAGTCTGGTAACTATTACGCACAAAAGATCAATATTCTCCTCAGTGCTGGAATTTACGTAATGATTTCCAATAAAACCTATTTCAGACTATTCTGGCTAGAGGACAGAAACAAGCCACAAAATCTAATGCATTTAAAGCCTTCTTTTTTTTCTTGTCTTTTCTTTCCTCTTCCCCCCCTTTCTTCCCTTTTTTGATTTTTTTTTTTTACATGACTTGAATAATGGAAGCGAGATCTAGCGATAAGACACTTGCAAGCACACAAAAAGGAGGCATTTAAGTCCTGGCCAATCTGCTTAGCTAATGGCTGTAAATTGACACCCGCAATGAAATAAAAATGTCTTGGTGCAAGTGAATGGCTGTGCAATTGCTACCAACACCCACCTCCATCACCCCAACCACCCCCTGGCAGCCCCAGTGATGGGTGCTGGGGAACATAGTCTTCCCCGTCACTTTTTTCACTTCTATTTTCCAGCAAATAAGAGATAAGTTTCCAAAATGGAATTAAGTAAATACTTCATGATTATTCTTCTGCAGAACTCTGATGCCTTTAGAGGTGGCAAACAGCTCCAGCTTCCAGTAACTGTAATTGACACTCTGGGTGCTCAGCATGTCTGAAAATCAGGTTTCTCATACTCTTCCAGTTCTTTTTCCTACTTGAAAGCTTTTCTATTCCGTACATCTCCCCCACCCCCCCACCCCCTTCTTCTGGTCTTTGCAAAAGAATCTGAAGGGTGTAAGAAGATGACTGGTACTTGAGGAATGAAATTTGTGATCTATTATCTGTTGGTGAAGGAAATAATTTACAGAGGTGAGATAGATAAAGACATACACATATATCTTCCAAATTGTCGTAGTTTCATATTTTGCCTTTGGCCTCACTATACTGCCTAGTTTCTTTGTGTCCTGTAGTGCAGACTTCAGACAGAGGAAAGACTTTGTCCATGTGTGCTATGACTGCACCGCTGTGGTTAAAATGGTTTCCCCTGGATCTCCCTCACAGCTTGCAGTTGTCTGATTTCAATCAGTGGCAGTTCTTTCCACATGTCTAGCCATCAATCTTCTCCTGCTCCTGGATGAGTGTGTCACAGCGTGGTGCATGCTGTAGTTAAAAAATAGACTGCACTGCAGCTCTCCCTCCTCAGTAGTTGATAAGTATTCCTTTGATATTTTTATTAAAAAAGAAAGAAAACACATTATGATATATATTTCTGGGAAAAAAAAAAAAAAAAGAGAGAGAAAAATAAAGAGAAAGCCCAAAGCACACTGAAGCTCTGGAGGCTGTAGGAAGAGCAGGGAAGGAGTTCAGGATTATGTGCTTATGATGAAGCTATTGCTTAGTAAGTTGCAGTTTGTAAAAGAGTTCTCTGGACATTGTGTGACTCTCCAGTGTTCATCTATTTCACATCCCTTCCTTCCCCCACAGTGAATAATAATTGCTGTTTGAAAACAGAGCTGCTTAGAGATGGAGGTGGTTTTGTACAAAAATGAAGCAAGCATGTCATAGTCACTTGCTTCTCACCTTTGGAAAGGGAAATAAATCTCTGCTTCTCTGTTTCTATTCTTCTTTTGTTTATTCTTTTTACAGACTGATCTGCCAGTCTCCTAAACCAGCTTTCATCTTCACATCTGAGGTACATACACAGAAGAATTCAGAAGCTGCCCAATAGACAGGATGGAGTGATCTGTCTCCAATAGGTATCCTCACCCAAAATAAACCCACCCTCTGAAAAGAGTGAAGCTACAGAGGGTCTGCAGAATAACTTTGCTTTTGACAAAGTGCTTTTCCATGACAGAGCTCAAAGCACTTTATAAAGAAAGTAAGATTATTATTCTTGTTTCATATATTGAAAACTCAGGCACAAGGAGGAAAAGGAAAATGTGGAAGGAGGCAAGTGACTTGGGAAACTATAAAACTCTTTTCTGTAAAGTGTCAGGGTTGTATTTAGGAGGCACTCTACTTAATATCTCACCCAGTAATGAGATTTTATTCTTCACATATCAATGCCAGTGAGATTCAGCAGTTAAAAGAAAGATTGCATTAATAAAACTTGGTTATTCAGGCTTGATCCTGTTTTTCATACATGATGAAAAAACCCATTTCATTTCTTGTGCTGATAGTTTGAATTTAGAAAGCAAGTGAAAGGAAAAAGCAGCCAGCTGGGAAATAGTCAAATTTAAGAAAGGCAATTAAAAACTAACCACTTGTATGACATAGTTATTTCTTAAGGTTAATTAAGCTCTCACTGTTACATTGTCACATTCTCTTTTCAATCAGTGATCTGCAGTGAAATCAAATGATTCTCAAATTTTCACATATTTTTAAGAGCTGTACTCCATGATATTAACAAGTCACTAAACCTGGAAAACTCAATCACAATCACACAATTCACTTTCTTGTGGAAAACAGTGTGATGAAAGCCATAGGAAATAGTTACTGTTAAAGCAGCTCACATGAATAACTATCTTCAGGATGAAAAAAAATGCCACCAGCACTATTAATTAATAAGAAAGACATTTTATGGCCTATTTTACTTTACATTGTGTACTGTGTTGACTCATTGTTTTACAATGAACTTTTTTTTAATATAATTTTATTTCTATGCAAAATAGCGTAGCATATGTTATTCTTTCTTGCTCCCCTTTCATAGGTAATGCATCCCAAAATATGTGAATATATAAGAAATAATTAATTAATCAGCATGTTTCTAGCATAGATTTGTGGCTCAATAATATTCATTTCTTTAAAGGGTGTACAGGAAGATACAAAATCCTTGCAAGTGACACCAAAATTAGTAGTTAAGAGTAATAATGAAAATATACAAGTGCTGCACAGCAACCTGGGCTGATTGGTAGATTTGGCTTCACCTGTCTCACTGCTAAATACCACAGCAGATTGTTAATTAACACCTTTCATTAAGAATGAAAAGCATAGATTAGTTTTACATAATTGTTGACAGCCATTAGGCACAACATGACTCCATGAGAGCAGAAGACCAAGTACTTGCAGGGTAACGTAGAAGCTGAGCCAGCAAATGCTGTCCTGGATGTAATTAATGGAGAAGACTACCAGGTGGAAACAAAGGAGTTTTACTACTGCAAATTATTGACAACTATTAAGATCATTACTGGGTTGTCTCTGTCCACTGCTGATGTACACATTTAGGTAGGATGTTGGCAATTTAGAAAAATGTTCAGAAAAGAGCTGCAAACACAACTTCAGTAACAGAAGTGAGAGAAAAAAGCGTCTTAATTCAGTCACTAAAAAGTGCAGATTAAAAAGTGATAAAATAATGGCCTGAGGATATTTCTATAGAAAGAAATCTAGATAATCTGACTTTTCAGCTTAACAGAAAAGGTCATTATGGAAGAAAGCCGAATATCTCTTCATTCAGATTAATGTTCAAGAATACAGCTCTCTCCAATGAAAGATGTTAACTGCTGAAAAAAACCTTATCTAGGAAGACAATGGATTCTGTCTCCCATGAAGTCTCCAAATCAAAGTCCTTCTGAAAGCACAGTTTTCAGTTCAGGCAGCAGCATGGATTTCATATTGGGAAGACCTGGCAAAATTCTTTCATCCTGTGTTATGAAGAAGGTCAGGCTACATGATTATTATCATTCTTCCTGGTCTTAAATGCTATCAGTCTATGAAAAATGAACTTAAAGTTAAGTCTTGCTCTGAATCATTTTACATCCATGACAGGCTGCCCAGGGAACTGGTTGAATCACAGTCCCTGTGATATTTAAAGAACTGGAAAAGTGGCACTTAGGAACATGGTTTAGTGGTGGACTTGCCTGTGTTAAGTTTACTGTTACAGTTGATAATCTTAAAGGTCTTTTTCAACTTAAATGATGAAATGATTCCATGACTTCAGTGGAACCATTTAACATTGTTACGGTCAAGCATGTGCTTGAGTTCTTTGCTCATTAGAGGAGGACTTGCCTTCTTTATCTGACCATATGCAAAAGTGCTTTCTTGAAATAATGCCACAAGTCTTTGTAAGTCATCGAAGGCACAAATGAGAAAATCCCTAACATCTGGCTTTTTTTTTCACAATTTTGAATTCAGAACCTACTCTTTTGCTTACTTTTTTTTTTCCCCCAGTGCAAATCTTTGTGTACTGTGTAACTGACCTGGAAAATGGCACTGCCTGGTTTTGGCCTGTTTTCCTGCTCTAGGACTTAAAGACAAGCCTGAATGAAAAAGCAAAAGTCATCCCAGGTACATTACAAAGTTATATGGACAGGACGTTTCTGTGAATGCAGAAAGGTACTCGTCATCTAGGAGGCAAGACATCAGCTCTGTCAACCTACATGAAAAAAATATTAACAAAGCTATAGCTTTTATTCATGTAAACTGTAAAAGAATCAAATCAAATTGGTGCTATATGCCATGATTGTTGATGACTTTTCTGTCTGAAATAATAGCATTTCAAGCACTAAAGCTATAATGTTATGATAACCCCATTCATGCAGGTTGGTTCTTCACTGTAACTGTTCAATAGGAATTCAGAGGATGCAAAATTATGTAATGTAAGATTAATGTAAGAACTTCCTGACCTAAAAAAAAATAAATTAGTCCTCCCTTTTCAGTATGTGTTGTGTTTTTTCCAATTTAGTAGCTGTATTTTTATGCAGCATTTATTTAATTTCAGTCTTGTAAAACAAATCTCACCCCATACCTTTGATTTTAAAAGGCAACAAACTCGACAACTTCTACAATAAATATTGTTGTGCTTCTTTAGAGGATAGCTCACTTCTTAAAAAAATATGGTGAAGTGTATTAGTCAAGTCCCAAATTCCACTTTAAAAATGAATAAATCACCAGTGGAAAGTAATCAAGTATTTGGTACTGAAAAGACTTACTATAGCACAAAAATGAAATACAAACTGTTAAATACAGCAGGAAGTGCTGATAAAGTTCATTATCACTTTACATATTTTCAGCAATTTCAGAAGCCAAAGAGAATGCATACAGTCATATTTTATCTCAATCTTCCACTTTGCTTTACAGTTCCTGCCGGGCAACTTGATCTGTAAGGCTGAACTGTAGGGGCATTACTATTAATTTAGATATTCGTCTCAGCAACAGTATGCAGTGTTGATTCCTTGTTAGGTTGAATGGTTAAAGTGAGCATTTGCAACTTTGATTTACATCTTGCAAATGTTATTATTTATAGCAATTTTGCCCTAAAATGGTTAGTCAGAAGAGTTCAGCAAAAGTTAAAATGCCTTAAGCCTAGTGTTAGATCATGCATGCCACACAGGGCTGACTTTCACTTCTGGAGAGCTTGGTTCCATATTTACAACATAGACCACAAAGAAGTGCAAGCCAGAATTCAGCCCCATTTAAAGTAACCCACAAATATCTCATTAAATCATTTGACACACAACATAAAAAGTGGCTAGACATTTGCATTTTTCAACTCCCTGCACAATGCAAGCTTTGAAATGGCTTTCCACCACAGGAAGGGATGGCACATCATGACTTTGATATCCAAGTCAAACAGATGCCCTCAAAAATGTAAGAGCAGGGGATGACTAGATTCAAGTTCTGCTCAGTAAACATTAAAATTAAGGGCTTCTTTTGAACTAATATCACCTCACTGATCCAACTTTAAAGCACAGCCCTGCAAACAACTGGAAGAGGACAAAGGAAAGTTGGGAACCGTAAAACTGTAGAAACACCTGAAGGGGGAAAGTCTTATGCCAGACTTATCATTAAAGGGAATGTAGTTAGCTCTAATCATGATAGGATTTTCATTCAGCCCCAGGATGATATCTCATTTCTGTGACAGTCTGGCGCTGGGCTTGACCACAGAGATGTTGAAGGAGTAATAGTTTCCTCAGCACTCTTCCATCCTGAAAGGAAGGATATGAAGAAAGGGATGAATCCTTTATATGCCAAAGCACCTACCTGGACACACAAAGCAAGACTTTTGTTGCCATAGATAGTTGGATATAATTACGAATTTTCACCTCAGCATTTCATTTCAGACTTGGCCATGAGGGTGAAATTTAGATTACATTGCTGCTTTTCTTCAATTACCAATAAAAATAAAATAAGATTTGGAAATGTCTCCTCATTCTGGGTTTATAAAGTCGTTATGGAACCAGGCTAAATTATCTGAGTCAATGAGAGGAATCTATTCCTAAAATTATACATGCAAAGGAAGGAAGACTGGACCATTGCACAGTGTTTGCCAATGACTTCTTAGACCTAACCCGATCAGTTTGTAATTTTTCACAGGTCTAGTGACCTAGCACTATGTGCTGACAGACATAGAGATATCTTTTGAAGGATATCCTATAGGTGAGGTGGAAGGGACATAACCTGGCATAGAGGATTCCAGTAGAAGGGTGGCAAAATGCATTTATATGATCTTTCTTCTTGCCACTAGATCTGTATCAATTGATTACATATTTTCATCGTAGCCTTTTAAAGTGTATAACATAATCTGGTCTTTTCTTTTAGCAAATCATTTCCCTGTTTCATCCAGCCTTTTTACTGCAGACCTACCTCAGCATAAAATGGCACAAAACCTGTCTTTTCAGGTATCAGACACTTTTTCCATGGACATTCACTTGACATTTTTATGCCTTGGGCTATGCATAGTGCAAGAATGTAGGAGTTCACAATGTCCTTTTTTTGAAGGGAATGGTGTTGCTTTGGCATATTTTGCACATTACCAAGCTACTGGGCATACATTCCAAGTAAGTTCAAATGTCAGAGCTTCTACATCTAAAGGGCCACATTAAAGAGATCCAAAGTCAGCCCAGTCCTTTTATATAAAGAGCAGTAAAAGCTCTCAAACTTAACCTAATAAATTACTGTTATAAAAACAGTTTTATGTAACGTGCAGAAGTCTAAGAAAAACTGTTTTAACAGTTGTATAAAAGAGAAATTTGCAAATCTGTGCATATAAGTTATGCATTTTTCAAGTAAAAGGAGAAAACAAGAGGGGCTAAAAATTGCCAAAGTAAAATGCAGAATATGATGTCTCAGTTTCACTTCCACCCTTGAAAATTAAAAGACTGGTCTACATTGTTCCTTTTAACAGTTGCGCTAATTTAACTTTGGAAATCAAGTACTAGGAATTACGTGCTGCACTTCCCATGAGCAGCTGAAGGAGACAAGAACAGACAATGACTGAGCAGAATTTTCCTGAGTAATTCACTGCATACACAATATTTTGACTCCATTGCAGTCAATGGGCTATTGGCTATTGACTTTAATGAGGTCAATATTTCAACCATGTTTATCTTAAAATAAAAATCTAAGTCAAATCTGTGAGAAAAAGAATCTAAGTAATTGTCAGAAAAGATAAAGATTTGGAGGACTGCACAAGGTTTAATTCCATTACTAATTTTGACTGAAAAACAAGGTTTGATAAAAAATTATAAAGGATTGAAGTTGCTACAAAACCCAAATTTTTCCTTGCAGAGTGAATGAAGGTTAAACTGCAATCAAACAGTGAGCTTACCCATCTGAAGATGAGATTTTTCAGTTTGGTTTGTGGAATCTATGTGTTTATGCAAACGATCCTTTTATTTTATTTCCCTGTTTGTCATTATCCAAAAAAAAAAAAATCTGTTCCAGTTTGATACAAATTGTTGACCTCCTTTTCTTTCTGATGGCAAGACTGAGAACCTTCATATAACTTATATATGATAACACACATGCACCTGGAAATATATTTTTCCAATTTAGAGATGAAATTTACAAAAGTTGACTCCTGAAGTTAGACATTTGATTAAGGCAGAACAAGATATTAAGTAATAAAACTATGAAATAACAATAAGAAGGAGTTTCAAAGTTAATAGGTATGTAGCTTAAGCTTGAATATGCACAGTAAGTCACAGTGAAGAGAAGGTGACCTTTTATGCTTAGATAGTAAAGCATGTGCCCTTGTAAACAGCATCATACTTACAAATGCAGAGTTGACTTACCCATCACTTTTAAAAAGCAATACTTTTTCTAAATATCCTCAATCCAGCACCTACCTGTATTCCAAAGATTTATGTAAGCACCTTTTTTTCTGTATTGTCATTTTTGCACCTGATTTTCAGCATCTTTTTAATAAAATGTGGTTTACAGCCAATAATAGACATGTTCTATAATTCTGCATGCAGGGCTCAGCACAGTGGTGTTCCGTTATCTGACTGGCACCTTGACCAGGGTGCAATGCAAATATTAAACAATATTGGATGGCTGGGTTAGCCATTGCTGTGATTATGCTCTGATCTAGACACCTTCTCACCGTCCAAACATTTTAAAAAGTTCCCATTCTTTTTGGTGTTAAGTGTATTGTAAACACCTGCCTGGCCTATTCCTTTCTATCAGAAATTATATTTGTAGGTGTCAACCAAGCCCATGCAGGCCACTAATTATAAAAATATCCCTCATCATTATCTTGTTTTTCCTTCTCCAGTGGAAAACAGCTTTAGTCTCTCAAATATTTCCCAAGCACTGTCCCATCTCCAGAGCAATGAGCTTTCTGTGAGGAGACCCGAAGTGTCCAGTTTTGCAGAGGAAATGGAGCTAGCACCTCATACAGTCTCCAAACACTGGAACTAATTTGGATTTCTCTCCTCATTCATACACTCAGTCTTCTCCCTCCACTCTGCCCCACCTGTTTTCCTTTTCTACTGAAGTCACACAATGAACTGATGACTGAAGATTTTCCCATCCCCAACCTCTGTAATTTCTTTCCAAGTCAGGGCACAGTAAGATAGCTGCACTTAATTATCTTTTGATTTTTGGGCTAAATTCAGCACTGTACCACTCTGTACAATCCACTGATACCACTGAGATTACATGAAAAGTATATCAGTCTACTATTGCAAAGGCCTTGACTTGTTTTCCCAGCTAACTATGAGCACTAATTGTCTAGAAAACTTCCATTACATTTGTGCAAAAGCCCCAGAGTGCCTGGAATTTCACATGGAAAGAAAATCTGATGGGGAACTTAGCACGAGACAGTGCTTTGCCCCAAAGGACATACAATACAGTTTCTAGAGGGACTGGGAAAAAAAAAACCAAATCAAACAACAACAAAAATAAGACAAAGACTGAGAAAGCAGATCAAAATTCATAGAGGTGACATATCCCAGAGGGTAACGACAAAGGCAATCTTCCTGGGGCCAATGTCCTTACGTCTCCACCTAGTCTGTAGGTACCAAGAAACAAGATTCACTTGCACGTGGCCAGAGAACAATCAAGACAAAAACCTCACAAGCTAAGTGCTTTAGAGATGAATTTTTGTTTCAATGGCAGTGAGCTGGGACAGTGTCCCATGCATTGCTCAAGAGTAAGGTAAAGTGCTAAGGATGGCGTGAATGCAGCACATGCCACATCTGGTATTTGGCAAGGGGAGGCTGCTGCATCTGTGGTTTTGCCACCAGCTCCTCAGAGCAAACTCGTTCACTACAATATTCCCCTGAGCAGCAGCTGCAAGACGATCACTTAAAATTGCATAAAGCATTAATCTGAACTCTGAGACAAGTTTGGTACCGCACAGTTGGACATGAGCCAAAGTGTCCCATGTACTAAAGGAGAAGGGGGGAGGGAAGAAGAGAAAGAAAGGAAAAAAGAAAAGACAGTCCTGTCAGTGGTTTTAAGCTGCCACTTTTTTTTTTTTTTAAATGGAAAAATTGTTACAAATGGGTTCTTCAGCATATGTTAATAATTTCAATACACTGGCTTCTTGCCAGTTAAGCATCAGTCCTGGTTTCTTTGCTTTCAGTTTTAACTGGCAAAACTCATGAGGTCATTAACAAAAATGGACATAAACTTTTTTTTTTTCTTGCACACAGCTATTCTGGAGCAACTGACTCTTCTGAAGACTTTTATTTAATAAAGCCTCAACTTCTTTTTTTTTGATAGGTAGATGTACTCCTCAGCAAAATCTAGTGTTTCTACTATAAACAAAGAAACAAGTGAAGGGCTTGAAATATGTTACATGGCAAAAGTAAAAAATCACAAAGTTTAAAAAACATTCATAAATGTTCTGTAACATTTCATAAAACTACACTGCTATTTACTTTGCAAAGTATGCGTAAGTGCAAGAGACAAAAGCAGTACTGAAAAATAACAATTGAAGAGAATGTGGTTTGATAAAAGTATCTGCATATGGAAATGCTGATTGAATGTTATTAATGTTTGATTTGGCCTGAAGAGAATTGCAAAATCCACTTGAAGAAAGAATGCTGTTTCATGTGTTTTTGCACAAAGCAGCATCTCCCACACTGTGAGAACCACACTGAGCCCTTAATCCAGTGGACACACTTGCTGTAAGTGCAGATGGAGAATGCAGGCTCATTTGAACTAAAAACTGCTTTATTTTGCAACTGGAAACTGGTGTCATTCACCCAGGTAGTGGAAACAGATTTGGAGCTTAGTGACCAAAACAGATTTTGGTCACTAAGGGTGCTAATGCTGCTGTTCTGTCAAACCCCAAATGGTTGCAATCTTTCCTCCCTTTCTGCTTCCTGACCAGCCCATGACAGCCAAGCCCATCGCAAAGTCCTCTGCAAGCACTGCTCTCAATATCATCTCCAGGACTAAGCTGAAGTCTATACTATGTAATCAAGCGAGAGGAGAAAAAGGCTCTCCTAAAGGCTTGGACCTGTTCTGCCTCCTGTTTCCCACCTGTTATGTACACGTAGCAGATGTTGCTGGTTGGGACATGCCTGACAGGACCTGACAGAAGAAGCCAGCACCAAAGTTCAGCAGAATTTATATATTATGCCTATCTAGTTCATCATACCTGTATAGAAACTGTCCTTTAGAAACGAGTCTCCTTCCCTGGTGATATTCAAAAGCCACCTGGACATGAGCTTCTGAAACCTGCTCTAGGTGAACCTACTTTAGCAGGCGGGTTGGCCTGGATGATCTCTGGAGGTCCCTTCTAACCCTGACCATTCTGTGATTCTGTGAAAAGAGAAAATGAGTTTTACAACAGCAGGGATAGCCTCTATGGGTTATTAGTACATATGACAAAATAAGTACTAAATAAATAAATTAATAACTACATCTTTGCATTCATCAGTAATACCAATATGCACAAGTAACAAGGCTGGAGAAATGCATGCTCTTATTACTTTTATCCTTGTCCTCAGTTCCCCCACTTCTCTCGTGTTGTTTAGTACATGCTCCTATTACATCATATCTAAAATTAGATTGCAGGATCAGGCTTTCTTGTGAACTATTTAGAGCTACTTTCTTTAGGAAAGACCAGGAATTCTGCACGAAAGGCCTTTTTTTTACTGCTTTTTATGTCTGAGCCTGATTCTACTGCTGCCAAATGCAAGAATTTCTTTTTCTTGGCTTCAAATAATATTGGGCTGGGCCACTCAGCCAGAGACCACAATACAACATATTTATTAGATAAAGGAAGATGTATATGTGTGTGTGTATAAATAGCTAATCTGCTTGCTAGAGAAGATGAAACCATGCTCAGAGATTTCTTTTCTAATTAAAAAATTAGTATTCAATTGGAACTAAAGTCCTTCTATGCCTCAGCAGCCCTGCAAATTATACTGGAAAGAGATACAAGGACACATCTTACTCAAAAGGTGCAGAGACTATAGGAGATAGATAAGGATATGCAGATATAATCTAATATCCTGGGCTCTGTTACACACAGCATGCCTACACGCAAATGTATGCACAGTTTCCAAGAAAGTTGTTGATAATATAGGGCTAGAAAAATACAATTTGGCTGATTAAAGACTACAGACGAGTATCTTAATGATCTCTTCCAACAATTTTCACAACTTCACTGTAATTACATTAAGATGTTTTCTTAGGTGGAGAAGAATGGATGCGAAATTAAAACTGCTACATAAGGGTTTATGTGACTCACATTCGTGTTTTTCTCAGTTTGTCGTGCCTCAGATTAAGTGCCTGTGTGCCATACATATTTACAAAAAGGGAGTTTTCCCCTTTCCTCAGTTTGTGAAAACAAGTGCTTAAAGTATAACGAGGCATTTTCAATAAATCCCTGTCTTTGCATGGTCTGTTCAATTCCTGGTTGCTTTTCTTTCACCCTCAAGAATACAGCTGCTCCTGAAGGTTCCCTCTAGACCTTTTGTGGCTTCTAGATCCCCTCAGCTGACCATGGTGAGAACAGGTCACAGTAAATGGTGAACCTTTACCTGAAAAAAGCTGGTGCTCTTTTGCTTTAGTTTTGATTATCTCAAAATGCATGCATGAGAAAATAGGTATTTAGGTCAGCTTCTAACGTATTTGTTAGTTAGAATTTACTTCATGTAACTTTAAACATATGAAATCTGGTTGGTTAAGGCTATGCCTACATCAGAATTTTGTTTGCAGCAGTAGCCTGGCTTCAAAATTGTATCCTTTGATCGAGCCCCTTACTACACATTGGCTTAGTTTGCAGAGTAGTTACAGTAGGATTCCTTTAGAGGGAAATGAGATCAGAACCACTACTTCTTCCAAGACCAAATGCTTTCCAGTCCCTAGTGGGGACATAATCATGCTAACTCCAGGCGGGTCCTTTGGACTTTTCTGAACCATAAACATGAGCCGCAGCAACACCTCTGAACCGCATGCAGTGTCAGGATTAGGGCCTGAGCACCAAAGCTACTTTGGTCGCCTGGTATGTCCCTGTTGCACTGAATTACTTGCTAATGCTGACAACAACTCAACTCTTGGCTGGCCAACTCAAACCTCCTTTATTGGAAGTAGAACTAAGTAAGCAGAGGCAAATCATGTTCCTTATTTGAGGCAGATATCCCAGGACAAGATATATGGAAAGGGCAACTAGCTTAGATGTACACAGTGAAATCTGCTGTACTAACTGAAGACAGTCAACCCTTATCCTACAAACACAACTCTAGACATACTCAGCAACAGGTGAGGAACCAGCACCAGACTGCTCACGTGTGGCGCACAGAAGGAACGATGCTGCAGCACTCGGTGCATAGCAAGAGGGAATATGACCCTAAGGGGAACCTATGCTCCTCTCATTCTAGGATCCACACACACAACTGTGATGCGAGTATGGGTCTGGACTTGTAGAACTGAGTGCACCTGGAAAGAAGAAAGGACTTTCCCATTTCTAGCAGTTTCGAGGATCTGCTGATTTTTATATCTTCTGCAAACTAGACACTTGTAAGTCTCAAAGGGAGTACTGCACTCCTTTCTCCAAGTTCCTTACAGCTCTCTACATTTTATTAAAAAAAGAGAAAAAATCCTCCAAAGAAACAAACTTTTAATCTAGTTAAGGACATAGAGAGTATAACCACATTAATAGAACCTCATTCATAGTAGCTATATAGAAACTACTCTTTGTGAATCTCATAAAAACATACAGAATAAAATGTCTTTTCTCTTTTTGCTTTAGAATTTACTGCTGTGTTTCAAATCGAGAGAAGTAGTTTTATAGTTTAATTTATCCTATGACTAGTTGTGTTCTGTTTGAGAACTTTTACATTACTCATTTTCTAGAGCTCCAAGAATTCACCGTAGCAGTTGCCAAATATGTAAATGTTACAGTAATTACACTTTCATTTCCCATGAAAAAAATCCTTGTAAGGTTTTGAATGGATGCAGTTCTTTGGTGCTGAAAGTATTTTTGAAAATCCAGGAAAAGAATTTTTGTTACCCCTTACGGTAATAGAGGTTAATACACATTAATAAACATTGAAGTTGAACAGGAAAAAATATGATGTATTTGATTGATTATTTTATCAAAACATTCCTTTTCTGATCTCAGAGGAAGAGTGAAGCCAGCCAGAAATACACCAGTGATTTTGTCATCTATCAAAGATTTATTAGATAACGTGTTTCACAAAGAAAATCTATTTGTCACATATGCTTGACTAATCTATTAAACAGGCATGACTTCAAAGGATACATAGGTGCAATAACCCATTCATACATAACAACTGGCAGGACTGGGACATAACACTTGTGAATTTAAAGAAAGTAGCATAAACATATGCTACAGAAAGGAGAAATATCTACATACATGGGAAAAGGCAAAATCAACTGAATGTGTATTCTGGCTATGCATGGCTGCATACTGGTTCTGGCTATAAATTTTTAATAGATATGCTGCTTTGTCAAGATCAAAAGTTTCTGAAGAATGTGCTGATTTTAAAAACATTTTGTTTTCAAAATGAATGACAAGATACATGTGCTTTTGAGTTTTACGATGAAAATATATGTTTTATTTTACACTTTATTAGAATATACGGATTAATATCTGAAATAAAACAAATTGAAATTTACAGTTTCCTTGACCTAAAAATGTTTTTAACAGCTTGGTTTACAGAATATGTGGTTCGACACAAATAAAAATGAGACAAAGAGATAGTTACAGAAGATGTTCTAACCTGTCACAGTGAGACAAGGCTTGGCTTGCTCACTTCACTCTGTACGAGTGGACACGTGTTCAAATATAGATGTTTTCTTACGCTCAGTCAGAAAATGTCGATGTACAAGAGTGAACAGCAAGACAATGTCAAGTTCCCTGTGAAGCTGAAGGAAACCCTACCAGAAACTTTTCAGGCTTATAGTGAAGAGATCCCAAAGATCAAGTCAGTTCTCAAAGATACCCATTTTTTGTCAGTAGAAGATGTGAAAGCAAAAATGACAGACATCTTCAACAGCCATTCAGAAAATTATATACAGAATTGCTTGAACATTGGCAGCATCTTATGCAATTGTGTGTCAGCTCAGAAGGGAAGTGTTTTCACAGAATCATAGAATGGTTTTGGTTGGAAGCAACCTTAAAGATCATCCAGTTCCAAGCCCCCCACCACAGGCAGGAACACATTCCACTAGATCAGGTTGCTCAAACCCTCATCCAGTCAGGCCTTGGACACTTTCAGGAATGGGCAGCCCATGACTTCTCTGGGCAATCTGTTCCAGTGCCTCATCACCCTCACAGTAAGAAGTTTCTCCTAATTTCCAATATAAATCTACACTCTTTCAGCTTAAAACCATTACCCATTGTCCTATCACTACAATCCCTGATAAAGAGTTCCTCCCCAGATTTCCTGTAGGTCTCTTTTAAGTACTGGAAGGTTGCTATAAGGTCTCACCAGAGTCTTCTCTAGGCTAAACAAGACTAACTCTTTCACTTGGTCCTCATATGGGAGGTGCTCCAATCCCTCTGATCATCTTTGTAGCCTTCCTCTGGTCTCATTCTAATACATCCATGTCCTTCCTGTGCTGAGGACTCCAGAACTGAACACACTACTCTAGGTGAGGTCTCACCAGAGTGGAGTAGAGGGGTTCAATCACTTCTCTCCACTTGCTGGTCATACTTGTTTTGATGCAGCCCAGGGTACAGTTGGCTTTCTGGGCTGCAAGTGCACATTGCTACCTTGTATTGAGCTTCTTATCTACCAGCATCCCCAAGTCTCTCTTTTCAGGGCTAGTCTCAATCCATTCTCCAGCCAGTCTGTATTTGTGCTTTGAATTGCCCTGACTGAGGTGAAGGACTCTGCACTTGGCCCTGTTGAATTTCATGAGGTTTCTACAGGCCAGCCTCTCAAGCCTATCAAGGTATGTCTGGATGACATCCCTTCCCTCCAGAGTGTCAACCATACAACGCAGCCTGGTGTCAGCAGCAAACTTGCTGAGGGTACACTCACTGTCCATTCTGTGACAAAGATGTTAAACAACACTGGTCCCAGTTCTGACCTCGGTTTGAAGAGGATTGTAGTTAGTTTCCTTAATTTGTTAGATACAGGCAAAATCAGGGCTTTTTTGTGTTGACCTCGTATAGTTCTGTTCTCATTCTGACTTGACTCGAAATTAATTTCATTATATTCAGGTTTTGCAGAAGATTTTAATGCTGACAGGTTCAGTTACCTAGTCACTGAAGCACTTGTGTTCTAATGGTGTGTTTTCCTCATACCCAGTTGATACATGGTCAGCGAGCAAAATAAGAAAGTGTTGGCCTAGGTGATGATATTTTTATTCTGAGGGCAATAGACATCATGTGTAACAATCACACTTCATTCTCTGTTATGGAAGGCTATGCCCTATAACACGCACTTTTCAATTTTATGTGGCACTATTGTTCTATCTCACAAATACGCTACCAGATATGATAGAATGGCCTAATCATTAAATCATACATTGTACCTGGGACAATATTTACTTATCTGAAAATTTTCTTCCTACTCACATTGCCACTTGTTCTCTTACAGTTTTTAATGCTTTGCTGCTGAAATGCTTTCTATCATACATTGAACTCCATTTAATCTAGGGTGCTGAGCACTTAGAAGTGTATGACCCTTTCATATTTTGACATTTGAAACAAAAGGCAGAAAAGCAAATTACCCTTGCCCATGGAGTGTGCTGGTATGGCAAACACAATGTGTCATTTACCCATGTAGAAGGAGGGTAATTGTGAGGACAGTGAGATATGGTAGCTTAAACTCTTCCATTTATGGCACAGTTTTCATGAATCTGGACCCTTTCTGGGCTGAAGAGGAACAAAAATATAAAAATAAGTGAAATTAATTAAAACACTCAGGCTCCAAAATCCATTTTATTTACTGTTCGATACCACAGCCTGAATGAATGATCAATATTTTCACTGGTCCATCTGTGAAAATGTTTCTTTTTAGATACCAGGATCTATGAGTATATTTGCAGGTTTTGCATTTGACAATAACATCTCCTTGATATTGATTGCATAGATTAATAAATAAATATTGTTATTGTGAGAAAAAAGGGAGTATTCTGAAAAGCTATATGCATATGATTTCAGCTCATCCGCATTCCCACTAACTTCAGGATCCTGGATCTCTCCATTTCAGAAATGCAAACTCTTTAGATTCTAACATGGATTCCAACTTCTGCAAAGATCAACACATAAGGCTGGTAAACAAACTAAATCTGGAAAACGTATGTAAAATGAGAAACTGTGGCCTTCAATAGAGAGGGAATGCCCTGCAATGCTTAGCTTGTTATGTTTTGCTCTTCACACTGTTCTAAAGATCCATGCCTTCCCAACAGCCAAAAGAAGGAGACATTCAAATCAAGCCAAGCAAATGCCAAGTAATAACTTGTCATTTCCATACATGGCAGTGAATCAGTGAAGAGAGAGCAAACTAATTTCAAACTTAGCTGCTGCTCAGCCTAGCTAGAAGACTTCATATGCCTCCTGCTCCTGCAGACATACCTGGGTTTAGGTCTTTTGGAAAACTTTCATTGACACAGGATACTGTAAATTGCAGGCTCATTATAATGCTGGGGGCCTGATGCCTGTCCCTGGGGAAATTACTCTGACTCATCTTGGCCAGGGTTTGAAAACACAGCTTTTGGACAGCAGCTTGAGCAGATTAAAGCATTAATTTACCCAACTGCCCCAGCTACTGTGCTTGAAAATTTAGGGCATCAGCTTAGTTTACTAGGCACAGCATATCTATGTAGTTTTATTTCACTGCTGTTTTATAGCAGGGTATTATCTTGTACAGTTCTCCTTATCTACATTTGTAATATGTGTTTATAGTTTGTGGCAAGCAAATAAATAAAACACCCTTTTAGAATTAGAAAACTGAAATGCAATACATATAAACCAATCAAGGCAATCGTACAATCTGACAATGATTAACCACAGCAGCAGCAAAGTGAAGCTGTTTATATGTATTGGAATTTAAAAAACAAAACAAAACAAAACAAAACCCTTCCAGCAATTTGTTACATAATTTAGTAGCCAAAACTACTAAATATAACACATCTTAGATTGAGCTCATTGTCAACAATAGAAAAAGGTTTTATTTGCATGACCTTTGGAGTGATTTTATGTTGACTGCGCAGCATATGTACACTCCAGAGGCCCTTTGGCAGGACTACACTCCTAGCTTGCCTGAGTGTGCTGCCTGCATGGTCATTCAGTTTTGCCTGGAATGTTGCGGTTTTGCAGTTCAGATGTAATACGGTGGTGGTGGTTTGGGGATTTTTTTTGTAAATGAATGGGGCTCAGGAAACGCAAATTAAGTATCATGAGTTTGTATGTAAAAGCACATCTGGGAGATTCTGAACTAAAGTAAGATCACTAAAATAAGGGCAACATTTCTACCTCCAGTTATCTTAATTGACTGCCTGAATCTTTTCTATCTGTAAACAATTTGTTAACAGTGAAATCCTTCACAGAAATATGCCAATTACCATGAAAACATTTTGAGAAAACAATTGGGTCAGTCTGCTGAATTTCAATGTAAAAATGTCTTATCAACAGCATTGTTCAAAAGTTTCTAGTTACCAATTTGTCTAGTTTGAAAAGAAGGAATCTGAGGGGGTGACCTCATTGATCTCTACGGCTTCCTGAAGAAGTGAAGTGGAGAGGGAGTTGCTGATCTCTTCTGCCTGATGTCTAGAAATAAGACAGCAATGTGTGCTTGCAGACCAGAAGGCCAACCATATCCTGGGCTGCATCAAAAGAAGCGTGGCTTCAAAAGAAGCGTGGTCAAGGGAGGTGATTCTGCCCCTCTATTCCTCTCTTGTGAGACCCCATCTGGAGTTTTGTGTCCAGTTCAGGACTCCTCATTATAAGAAGGATATGGAACTGCTGGAACAGGTCCAGAGGAGGGGTATAAAGGTGATCTGAGGGCTGGAGCACCTTTCATATTAGGACAGGCTGAGAGAGTTGGGTTTGTTCAGCCTGGAAAAGAGAAAGCTCCGAGGAGACCTTATAGTGACTTTCTAGTACCTGAAAGGGCTACAAGAAAGCTGGGGAGGGGCTTTTTACAAAGGCTTGTGGTGATAGGACTATGGGAAATGGTTATAAACTGAAGAGGGGCAGATTTAGACTAAACGTAAGGAAGAATTTCTTCACCATGAGAGTAGTGAGGCACAGGTTGCCCAGGGAAGTTGTGGCTGCCCCATCCCTGGAGGTGTTCAAGGCCAGGTTGGATGGGGCCTTCGATAGCCTGATCCAATGGGAGGTGTCCCTGCCCCATGTCAGGGGGGTTCGAACTAGATGATCTTTAAAGTCCCTTCCTACTCAAACTATTCTATGATTCTATGATTCTATGACTTATAGGAATGGTTTAAAGCTGTGCTAGGGGACATTCAGGTTGGATATTAGTAAGCATTTACTTACCAAGAGTGTGGTCAAACATTGGAACAGGCTTCTATAGAGGTGGTTGATGCTCAAGGCTGGTCAGTGTTTAAGAGGCATTTGGACAACACCCTTAACAACATGCTGTAATTTATTCAGCCCTGAATCAGTCAGACAGTTTTGTTGGACTAGATGATCGTGGTAGGTCCCTTACAACTGAAATATTCTATTCTATTCTATTCTATTCTATTCTATTCTATTCTATTCTATTCTATTCTATTCTATTCTATTCTATTCTATTCTATTCTATTCTATTCTATTCTATTCTATTCTATTCTATTCTATTCTATTCTATTCTATTCTATTCCACAGTAGTCCAGAGTAAAATAAAACCAAACCAGAGTGGAACATATTATTCAGGGGTTTCTTTTCACGAGAATATCATGTTCAGTAGAGTAAGAGAAACAGAATAATAAACGGACACCTAGGTCAATATGCTGAATGTTTTTACTTCAGAGCATTTCAGCCTTCAAAACTTTTCCACTTGTGCCCAACTTTAGGCAGATCAGTAATTCTGAGTTAGCTACATTCTTGGCAATGCACAAAACTTTAGATCTATCATGGAAAGTTGTAAAAGTTTTTTATGCTCCTGCGGCTGTTAATACTACTCTGCTTCCTGGTTGTGATGGACCCTGCCTTTGCAGATCAGAGATTTCCAAAGAATATTAGTCATGATATTTCCAGGCATTGCCAGAGGAATATCAAGTTCTGGAAAACTCAAAATGTTTTATTAAGCTCTTTCTAGCTCTGCTCAACACATGTTAGTAGTGTGGATAACCACCATGCATTGCACTGAGCTTCAGAATATCTTTGGGTTTGTTTAGTGTCTTTATAGGCCTTGCAGACACCAGTGAAAGGGAGAGCAGTAGCCTGTGGGAACAACAAAGAGACTCTGCACTGGACTACAACATGAAAAGATGTATTCTCTGCTGTGCAGAGCACTTTCTGTTAGTATCTTGAAAATCTCATCTGCATTGATTTTTAAAGTATTTTCAAAACAAATGTATATATGTCTTTTATACTATTAAAAAATACAGCATTCTTGTGTTCTCACGTACATTCAGTGGTGTACCTCAGGGGTCCGTACTGGGACAGGTGCTGTTTAATATCTTCATAAATGATACTGACAGAGAGTTCAAGTGCACCCTCAACAAGTTTGCAGATGACACCAAGCTGAGTGGTGTAGTTGCCACACCAGAAGGATAGGATGTCATCCAAAGGGACCTGGACAGGCTGGAGAAGTGGGCCTGTGAGAAGCTCATGAGGTTCAACAAGCACAAGAACAAGGTCCTACACCTGGGTCAGTGCAATCCCTGATTTCAGTGCACAGTGGGGGATGATGTGATTGAGAGCTGCCCTGCAGAGAAGGATTTGGGGTTGCTGGTCAATAAGAAGCTTGATATGAGCCAGCAATGTGCACTCGCAGCCCAGAAGGCCAACCATGTCCTGGGCTGCATCAAAAGAAGTGTGGCCAGCAGGTTGGGGTAGGTGATTCTGCCCCTCTATTCCTCTCTTGTGAGACCCCATCTGGAATCATAGAATCATAGAATCATAGAATAACCAGGTTGGAAGAGACCTACTGGATCATCGAGTCCAACCATTCCCACCAATCCTTAAACCATACCCCTAAGTACCTCATCTGCCCTCACCTTAAACACCTGTAGAGAAGGTGAATCAACCACCTCACTGGGCAGCCTGTTCCAGTGCCTAATGACCCTTTCTATGAAAATTTTTTTCCTGATGTCCAGCCTAAACCTCCCCTGGTGGAGCTTGTGGCCATTCCCTCTCGTCCTTTCTCATGTCACTTGGGAGAAGAGGCCAGCTCCCTCCTCTCTGCAACCTCCTTTCAGGTAGTTATAGAGAGCAATGAGGTCTCTCCTCAGCCTCCTCTTGTCCAGGCTAAACACCCCCAGCTCTCTCAGCCGCTCCTCATAAGGCCTGTTCTCCAGCCCCTTCACCAGCTTCATTGCTCTTCTCTGGACTCGCTCCAGAGCCTCAACATCCTTCTTGTGGTGAGGGGCCCAGAACTGAACACAGGATTCGAGGTGCGGTCTCACCAGTGCCAAGAACAGAGGGAGAAGAACCTCCCTGGACCTGCTGGTCAGGCCATTTCTGATACAAGCCAAGATGTCATTGGCCTTCTTGGCCACCTGGGCACACTGCTGGCTCATGTTCAGTCGGCTGTCAACCAACACCCCCAGGTCCTTCTCCTCCAGGCAGCTTTCCAGCCAGGCTTCTCCTAGTCTGTAGCTGCACAGGGTTGTTGTGCCCCAAGTGCAGGACCCGGCATTTGGCCATGTTAAACCTCATGCCGTTGGTCTCAGCCCAGCGGTCCAGCCTGTTCAGATCCCTTTGCAGAGCCTTAGCCTACAGCACCCGGTATTCCCAGGCGGTCTCCCATCCAAGTACTGACTGGGCCCGACCCTGCTTAGCTGCCAAGATCGGGCATTCTCAGGGTGGTGTGTCCAGTTCTGGAAGGATATGGAGGTGTTTTGAACAGGTCCAGAGCAGGGCTACAAAGATGATCAGAGGGCTGGAGCACCTTCCATATGGACACAGTCTGAAAGAGTTGGGTTTATTCGGCCTGGAGAAGAGAAGGCTCTGAGGAGATCTTATCGTGATCTTCTAGTACCTGAAAAGGGCCTACAAGGAAGCTGGAGAGGGACTATTCAAAAAGGCTTGTGGTGATAGGACGAGGGAGAACGGGTATAAACTGGGGAGAGGGATATTTAGGTTAGACATTAGGAAGAAATTCTTCAGGATGAGGGTGATGGGGCATTGGGACAGATTATCCAGGGAAATTGTGGATGCTCCCTCCCTGGAGTTAAGGCCAGGTTGCATGGAGCCTTGGGCAGCATGTCTTCACCCGTCACAGGAGATTTGGAACTACATGATCTTTAGGGTCTCTTCCAACCTTAACTATTCTATGATTCCCCAAAGCATACGTTCCCCTGCCCTTGCACCCCACTAACACTATGGGCTGCCTCTCACATGCTCCCTTTCCCTACTGACTGGTTTTCCCTTGCCAATGTCTGCCTCTGCCCTCTTTAATATTTTTTCCTCATCAGGAAAAGTAAAAGCAGCAGACAGTGGGACTGGCTCAGGGAAATACAAAGCTGAGACCCATCAGCAGCTTTATAGTACCAGAGGTCCCTCAGCTGCAAGTCCATGAAGGGTTCAGAAGGGGTATACCCCAGGTCACATAAAGGCTGAGAGGCAGCAGTGGAACAAGCATCCTTGCCTAGATAGGTAGTCACTGTCTCCCAGAGAAAAAGGAACTGGAAAAAAGAGGAAAAAAAAAAAAAAGAAATCTGTCTTTGCTTGTAATACATTGTGGGGTTTTTCCATGTATTTAATGGTGGGAGTGCCACCTCTGCAAGGTATAATATACTTGTGATAAAGCAGTTAACACTTGTAAGGCACCGCAAATTTACTTGGGTGACCTAATCAGTCTTTCTTCAGTATTTTAGTTTTATCACATTTAAGTTCTGAGCCATCTAAACTGCAAAATGAGTGAGACTGTCCAGGCTGCCAACTGGATGTGCCATTGCTCAAAAGGAGTTTGAATAGAAAATTATATTTCTGATTTGTAAGATAAGGTAAATGACTTAATGTTTTTGAGTTTAAATGGCTAGAATATTTACCAAATATGGAAATATTCAAACCAAAAATGACAAATAAACAGTCTTTAATAGGAAGCTTGATCTTGGAGAACATTTGTTGGCTTCAAAAGGCTTTGGATGTACAACAAAGAAATAAATATGTATGTATATACATATGTATATGCATAGATATAGAGAGGTGTGTATCATTGTATAAGTCCCTACATACAGAATATACAGAATTGCATTCAGCCGGAGAACAAGGAAAGCATAGTGGCAAATGGTTTTGATGGTAAATGGTTTTCACATCTTCCCACTCCTATGGACGTTTTTACTCTCTTTTGGCATAGGATTTACTCATTTTTTAATGCTTTCATCACTAGACTCCTATTCAGAATGCATGCTTTGAGTATCTTTACTAATACATGTCAAGGATGTTAACTAATCAGTTTTGTTGCAATGTGAACATGCAAACGATCAGATGCAGCTAGGAATTTTGTAGCAGATTTTAAAAAATGCAGTTCCCATCAACCTGGCACTAAATTATTCCCCAAAATGAGCAGCCTCCCCACTTTCTGACAGTGCTATTTAGTGCTTACAAAAAGCTTATAGAGGAGGTTTCTGAAGCCTGGAGCAGTGACTTTAAACAAGATTTTCCTCCTTTTGGGGGTTCTTTGCTCTCCTGCAGCTGTTGTTTTAGCTTCTTGTAGAAATATATTTAAAAAATAGACACTTCCTGACATATAACTGCTCACAGCATCTGGAATGACAGGGTGGGCACATTACAGTAAATGATGTTTAGAAATAAATGTTGTGAAAACAAAGAAAGCCACATAGGAAAACATTGACAAAACCATAAAAATATGCTGCTTATCTATTTTGACTATTTTCTTTCTTTATGTTTTGGAGGTTTTCACAGAAAACATGTGGCCTTCACTTCCAGGCATACGATATGTAGTTTCAGGATTCTCCAAATGGAGGGAGTAGTCTGAAAAACTGTGAATATAATTAGATATGGAATACTTTTAACAGCTGGAGGGATTTCACACTTACAGTCCAATTTACAAAACTTTGGGCTTGACATTGTTTCAACACTAGCACTGGAAACAATAATTTCCCTGGCATTTTTTTGGCTCCTGAAATTATTTACGTCTACACATATCAATTTAAAAAATCACACACATGCAAAAAGAATACTTTCTACCTGCCTAGTGATAAATGAGAAAATTTAGAAGCGGTGTCAGAAAGAAGTTAGAAAAAAACCATGATCCTACACAAGCCTTGTGCTTGAAAATTACAGCTAATTTCTCTCCCTGTTTATGAAAGATCTTGTGGAAGTTTCCTGTGT
Source organism: Clamator glandarius (assembly GCA_033459285.1). NCBI lineage: Eukaryota > Metazoa > Chordata > Aves > Cuculiformes > Cuculidae > Clamator > Clamator glandarius. The sequence goes on from JAUNZM010000294.1 coordinate 2,060,009, forward strand.
TATTGAACGTGTTTCAGATGTTTTTTCTGATACTATAATGGAGTTAAGTTGGATAAGATATGTAAGGAAAAATTATTAAGAGGTAGCTAGGATATCGTATATGGTGGCTAAGAAAGCACATCTACTAAGTGAACCAGATACCATATCTGAGATGAAATCTAAAAGAAATGAGAACAATAACAATACAAGGAACAGAAGATTATACAAGTAATTTTCATGTCTTGGGTGTGTTTTAATAGCAGAATAAAAGTCCATATAGACTCTGAATTATCTTGTAATATGTAATCTCAGACACTCCTGTTCTTACAGATTCTGTGTGTGATTTCCTTTCACTTTGGAGGCTCTAGAAGTTAAAAAGTCACTGTATCAGAGTAAGCTGAATAGCAGAGTGTTTGTCTCAAAGACAGAATGTTATAGCTCTCACTAAAACAATATCTTACTCAATTGGGATCATGACTATGTAGCATCCCAAGACTGTTAAGTCCATATTTAAAGAAAAATATATACTTAGTTCTTTGATAGCCTGTAGATTGCTAATACTGATACAGAAAAATCAGAGTATGCTAATGAGTTTGAAATGTGATTTGCTTTTCAAATCATATGCCATTCCTGGAAAAGCATATCATGTAAGGTTCTGACAGTGGTGCATACTTATGTTTCGCATTACATAGCTAAATAGTTCCAAAAGAGCTTTTATACATTGCTACAATTGTATGCTCTGTTTTTAACAGGAGAAGATATTCATTTCCCTCTCTTAGGTCTCGCAGGTCAGATGCACGGCTGCAGATTTCTGTGTTATGGAAATTTATTTCATTTCCCACCTGCCTCACACCTATAGCAACTCACACGCTGCCCACTATTTGAAGGAAAAGGGGCTCACTTTGTCAATCCATTAGGATCTAGACTACAGGCCTTGGAATTCAGACTTTTACAAAACATGCTTATAACAGGCATGGACTTGGTGATTCAGACAGCTGCCACAAGGTATCAGCATTGCTGAAGGTCATTTAATGCCACATACCAAGTATGACCCCACAGTGAAACCTTTGGCTTCACTAAGCCTAGGTGGGCTTTGCATTGAAAACAAGGTGAAAAGAGAACAGAGATGCTTTCAGTGGTACCACTCGATGCACACTGCCTGGTCTCTGTTTGTCCTCTTAGAGAATGCAGACCTCTCCTCAAATTTTCAGCCACAATGAAGTTTCACTAAACTATTGCATTATGAATAAAATCAGGTTTTCCCCTAAGGGCACAAGCATATTTATGTTCCTCCCCCTACTCCTTCCCTCTGGCAACAACTTTTAAATTTTGTAAAACTGAATACCATAATGAAAAAAATCCCTACTATTCTTACGCATTCCTTTGTACTGCCAAAACATCTACCTCTGGCATTAATCAACAAGAGGGCTTACTCCAAGTTCCAGTTAATAACAGCAACAAATACGGACTGTAAGAATTCATCACTACCTCAAGTAGACAGGAAGACATAAGGACAAATTCCTCATTGATCCTTGTGTTTAATATATAGCATGTATGTTAAGAATTACATCTTAACACTGTGGCCTGTTTCAAAAATAAAAACCAGTTTGGGTACTCTGAAAAGACTTGTATTTGAATACGTATTGACAGAAGGACAGTTTTCTTGCTAGAGAAAAGTTTCTACAAAAAAAAATCCATAAAGACTTATTAGGGTAAAATAGATACAGGAGTCAGCATTTAATTTACTTGCATCTAGTACTGCAAAAATTAGAAATTAATGAAGGCATATATTTATAACTCCATGCCTGTCACATTTGGATTATTGAAACTTCATTCATCTGATCCAAAGTCGCCTAAAACCAGTCTCTCCTCAGCCTCTACAACACGTGTATAAAATCAAACACACAGATAAATCTTTGCCAGATCAGGTTGTAAATAGCTACACTTATTGCTCCACCCCATATCTAATAGCTTTAACCTCTTTCCATAGGCCTTTGCTGACACAGTCTTAAAAAGGTACTTCTATGAACTCCAACAGTGGTTGAAAATGAGCCTCTAAGGTCTGTAATCCTGATATGGCAGCTTGAACTTGGGGGACCCTTCACCTGTGTCCCCCTTAGTGTTTGCCAGCTCCTGGTACCTACCCTGACTGTACCTCTGTGGACATGGCATGGAAAATCAGGGCAGCCTTAATGAGTTTTCTCACTACCTACCACGCACACCCTTGTAAAGACTACTTCTCCTTTTCTATTTTTATTTTAGCACCTGTGAGGGGGGAGGCGAAATACAGGAATTTCACATGCCAAACAGAATGGATTGAGTATCAGCCTACAATTGTCTCTGCTAAAGAGACAACATCAGGAGGGTGAGATTAAATGCCTGGAGGAGTTATGGTTGTGGTATTAATAAACACCTGCCTGGTATTACTGTATCTGCTGGACTTCTCCCAGCAAGATAGTTAGTCACTTAAACTTGGCAAAAACAATCCTCTAGGCCTCATCACGGTATGCATTACAAAGTCAGTCTGAACCTGCTCCAAAACCTGCACTGGACACCCCACAAACTCTGGACACGGGCTTCTGAATTAAGGAGAGCTGACTGACCCTGTCCCTTCCTGGGAGATGAATCAAGAGAGAAGTACATTGGAGTGCATGAGATTTGGGGGCACAGGTGCTCCTCTGCCTTTTGCAGCATCATGGGGGCAGGAGAAAAGGGGCCGGTGAGGTGCTGGGCACCCAGTGCTGAAAGGACCCTTTTTCTTGTTTGTGTGCATTTTGATCTAAGCTGACTGGTGTACTAAAACTCACTGGAAATATCATGGACAACCTCCAGTTCCTCGAGGAATATCTGTGGGATTACTTTAAACACACTGTTCTGCAGGATCGGGGCCCAATTTGTCTGTCCAGTACCATTAATATAAAGAGGTCACTTTCTTGACCTGGATGCAGCCCCTGTACTAACCTAGCACTGCTAAGGCATGCTGCCCTCCTACTTTTAGCTCACCATGCAACATACTCTGATTCGATTACCTGAATAGCACTGGCCCATTGGAAACCATCCAGCCATTAAACCTCCCAACTCAGAGTTTATGCTTAAGATCAGGATGAATCCTAATGCTTGTGGAGTTTATCCCACATTTGCTAACCATGGTACACTGGCATATGCTGAGCACCTGGCAGGGGTCACAATCAGATCCACCCCACACACCAAATTAAGCAATCCTTATATTCCCTTCTCTTACTCAAGTGGGAGAACATCATAATATGTTTTCCAGATGGATTGGCCCCTAATTGGACAGCATGCACAGAAGCCCCAGCTGAAGACAGTACATTAGCAAGAGTAACAGTGCCCAGTTCACACAGCCCACAATGCAGGACTGTTACTGCCAAAGGCACGAAGCCTCAGCCAGGCCATGCCAGCCAACTACACATGCAAGAAGCATAAATGGCTTATTGCATTTGCCTGATGCACCATCATTATCCTTTGAGAAATGGCACGAAAAGTCATTTACAGAAATTGAAACTGGCGAAGGATGTAGGTTAAGGGCCAAGGGCAAAAAATTCCCACTGTTTCACCAGATCCCAGACTTTATCCATTACCTCCATACTGCCTATCCCATGTAAAAAATGCTATTAGCTCTTCTTCCTTCAGTTGCACACAGTAGTAGCACAGTAGTTCCACAGCAGGATATTCATGAACATGGAACCAGTATTCTTTGTCTCCCTGCACACACTTAGCGTTTTTGTTTCACTTCCACATGCAGTCTTTAAGTTTTCATTCTGTAGGTTCAAGCCCACAATAACTCCCCTTTATCTGCAGTATAGTAGGCTGCAGCTATTGTAATAAAATAGCTGTGATCTTCAGCAACTGCAATAGAACATTGTCTTGAGATCAATTTCCTTTTACAATAAAATCTTGGCTTTGTCTCAGTATTTATGAAGTGGTGGAAGGCCATTATCCATTGAAATTATCTCTTTCATATACTATACTATAAAAATATGGCCCGTTATGTGTAGTGTTATAAAGGTATGTGGCTGACTGACTTACTTTAACCACCCAAGAAGAGTAATAAGTTCAGTAATCCTCTGGAAATGCATAGCCTGGAGTATGTTATTGCAGCTAGTATGCAATGCATTCTACAAAAGCAAATCGCAAAAACAATTAGATTTATACATTTACAATCATTGATTGATACAACCTTGACATAAATCACAGAGTTAGAAAAATATGCTGCTGGATTAGCAAACCACATTATAATAGCGTGGCTTGCCCTGTCATTTTGCTGAGATATTTACAATACCAACAAAATCAATTGGAATCTTCAGTTGTTGTTGTTATAGAGCACTACGAATAAACTACACATCTAAATTTCTAGTGTGTGCAGAACAAATGCAACCAAGTTATAACTTGGAAAGATATCTCAGGACAGATTTTTGGACTGGTGTCTGAGGGCAGCCAGCCCAGTGAGCTCTAAAACTGCACTTGAAGAAAAAACTTTTATCAATGAGCCATAGGTGTATTCTGATGCCAGTTATGGTCAGAGGAGGATTTTTTTTTTTTAATAGCATCTGTGACAAGGTAATTTATTTGTTGTGGAGTAACTATATTGTGTTTGTAGTCCTCCTTGTCCAGTGTCTGAAGGGACAAGGGAAAAAGCTCTTCCTCAAGTGTGTTTCTTCACAGAAATCATGTAAGATGCAGAGTGAATGCCCTAGCAGGCTTCAAAGTAGGTTATCAGATTGCTTTGAAGTTTGACTATGGTCCTCATTGCAAGACAGTCAGCTCATCAACTGGGACATTATTAATGAGGGGAGCATTTCTGCACAGCATTACTGTTAGTTCTCCTCCATGGTATAGCCCCTATTACCCATAGCACAGTATCTTCATTGTATCCCTGGATCTCTACAGAAGTGAACAGTCAGTGCGAGTGCAGACTGACGTCCTTTCTGCACTCACAATTAAATATAGTGATGGCAAATTGGATGGGATAACTTCTCTTTAAGGCCATCATACCTAGAGAGCAAACGTTAACAAAGGTACTCATGGAAGGAGTAGATATCTTCCAAAATAGTAGTCCTACTTTCATTAGAGTTTATGCCAACCCAAACAGCAGTGTTTCCTATCAGCAGTCTTAGGGCTATGAAAAGACAGCAGGAAGGGGAGGGAGCAGAAGCACTGTATACTGGCTTCAGAGTGCTTTGCAATTATATGAGAACATTTTAAGACACAATTTGATCAAAAAAATCAGAGAGTTTATCCTGATCAAATCACCAATTATCCAGAAGTCAGAAGGCTAGCATATCAGGAGGTTACTACTTTCAACTTCAATTGTGTGAACCAAGTTTTACAGGAGGAGACAAAACCATTGCTAACAGAAATGATCAGAAGAAATAATCACAAGTGCATATTTGGGAGTTGCTAATTTACCTGAGTGAATAACCAATTCACTATGAAAACCCAACTGAGGCCACATCATCAGCCTTTAAAACTGTCTAGATCATTAACTGTTCCCACTAAACATCTTTGGTGTGACTAATCTTAGTCACAGCTTTTGACTCTTGGTTTTGAGAGCAAGTAAGTTGTTGTCTGTGTTGAGAGAGAGTTAGACAAGAACTATGTGAGATAAGAGACTGGCTCTGTTTCTGCCAATGTGGACTTCAGCCAAGGAAGGAAGGATTATCACTACTAATACAGAATGGGACTTCAAGATGTTCTATCAGCTGAAGAAGAAGAAAATGTAATCCAAACTCAAAATGCTAAAAAGAGGTAACTAGCACAGCCTGACTTTGACAGTGTCTGAGCAGGGGTTCTGCTACAGATAACCTTTGCAAGCCTATGCTAAACTGTTCTTTCTCCACAATTATGCTTCAGCAGCAGGAAACAAACATTAGAAATTTGGCCTGCAGCTTGAGGAGATGATGCATTTTTCTCCCTTTCTTTTGTGTCTGTAAGAGTACAGAACCCCAAGGAAGGGGAAGGATTTTACCAGTAATATTTATTACTGAGTCAAACCTGTTTATATTTGTACACCTGAGGCCACAACCACAGCCAGCATAAATCAACATAGTTCCATCACAGCTGCATTGCTTTGCTCTGCTGGTGATCCAGTCCAACAAGAATAGGAGAAGAATAAAAATAGACACCTCTGGCTGCTAGGAGCAAGCAAAGAAAAAGTGTTACTTGTGAAGTTTGTGTATTTTCTTAGTACTTACTTTTTATAATAGAAGTCCTGCAGATCAGGCTTGAGTAGTTGAGAAGATGAAGCATGGGATCAGTTAATCTCATAGTATTTTGGGGAGTAGTTTATCAATGGGTTTCTTTACAAAACAGGCTAGCAACTATTTTATATTCTACTCATTCCACTGAGTCTGCATGGAATAAAAATCCTGCAGTCTTCTCTCTTACAGTCTCCTGGCCTCACTACTGTGGTTAGGGACCCGATGACTGTAATTTGTCATTGTAATCCAAAGTGAACACTTAGTTCTTGCTGAAGAAGATATTCTTAATATGATTTGATAGTCTGAATGGTGCCTGCATGCCAGCACACAGCTGATAGAGATGCTCTCTCACCATCCTCCACACAGAGATGTGCCTGAGGCTATTTGAAAAGAGCAGTTCAGATAAGGATGTAATACACTCTTTTCCTGTAATGTAACACAGTCAGAAAGATCCCCCCAAACAGTTTTTATCTCCATTTTTTTATAGAGACTTGTCCTGACTGCTTTAGCTGGATTCCATTTGTGGAGTTTTTTTAATCTTAATGACAATCCCCTGTGTAATTTCAGCTTTCTCAGCAGTTTTGCTCAGGAATTGTGAATGAAGTCTCCAAACTTTATGGAAACTTAGGCCACAAGTCCCTCAGAAACATGAACTCTGGCAATTTTTGAAAAAGCTGTAAACATAACACATTTCTGGCTGCAAAATCAGTGATTTTCAGAGCTTAAATATTCTGCACACAGAGGACTGGATCTCATGATCAAGGACATGACAGCCCCTGAGCTGCCCCTGTGAGTGTCAACAGTGGCTTGGCTGGAGCATTTAGCACCCCACAGACCAGCAAGCGGTGGGAGCATTCTCCATCCTAAAGAAGTTGCATAAAGCTAAGCAGGAGTGTTTGTAGGAGTAGTAATTGCTCTGATATTCTTCAGAACCATTGTTCAAGAACAGTGCTAGAAATAAAACATGACTGACACACTACAATGAAGTCCTACTTTGTCCATTGCTACTATACTGAAGTATCTTCTTTTGATCTTTGATGGGAGATATTTCCCATTTTGCTTATCATCTTTAAGCCAACTTGCGAGCTGTGGGCAAATATGTCTTAGATGACATTGGTAAGTTTACTTGGTTCTTTCAGAACTTGAAAAGGTGCTATGGCCACACAAACCTTCAAATAACTCACTATGTCTATAGATTAGTGAGTTCCAATTTACCTGTTCCTGTAAAGGAAAAAGCTCAGATAATAACATATTGCAATCAGGTTTCAGGATTTGGCTACCAAGTGCTGATATTTGCTAAAAAAACAGAGATTAAGTAAATAAATTAAACAAGTTATTCTGAGGACATAAACTTTCATTGAGGGGTACTGCAGTAGCCAGATGTAGGCATTTCACTACTAGAGGAAGAATAAATTTTAGGCAGGCTTTTATTACATGAGGCACACAGCTTTACTTTCTCTATTTAAGACAAATAGGAATAGCCTGCCTTTGTACCATAATGCTACCACTCTCTTGGCAGCAATATTAAAGTGGTTCCCTTGTTTTGTTGGATATTAATACCAGGCTGCATTCTGAAATGTGGTTTTAAAATAGAAAGAAAGTTAATTGTGCTGAGAAATTTTAATTGAGGCTGATTAAAGGAAGCAACAAAATATATTGTCTACTAAACCTCACTCCTTGTTTTAAGTGTGACTTGTAATGGACTCCCCAAAATCATTACGTGGTCCCTCTAACCATTCCAGGTTTTTCATTTGAAATTCATTAAATGTTTGTGTGTCTGATTTTTGGGGGCCTTTCTGAAAAGTTTTATAGTCACAGCTGCACTAGTTATGGATAGGTTTATAGTGCCTTGCCCATCAACTGGCCCACATGTCCAGTCCAGTTTGTTTGATGCCATACCTTTCACAAACGTTCAACAGTTCTGGAGGTGTTCTTATAAAGCTGCCAGTAAATGTACCAGCTGGACTCATTTATGTACATGAACAGCCTCATTCCAGCTGACTTACAAAATGCTAGTGGCAGTAAATCTGTGGTCAGTCCATATATGTACTTTAAAGTATTTTTTTACACTTCTGAAAAGAAAATAATGAAATATTGCTAAGCTTTTTAGTAAGTTATATGTGGTCTTCAGAGAACTTGAATGCTCTGTGGTGAACAAACAATGTTCTGAGAGTCCCTTTTTCTTTGCAGTAAATTCTTTATGCTGTGCAATTAAAGCTATTAGAAAAGTCTGCTCTCTTAGAAGCACACTGATGGACTGCATTTTTGTAGAAAATCATGTGAACAAATTGCTCGTTATTTTCTTTTGTGACTGTTGCAGGTGCAACACAAATAAAGGACTTCTTTGCACTGCAACAGTCACATAAAGAACACTTACACGAGCCAGATTTGTTAACAGCTGATTTTAATACAAAATGCAGTCATCAGTGTGAGAAAGTGCAGACAAGAGACCATGAATAATACATGCAATAGTATCCTTAAGAGAAATTAGCACAGGTGAAAGGACTTCTAAAGGAAGGAAGAGAGGGAAACAAGGAATAATTATAAGAAATGAGGTTTTTATCAGCATCTCCAGATTCATCCTGAGAGAGATCCTCAGTATAATGAGAAAGGGTGTCAAAGAAAGGAAACTGCTTCTCCTTGACCGCACTGTCCCACCTGCTGGCACCATGCTGCTTGGAAGAGACTTTGCTGTCTTTTCCCATCCTTTTTCCAGATCTACCCACAGTTCTCCTGTGCCATATGTGGATGTCTCAGACCTGACCTCAGTTAGTGCAAGGTCTTATTAAAGTTTATCAGTAGAGATTCCAGTCAATTCCGTCCAAGATGCTTCCTGCTATGAGGGAATTTACTTCAGCACTTCAAGTTAGAGAAAGGTCCCCATGATTTCTGTGTCTGTAGGATAATGGGAGCTTTCAGCTAGCCATGTGTGTTATTGCTATAACTCACTGGTGTTTTTACCAGAGCTAGTTTTCAAATTAAGTATTTGACAGCCTGTCTACTGAACACAAGTTATAGCATCATGCCAACATTGGACTTCCCTGCTTTGTGTTTTACCACAGGAATATTTACAGCATGTGTCACTTTCTCCTCTGTTACCCTACAGACCAGTCTCTGCAGCTTTTCCTGTGAGATAAGTAAGTGGGTTCAAGCTTCAGGAAGGAATATAGCTTTAGTGGCTATACTTTTCCAGCCATAGTTCTGTTGCAATAAAGATAGTAATATACACTTTTGATATCTGTGCTCCTATGCAGTCGTAGGACATGTTTCCTCTCTGACAGCACAACTTGCCTTCTTCCTCTCTAGTCCAGAACTTGTTTTCATGGTTACCATCAACTAAAAATAGAATGGTTACAACTTCCACATGGTACACTGCAATATATAAGAAGCATTAAGAAATGAAGTTCAGAATTTCCTAAAGCAACCTAATGGTCCCTTTTTTTTTACTTTGTTAAAATGCTATTTTTTTACTTTGTTAAAATGTATTTGCTGCAAGCAGCTGTCCCATGTTCTGGGAGCTCTTTCCAGTGCTTCAAATTTCATAGCAATTAACAGTCTCTCCTAAACCCACAGCTTGTAAGTCATGGAAATTCATGCTCTAGGAAGGTTGGAGACAAGATGACCCGAAGGCATGGAGGTAACTAGCTGTGCAGCCAGCAAAGTGACCTAGGTCAAGGGCTGTGACCAAGCCTACAGATCCTGAAGCATCTGCATTAATGTTCATGTTTCACAGTAATCCAGTCATCGGTTGCCTTCTGCTCATCACTTTCACATCCAAGGAAAAAGTCTTTTCCCCCAGCTTTCCACAGGAAAACTGAACAATTTACATTTCTTAAATAGCACCAGTAAACATGTATCATTTAAAATTCTTCCATTCATTAGAAGTATAGGAGAGGTGGTAGAGGGTTATTTGTCTGTGTCAACATTTCATTTCCTCCCTGCATGAGATATAACTTGGCAACTAATTTCATCAGGTGGAGAATGCATTGCCTGCATATTGCACTTGCATTGTGTCCTAACAGTTCAAAAACTTTCCAATATTGCTGCTTTTCTTTAGATATTTACTACAGAGAAAATCAAAAGGATCTCATACTCTCTTACTTCTTAAACCAAGCTAGTTGGTTTTAAAATTAACCTCCTTTTATTTATCTTTCTGCCACATTTAAAAGATTTTACCTGATCTGTGGAGCTAGACATTTCATATCTTCTTACTAGTGTAATATTATTTTGGGACTAGTTATATTATTACAGAGAAATGCAATACAAATTAATGTGTATGATATTAAGAGGGCAGCGTCTAGACAGAGATTGGGTGATTCTAGACATGTGTCTACTACAGGGACTGACAGAAAAATGAAATCTCTTAGGAAAGCTCTCCTAGAAAACCACATAAGCATTAATGGCTTTATTTATGTTGCTAATATTTTAAGCATAACGTAATTGTGACTTCAGCCATTTAGAATAGCGAATGAGTCAGCACCTAATGCATGACCCCTCAAGCAAATGCAATAGTTTGTCTTGTTGGTGTTTAGGTATTTTTCCCTAATTTATTCTTTAAAAGAATACCTCTTAATCTGCTTATATAATTAACAGAAAGGTCATAAACTATAGCTAGTACTGATAATTTATTCCTAGTTTAACTGTGAATTTTTAAATGCTTATGTGGTGTATAAATTAGCTGCTGAAAAGCAGCCAGGAGTGGCAGGTGAATATGGCAGGGGATGTCAGAAATTACTGTGTTTTGGAAATGGGATGGCTGTCTTAAAACAGATGAATAACATGAGTCATAATGAGATTTCAGGGAAACTCTAACTCCCACCGTTGGACAATGAAGTAGAAATCTCTGTTCAGTCATAAGGCTGAATCCAGAAAACCGCAAGTTTGGGAGTACTGGAAAAAGTCAGTGGAATAGGCTGTCAATGGCTTTGCACTTGTTACATTGCTGTGCTTTATCAGAGTATATCCAAAGGCCTTGTGCAGATACGGTAAAAAATACTGATTTCTGTGCCTCGTGTTTGAGAGAGCAAATTCTGAAAAGCCAAAGAAGCTATGCTATATTTGAAGAGTTTTCTTTTGTGTGGCAATGTGGACACTGAAAAAAATTGTAGATTTGAGGAACCTTAAAAATGCCCTTAAACTTGTTTATGTTTTGGAACTATTACAAGACACAGCAGGGACCTGCCTGTCCAGAGACCAGGTTTTATAGAAGAAAGTAGAAAAAGATTTACAAAAACCTAATATTAATAAAATGCAAGGAGAAACTTGCTCTGAGATCAGCAGGGGTTTAACTTAAATGTCAATGTGGCAAAACCTATGGCCAGCATTTCCAGAAGGGGCCACTAATTTAAGGTATTTTCCAACCAGTACCTAAGTACCTGAAGTTCAGCATCCCAGTATATGGCATCCCAAATGAGCAACTGCATTTGAATCTTGTTCTTGTTATTTCAGAAAATTCATTGTGGTACAGGGGCTATTTGATCATAGTTCTGTTTATCATTATTACTGACTTGTTAAGATTTCTTATGCAACTTCTGCCACAATGGATGTAAGGTTTGTTATTATGACATAATCTGGAGAACATTTTAGCTTTTTTTCTTCTTTTGGCAAGAAAGCACTTGCATTTGGGGATGACAAGATAACACAAATGAAACCAGACAAGGATCATTACATTTGCTAATCTGAAGTGAGGGTTTAATGTTGTATTCTGAACTAGTTAAAAAAAAATGCAGGGTTTTGCTCCATTTTCAGAACAGCACCTGCATCTGCTGAAGTGCGGAGAGAGCAAAAGGATCAACACTGATTTTCCAGTCTCTTTTATGGAAAAAAAAGGTAGTGCTGTCATAATTTGCAGTTTAATGACTTAAGGATTTGTGTGTCACTACAGCTTGTCCACTGTCACTTTGTTAAAATCAAAGTGTAAGACAGTAAGAGAGGACTCATCAATTACTCCAGCTTCTTGGTAGTAAGACATGCCTTTGATTTTAGCTTTTATTTAAAATGTAAAGCAAAGTTACTAACTTTTGCTAGACTATAAGGTTAAGGGGCTCCTTCTCACTCTGGTGAGCAAGGGAGCAGTGAAATACATTGAGCCAGTGCTCTCTTCTTTTATATTACTCATTATTAACGGGACTAACAGGTTACTGGGCCCAGTGCCTGGTAAGCTGAGATGAGTTCAAAGCCAGCCCAAGGGTTCTTGCTTGTATGCTGCTCTTTTGTTATTCAGAACAGGCCTTTCTGACGACAAGGGTTACAACGCAAAGGCACTCGCAGGATCCAGGGTGATTCCCACTGCTCTGCTGTTTGTGAAAGACGTGCTATCTGGAACTCAGCACTGCCTCCTGGAGTCTTGCATTAATAGATTCACTGAATGGTTTGTTTTGGAAGGGACCTTAAAGATCATTTAGTTCCACCCTCCCTGCCATGTCAGTGACACCTCCCACTAGATGAGGCTGCTCAAAGCCTCATCCAACCTGGCCTTGAGCACTTCCAGAGAGGAGGCATCCACAACTTCCCTGGGCAGCCTGTTCCAGTGACTCATCACCCTCATCCTAAAGAATTTCTTCCTAATGTCTAATCCAAATATTTCCCCTTATAATTTAAAACCATTCCCCCTCATCCTATCACTACACGCCATTGTAAAAACTCTCTCTCCAGCTTTCCTGTAGGCTCCCTTCAGGTACTGGAAGGTTGCTATAAGGTCTTCCTGGAGCCTTCTCTAGGCTGAACAACCCGAACTCACTCAGCCTATACTCATAGCAGAGGTACTCCAGCCTTCTGATCAACTTTGTGGCCCTCCTCTGGACCCATTCCAACAGCTCCATATCCTTCTTATGTTGAGGATTCCACAATGGGATACACTGCTCCAGGTGGGGGTCTCATGAGAGTGGAGTAGAGGGGCACAATCATCTCCCTCGACCTGCTGGCCATGCTTCTTTTGATGCAGCCCAGGATATGTTTGGCTTTCTGGGCTGTAAGCATTGTTGGCTTATGTCAAGCTTCTCATCAATCAGCACTCCCAGGTCTTTCTCCTCAGGGCTGTTCTCAATCACATCACACCCCATCCTGTACTGAAACTGTGGATTGCTCTGACCCAGGTGTAAGACCTTGCACTTGGCCTTGTTGAACCTCATGAGGTTTGCACAGGCCCACTTCTCTGGCTTGTCCAGGTGCCTGAATAAAGCTGAGTAATGGGAAGATTGTCACAAAATTACACAGCACGGGTTGTAGGTCTTGGGTGCCCCTAAACCTGGGAATGGTAACTACAAGGATCAATCAGGAAGGGACTGCAATGCTTATGGATTGTGAGTCTCATCCTAAATCAGCTCTCACAGCACAAGCATTGGCATGAATGAATTTATATATTACAAGCCAAAAAAAAATCCAGACCAGAACAGTTCTTTTGCTTAGAACAGAGGTATAGAGGTAAGAGAGGGCAACCCATATTACTACCAATACTTCAGATGACATCCAGGGGGCACTTGCTGAAAATGCAGCTTCTTGGTTGTCTTAAAATGATCAAAGTGTGTTTTGCTGCTGGAAAGGGTCCCACTGCCATTTTGCCTGCCTCTGCCCACATACTTCTATGACCTTAATGCAAAGCTGTCTTCAGTTTACCATGTTGTCTCTGAGATTGTATTGGGATTTGATTTCTCCAACTCCTGTTCCTGTCTTTGAAGCTTCATAAGTCAGGTATTCAATCAAGAGGACTAACTGTAATGTGTCTTCCTATGAATTACCTGCCTTCTCCCATCTAACCTTCAGAAGGCTAATATATTGAAGGTCTAACTCAGATGAGACAGTAACTAATAACAATAAACAAAACACACTGAGAACAGTCTAATATTCAATCCTGCTCAAAGTAAGTTTTTGATACTCTGAGAGGAAAACAGTGTTTGTTGTCTGTGTTCCAGCTTCAGTGTGTAATTACTATACACTGAAAATCATACATCCTGGCCAGAAGACACCTCTGCCATTCTGGTCTTACCTCCTTCTGAAAGCAGGGCTGTCAAAAGTAGGGTTGCTCAAGGCTGTGTCCTGCTCTCTTCTGAACATTTCCAAGAGCAGAAACTCCATAGCCTCTCTGGGCATCTGTCCCTGCGCCTGGCCACTTTCATGGTATTATTTTTCCTCCCTTTCATCTGAGTGGAATATAACTTGCTGCAACTTGTGACAGCTGCCTCTTGTTCTTGCAGAGGTGCTCTTCTGAGAAGAGTCTGGATAGCGCCTTTTAGGTAGCTGCAGGCAGCATTTAGGCACCTGAGGCTTCTCCAAGCTACACAGATTCAGGTGCTCACCCTTTCTTCACATTGTGTGTCACAGCCCCCTGAACACACGTGTAAGTGATCAGCTGAACTCTAGGCAAGTGTGAAAAACATCAGGTGGTTCATTACTAGATCTTGAATGAGACTTGACACAGAGGTAGGTAAAGAGCCTTGGAGGTTGAGCAGTGCCAGACAGAGGGACGTGTGATAATACAAAGGGGCAGAGTGATCCTGAATATGTTACCCAAGTTCTCTTGTCTTGTGCCAACACAACACCTGGGCCTTCCACATTGTCACCCATTCCTACAGCACCTCACTACTGCAGGAGCAGATTTTTCTATGTGCTCATGAAAGAAGCCTTTTTTTGAGAAATATGTGGGGCAGTAAGGGAGTTGCCAATGTGAATTTGGGCAGGATGAGGCAGAATAGACACAGAACTGCTGGCAGTCTAAAGTTCTACTCTGAACAAGAAGGGATCTCCTGCCTATAACCTAATTTGACCTCACTGGAACACTAAATATTAGAGACCTGGAAAATCCTGAACACCCTCATAAATATTTTGCCTTTAACCTGTGGGTAGGTCTGATTTTATTCACTTTTAAATTAAGACCAGGTTTGCATTATATGAGGAGCTAATATGATAACTAAGCCCATTCTCAGCACAAGAGTGCAAATGCCTTTCTTTGTTCATTCCAAGGCTGCCAGAAGCCTTGCAAGAGGTATTCAACATCAGCCTTTCAAGGGGTTCACCATTAACGATCATGGCTATGGATAAAAGACTGGTTGGCAAGTGATACTCTGTCACCCACTGTTGTGTCATATCCAATATCTTACATTAAGGAGGCTTTAGGGGAAATAATAATAATTTAGAGGGGAAAAAAATTAATAGAAGTAGAGGTTTGGCAAAAAAAAATGTTTTATCAGGAATGGCCTTGCCAAGCATAACATTTTCTCAGGAGCCAGTCTTGGCAAAATGGATGTTTTATCAGGAGCAGAAGTTTGGAAAAAGTAACATTTTATCAGAAGTGGAGACTTAACAGAAAATGCCTTTTTATCAGGAGTGAGGACCATGGCAATTTAAAGAGAAACGCTTGCCGAAAGTGGAGTTTTATCAGGAGTTTTGCTTGAGGAAAGTAGTGTTTCATGATGGGCAGGAACTTTCCAAAAATAATGTTTTACTAGGGGGAGGAGATTGATGAAAATAAAATTTTATCAAAAAGAAGGGAAGGGGGATGGATTTAGTGAAAGTAGTGTGCTAACAGCTTCTACCTTCCAAAACGGGAAGCTTTGCCCCTGGAAAAACATTATTTGCACACTATGTTTGCCCTAGCTAAAAAGCTAAAATGCTGGTTTTGACAAGCTGTGCTGCTGATAAAATGTTATTTTTGGCAAGCCCATCTCTCAGAGATGTTTTTAGAAAGATCTCTTCAGAGACAAGATGTGCAAATTGACTATAATACCTGCAGCAGAGCCAGGTACCTCCGTGAGCCAGATTTGAATGTTTATTAGCTCTCCATGGTTTCCTTTCCGCCTTCTGCTTTATGGTTATGATGCTGATGCACAGCACTTTGGACAGTGAAACACTGTTCTGCTTCCAAATGTTCCTTCATCATTCTGTTTCTCTTGACTGCTCACTGACTCAGACTGGTTGACTCTTCTCCAAGTGTGTGTTATGCACCCTTTCCCACCAGAGCTCTCTACCCATGCCTGGAAGATTGCTTACAACTTTTCTCTAACTCCTGCAGTCAGAGTTTTGACACCATTGGGCTTGAGGTGTCTCTGAAAGCAGTGAAGGACCCAGTGGCAAAAGATCTATTTGTGGTAGTAAGAGGCTGATCATAAGTGTCTGAATCTCTTAAAAAGTACACTCACTCTCACAAAAAGGGGCAGGAGAGTGGAAGGAAGTGACAGGCTGAGTCACTTAATACATCTCCATACCTCATCATATTTCAAAGTCATGCTGTATAATACACTCAGCAGATCCCTAGTGGAGTTCTGGGCAAGTGTCCATGTTGAGACTCTCCCATATGTGTTTCTTGGAGGTAATATCACTATGAATAAACTAGGACTGTGCATGAATGTAGGACTAAAGTCTCTTAACAATTTGTTGCTTGAATGCAAAAGTTGAGGTGGCATGTAATAAACTGGAACAGGAGATCATCAACCACTATGACTGGATGGACAGGATAGTCCTTGGGCATTGCAGAAATTTTTAGGGTGTCATCAAAATCACTCACTATTTATCTGTAATATCATTGAGCACCAGTGGGAGACCATGAGAAAGGCTGACTCAATAGCTATTTTTAAGAAACGTGACAGGTGTGAGCTGGTTGTAGTCTTCTTGGACTACAGTAAAGCCTTTGACATAGTTTCTTACAGCATTCTGCTTAGGAAACTGGTAAATGGAGTTAACTCCAGCTGGAGGCCTGTCACAATTGGTGTTCCCCAGGGCTCAGTGCTGGGTCCAGCCCTGAACAATGTCTTTATCAATGACCTAGATGAGGGGATCAAATGCACTCTAAGCAAATTTGCAGTTGACACTAAGTTGGGTAGAAGTGTCGATCTGCTGGAGGGTCGGGAGGCTCTTCAAAGGGATCTGAACAGGCTTAACTGCTGGGCTGAGACCAATGGCATGAGGTTTAACACGGCCAAATGCCGGGTCCTGCACTTGGGGCACAACAACCCTAAGCAGAGCTACAGACTCGAAGTCTGGCTGGAAAGCTGCCTGGAGGAGAAGGACCTGGGGGTGTTGGTTGACAACCGACTGAACATGAGCCAGCAGTGTGCCCAGGTGGCCAAGAAGGCCAATGGCATCTTGGCTTGTATCAGAAATGGTGTGACCAGGGAGGTTACTTTTCCCTTCTACTTGGCACTGGTGAGGCCGCTCCTCGAATACTGTGTTCAGTTGTGTGCCGCTCATCACAAGAAGGATGTTGAGGCTCTGGAGCTAGTCCAGAGAAGAGCAATGAAGGTGATGAAGGGGCTGGAGAACAGGCCTTATGAGGAATGCCTGAGAGAGCTGGGGTTGTTTAGCCTTGAGAAGAGGAGTGTGAGGGGAGACCTCGTTGCTCTCTACAACTACCTGAAAGGAGGTTGTAGAGAGGAGGGAGCTGGCCTCTTCTCCCAAGTGACAGGGGACAGGACAAGAGGGAATGGCCTCAAGCTGCATCAAGGGAGGTTCAGGTCAGACATCAGAAAAAAGTTTTCACAGAAGGGGTCATAGGACACTGGCAGAGGCTGCCCAGGGAGGTGGTCGATTCACCATTCCTAGAGGTATTTAAAAGACTAGTGGATGAGGTGCTGAGGAGCATGGTTTAGTGGTTGATAGCAATGGACGGACTTGATGATTCTGGTGGTCTTTCCCAACCTAGTGATTCTGTGGTTATCACAAGCCACTCTGTTGTCCTCTGTTTCAGGTACTGTAAGACACTTGCACCAGGACTGAACTGGCTGGCTATTTTGAGAAGAGGGGCTCAGAAGCTGATTTCAATTTGAGCTCTTCTTTTACGGCTACGAGAGACACCATCATGCAAAGAACCAGTGAATGAAAATTAACAAGCATGTGTGGTGCAGGGTGTTAACTATCTCAACTGAAAATAGGACATGGGACATGGAAAGCACATGAAAACTCCCATGGATCTGACAAAGAGGACCTTAATGTTCTTACAGTCATAAGGAACAAAGCATGTCTGCTACTGTTTCAAAATTACCCTAGTACACATTTGGGTTTTTATCTGGGTCCCATAGAAGCATTTCCACATACAAATATTGTAAGTTAATATCATTTCATTAGATTGATTGTGCTTTGTTGTAGCCAAAGTCACTGTGGTATGAGTGATTGACTTATTACTTGTACTATGTCCCACTCTATATCTGTTACTGATAATTTGTCACTGTATGCTCTAATAAAGTATTTTTCTATTTTATATTTTTACTCTGCATATGAGAGCCAAGGGATTGCCTTTTAATGGCAAAAAACTCAGTTAAGATTCAGTTTTTCCATGGGTGAGTGTA
Source organism: Clamator glandarius (assembly GCA_033459285.1). Lineage (NCBI taxonomy): Eukaryota > Metazoa > Chordata > Aves > Cuculiformes > Cuculidae > Clamator > Clamator glandarius. The sequence continues at coordinate 2,078,481 of JAUNZM010000294.1, forward strand.
TCCAGGTAGTGTAGGCTTTTAGAAGAAATCCTAGATGTTTGAATCCATTTTTTTTGTGACTACCTACAGCAACTGGCAGAGAAGTTACACAAAGGAGAGTAAGGTGGGTAATTTCTCCATTTAGTACTTAGTAGCAGAACAAACTGGGGGGGTCGAGGGGTATGGGCTTACTAGGGAGGGTTCAGAAAAACTACATCTGTGTCTCTGAGTCACCTTAGGCTCAAATAAAACTCATACTCCAAAGAAATTCTTACCTGAACCCATTGACTACATTTTGTTTTTAACTTGAAACTCTACTTTCATGGAAATCTATTTGTATACACTTTCCACCAGAAGCAGTAAATTCTTTCCATTAGAGATTTTGCCCATGTGATGTTAACCCAAATTTACATTTCGATTTGGTGACATTTCTGCATGTTTGCCTCTACTGGAAAGCTTGGCTTAGCTCTTGCTGACACACCCTTTGACTCTCATGGAAGCAGAACATTCACCCAAGGGCAGGGTTGGGGTGATCCGTGCTAGTGTTATACAGGTGTAAGTTGCCCCTAAAGTATATTGCCTTGCCCATTTCAACCTCTGAGCTGAAGTATCCCTAGAGAGCACTCTGCTCCCCAAATGTGGCTCTGCTCACAACACTGCTTACTCTGTGCTTCCCTTAAACAGGCAAGAGAACAACAGGTGCAGCAGCAAGAAGACATATGTCCCATTTTTTTCTGCTGGGTTTTTCAGTTACTATGAAGTACTTACTTATAACATAGGACTGATGTTGATTTTTACACTTGATTTCCAAAAGACAGTTTGTGAAATGGTGAGAGTGATCTAGCCCTGTGCCCACACTAACTGGTTGCCACATACTATCTGGGTTGGAACTATTTGTTTCAGGTTACACACAAAAAAATAAAGAAAAATTAAAAACTAATTTATTCTACATGTAAGATGAACCCCATTGCCAAATATCTCGCAGAAAATGTTTGCAGGCTCATTCTTCACATAGGATCTTTCTGTGCATCCCCAGCTGCAGTCCTTATCATACTCTTCCAGGAAACACTGTGACAGAAGGACTTGCAAAACCTTAGACCTCCCCACCAGAAATGACTCTCAGCCTGATGCTGTGTGTTTATTATAGTAAGCTATGTCATTGACCTCAGGGGGACAAGGGCCTGGCTCCCGGCTATTGAACTTACCACTGATCTCTGTCTAAATAGCTGCTGCATTTACAGATAGGCAGGAGATTTCAACACCCATGGAACAATTGAAGGGAGAATTAATAGTAACATTTCAAAACCTTTATCTTAAAATTCAACCTTTGCTACCTTTTATCATAATGGTATCTGATTGTTTTCAGACTTCTAAGTCTGTAATTCCTCTCCCTAAAAACATATATTTCTCATACTCTTAGTACTATAATACCCTGCAATACAAACATTACATTCAGTTCTCTTCCTCTCCCTAATTCACGTCTTTTTGTCCTCCCTAAGAAAACCACAACACAAGTAACATTCATGCCTTGTTCTCTCCACCTATATTTCTGTCTCTGAAGGAAATTATAATACGTGTAAATAGCTGATAGAGATCTTAAAGCTTTGCCTATGGCTGAGGAAACTTCTCGCCTCTCCCTTTTGTAAATGTTACTTTCTTTCTGGTTTGTTTTTTTTTTTAAAGGGAGATTTAACCACCAAGAAAAGCTTTCAAGAGGGAGTCCAGCATTTTCTGAGAAAGTTAAAAGAATTTTCAGGATTAGGATCTACTGGATGTGAGTGTTGCACAGTGTTTCTGTAACAAGCATAACATGCTGTTTAGTAGAAAATGTAGAATTGAGCTATATATATGTATAAGCGTATTTTTTGCCAAGGATTGCTTAGCATGGACTGGATATTTTTTTCCCTTGAGGTAACTGAAGGCAGCAGGGCTCAGTGTTCCCACTCTGCAGCCCCTCATCTCCACCCCAGGCAGCAGCCCTGCAGCAGACTTTGGTGGTTACAGACAGGATGGCATTTTTCTTTCTCTTCTTCTGAACTCGTCTGGTTTGGGGAGGGATTTAAGTGAGACCATTAGCGTTATTGAACTTAGCATTTGGTGGTTTATATATGATAAAGGGGTTATTACACAGCGATCCCTGTATGTTTAGGTCAGCTGTGGCAATCAATCAATAGACACTTTGCCTTTGACAGCACATGCTTCCATAAAAAAAATTGTCTGGCAGAGCCCTGTTAGCTAGTAATGACAGAGTAACCTCTGTCAAGTAATGTACTTGATAAATTTTGCATGTGCTGTTGACTGACAGAAGCTCCTTCTTCCTGTCTGACCAGCATACATGGGCTTCAAAGAGCACAGAAACCCCTTTCTTCTCCCCAAAAGGAGCGCCTGAAATCCATGTGGGTAGAATCAGAACTGCCTCTGAGGGGGGAATAAAACAATGCTGCACAAGGGAGAGCTGCTTTTATGCCTTTACAAAGCTAAACTTGCTCTTTCCCCTTTCCTTGCCTTTTCCTGTCACTTGCAATTACCTGAGACTTGCCGGCTTGGCGTGCCTGGCCACGCAAAACACCCGCTTGGGTGATCAGTCCAGGCTGAAGGGGGAATGTCTCCTTCCCAGTCCCACTGGCCAGGGCTGCCTATCTCCAGAATCAGTGTGGCCTCGGTGGTCGCCCTTTGTTTAGTCTGGGCAGAGGCAGTAATTGTCTGCAGCTGGATCTCCTGCTGCCTTGCTTACTGACTTGCTTGTCTTGGTTAGCTCAGAAGGCACAGCCGCAGTGCAGTGGGTCCACAGAGGCATCTCAGATTTTTCTAGCACCCTGATGTTTCAGTGCACTATGGCAGGGGGCAGCAAACCTGGGTGGCTGGGTCCACCCTCAACAAGCACTTCTTGCTGCTGCTGCTGAAAACACAGGTAGCTTAGGTGGGCCTTGGTCATGGTGAAGGCACCTTCACTGTACAAAGACTTATTGACGTGCCTTTGTCAGGTAACAAGTCTGCTAGGTTCTTTAATTGAAATGCTCTGACCACAGGCAGAGAAGTGCAAGGGGCTTTCTAGCTAGCCACTGTTCCTTATGTCATCTCACCATCATGCCGAGGCCAGGGAGTGCAGGAGGCACTTGCCCTTCCTCTGTCAGCTGATTCTTCAAAACCACTTTGTGTTTCACCATAGATACTGATGGCTCATTTTAGCAGGTTGTGGAAAAATTAGATTTCCATGTGGCCAAGCAGAGCTCACATGAAGGAGGCTTAAATGAGGCTCCAGAGCATGTCCAGAGAAGAGCGACAAAGCTGGTGAAGGGGCTGGAGAGGAGAGACTGAGAGAGCTGGGGTTGTTTAGCCTGGAGAAGAGGAGGCTGAGGGGAGACTTCATCGCTCTATACAAATACCTGAAGGGAGGTTGTAGAGAGGAGGGAGCTGGCCTCTTCTCCCAAGTGACAGGGGACAGGACAAGAGGGAATGGCCTCAAGCTCCGCTAGGGAAGGTTCAGGCTTGACATAAGGAAAAAATCCTTCACTGAAAGGGTCATTAAGCACTGGAACAAGCTGCCCAGGGAGGTGGTTGACTCACCTTCCCTGGAGGTGTTTAAGGTGCGGGTGGATGAGGTACTGAGGGGCATGGTTTAGAGATTGGTGGGAATGGTTGGACTCAATGATCCAGTGGGTCTCTTCCAGCCTGGTGATTCTATGATTCTGTGATTCTTGCTCCTCGTTAACCATGTGTATCTGTTTGTTTTGGAAAGAAGGGGATTTCATCATTTGCTTCCACAGGGACACAATCTTATTATGTGGGATTAAGCCTGAAACCCACCCTAATCCTAAATGCAGCAATACATAAAGACTTTTAAGCGAGTGTGTGATCTCGGCTCCCACACTTGACTATATGGGGCAGACTTGTGAGGGAGGACCTCACATTAACCCCACTGTCAATTACCATATGGACTAATTGGAGTGTAATTTACTAATTTGTCAGCAGGTGTTCTTTAGGGTATATTTATCCAAGCAATCCTGTTTATGGAAAATGTTATTTAAAACCAATATGTATGCTCCAATAATAAAGTGACACTTTTTCTCAGCAATTGCGACATCACTTAGTGAAAGCTGGCAAAATGAGAAAATATAAACCAGGACCCCAGTCGCACCTGTACATGAGTTCAAACCACTGTATTTAGAAAAGGCAGTATTTTTTGCCTCTAAAATGTTACCTTAGTTCTCATATAGGTATATGCTAATAGAGGCAGGAGTTCCTCTGGGACTATCAAAGCCAAATATGTATAGAAATAGAGTCCAAAAAGCTATCTAATAGTGAATTTTCTAGGTCTGTATTTTTCACTTGTCATGAGCACACTTTGGGCTTTCTAGCAGAATGCAAAATAACAACACAGGCAATTAAATAAAATTCATCATCCAGCAGTAGTTCATTCAGTGAAGGACCAATACAGAACTTATGACAGAGTAAGTCTTCAAAATTCCTCCCTTCTTTCTCCCCAACTTAAAATTGGAAATCATATCAGAGAAGTTGCATGTGGAGATTTTAATTATGGACTGAAAGGAATATCTCTGCAACGAATAACCATAATGAAAAGTGTTAAACTTGGGAAATGAAAACAATATAGCAATTCAAACCAGATTTAAAACTTCAGAGATGCAGAAGAATTAAGATTAATATTTCTTCTGGCAGGATATGGAAATCTTGATGACATTATTTTATATGGTGAAGCGTGTGGTTGCACAGAACTAGTGCTTCATTTATTCACAATAGGAAATACCATTTCCATTCAGGACATTAAAAATGATCATTTAAAAAATATGAGTTTGAGGAATACATTCACAATAATTTCTGATGGAGATGGATCTTCTGAAAAGGCCAATTTCATCACTTTCCCTGCTGCATACAATGTTGAGTGTGTACGTATGATGATTAATTAGAGACATTCCATTTAACTATTCACTTTGTGGAGCCTGAAAACAGTGAGGAAGGACTGTTGTATGTGAACTTAAACTGTCACATAAAATATAGGCTTAGGGATGAAACTCTCTTTTTCCTAAAAAAGTATCAGTAGCATGAATATTTCGCCCCCTATAATTAAAAGTTTACTGTTGAGTACATGCTTATTCTTTCTCCTGCTGCATTTAACATCTTACAGAAAAAATCAATTAATTACCAAGGTAGTCTCAGCTCTAAACAGTCTTAAGCAAAATTTTGAGAGAGTTATAAACTGTTCTTCCCCATCTTCAGTCTGCAGATGTGATTAGAATACAATTTTAAGCAGGATGAAGGATTAAACAAACAAAAAATATGAAAAGTCTAAATATGCACACTGTGCAAAAGCATGGTTGAATACATTTTGCCTTGTGTAAACTTCACCCAGTCTATGTGGGTTTTAACATATTTCCATGACTTTAAATAAGAAAACATCTTAAAGTACAGCCCATGGGAAACCCAAGCTTGATTAGTTTTACCTTTTACTATAGTCTGCAGAGTGTAAAACACAGTGCATCAGAATTGAATTTGTCATCTCCAGACCTCACAGGAATTTTAGGAACTAAATAGTTAAGAAGCATCCTGGTACTTCTCTTTGCTTTAATCAGAGCAGAAGTTTCAATTTAAACATTCAGGAAATCTCCCTTATTTAAAGCAATCAACTCATTGCTGACAGAGTCTGGTTTTACTGTGTTTAATTTTTTGGCATCATGCAAAACTTGATTGGTTTCAGCCAGTGCGTGAACAGGTCGTCTCCATTCTTCTCCTTCCTAGAAAATATAATAAAAAAAACCCCAGGACTTTTCAGTATCATTCTCAGTCCTACATATCATAGTATGTGTGAAAACCAATGGGATATTAGTGCAAAACACCAAACAGAAAATGTACATAATAACTAGTATGCCCAAGGAGAACCTTTTTGACAAATAGCTCTTCTACATCTTTCAGCTGCAAAATCTTAGAAGCAAATTTTGGGTCTAGTTATTTAACTTTCTTGACACCTGAGTGTGCCTCTTCTCATCTGGTTTGTTGTAGATTCACAACACATTTGTAAGATTGCAGCCTGCTCTAGATGAAGGAAGAAAGCACTCACCTTCCCTGCAGTGAGGTGGTGTTGGTATAAATTAGGTTGCAGTTTCAGAGAATGAACCTCTGGTGAGCCCCAAGGCTGGCTGTCAGGTCTGACACTTTAGAATAAGCACTGATGATTGACCACAAAGTAAGATGTAACTCCTGATTAAAGACTGTTGGTAGTTTGGTCTGTAAGTAGATTATAGTATGTCATTTCCATGCTTACTTCAGCTGATTAAGTATCTGCAGTCAGATCTCATTTGGAAACCAGAATCCAGATAGATGATGCTTTGGACCAGTCTCTTCCAACACTTATATAAGCACAGGTCAGAAGAGCTCATGCTTAAGGTCAGGGAAGGATGCTCTAAATCAAGTAGCTTTGAAGAACACCAAGCAGTAAAACAAGTTTGAGATGTCTTTCCAGCATATTTTCCCATGGCACAAGGCAAAAGGTAATGCTGCAATATACAACTATTCCTAAAGCTGCAAATATCAGTGCAGTCTGACAAAACCTCTGCTCAAAAATTTAACAGCTTTCAGCATCTCCTTCCCCATGCTCTGCTTCTCTCATCACTTTCCCCTGCTTGTCCATCTACAGCATCCTGATCCATAGGTTCATGGAAGACAGTCAAACAGGGTTGTGTACTGCTCTTCCTCTACCCCATGCCTGCGCCTGCACCTGCACTCACATGGCAGCACAGGTTGAAGGTTGCCAATGAATCTTTGTGTGCCGTTGTTTGAAGGGTTCAACACATCAGGTAGGAAACCACTGAGCTGCAGGCTACCGAACTATGGCAACTGTATTTTTCCTCTTTCCTTCATGATTCTTTTAATAAGAATAAGGATTTTTTTTTTTAAATTTTCAGCCATCATCCACCCTGTGGGATTTTCTTCCAGCGCAACATGGTGTTGAAACCCACAGAGAGGCAAAGATTGATAAGCATACAATGCTCCTGCTCGCAACAACCATACAATGTTTCTATGGCAGTTAGTCTTAGTCAGGCAACAAGAAAGTTCAGATGGGATAGCAACTCATAATTAAATGGGGTGTTTTGTCTCAAAATGTGTGCTTTTTTCACTCATTTTAGTCTGGATTTATGTGGCTTACTGAAGCTGTCTAGGTGGTTAGGAAGATACTTTGAGGAGGGATGGAAGGTGCTGGAGAAGAGGTTAGGGAAGAAGCATGCTTATTTTCTGAAGGATACTACTTCAATTTTATCCAGCTAAGACTAAATAGAAGTGGTCATATTAAGTACTCAGTATTTACAGAGAAGTATTTCTCTGGATGATGGCATCTCAATAAAAAAGTACCTATTTTCAGATTCATATACAGTTCCTAGTATCCTAGTATTTGCAGTATCTGTTTCTATCTTATCTCTTTCTCATCTGTGAACATACTTACCTCAGAAAGTTTGATGAGCAATAATGCTGGAGTCTCCATCAAAAAGAAATGTCCCCATCTTCTTAAAGATCTATGGACAATTTTTGATCCAATTTACCTCAGCAAGCTGTTTCAGTTCCCACCAAATACTTCTGCAATATAGATATTCTTTTAAAAAAATATGGGATTTTATACTTTTCCTCAATTTCTTCCAGAGACCTAGATCTAAATGCAAAACCTAGGACTGGGAACCTAGGAGGTATTTGTCTAACTCTTTGAAAGACAAACTTATCTCTGTATCTCCAAAAGCTGTGGAAATTTTCTTGTTCTAGATCCAGAAAATTTCTCACTTTGTAATCATACTGGAATTGTTACAAGTGCTACAACTTAAAAATTAATCAACATAATCACAGATATCAAAATCAACATGATTAAATATGCATAAAATGCATAAATAATGGTAGCTTACGCAAATTATAAGTATGTAGACTAAATCAGGAAAAGTTTTCAGCAGGTTGACTACTCAAGCGTATTTCTTTGGTACCACTTTCACAGTTTAAAGTTGGACTGTCCTTGACAGTGCCTTGAATGGGGGACTTGTGCTTGTCAGATTACAACTAAGGAGATAAGGTGAAATAATCAGAACAGCCATTAGCTTTGTACTGAGCTGACATTTCCTAATGTGAAACTGTGCTGCATTTCTCACCTTGCAGTAGTTCTGTCAATCTTGCTTACAGCTGCAGTGGATCATTTCTTGAGGCCAAAGTCCACATATCTTACAGGCTAACATTTCCAGTCAGCCTGGGGTCCACTTGCAGAATTTGACTGCTGTGTATCTCTCTTCATTTTTTCCTCTATTTTTTTTTCCTATGGTTACATTCACAGATGCTTGCCTTTTGCATTTTTTCTGTGCAAGCTCTTCTGCTTCAGTTTATACAACCCAAAATTCAAGTTAGTATGGTTCTCCGTTTGCTGTATTGTCCCTGTCTTTCCATTTGGTGCACTTTTGTTAAACAGAATATTACAAACAATACCAGATCGTCCTAGCCTCCTACTACATAATGGACTGAGCACAACTACAAATAGAATGTAAGAGTGGTATGAATCTTAGACTGTGCTCCCTCGCCTGCTACTTGGGACCAGATTGTGAATTCATATGCTTGTTCAAGTACCTCTACTGTCTTGTGAGCCTCTTCTTCACACAGGGACTAGCTGAAGTCAGCATTGGTTTGCTTAACGTGAATTCAACATTGTTTGATTTAACTCTTTTTTCCACCTGTTGGTGAAAAAGAAACTGGAATTCCTCCTTCAAGTGCAAGGTTTGTGCTTAAGGCTGACATCAACACCTCAAAAAGCAAGAGGAAATAGCAAGTCTCAACACATACCTTGGCAAGGTAGAGGAGAATAAAGAGCAAGACCAGTCTTCTGGAGAAGTGTGAAGACTTGCTAGTATTGCTGGTACATACTGCAGTATTTAGTTGACATAGATAAGTATAAAATAAATGTCTTACAAGTGGGGAGGCAGGTTGCATCTTGGCCTTAGTGCACCAAGATAAGACATCTAACATGTTTGTCAGGTTCCCTCAGATGCTTAGCACATGCCACTAAAGCTGAAAAAATGAACATGCCAAGTGAGTATCTCTGCATTACAAGCTAGATGCTTTTTTTTTAGCTTTTAATAGTCATGAACAGGGAATGAGAAGTGAGGACCAATAGTAGACTGCTATATTTCCTGAGCAAACAGAGCTAGAGCTACTCAGTGCTTTGAACTCAAGCTTGTGTACCTTCCTAAAGATCATTTAATTTTCCTATTAAGGCCTGGTCCAAAATTGAATGGAGTTGATAGAAGTATTTTTTAATTAACTTCAGAGACTGTTATGATAAATGTCTTATTAAGCACAACAAAGGAGCCCATCCATATTAGACAGCCATCATAAAAGTACTGATGGAGAAAGCCTGTGCAATGACAGGCTCATGTTATTCTCCAGAGATAAACTATGTACTAAGCATCTTGGCAGAACATATATGGAATGTCTATCAATATTTAAATAGTATTATATATCCTAAGTCCTCTCTCACTCCTTCTTTGTGGCTCTGATGACCAGTGTTGCACAAGAAGTCCAAAATGAAGCACAAGATAATTTAAGTTCCTTTTTCCAATAATCTTAATCTCAGTTTCTGCAAACAACATGGTAACTTTCTATTCTTCGTTTTGGATCAGCAATATTTAGCTTACTATCCTGTATAGGTAGTTATGTCAAATTGGAAGGTGTGAGTCTGATAGAATAAAACAAATCTCAGCAGAAGTTATAGACAGAATACATATAGTACTAAGAATCGAGTCTCTGTGGAATGTGGATTTACAGTGTGATACTTCTATGAAGAAATATATCCATATTAAATAACCTGAGCTTTAGAAAAAGAAAGCTGGAGTCTTAATAAAAGCCAAAAAAACCCTCACATTGTAAAGATGGAAATCTCTCAACACCAAGGCTTATGGGGTCAAATTCCAATACTCTCAATAATTATTATATAAATCTGGATTAAATTCTCTGAAATGAATGGATTTGTGTTATTGCTACAACTGGGGAAAAAAAATTGCCCCCCTGGATACCTGATGTTAATGTACATCTATCCAGCCAATTTCAAGACAAAAGAAATATCTGAGAAATTATGTGCAATCTCTTATAATGATTAATATACAAGAAGATTGATAGGTCCAAAATTCCAGCTCAGATATTGCATTTGGATTCCAGAACAATATTTAGAAATTTATTGTGACTACTCAAGATTTAAGAGAATATTGCCTTTAAAGATGTAGAGAGAGCAGTAAATCATGTTTTTTATTTTGTCATAGTCTTTGCTGTACAGAAAAAGATGTTTCGCACATTAAACAGGCAACATCAAGACATCATACAAAGGAATTCAATCTACAGTAATCCAAAAGGCAGTGACAAAACACAGAGAAATCTGGAAAATGCGGTGACACAGGAAAGAGGTATATTAAAAAGGTCACAACATAACAGAATGATATTATGTCTTTGGAAGGCCTACTGTAATACTTTGAAATACCTATTTTATGTTTCTTTAAAAGACAAACATATATGAATTAACTGATTTTCATGACTTATGTAATAAATATAATTAGAGTAAAAACACAAAAATCCAGTTTAAATGCAAAACCAGACTAAAATATTTCAGACAATCATTTTAGTGGTTTTTATTTAAGCCTTAAGGCTACCAGGTTTTCTTTCTGTATAGGGCAAAACATTTTCTTACCGAGTGCAGAAAGAGATTAGAAAATCTTCTTGATAATAGACTTAACTACCTGTGTAATTTATTTCTTGAAGTATTGAAACCCTATTAGAATTAGATTAAGACCCAAAACATACTTTCTTTTTTTTCAGTTGTGTATTTCTGTATTTTCAGCCTATTGTGGGATAGTTAAAGCCAATTTTCATAGGCCTTGTTCAAGTGAGTTGACCTAAGGGAACTTCCCATTGACTTCAAGTTGTAGCACTTACCACCTTTCCAAAATGCAGACTCTGAGGATCTTGCCTGAATTAAGCTACGTTCAAGAGTTAGACATGCAAACTCCCTGTACAAAAATGGAGACACTTAGATAAATTAAGTTAATGAGAAAAATCAAATAATTGACCCAATTTCTTGATTCCCTTCAATGTCAGCAGCAGTAAAACAGGTCCTGAAATCCCAGGATACCAGAGAGCGAAGGAATTCTCAGCTACGTGCTGAGAAGCCCATCAGACACAAAGAAAGTGGCAAGTGGACAGAGAGGTTTGTGGGAGTAAGGCTGGGGTGGGCTCCACTTTGGTCCAGAGGGCAAACCCCCAAAAGGCTGTGCCCTGTGCCTCTGGGGAAGGCAATTCCCTAAAAATTAAATCTCCTCAACGGCATCTTTCTTCAACTGCTTTGGCCATGAGAACTGAGTTGTATGGTGGAGCCTCCAGGATTAACTCAGGAAACAAAGAACCTAAAAGATGGGGGCACCTGAAAAATATAGGTCATATTCCTCTGTGCACCAACCTTTGCCCAAGAGGTCCATATACTAATAATTCACTTTACAGTAAGACAATCTTTTTTTAAGGTCAAAACAACACTGGAAAAAAGTATATGAATCATTCTTAAACTGAAGAATAATGTCAAGCAGGGGAATAAATATAAATGGACATATAAATTACAACCACAATATATGTATAAAATCAGACATACAATGTGATTTATGAGAGTATAGCCTGTGATCCCATGATTCAAGATGCTAGCAGTCCTAACAAGCATATATAATTATAATAAAGTCGGGTTTTCCAGAGTGAGCTATTTGGAAAACATATTGTTATTATTAGGTTGCTAGTGCATTCACTGGATGTAAATCAATCTCTTCACTGTAGATGTTGACAGTAGCAGTTCTGGATATTACAAAACTTTATGATTCCAGAGCATCAGCAGTCCCGTTTGCAGGATTCGTTTGTGATGCATGTTTGTTTTTTTCGACCAAGACAACTCCCAAAGATGGTAACATTTTGCTGCTTAGTGTGACCATCGCCTTGTTATACAGCCTGTGCCTTTACTCCTTACTCAGTATTAATTAATTAATTAATTAATTAATTGAGTAATATAAATTATTAATTTTCTTATTACTGGCCAGAGAGATTACAGAGTTGTAAGCTGACTTCGAGGAGAGGAGAGGAGAGGAGAGGAGAGGAGAGGAGAGGAGAGGAGAGGAGAGGAGAGGAGAGGAGAGGAGAGGAGAGGAGAGGAGAGGAGAGGAGAGGAGAGGAGAGGAGAGGAGAGGAGAGGAGAGGAGAGGAGAGGAGAGGAGAGGAGAGGAGAGGAGAGGAGAGGAGAGGAGAGGAGAGGAGAGGAGAGGAGAGGAGAGGAGAGGAGAGGAGAGGAGAGGAGAGGAGAGGAGAGGAGAGGAGAGGAGAGGAGAGGATAACATGTTTTCAGTGTTGTCATTCCAAAAGAGCTTACCAAGGAACAGTCTATTAAATGCTTCCAAATTTTTATAAAGGCCAGATTACACTTTTGATTTATGATGAAAATATATTGTTTTAACACAACAGCATACAATGCTTGGTCCAGTGTCCACTAGTTTCACCTAGTGCAACTTTCCTTTGTCATCAGGCAAAATCCTTGTTCCCAACATAATAACCTATTTCATTGTGTAGTGGTTCTCTCTCATATACATATTGGTTTTGGTAAAAAGAGTTCCTTTTTTTGTTTTTCCTGCAGCTTTGTCAGTGAAATGCATGAAAACAGAGTGAATGAAGATTTAGAGAGAGCAAACTAACAAAGAAAACCCCTACATGGCCTTGAAGAAACTTCATTTGCTCCCCCACTTCCTCTCTTTTTCTTTCATCAAATATAAGAAGTTGTTTCTTTCTTCTTGTTTCTACTTTAGAGTGCTCTAAAACTTTTTTTTTAAGGACAGCTGTTTGTGATGCTTTGAAGGTTAAAGTTGGGCTTAAGCAGTTTACTCTGTAGAATGAAATGTAAAGTGAGGATTTTTTCAGCACGTAGACAAGTATTTTATATACTGTGATTTTGGTGGAAGGTTATTTTTTAAGCACTTCATAAAGTAACTCTGTTGTGACCGGAAATTATTTCTAGAAGTCAACTACTAGCTACCTTCTCCCTCCTGCTGTCGTTTATACTTTATATGTTCAATGAAACACATACTGCTGAAAAAAACCCAACTTTTTGGCTTCACTAATAAGAACATAAGAACAAATTAATTGAAGGTCAGTGAAGTTTCACTGTGTTACCCATGTCCTTGTCAATCTTTCTGGTTGTTGGAGTTTTTTAATTTTATTGTGGATATGGTCATTTTCTTTCCCTTATTTTATAAAACTTTCTTCCAGCTACACAAGCTGAAGGCAAAGGTAAAATTTGTTGAATTCTCTGAAAAAAAAGTCATCTTGTTTCCATCTTTCCATTCCTTCCTAATGATGATGATCTCACTCTTCTGTACTTCAAAACCACATTTGTGGCTACCAATCAGTCACAGGCTTTCAGCCAAGTGTCACTCATGTCTTCAGGCTTCTACACCACTAATGATCCCTAAAATCCCCTTGGGATTACAATAGTTACACCTTTACAAATAGATAGCTGAAGAAAAATAAAGTGGTAGCTTGGTATTTAAACTACTTTCTTGCACTGAGAGTGTAGGCATATCAGTTTCACTGAGAAGAAAGTTATTCAGTAATGAAGCCATTAGCATCCCAGGTCAGCAGACGGCAATGAGCTTTCAGAAGTTGTCTGATGACTCTTGCTCCTGTTTTCCTTTGTCATTGTTTTTTTGTGTCTTCCAACTTCTCTTCCACTCCAACAGTCAGAGTAACCCAAGGCAGGGGCTGTTTCACAGATGCCAGCCATACTACTGGGAATTTAATATCTTCTGTCATCCCAGGCATTGAAATGGATGGATAAAAACATGGTCATAGAGCAGAATGCAGTAAAAGAAAATCTCACTTGCATGCAGTCCACAACTGTCATTTATTCAAAATCTGATCTAGAGTAGGTGTAGACTCCTATGATATTTCATAATGCACAAAGGCACAGCTAAAAGTTTCTCCATCAATAAAATCTTAAATTTTTTTTTAATTTGAGCAAAGTAAGACAACACATTTTCATGTGACTTCACGTAATCCTCTGCGCAAAAAATCTACAAACCTAATTAACCTGAATGGAGAAAATTTTGAGAAACAGCTAACAGAAAACAGAGCACTAAAATAAACTTTAAAAATAATTATGATGAAGACTGTCTGAAAGAATTTTTTGTTACGCTAGAGTTATGTAACAGTAGAAAACAGCAATTCTGTGCAATAATTTTTAGACTTGGTCAGCTGACATGTTTTGGGAGATGTGAAGTACAACAAAATCATGTACTTTAAATGATGTAAAAATAAATGGATCAGTTTTGAAATGAGAAAGACTCACTTCCTATCTGCCGTGTCTATTGTGACTCCCTAGATATTATCTCTTGAGAAGGAACTACATGGTGGTTTACAGTCAAAACCCTCCCCCTAGAATTAGACACAGATACATACTCCACTGTTTCCATTATTTCATTAAATCAGTCTAGAGCTGCTGAAACCCACTTTGCCCAAGGAAGGATGTATTTCTCTGCAAGTCTTATTTCCTAGCTTTATTAAACTGTGAATAGAAGAATCATGCATGACCTACACAGTTTATAAGGTCAGCTGGGTTACATCACTATTGGTATGTGAACCAGCTGTCAAAAATGTAATAACAATACCTGGGAGTTTACAGAGCTGGAGCACTGTAACAGATGCAAAGTACAGAAAGTGATTTTTTAAAGAGGTGTGCACTGTCGTTGACATCAGAGAACAGAGCAACTAGATTCCTTTAGTGGATTTTCAAAATGTACCTTGTAGAACTAAGACACATGCAACCCTCTTAATTCAGCCTTTTTATTGAAAAAAACCCACTTTTGATAGGATGTTATTCACAGTTTAAGCTTAGCTAAGCTTAGCAAGTAACTGAGCCGTGGTACAGAGATTCTCAGTGCTTTTCTTGTCACATTAAACACCACCTCCAGATGATTCAGAAGTCCATACTACTACTGCAAGCCAAATACTGCAAAACAAATAGTCAGCATCTCAATGCTAGTTCATCCAAAATATATGATGATTTGTGATGCATTTGCAAAATAAGTATTTTGATTAATCATACAAAAACCAAGAAAATTCCACCACACTACTCAATAACTCCTTGTAGTAATAATAATCATACACCACAGTGGAGAGTTCAGTGAAAATCAGAGGCAAAATCAGAGAGCAGATATGTTAATTAGGCCAAAATGAAAAGGCTTCTTTGATCTTGTATTTAGCATTGTCACTGGCCCATCATAAAATATCGGTCACTGGCTTTTGTCCAGAGAAGTGTTCAAAGTGGTTCCTGAAGCTTCAAGATGATTTTTCAGAGCTCTGTGCAAGCCTCTGCAATGTGATTTGGCTACATGTTAACCACTGCTTCAGAAGGGGTGGTTTATCTTATGCCCTTAATTATCCTTTTGAAATGGGACTTTAATTTTTTAATTATTCACAGGTCTTAATTCATCTTTCCTAGACAAGGTTGTCATTCTCTTTTCAGTTGCAATCTTCATCAAGCTGCTGTCTTCTGGCTTCTTTTAAAAAATGCAGTAATAGTAAAGACACTGTACAGAATACCTTAAAGTTTTATCCAACCTCTATTGATCCTTTAGGGAAGTGTATTTCCTGTACATACATGTATCTCACAGGCAGTTGTTCCCAAATACGCTGAAGTCTCTTATTTTCAGGTTTCTCCAACTGCTTTCCCATGTCTTTTTTTTTCTTTCCTACTGACAACCATGTCACATAAAAATGTTGTCAGATTAACTTCTAATGCCTTTGAAACGTATCACAAGAGGGTTAAAAAAGCATTTCAAGAGACTGACTTGTTACTTAAGCTAGTCTGGTACTTTTTGGCAAACAAGTTATAAAAACAATTAACTATGCTTTTTGAATTTCTGTTCTATGAGTGACACAAATATGAACCTCTACAAGGAGTACCTAGCTTTAAAAAAAGATTCTGCTGCAAACTAGAGATAGAATACAGTGTGTGCATGAAGAATCAAAACTTTTAATATGAAAAATGTGCATCTTTATCAGAATATTCAATTTAGAAACAGCATAAAGCAGTAAACAAATATTGTTGCCACATTAATGATTTTTAGCTTCAAAAGCTACAGTAGGAAAATAAATGCCAAGTGCTTACCTATGTGAACTTGCTAGAAATTTCAGGTCCTGCATTTGAGCCGCAATGAATGAATGATAATGCAAGGCATTAGTCATACTGAATAGTTTGTAAATACCATGTAAAATCAATTGCTGGAAACTCTGGTAAATATTATAAGCAAGAAACACATTTGTAGAAATTAGGTCATCTTACTGGCAGAAAGATGGGTTACATTAGTAGCTATTCTTTGCAAAGAATCCTTCAACCAGCTGTACCATGTACATATTTAATATTAATATATGCATAAATTGCTAATGTTTACATATAGCAATGAGATATACATGACATATTTTATGGCACATTTGATATTCAGTTTTCTTTGTCAAATTAGTAAATGGCATTCACTCATCTTAAAGCTCCAGCTCTTCTAGTAGAACTGTGTGGGTTTATGCAGCGTGTTTCCATACAGCAGTGTTTTTCACACTAGGATTTTGAAGACTGTAAAAGGTGCCTAAGAAAAACAAATCTAATGGCAGAAGAATTGATTTCATTTTGCAGAAGTTCTGTATTAGAAGTCTCTAGAAAAGATATGAAACAGTAAGAATACTATTTCTGTATCAGTAAGACAGAAAATATGTCCAGATCATAGTGCTATATATCATGAAAATACAAGATTAATTTTAGAAACTCAAGATGGATAGTTTCACCACAGAATTCTGGAGGCTTTTATTCCAAGTAATATGCCTCAAAAATATTTTCTTACGATCTGAATTATACTTTTCTTATTTTCAGCTTAACCTCCTGATTGTTCCCTCTTGCATCATCACGATAACATCACTTTCTTTAGTTCTTTCCCCATTCCAGCATTTGCTATGTGTTCTCATGTCCCCTCATTAATGATCACCAAGGCACGCTACACACTGGTAGGTCTTTCAGGAAAGTCCATTTTCTTCCTGTAGGGATACTACCAGCTTTTTTCACCAAGAAAAACACTTCGGGTGTTAACTTTGGACTTGGCTTCCAAAAACACTTGCCTTATCCCACCTTGCGATAGGTAGTGCAAATACCCATCAGAAATACCACCATCAGTATTCATAATGATAAAAAATGGAAATCTTTAAACAGTTTTCCATCCTACATGACTCGGAGAATATTTTTCAGCAGACAATTCAGTGAAAAATGTCAGATTTTTTGTATAATGAGGAGAAGGCTACTATCAAATTATAAAACTGCTTTTGGCCAAAATATTGGGAAAAATAGAATATGTTAAAATACTAAAAAGTTGTTTTCTGCACAGTATTTTAATTTTCAGAGTTGTCCCTATATTCAAAATGAACTGCAAGGAAGAAGAAAAGATTAAATTATCTTGAAAATGATACAGCGGGGTGCTGAAGAAAACTTCTGAGGTTTCCAATTTGAGTCATGTGAGATGAAGAACTGAAATACATTCCCCAGCTTCCCAGCAGAGGCCTGATTTTGCTTATACTTGTGTACCTCTTACACCTGAGTAACTCAGCCGCAGGAATATGTTGATTATAAAATGTTCTGTGGGAAAGAGAAGTATTACTGTCCTATTTTACAGGTAGGATTGTGGGGCAGAAGAGTGCAGTGTCCCTGGTTCACAAATGCTGCCAGTGATGGAAAGCATCAGTCCTTCTTTCCTCTCATCCCAAACCAGCACTGCCCTTCTTTGTATGTCAGCAGAAGCATTTGTACCATAACCTATCAGATCTTAAAGAAGACACCTTCCTATGTTAAATATGAAATATTTTCTTCTTTCATGGAGGGGAAGATGGCTGGGCCAGTTACACCATGCGTGTGCCCTGCCCTGAGTATCTGTGTGGAAAATCTGCTGACTGCACTACTGCTTTTGGCAGCAGCTCTGGACCTCCTTAGCATGGAAAAAGCTGTGTTAAGTCTTCTGTGAGATATCAGCCCACGTACTTTGTGCAAAGGTGATTCCAATAAACCAAGGGCACTGCAGCTGCTTCTCCCAAAATTGAGGTAGCAAATGGTGGCTGGATCAGCCTTCTCCTCAATACTAAGCCGAGAGCCTCCGTAACTTGAAGTATGAGTTTCTAGAGCTACAGACAACTCAGCAGTAGCCAGCAAGAATTTATTAAGTGTGTAGGTAATATGAGTAATCTCATTAACATCCTTCCAGGACTAGCTCTAGTGTGACTAAATTTACTGTATGCCAATAATATTTAAACAAAGATCTTTAGCTGATGTGTCTTCTATTTTCTTAGTAAAAGTCAAAAACCAAAGGACAAAGGGAAAAATGGAGGCTGTTATAGAAGCTGTAACTGGAACTGTTTCAAAATAATTGAATTTGTAGATATGAGTTTAGCCTACAATGTAAAGTAGCAGCAGTTATAACATTTCTTCTCTCTAAGGCAGAAAGAAAGATCAGCTGGAAGGCAGTATATACTTGTCAGCATTTTGTTGGCATATACATACTCAGAAGCATCTCTTTTATCTTATCTTTAAATTGTGGGCATTTGGGGACAGTGACCTGACTATGAAACAGTCCTGTGTGACAGTATGTCTTCTGAGTGGAGTTATTTTTCTCTTCTTATTTTAGCTCTCCATTTTACTCCATTCATCATGCCCACACACAAACTCTGATGCTGTCAGTCCCTGCAGGATGATGAGGTTAAAAGAAAGGTTAGAGACAGCTTTTAACTTTCATTCAGCTTTCTCATTTTCCTGGTTTACTGGTGAAGACCTAGCTCCCAGGCATACAAGGTTTTTGGGAAGAGTTAGAACTCATGAAGTCATTACATGTGTTCTTTGGCTGTTGGTTAGTGACTATAAGGTAGAAGACCTCTCTCTAAGGCCATGCCATTGACATCATAGAATCATAGATTCACCAGGTTGGAAAAGACCCACCAGATCATCGAGTCCAACCATTCCTATAAAATATTAAACCATTGCCCCTCAGCGCCTCGTCCACCTGTCCCTTAAACACCTCCAGGGAAGGTGACTCAACCACCTGCCTGGGCAGCCTCTGCCAGTGCCCAATGAACCTTTCCGTGAAAAATCTTTTCCTAATGTTCAGCTTAAACCTCCCCAGGTGGAGCTTGAGACCATTCCCTCTCATCCTGTCCCCTGTTACGTGGGAGACTGTTTCTTGCTACGGAGCCAGATTACTTCATTTGAAGTGGTTATGGTTAGGCTACGTAACTCAGCTATTCAACAGTGCTCTGGGTCATCCCATCCACCCCCCGCCTCCTACTACCCTCCTTGTGCCCTGAAGAAAACATTACGCCAAAGAACTAGGTTTGGAACAACACCACTTACTGCAGTGAGAAAGGATTGGGAAAGATGTACTGTGAAGGCCAACAGAAATATCTAGGGGATCACAAAGCTAATGAGAATTCATTAGCCTAGCATAGCTTGGCAGCCTGGCTCCTCACACCTTGTCTCAGATAAAGCTGGTACTCAAAGCTGAAGGCCAATATACTGCCTGACTATGCAGTGAAGACATGCTTAATGGGGCTATTACATTTTCCACATAAGGGAAATCCACCACTATTTATATCCAGCTTAGTACTTCAGATTCAGGCAGAATACTTCTGAAACTACATCCATCCAATATTAATAGCATCTGTGTCGCAGATTAACTATCACATTGTGTTTTTATTTAAACATCATCACTGAGCAATCACTCACTAAATTATTTAGAGGAAACAACAAAAAATTGTTTTAAGGTCACAAGAAGGATGTCAGTGGGCCAGTATTACTGAGCATTTTAAAACCTGGAAGATTTCATTTTAAGAAACTGTAATAATGCCTTTCTTTGGCATATGTAATTCTATATTTTATATTTATGAAGATGGACATTTCTGAAGTGTTTAATGAGTAGCAATATAGTTGCTCACTTAAAATGCAGAGCCTTAGACCAGTTTTAATATTATCCAGTTAGTAACTCAGTGCCATATGCTTCTGTAGTTTGACTGCCAAAGAATGCAGCAAGTTGCTTTGGAGGCTGCCTCCAAACTCCACAGCCAAGCCAAAACCACGTCTGTGGTACAAAGCTATTGATGTCCTACCAGCATGGAACATTAAAATGGCCCCACAGAGAAGTTACACAGAGGCTCTGCTAACTCCATTGAACTGGATGTGGCTTGGAGAAATGAATGGAACCAGGGCAAAGCTCAACTATTAGACACGCTGCACTGGATAAAAACAATACGATCTTGCAAACAGCGAGGTGCTTACTCCTCTTGGTTGCCAGATGACCTCTGCTCCCCAAAATATAAGCCACATACTAAACTTTCATGCACCATCCTAGTGTACGTTAAATGTTTTGGACTGGGAAATGACAAGAAAACCATTCCACTTTTAACTTCTGCTGCCTACCTCTCATTTCAGTAGATATAGGTGACAGAGGTAGAAACAGATGCATGAAGATTAGAGAATGGGAGAAAAAAAGAAATTATCATCATCAATAAAGGGTGAACATTAACAGAAATCAAAGAGAACTGTTAGCTCTACACATGCAGCATTTTATTTGGTACAATGTTTAACTCTTAGGTATGGTATGTAAATCTTTACTTTTTAATTGTTCATCATACTAGGTCAAGATTAAGCTTCCATTTTGCACTGACTTAATGGCTTCCAATAAACTGTGACAACTAAGCACTTCTACTCCTGTTTTATATTTTTAACATTGTGCAAATTAGCTCTGATGTTCAGTAATCATGAGGAGCCAAAAAAAATCCAGCATTTTCATTCAGCATCTGGGAACTCATTGATCAGCCCTTCACTAACAGGAGCCCCAGTATAATCTAAAAATGATACCCAAAGGTGCATATCAGGCCCTCTTTAAGTCACATTTCCCACAACACTGTCATCCTGCAAGGACTGAGGTAATCAAGAGATTAATTACAATAAGAAATTGCTTCCTTTCTGTATCAGTTCATTTTGCTGCAGTAGTGCTGATTTGATGGTAGAAGTGTGGTGTGATGAGGGCTCTGAGCTCCAAATTTTGCTGTGTTCTTCTCGCTGCATTAGCTGTTTTATAAAAGATGAAGCCTTTCTACAAGTTTTATTTTGTTAAATGAAGACAGATAAAAATCTTCTCTCCTGTCAACAGAATAGCTGAACCTCCTGTGCTTAATATGATAGAAAACAACAATTAAAATAAAATTTACCTCATGAATACACCAGTCTTAGCCTATCTGAATATTTTCTATATAATTTAATATTTTTGGCCTGAAACCAATAATGGTTGAGAAGAGACATAAATGGAAACAATGGAGCAACAAATCTGAAGCAGATGTTAGGAAACACTCTGAGCACAGAAGAGCTGATATGCTGAAAATCTACCTGGAGGCAGGACATTAAAAGTCACCTCTCAAGAAAGCCTGTGAGGAAGAGCAGAACAACGAAGGAAATCTTGATCCAGATACCTCCTATTTCCCTACATCTTTCACTTCACCACTTCAGGGGATTCTGTTTTTCTTATACAACACAAGAGCTTGTCCATTCAAGTCCAGTTTACAACAGAAGTAAAAATGTGAAGAAGAAATTTTGAATTTCAGATGAAAAGAGTAAGAAGAAATAAAAGCACTTTCATGTTCTTTTCCCTTCTAAAAGAAACAAGCTATTGTGGCCCAGGAGAGGATTCTGAGGGGATTAAAATCTACCGGCCAGTATCCATCCATGCCATTAGTACTTTGATCATTGTGCAGGTAATTTTCACAATTTGGAAGATGTGCAGGGAATGAATCTTTAACCAGTATGAATGACTATGTTGATAGCTATGCAATATATAGTGCACTTTTTAGGTTTCTCTCTAAAAACCCCTAATTATTACCTGTTGAATAGGGTACCGGGTTTGATCATCTCCCCTCAGCCCACTCAGTTATCTTTAATGATTAAACCTTAATGCATCCTGTAAAACGCTTCACAACTATTGATCTAATCCTTCCAAACCAGATGAAAGACAAGTCTAACAAGGGGGAAAATGAATCAGAAGGCAACATGGATTCCTTTGTCAGAGACCCCAGGACTCAGTCCTGGATTCCCACACTTAGTCTGTTGTGGTTACCTTCTCAAAGAGGGCATTTACATGTTTCTGTCTCTTTTTAAATGTGAATAGAAACACCCAATTAATTTCTTCAGGAAACCGGAGGGTCTGTACTGTGTGGGTCAGCGGAGGTTTTTCAGTGCTCCGCACTCCTAAGTCTTGTGGTCAGTCCTCAGACCTTGTTTGTTAATTCCCTTGGACATGTGCTAAGGGCAGCAGTGATGAGGGGCAAGGAAGTAAGCTCTGCATTGCTGAGCCTGGAGGCAGTCTGAATAATGAATTGCACTGTAGCACTTTTGACATATGAATGACTAAAAAATGAGCTTTAGCAGCAATGTTCTTGATCACTGGCTCCAGAAGACAAAACTCAGGTGATTCCAATTTACTGGCATTTCCAGAGCAACCAGTTCTAGTCCACTCTCCCAATTAGCAACTGGAAAGAGTTGTGTTTGTCTGGGATAGAGGTTTAACCAGTTCCTGGCCTGAATCTGTTCAGCACCTTTTCATGCCTTCCCCTTTTCATGGGACAGGGGCAAAATGCAGAACCTCTCACTATCTTCTCTTTTACGAAGACTCGTTGACTACTTCACTTGCCACTGAGAGTGGGATAACTCAAGGAAAAAGTGATTTGGCAGGTAGAAGTGGGTATCACATTTGCAATGACTTCTCTTACTGTCCATTAGATGGGTGCATGTGGCTTTAGAGCAGATAAAGAGAGTTAGTGTGTTCTTCCTTTTCCCCATGCATCACACACTCCAGCTTTCTGATGCAACATGGAAATCTGCCATAAGGGAAGGCATCGATGCCAAATGTAGATTGATTACTTTAGCATTTCTTCCCCTCTGCGTGCCGCATGAGCTAGCAGTGTGGGTGATTTGACAGCATGTGATGTATCATGATCACAATCTCTTCCCTCCATACTAGGGCTGCATCCTCTCCTAATTACTATAACAGTTATTTTATTGTTTATGTTCTAACTTATTTCTCATTTTGTGTTTGCAGTTACTGCTCACTAAGAGATCAGGCAGTAAAGAAATGTTAATGGAATAAAATATAAGAGCTTTTAAAAAGTAGCTGATTGTTGAAACAAAGTCTCCAATGTGTAGTAGTTTCCTACATACAAATCTTCAGTTTTACAGAATATTAGATATGATAGTACGTTGATAATTTGTCATTAGTGTGGTAGTACTGTCTTTACAGTGCTTATTAGTATAGGTGTGATTTGTGTTTTTCTAAGGCTATACCTACTTTTATCTAGGTAGAAATATTTCTACTTTCTTCCCAAAAATACTTGTCTAAATTACAAAATTCTGTGCTACAGAAGAGGTACAGCATCAGAATTCAAAGCCAAAAAGTTCCATGTCCACTAGGAAACCCAGTTATTTTCTTGTTGTGCTGAGCCCACTAAGGAAAACATTTGTGTTGCCCACAAATCATCAAGTAGCCTACATGCTTAGAAGTTAATGTAGTTATGTCAAACCCTTCTGCATATCCTTCCTTTGTGACTGTCACTGCAATGAAAATCCTCTGCAGCTGTCATGTGAGTGGATGACACAACTGATGCCTGGAGGGGATATGCTCTAATTATGGAATGTTAATTTTTTCTTATAGATAATACACATGTAGCCAGTCAACTAACAAGGGTGTGTCAAAGCAGGCTTTGCATATATACTATATGATCCCCCTTCAGTAACTAAATTATGGATAACAAAATAAGAAGGCTAAAAATAAACTCTTTTCTTACTACATCTGCTTGCAAAGATTATGTTTGTGTGTGCTGCTGGCACTTTGGTGGTGTGTATTTGTATTGACTTCTTCCTAACTCTTTCAGACTCTTCTTTCTATTAACTCATGCTCCTCCTTTGAAATCTCATGCAAGCTCCTACATCTTTGGCATTGTCAGTTTTCTCTGTTGTTTTGTCTTCTGAGCCATCATATGGTGAGTTAAGATGTAGCAAGTCGTCATTAGGCCATAGCACTTTACAGGGTTATGGTTTACTGCTGTCCTGGCATGGCCTGTTAAATCTCAGGATCACCACACCTTGTGCTTTTCTGGCCAATCTGTCCTGCTCTTTGGAGAGATAACTTTGGTCCAGATCCTTCATCTGTTGGATGCTTTCCTATTGAGCCCTCAGGCTGTTCACACGCTTTGCTTCCTTTTAGTCTCCCATGTGGGGCAGATGCCAGGTGAGACACTTATTATATCCTTAAGATTCTGGCATTGCCATGTATCCCCAGGAGCCTCCATCTAGACAGCCATTGCTTTGGACTTACATCCTCCCATCTACCCTTTGTCTGTGTTACATGCAGAATTTTAATCTGGCTCAGTTTCAGCGCATTCATCATGGTTACCTGATGGTTGACCTAGTTCATCTTCATATTAGTCACTTAGGGTGGACACTATCTTACCATTGCCTCATGGGGAATGGAGGGAAGGTTTTACCTCAAGACAAAATGTTGTGCTTTCTGCCAATATACATAAACTGGAGTTATCACTCTGTCAAGGTTCACAAAAAGGTTTCAAAGAGAAAGAGGGAGAGCTGGTTTTCACTAGCATAAAATGTGTCCATGCAAGTTAGGTTGTAGGCCAATTCTCTGCTGAAACTGACTATAGAGAAGACAATTTATTCGCAATGCCTGGGATGGCATAAGGGTTCTCAGAGCTCCCTTCCTTGCCTGCCCAATCTGCCTAAATCACCATATGAATCACCAGCAATCCCGGCAGACTGCTTTTCCTTCCTCTAGGGTAGGCAGAGGCAGGGCTTCATAACAGCAGTGTGAGAAAGAATCTGCTACTCATGCTTGCAAATGTCCAGCCTCCGTAGCTTCAGGAAGCTCTGGAGCCATTCAGTCTCTTGTTTTTAGTTTATGTGGGAGAGCTGTGTGCTATCATTTTGCTCCATAGAATCAAGGTTGCAGTCTGACCATAAATTAATTAGTATTTTCAGTATGTTCCAAACTCTGTCAAGTTACCTGAAAGCATAGTGTGGAGAATAATAAGGGAGGGAATGGCACAAGCCTCAAATAAACAATCTGCTCTCTAGAGCAGATTGATTAGTGGTCTCCAAGTTTTCACATTCAGTGCCACATGGCATATGTAAGCCATGACAAGACTCTGAGGAATCAGAGAAGCTGGAGTCTAGCTAGCATATGAAATCATTCCTGAAGTGCCACTGCCTGCGACACGAGTGATCGTTCCAACATCTTTGCTTGCCTTCAGGACGTTTTTCTAACAGGTGCAGCAGATGAACTTCTTTTACAGCCTTCCTTGCAAGTATGAGACCAACCCACCACCAATCCAGGATGCCAAATGACAGAG
The DNA here is from genome assembly GCA_033459285.1 of Clamator glandarius. NCBI lineage: Eukaryota > Metazoa > Chordata > Aves > Cuculiformes > Cuculidae > Clamator > Clamator glandarius. The sequence goes on from JAUNZM010000294.1 coordinate 2,103,987, forward strand.
GAAGGTGGCTTTGCTCATACGAGCAGAACTTGTGGCATTTTTGTGAATGAACAGTGGGGATCTGTTCTTCTGCAGAAGGAAATGCTGAATGCTATGTTTTACTGTCACCATGGGACCAGAAGCAAGAAAAACTTGCGCTCCCCAGAAGCTCTGTCCTGGTACATGAACTCCATTGGTATTCTCTGGGCTGAGAACCACCCAGAACTGCAAGGCAAAATGCTACAACAGGAAATTTGCTGCAGCTCTGGAGTGTTTTATGTGCACCAAACCCTGCAGTGACCTGACTAAAACAATAGGGAAGGATTAGCTCCAGCTCAAATGACATCTTCCATGAGGTGATGCCAAGGCAGGTTGGTCAAGGTAGTAAGAGTCACGTCTTGGGCTCTGGTCTCAGGCGGGTGGCAGGGAGCCAGTACCAGCCTGCAGGACTGTTGATCCTCTCCTCCTCCCCAGCTCCTGACCCTCATCCCAGAGGTCTCTGAAGACAGCCAAGAGAAGTCAGACTGTTAAGAGCAGGCTTAGGTAATGGTACATGGAAATTATCCACAGTTCAGCTGTTTAAAAGGCCGAAGGGACAAGAATGTAACTCTCCAAGGAACAGATAATAGTACGCCCCAATAGTCTCTGTGGTTGGTTTAATAAATGGTTTACCTGGCTTTAGTTTCTGTTAGCTGCTGGAATTACGTGACTTTTTTAAAAAATGTTCACAAAGTACTGACAAATATTTTGTCATTTGCTTTTTAAACAAAGACTTAAAAATAAGGATTTTGTTTGGAAAGAGAAGGTGATGGTGAAAATTTGATAGTTTAGGTTTCCCCTTAAAAATCACTTGCACCAGAAGCAGGAGAGGAAACAAAACTGCTTATATTTCCTAGCCAGGAACAATATCTATAACTACAGAAGAAATCCAGAAACAAGGGTTTGGGTCTCCGCAGACTGAAAACCACTCACCAGTCTTTCCGGACAACTCAGCACATCTTAGATGTGAGAGGGAACATTCTTTGTTTGAATGTTGTGCAGCATTTTATAGACATAGGATATTATTTTACCCTGTCCTTCCTAACAGCCTTCTGAGTTAATATAATGGCTTATTATCTGGGCAGACAAGCATTTATAAGAAGTATTTTCTTTGCTTTTGCTCATGAATTACTGATGGAAATGAACAGCTGGCAAATTAAGTCACCCTGGTACTTGGGGGGCAGGGAAGATGCCTTCAACTTCAAGTTTAAGATCTGCTTACAATTCTTTAGAAAGAGAGTGGCTTTTCTCTCTGCTGTTACATGCCAACCCTGGTTCATTCTTCATCAACTACATTTGTCTTCTGGGACTCATCTGCACTGAGAAAAAGAATGATGGAACAGCCAACAATATTGGATGATCTGATTACAATGTATTTTTGTTTTCATAATTGCTTAAACATGGCTCCATACTGTAGCGTAGACAAGAGCTAACTTGATTGTGGCTTTGAGGCTATGGTTGGAGGTCTTCATTACAGTAAACTATTGAACTTAGGCTCTATTCTTACTATGGAAATAATAGCCACATTAACATATACAAATGTCTGTGTTTAAAGGCCAAAGAGATTAGATTCATGTGCCAGCTACTGCACAATTTTTTGGTGACACAAACCTATAGGAGTGATTTTTTGACGGACCACAAAGAAGCAATAATGAGACACTGAATTTACAGCCCACAGGTAAAGCTAAAACTGGATCACTTTTTCAAAATTTCTTTTCCTTTTCCTCCATACTGCTGAAATTCAATGAATGATTCTTCATTAGCAGATATTAAGAACTGTTACAAAGGGTACAACCATTTGATAATACCAACAAATATCTTGTTAAGCCATCAAGTAGCACCAAAGTAGGTCTCATTTATATCCGAGTCCAAATCTAAGGCAAAGGACTTAACTTTGTAGTATCTCATCTCCACCTTCCCCAAAACGTGCAAAGAATTTAAATGATCCCAAATTCACTGCTATGAGTGACAAATCAGATTTGGAAAAATTCTGAAAGTTGGGGGGTTTTTTGTTTGTTTTTAACCCTTGCTTTTAACACAAGTTTGTATTTTGTATAGTGAGATTTAGTCCTTCCACTATAAAATAAGATAATATGATAAAGAAAGAGGAAAAGGAAAAAAGAAAGAAGAAAAAAGGGTTTCCTAAACTCGTAGTATTCCCGTAGGACATTTCAGCATCCGCTGGGAAGTTTCACAAGCCGTCCATGAACATCAGAGAGGAAAGGCTAATTTGAGCTGTGGCTTTGGTGAGTTAGTCTGCTCACACTTCATTAGGAGTGTCAGGGGATCCTGATAAAATTATGATGATGCTGTGTACTGGTTAGAGGAGAACATAAATAAGCTACTTAATTCTGTATCTTTTAGCATTTCTTTATATCATATGCTTGAATCATATCACAGCAGCCCAGCCTTTGTACTCAGAGAATACCCCTGAATTGGATCAGGTAATATTTTGAAAACCATAATTCTTGTAGTGCCTTTGGATTTTGTGCATGTATGTACATTATTTCCCTACAAATGTGGTTTTATATATGAAGAAAATAATGAAAAGGTGCTTCTCCCAGTCATTTTGCTAGAAATCAAGGTCACCCCCTAGGAATCATTTGATATAAAAGCTTGTGATGAATAGATGAATTTATATGTAAAAGTCCAAGAGTATTGTGGAAATGTTAAGCCACCCTTTTATTTGAATGCAATGGACAGCACTCAGTTAGCAGCTGTCGAGCAAGGCCACTGCTTTCCCCACTAAGCCCTCCATGTTAAATCAAAACTTTGATTTAACTTTTCCCACCGGAAAGGAAGCTAATGACAGTTACCAGCCCCCATGCCACTCCAAGCAGTAGAGCAGAGGGCAGAATAGGAAGCACAGTGTACCTTTGAGCACCTAGGAGATCACTGGTGGACCTTGCTTCAGTTTCAGGCACCTTATTTTATTTGGTTTTCCCAGATGATGAATATTAAAGGCAAAAAAGCTAACTAACCTCAGGAACACTACTGCAGGGAAAGACGTGTGCTTCACCACCATGAGCTGTGTTCCTCTTGCCATGCATAGAATGGAAGATGTATTCTCCGTGCTTGTCACACTGAATATGCAAGGCCTGTTTTTCTGAGATATCTGTAAAATACCTGGTGTTGTTCCAGTTTGTGCTAGTGAACTAATAATAGTAATTATGCATTCCTTCTCTCTACTGCTGGCTATCAAGATGCCCGCCTAGAGACAGGTATGATACTGTGCACCCAGGTCACTTATATACTAGACAAGTGACTGAAGCCCCAAAAGCCTGGATACTGTTTACTCCTTTCATTTAATTAGCACAAGTTTTTTAATTTATTAATTCATAAATGTGTATTAAATAACTGCCTGATTCACAGCTCTGACCTGTGCCCTTGCTACATCCTAGTGAGCAGCTCTCTCCTGCGCAGTATGTGCCCAGGCAGGGCAGTCAATGAGAGTAAATCAGTCAGGCATATTGCCCTTGGTTTTCATATTTAGATCTGGCACTGACCTTGAAAAATAAAGAAGAGAAAAAAAGAAGATTTTTTTTGGGGGGGAATCTACATGAGCTGTTCCATAATTGTACAGTTGATAGATCTGATGACAAGGGGTAGTTCATAAAACGCAGTTGGGGATCCCAGAGAAAATGGGGCCATCACTTTTGGGTAGCAGCCGACAGTTAGATCAAATTATGCTGATCATGAAACCGTATCCTTAGAGAGGAACCCGCAGCTGCAATTGCAGAGCAAGTCCTGGAGCATGCGTGGAGCAACTGGAATATTCTGGAAATGCATCTGGGAGAATTCAGGAGTTCACAGCTGAGCACATACATAGTGCTGAGTCAAAGGTCTGCAAGCTGGCATCACTTGGTAAGATTTTCATAACGATGCCAAAAGGTAGGACACTGCTGGGACAAGAGCCTTAACTCTACCAAGTTTCAAACTCTGACAATATATTGGTCAAAGTGGAGGCCATGAAAGTATATGGGAGTGTATATTCTACCTAAAGAATAACTGAAGAAAAGTTCATTTTTTTTTTTACTGCTACACCCCAGGAATATTCATCATGACAGGTTGGTTACATAGAAAATTTCATTTGGAACTATTCAGTTTATGGGACAGAAATTTGTGTCACTGGAGACAAAAGAAGTGGTCCATCTCCCTGGTTTCAGATGCCACCCACTGTCTGCTGTGGGTTCTGATTAGCCCTGGCTCCATACCCTCGTGCTTGAGCTGCTGTTTACCACCAGCCACTAGACATGGTCACTTCTACATGCCCTGGAGGCCAAGAACCTCAATGGGGACAGTATGTTACCCCAGAAAGTCATACCCTCTCCCTTCAAGTGAAGAACCAAGTATGAGCACAACTCACCCTTTGTCAGGCTTTATATTTTTTGGCAATTACATTTTTTGGCAATTACATTTTTCCTCATCCTTCTTCTCAGTTCATCATGCCATGCTTCTCCGTTCATCATCCTCTCAAGCATCAGTCTGGTGTGATTTGATCCTTACTACATACACCAACAACGATGGAAGCAAGTATTGCTTTTTAATACAGTTACGGTGAACTTAATTAAAGGGAATAAAAAGACTCACAGAGATCTGTGGAGCTCAAAATATTTACTCATTTTCACTGAAATAGTAATATGGAGCCCACTGTTTTCCTCACCCACACTGGATATGGCTAGTTTCCCATTGAACTTCTAACTCTCTGTCTCATTAATATGCTGCATTTGACTGAGCAACTGCTACAGCCATTCATTTTATATTCCAGGTGTCCATCCTACACACTAAGACAGACAAAATAATTACTGAGGCATCCCCTTGGGTATGACTACACAGAGGTGGACTCCTTGCTCAGTGGGAAGAAAGAGGAAAGAAAGACAAAGAGTGGGCTTTGCCACTTTTCCAGGAGGAGTTCAATATATATTGGCTGTGGCTGAAAAAATGAGGCACGGTAGGATCAGGATAGGGAGAGATATCCTGCTCCCCATCTCCTCTCCTTCTCCTTACTATTGTTGTTGTCTCAACACACACCCCTAGACTTGTATGACTCAAATATTTTTATGTCCTAGTAGCCAGTAGAAAATTGTTCTGCTTTGTATGACCTTCCTCTTCCAGTCTGAACTGTAAAAGGGAACTCAGGAAAGGAAATCCAGAAACAAGGAGATAAGTTATCACAAAATATCTGACTGCCCTGCCTTCCTTTGCAGTAGGATCGCTTTATGCTATCCTGCATGTAGAGTGAATACACCCATGCAGATAAAAGATGTCTCATAGGAACGGAATTCAGGCAACTGCTCCTTGCATTTTCAAAGCATTGTTAAATCACATTTTAACCTACTCTTATATGGCTATTCAGATAACTACTATGGAACTGATATAAATGACTAGGAGCTTACCCTCTCAGCTGCTTCAAGGGAAACAAAAGGTACATTTTTTACAAGCCATTTCTCTTCTCACTGTATCAAAGGATGCTGTGGCTGGGTTGTCACAGAACACTAGGCCAATAGGCAGCATGATACAAATCTAGATGAAAAAATACATGGGAAGGAGGATAGGGGGATTAAATACATTGCAGAGAACAGTGCAGATGAATGCTGTTGCTACACTGAATGTGGCAGACATATTTGTCTTAATTAGTGATAAAGTAGAAATGAAGACTGACTCAACATCAGCAGTTTCAAAGTTCCAAACACACAATTACATTTTTTTAAAACACAAAACTACTTAAAATTCAGTGTTTATTCTGCTTTTGGAAAGATGAAAGACTGTGAAATATGAGTACACAGACTCTGGGATGTCTGTAGGTACTGTTGTGGTTTGAACACCCTGGAGCTGAATATACCAAAGTCCCCATGGATGTCTATAATGGTCCTTCTACATATTGCATGTCTAGTATCTGTTATACTCGGCAAATTTATCACTGGTATATCCCTAGCATGCAGGCTGAGGTTTCAAATTACTGGTGAGGCCTTCTACTTCTTTAAATATGGTATTAAGAGTACCTTAGAGTTTTGAGCAATATCAGCCTTTTTTAGATCTGTCCATTCATCATAATATTGTGCCAGCATTTGTTAGGTAAACTTTATTGACAGACACCCATCTTTATCCTCTGCATGGCTGGAGGTCAGCATTAGTGGAAGGTAATGCTTTTTTAATTAGCTGCTAGAGTATTAGATTTCCTTTGTGTGGATTGCAGGTTGCATTCCTGTGAGTCACTATCTGAAGAGACTGTCTGTGCATTCACTATTCAGTATAATACAGACAAGTGGAAAAGAGTCATAAAAGATTCATGACAAAGATGTTTATGAAAAGTCTTGGATTTGGATAACCACCAGGTTTTTTAGCAGTGGCTGTAAGATAAGAAAACCAGCATCTTTAAAATGATAGAAACCAATTCAAAAACATGCTTTACACTATGTACCAGGAATCACAAAACCAAAAAAATTCTGACTATAAACCATGGATGTCATCTCAAGTCCTCTGTGGATACTGATTTCTCAGCTAGAATCAAAAGGATCAAAAAATTTGTGTGTAGATAGGGACAACAAATCAGGTGTTCAAAATAACAGTAATCTGTAGAATACCATTGGACCTGGATTTTCCTTTACCTTAAATCACCCAGTCCATAAATGGGTTTTGGCCTGTGCTCTAAAAATTTCCAACAGTCCTCTGACAAGGAAGGGATATTTGTTTGAGGAAGGCACAATACATTTGAAAATTTCTACAAGACTTTCCAATTAGTGTACAGCAGACTAAAGATGAAGAGAAATTGCAGAAGAAATGGAATTACAAAGCATCTATGTAGATTCCATAAAGGTGGGCAACAGGTTGTCCATGCTCTTAAAACTTACATAGAATCATTTATTGCCACAAAAGTAAAAATACGTGAAGTGCTACTACCTAGACTAAGATATCCTTATAATAAAAATTCACGTGAGACTACAAACGTCAAGGCTTCCTTAGCAGCAATCAGCTAACTGTGGCTTAAGAATCAATATCAGGATCACTAGTGGCAGCTAGCACTGAAGATATTCTTCAAAATAGGGTTTAATAGAACCACACAGTATACTTTATATAGGGATGTAACAGTGAACTTTTGAAGAAAAGTCCCCTTTCTTTTCTGGCTGGAAGTTCCACCTATAAAATGTTATCATAACTAAAGTACTCCTGCAACTAATTCAATAAAGCTATAACTGAGGCAGGGACTCATTTACACTTAGATTATCCCTGCAACTCAGAAAAAATGGAACAAAATGAGGCCATACATTCTGTGTATATAAACAGTGAGATCTGGCTTCAGTCCTGGTGGTGTTACATCCCATAGCATGTAGAAGTCTGTGCATATGTTATGTGTAAACATTCATAAATATACTTCATATTTGCTTTCAATAAGCTGACTCCATAAGTGTTTTCACTTGAACTGGGGAATTGCTACTTAGAATAACACCTCCCAAGATAATGTCCCAGTGAGAGAGAGAGGCATAGGCTGATGATAAATCTTGCTTGCACACAAATTAGTTTGTCTGTAAGGAAAAGGACTCTGCAGACAGGACTGGAACTACTCTGATCTCCAGCTAGCTCCAGGTGGTCCTAGCCAGCTTATTAGCTGTGGGGCATAAAACTAAACAAAAGTGCTTAACAATGTCTGGGATAATCAAATAATGTTGCAAATAAGGCATTTTGAATGAAACCTACAGACTGTTCAGAGAAATTTAGAAATTACTGGTTTTCCCTAAGCATTTCCTAGGTGAATAATGCCCTGTGTTATGCGTCTTCTCTGAAGAAGAACTTCTGTAAAATAACCCAATGTTTTATCTGAAGTCGAAACTGTTGCCTCACTTTTTCATCTCTTTTCATGCATGCACACAGACTCACAACACTTATAAGCAGAATCTATGTGCAAGCTTCTAAGAAGTTTAATAAGTTACTTTTGTTTGCATGTGCATATGGTGACACGGTAGGAAGATACAGAAGGGATAATAATCTTTATGGGTGACCATTCAATTTTTAAACCATATAGAGATCATAGTTTTTAAAACAAATATTAGTTGCCTAGGAAAAAAGTGAACAGAACTGTTACTTCTCTATTGTTTTCATAGGACATTTCAAAATTTTTAATTTCTTTGTGATGGTTTCAGAAGTTTATTTATATGATTTTTCTAGTACTTGCTTTTCCTAACTTGTTTGCTTTTGTATAACACGATGACAAGTACTAATAGTCATGAGCATGCAATGATTTCTGGATCCTTGGTTATTCTCTAGACGTGTTTACAGTACTGTGGTGTCTGCATTACAAATATTCACTTTTTGTCTGAAAATGAACGTAGACTGCAAAATTTAAGGTGGCACGTCAGTGATAGAGCAGGATATTTGTGGGATATCTTTACTTTTTTCTTTCTGTAGTGATTCTAATTTGGGAGAGAAGAAAATTTGTCTTTACTTTTCCATCACATTTAATTGGCCTGTGGAAAATGCAGGAGTCTCTCTCAAGATTTATAAATAAATACACCATTATGTTTCTCATTAGTTTGAAGAATAACTCTATAAGTGGTAGCTGTCAGATACAATAAGTGCCCCCCTCCTTTTTTGCTTATATAATAATCCCAGCATTCAAAAGACTAATCACTACACACTGGTCTACAAAGCATCTTATTTCCTCATCAAATTTCCCTGCTGGGCTTAGCCGTGCTTGTCAACTTCCCAGATCCTCCTTTCAATAACTGGCTTATTCTTAGCATCTTGCCAAAGTGCATTCCTAGGAGTAAACCACGGAAGAATGAAGTTCTAATTTCTTTATCTCACTCAAGAAGAGTTTTCTACCCATGCTCCTGGGAAAGGTCACAGGTAATTTTTGCTGTGAGTTCCCTTGAAAGAAGCAGGCATGTACGGCACATTGGGCCTCTTTGTCTATAAATACAGATGACCATCAAAGATGACAGAGAAGAAAAAAAAAGATAAGAGGAGAGAAGCCGAAGGGAAAGAGAAAGGGAACGGGGAGGGGGAAGGGGGAAGGGGGAAGGGGGAAAGGGAAGAGGGAAAAGGGAAGAGGGAAGGGGAAGGGGAAGGGGAAGGGGAAGGGGAAGGGGAAGCAAAGAAATTGATCAAGCAACATGAACTTCTATGTTGTAATGCATGTCAGCTACAGCTCCTAAGTTGGCTGAAGTACAAAGACAGAAACTTCCCTGTCCTCTAACCCTCTGCTGTTCTCTCCTGGTGAAAGCCAAACCTCCTCTGTCATCCTAGACAGGGAATCAAGGTTAATACTGCTGTGTCCAGCTCATACCTAACACTATGCAGAAGGCCAGGCAACTACACTGGCCATAGTTTATCTGTTCTTTGGATAAATGTGGCTTTCAGGTTCCAATGGAGCAATGAAACATTGTTCCATAATCACACAACCACTAGTTTTCTGCAAGTTTAAACAAATTTACATTGAGTTGAATTAGTACAGCCATATGGAAATGAAAATGAGCATTTACTGACTTTGTAAGTATTGACTAAGTGAAGTAGAGATGGGTTATTAGATTCAGTTCATGAGAGTGTTATTTGTGCTTTCTTGTAAAGACTAAGCTTATTGATTTCACAATCTTACTTATTCTTTTCTGATGTTTTATTTATTACTAAAATACTCATTTATTACATTCACATGTATGACATGCCACTGAAAACAGAACAGAAAGCAGAAGAAAAAGCTATAGCTTTTTAATACTGTTTCACCTCCTACTTGATGTGTCTCATGTGTTTCACAGAATAAGTTCTGGATCAGTTGAATAACCCGAAGAACAGCCATTAGCAAAGTAAGTCTCAGGTGCCTTACTTCCCCAAAAATACATCTGTGGTAGTTTTAAACACAATGCATGAATTGCTGACTCCTACATGAAAAATATTATTTTCTCCAAATGACAGTATATAAAAGATAAAGGATGTTGTGCTGCTGTTTGTTTTTTGGGGGGTTTGGGGTTTTTTTTTTCCCTAATTTTGACTTTTACCTTAGTTGTTTTGTCCTAAATTTCTAGACATGTCCTGTATACTAGTATACTAATTTTATCCATCTGCAATAAAATAAACATTTTCTGCAGCTCTGCCTTAAACCTATCAAAGGAAAGGGAATTCTCTTCATTAATCCAAATAATCCTTCAGATCAGAACTTCTCTGTTTACTCAGAGTGAGTCAATATTATATTCACTATATAGCACATGATCTGCTTAGAAAATGAAGATGACAGGTTCTTTACAACAGTTACTCCCAAATCTTGACGTTTTATTCTTCAGTAGGATGACTTTAGCTCAACAGAAAGCAGGGAGAAAAAGACACACTCTTTAGACTACATATATGTGGATAAAGTTTCTGGCTGCCAATCCATTTTAAAAAGGAGGAGACAAGATATAAAGGCTGCTACACTGTTGTCGAGGTTTGATCAAAAGAGCAGTGCAGAGACAGGACATCTCCTTCACAGCTAAAGACCATTCTCAGTTCTCCCTCTCCCTTGTTCTTATCTCCTTCTCAGGTTACTGCATTTTCTGTTCCCCTCATGCCACTGAAGTAGTGCTGAGGACAAGTGAGATAATGCTTGGCCCAAATCCAGGCAATCATTTTGGAGTAATTAGTTTAGGCACTGCGCATCCAACCCGTACTTTTTTTCAGGTAGGTATCAAGTGGCTCACGTTACCTGATTACCTGCCCGTCTTTGGATGGCCAGCCCCAAGTTTCAGTTAAAGCTTGTCCCCAGGTAGCAACTGAGGGTTTAATTGAATATGTCAGTTTGTTCTGGGAAATCTGGTTCTGCTGCAATGAATTATTTCTCCTCCTGATGCTGTAAATGATCTCCCTTTTGCTGTTCTACTTCTCTGGTAGTGCAAGAACAAATTCTATGCTGCAATGACCTTGGAGCTACCATTAATTCTCATATCGCTTCTTGTTTTGGTTTGGGTTTTTTTTCCAATTGTTTCAAGAGATAGGAAGCACAGTGTGTACTATGTGGGACCAAATATTCTTCATCCTGAGAAACCATGGGCACAAGCAGGTAGATGTGTACTTCTCAGGTGGATGCTAGGGTTTTCATTGTACGTGCAGTGAGCATGCCATGTTTCCCACAGATTTTTAAAGAAATTAGGCAGTTGTCCATCTGAAACACGCTTTTCTTGCATTCAATCCTCACATGAGAAATGCAGCTGAGGGACAGATACCAACTGCTGTTGACATGCACTGTACACAGACGGTTTCCTTGCTAGGGTGAATTTTTGCACGACTTGCATTAATTCCTGCCACATACAGAGCTTTCTGACCAATCCTTTGCCACTTATCTCCATGCACCCCTTTAGTCAAAATGTCTCTGAGCCAAACTCCTCTCCTCAGTGCACATTAATCAGCAATGGTATCTTCCTCACACCCCATCTCACCTACACACCTCCTCTCTAGCCACAAGGGACTCTTCTAAGGGTGGGAAAGATCTACTTCTCCACCTCATCCTCCCCTTGTCTCTCTGCTCAGAATGGGCGTGAGGCTGCGGCTTTATGTCAGCTGTGAAGGTAGCCCTGTGCTGTGGGTATACATCCACCACGAACTGGGCCTAACAGCTTCAGAAAGACAAACGAAGAGCTGTTGGATGTTAAGGGCTTCCAGCCAGTGCTAGTCTGAATCAGATACAGATTGGCAGTCTTGAGGTGCATGGCTCCAATTTCCCATTACCAAGTCCCCTGAGCTGCTCAGTCTCCCATGGTGAAAGCTCTAATTTAGGAGAGCTCCTGTAGGGCTGTGTTGCTCTTGTCCTTTCTGCTTTGTTTCTAATTTTCAGAAGCAAGTCCATGGAGTCTTGCAGCCAGATGCTCGCTGGTTCTCGGGTGAATGTAAGCAGGCATCCTGAGAATACTTCAGCTCAAGAACCAAAGCTGTGGTTGCTATTTATATTCCTAGAAATCAGAGGAGATGGCAGTATTTCAGTCCCATTTCACCTAGTTGATTAGCTTTGCAATCAGTGCATGAGAGAATCTGAATTCATCACCTACTCAGAACTTTGAATAGCATAACCTAAGCAATGGGAACAAAACAGTGGGAAGATAATTATATTTCTTTAAATAACTGATTGCAAGGCAAAAAAAAAAATACTACCCAGAAATATATTTGATTCAAATTTGAGTTAATAGGTGCAAACTATTCTGGCAAGAAATGGTACCTATGTTAACACAATGTTGTTCAGGAGGGACCTTGGTGATTTCAGCATTACTTGATTTCTTTAGAAGGCCAGATTCTGGACTGGCATGAATGGATTATTTCCTTTGAAGCTGGCAGAACTGTGATGATTGTAACAGCTGAAAGTCTTACTCTGCACTGCATCAGTACTATTACTATTGCAGTTTTCATCCAGCAAAACTAAGTAGATCAACATAGTCATGACTGCCTCTGGTTTTTTTCAGCAGTGTAGGAAAAATTGGAACCTACTCTCCAGTGGACTAGGGTTGAGAGACAGGATTCTTTTGCCAAAGGAAAGACGGTGGGAACAGAAAGGCATGTTTACGATGGAGAAACATGGGGAGCTGGGCTTCCAGTTGCCCCTGAAGCAATTAAGGGAATAAAAAGGAAGAGGCCGTCTCTCCAGATACCCTCCAGCAGAACCGGTGTACTCACCACAATCTTTATGCAGAGGACAATTACCAAATAATTTCCCATAAGCTTAGTGGCATGAAGTGAAAACAACACAGTGTGAAACAGAAATGGGGAACATAGGGTTGCCATATAGCATTATTTGACTTGAAAGTACCTCTTCTTTCATTCAGTAGCAGCCTTCATATTAGGGACAAAAAAAAACCCCAAAAACCAAAAAAAAGCCTTAGGTCCACATCTGCTAGAGGCGGGAGAAGGTTCTAAGTCTAACTTCATACACATTGTTTTTATTGGCTTTTCTTTAGATCTGAGGCACAACAGCGAAACAAACAGCCAATATTACAAGCAGGGTCTCCATTTCATGACATTTTTCTAGCAAAATGGCATCTCTGCTCCTTAGTCTTTTTTTTCTGATCTCTCTCAATGTTTTTAAGAAACACAAACTCCTAGTATCTAGTTTGATGGATGCCATTTCTGGCAGAAATTTAAAAAGATAAATAATGTCATTACTCATTTCTCATAGAGTGGTGCTATATCTGAATCATAACCCAGAAACATTAAGAAGATATTGCATGAATTGAGGAGGGAGAAACCTGGAAAAGACCAAGGAGATGTGGAACTGTGGATCAAAAACAGTGGCAAGTTAAATTAGTTAGAAAGGACAGGTCAGTCTTTGTCGTTTAAACAAACAGAATTAACTGTGGATAATCTAAATTTTGCCCACGAAATTAAGAAAATAATCAATAGTAGTATTGCTTTTTATCATCAAAAATAGTGTCAGCCTGTGGGGAAGATTTACCTCTTAATAAATAATATAAATGTGACAAAGACATAAGCAAGTAATTAATTTGGACACATAAGACATTAAAATTAATGGCTTTTTTGCCACTGCTTTTAAGGGCATAGTCTCATAACTGAATTAGGATTTGTGGCAAGTTTGAAAGTCCAAAATGGCATATTATATGTATTTTACTTTGTGCTAGCCTACTATTCAATGTAGAGATTAGAAAAGGATATAAAAACCATCAGGCAGAAGATCTGATAAACCATTAATCTCAAAACCCTGTAAAGATAATTCACAGCCACCTGAGACAGATTGAAGAGATTGGCAGATAAACCCAGTGGCCATAAAAAATCTCTAGGGAAACATTGATTTCCCATCATTTGTAAAGAAAGAATGGGCTGCAGAAAACACCTGACTACACAGGTGCACCATCTTCAGTACACCATTTCAATTTCTCTGTTGTCTCTGAGAAGGAAGCAATCTGTTATTCCATTATAAGAGAAATCTCAGACAAGCACAGGTTTGGTCAGGAAACAGCTAAATAAGAACAATTTTTGTATTTTACAACCAGATAAAAAAATCCATTAGGAATTTTCCTGTTAGCTGGATATGTCCAGAACATATTTGGAAAAGTAAAGAACTGTGAACAGGCAGACTTACTCTGAGGCACTATTAATCACTGGAGAAGGGACATATTGTGCAGTGTCAGGAGCCATATGGATGGGAAATTGTGACCTTGAAAGCTATAGTTCCTTCTGGGTATTTTCTATTTGCTGGAAAAAGGATCTCACAGTTACCTGCTTATGGTCTGTATTTTGAAGATGGGATGGGGAAGGAAACTCTGTCATCTCCTGCCCATTTGATGCGCTGGAAAGCAGCAGCTTCCTAATGTACTATCTATTGCACTCCTGTCACTTCTTATTTATCTGGATCCACCTCCCATACAGCTTGTGCAGGGACTATGAAGGGGGTTCCTTTAAGCACAACTTTTAGCACAAATATACCCATACTCAGAAAGGAAATCACTTTTTTATCTGTCCATATGCAGTAGATAGTGTTTGGTTGCTTTTCTGCTTCAGTTTAAAAAAGTTTGGAATTAATCAGCAAACCTGAGAAGAACCAAACTTAGGATGCTTTGGAGTTAACTCAGTCATCAATTTGATAATGAAGCAGTCCCTGCTTGAACAGCTTCCTATTCTGAATATTTTGTCTACTGCCTTTTTCTCAAACAAGTCATCTCATTTCATCAGCCCAATATAAACACAATTCCTCTCCTCCTTGTTAGGTCAGAGGGAAGTATTTGACATGCTAGAACTCACTAGCACCGGTAATTTTGTCTTGACAACTGAAATTTTGGCAGAAGAGAGAAATTGAGGAATCCCATGAATGTCTGGATCCAATAAATGTAAACCTGGGCACCCTTATAGCTAGTATTACCAATTAATAAAACCCTGGAAGAGTATTGAGGAAACTTGCTATCCATTTCTGTAAATACTCACCCACATGAGAAGGGCTGTGCCGCTGAGTTGCCTCAGTGAATTTACTACCAATGCCCATGTGGATAAAAAGCTCTCTGCTTGCTTAAGCATTTGCAGGATTCCTAATCTTCATCTGTGCTGTTCTTAAGTGTGTGATATGAAGAACAGTTCTGAGACTTTTCATCACTTGTCATATTTTTGTAAATTATTCTACACATTTTAAAGTTTTCATTATTCCAGTAGTTACCATGTTTACACATAGACACACCAGATAGGTCATGGTATTTGACTCTGGACTTCTTTTTTAATTAGTTTTGCTGACCAGGGACCCACTGTTGTTGAAACAGATGTTGCAGCCCAATAATAGCTCTCAGCTGCCAGCAGCAAACTGTGGAACACAGCCCTCGCCATGCAGAACAAATGAGTGTAATAAGGGGCCAGGGGGCTCTGGATGACAGCAATAGTCCCGGCTCTATCCTAAGGCACATAAAATTTTAAACACACTTCTTTTTGTTGTCTAAAATATAATAATTGAGAAACTATTTCTCAAAAATGTACATAATTCCATAGAATAAATGCATTCTTCTCTTTCCTTTACCCTGCAAACTTGTTTAACTCTCTTATTTTTGTGATGAGTCACATGCAGGAGGGTCAGACAGGCTTTTCCAGACCTAGTGGAGATGAACCTGAGGACTCAAATGAATCCTCCAACAACTCATGACCTACTCATGCAGGTACAAAAGGGAGCTGTAATGCTCGTTTTCTGAGGCAAGAATTAATTGACTCCTGTGTAAATGTTTGTTGGCTCTTCCTTAGAAGGACTGAGGTTCTAAGCCAAGGTGCTCATCAGCCTAAATCAATACTCTCTGTGTATGATAAATCCTTTATTTCAAGGTTTGAAAGATATATACCTGATTTTTCTACCTGGGTATTACACATTTTCACCTCCATCTATGTCATTAAGTATTTGAGATACAGATTACGTAAAACCAGACTGCAATTTTTTGTGCTGCATATATTTAATTATTATCACCCAGTGTTTCCTAATAACCGTCGTAAATCTTTTCGGATATTTGTTTCACCTTAGAAAGAGTTGTTCAGTACTATTAGACATTCTTATGTATAACTCATTTTGTCACATTAATAAAAATACTACATAGATCAGGCACAATGTAGATCTCTGGATATGTCTCTGTACTTGTTTGTCTTTCCATAAGGGCATGAATACATTTCTTAGCTTGAATGGTATATTAATTTACTAGAAAACACTCTTATTGTAGAAATAATGTGTTTCTGTAAAGATTTTTAATCCATGTGCAAAAGTAGGAGTATCAGTAGGCATTGCTATTTGAAAACAGGAGAAAGCAGTCTTTAAAAGCCATGATGCTTACGCAGTGCTGCTGGAGAGTAAATCAGATAACAGCTTATATCATAATATGGTGTAAAACTTTAAAAAGCAAGAACTCATAATTCACATGGCTACAAAAACAGAGCCACAAACTCTCAGGTACAGTTGCTTAAAGGTTCAACTTAGGAAACTGTTCAGTTTTTAGTATTCTAATACCATAAACATACCAACAAGTTACAAAGGATTCAGAAAACAAACCAATAAATAAACAAGGTTAAACAGTTAAGAGAGAGGTGTAAGGGCAGTTAAGGAATGGAGGAGTGTTGGGCTGACTTAGCATCAGTGATGTGAGATTGGCTGCATAATGGAGGCAAACAGAGCATCCAAATGAAATATGCAAGATAAGATGCCATTCTGCAAATAATTTGATTTGGCTAAGCTCTATTTTCTATCCAATCAAGGGCTTTTCCAGCAACATCAGTAAGATTTCCAAATACCTTCTTTCACTTCCAAGTGCATTTCACTTTCAATGACACAGTGATTCATCACAAAAGACCTCCTGGGATCTCGATGTTAATTATTTACAACTATCAGAAGTGTTTCAAGCAGAAACAGACAAACATCTAGGTGAAGAAGGGCCACAGAACATAGACCAGGCTGCTGGAAAATGGCTAAATCCATCCTCCCATCATATCTCCCTGCCTCAGGTCTTGTACCCATGAAACCACACCACGAATATTCACTTACAAATGGTTCAGACAGATCAACTGGTTGACCCAAAGACCACCTAATCTCTGGAAGAGAGTATGAGGAGAGAACTAAATCAAGGCAGCTGAAAGAACTGTGGACAGGAACATCTTCCCCTGCTTCCATGTCCTTAATGCTGAGCAGAGACAAGAACAATCTAATGGGAACTCAACTGAGTGAGGAGTCTGCTGTTTTGTCACATCCTCTGTAGCTGTAACAAGGTGGCAGTAGTATCTGGGTATCCACTAGACGTATGAGAGCCTCATTTTAATGGTCATTTGGGAGCACAGTGAAAACAAAATGAAAAGGGAAGGATTAGAACAAATACTGTCTCGGGAACCCTTCTTGATCACATGTACAATATATAAATCTGTCTAGTAAAGCAAGTACTGCATAGATTAAAAGGTTCATACAGTCCTGCTCTGGACGAAGAATAGTAGACCATGGAAGGTACAGCCTTTCCTCTCTTCCTGACAAACGCAGTTTTCCCTACTGACTGAGAATGCTGCTCTAAAGATCAGTTCCCAGCCTCACTGTTTGGATCATGTTACAGCTCTCTCTCTTTGCCTTGTCTCTGTCCCATCACACATAAGCTAGTAGTCTTCATTTGGCATCTCACTCTTGTCTGAGTCAACACCGAGAGTTTGACTCCTCCCCTAATCGATCTGCATTTAATTTTTGCATTTGTAAGCAACCACATCTATATGGCTTCTTGTGTTGGGAGGAGTTTACTGTAAACATCCACAAAGCCTGCTGTTTTTCAGAATTTTTCTTAAAAGTCCTTTGCGTTTATGGTCAGGAAACAAAATGGTAAGACTTATGATGGGCTGAGACCTCTGCTTGTCTGGATGACAGATGCTGCCTCTGTTTATGTTCCTGTGGCTTTCTGCTCTGGTCCCTCGCTCTGTTCACCAGCTTGAAAAGTATTGCCTTGGCAGCAAAGCCAACCAAGGGTGTTCTTGCTCCTACCCAGACATAAGCAGACATGAGCTCAGGATTAGTCAAATGATTTACTGTATCCACCACTAGTAGCTTCCCAGGAAGTAGGTGCCTACAGCTCCCTACAAAACGTATCTCTCTGTAGTTCCCAAAACATAAGGCATTCCACTGCAAGTACAATGACATATAAAAAAATATTTTGAGACATTAACATGGCACCAATCCCCACTCAAAACCATAGGAAAAAGCACTTTCCTGCTCGTGCAACAACTTTCCCCATCCTACATTAAAGAGGAATCTGCTTTGTTTGGGAAGGGCTACATATATACATCCTCACAAGATAAAAAAAGGGAGGGGAGGGGGGAAGGAAGAAAGAAAATAAGGAAGGAAGAAGAAAGGAGGAAAATAAAGAAAAAGGGAGATGAAAGTATCTTACATATATCTGAATTGCAGGAAAGCATCTGGCTCATGTCTGTAACAGAGAGAATACGGATCACTTTCCCAGAGACATATAAATGTTACTCCTAAGGCAGAAAGTATGATTCATCTTGCTGTCCTAAAAAGAAAGTTTTCGTTTGGCCTCCATCCAGCAAAGCAGACAAAATGTATTGCAGACGTGTGTGTAGCTAAAGAATTTTCTCATGCACTTTTATTTTGCTGCTGAACACCAGAGTGTGAGCAGTGCTGGCTCCTAGAGTTGCCCATCAGGCTCCCAGGTTGGGCAAGCCCAGTGGAATTGGCAGTACATGCCAAGGACAAGAGTTGGACTGTAGTGCAGAGAAGGAATTGTGAGCATGTTTAACAGTGTAATCTTAGGCCACTGGTAACTGACTTACTGCTGGGGAAGCCTGACACAGCTAGCTGCCTCTGTGGGGGCATGTCTACAGGTTAAAAAGTGGCAAAGGATATCAAATGGAGCATAATGGAGCAAGATGAGAGTGGAATCAGTGTAAAATGTGGGGGCAATGCACACTTAGTTGTTTTAGCTTTTCTCTTTTCAACATGCAGAGCTGTAGCAGGTTTTAAAGGTATGTTATTTGTTTCTGCACATGCATGATTTTACATTCAATATATGCTCTTTGAATGTGTGCATGAGCAGTTAACTTATGAATTCATGCATCCTTGTTTGGTTTTCTTATTAAAACTGTTTTAGAAACGAACTAGGTTTTCCTGCTTTGAGTGTAAGACAGTAACTAAGTGAAGGCAATTATGAAGAATTCTTCTTTACTGGCAAACTATTCCCTTAATGTGTTCCCTGAGGTTTTTATTTTTCTGAGAGTTTGGTTTTTTTTCTTTTTTTTTTGCTTTCTTCTGGAGCATCTGGAAGAGGACAGCCCTGGAGCCAGGTTTCAGCCTGGAAATCAGCACAAGCCTGCTCCAGGAAGACAGCTCCTCTGTTCCTCAGAGAATTGTCCAAACTTTATGTGTTTGTCTACATGCTTCTCCGCTACAGCTAGGTGTGCAGTCAAGCATTTTTATCATGCTTCCTTGGCATAGTACAACAGCACTTTTACATTTTTATATTTTGAAAACCATCTTGTTTCACTGGTGCTGTTCTAATCCCAGTTGCTGGCATCCATGAGCACATGTGATACAACCCAGGAGATATTTTGAACAACATTAAGTTTTCTTCCCCAAACTATACTCTCCCAGTTCTAAAACCTACCTTTTCCCCCCTGAAGCTTTCATTATACAGAAGGAAAACAGCTATCGATATATAAGCATGCTTTCATTCCAGCATTTTCTCTGCACTGTGTGCCATGGTCAACCAGTTCAGAAGCTCAAATGTCGAGTTTATCCAGCAGAAGCAAGTTCCAGGATCACTCTAAACTGCAGTGAGAGGGACTGGGAAGGAGGAAATGCATCATTTCAGTTATAACTGAAATCCATCAGTTAGGTTATAGGGACATTTCCTCAAGGAATTTTAGGGGAAGTTATCTTGTAGGAAATTAAACTAATCATCAAGAAAATTCTTTGAGCTCTCCCCAGCCCCCATCCCAGTGCCCATCAAGGAAATGTTTCCCTTATAAATCAACTCACTTTATTCTTATTAAAAGTGATTTGATCACGTAGGCCTGGGGCAATACAGAGTTATGTGAAAGTTGATATTAGAAAGTGAGGGAAAAGAGAGAAGTAAAAGCAAGATGAGGGAAGCAGATAGGACACCAACTGCTTATGTGATGTGCCCAGTGGAAGCCAATGGGTCTTTCAACATGCATCTAAACTACTGCTATTGGATTTTTGAATGAAATTAAACAAATCATGTATTGTTTTGGGAGAGGCACGTTGAACTTGCCATCTCGATCTCCCTTTTTCATACCAGCAGAACTAATCACAATTAAACTTTAGACAAGGTAGAGTTTCTTATATTAATTCTGGATGAAAGGACTTGCAGTTTTCTCTTCTGAAAAGCATGGCACCTGCATCTATAGATCCTCTTCTGCTGTACAGAAACACAACACAGCAAATATTCTTCCTTTTTCCCTCCTGGAGATCTGCCACAACAGCCTGTCTAGCAGCTCCACAGCCGTCATCTTGAGTTTTTGTCATGCCCTTACGTCCACGCAGAGAGCTGTGCTCGGGATATCGCCTTGCAGAAGCACACCATGTGGGGGATAAAGCCATGAATCAATAATGCCGTCTGGGAAATGGCTTAGAATAAAATATGACAAGGGGGTCCAAACCTCATCCCAGAGGAGGTTCCAGAGGTGATGCTCATGGCTGCCCCAGCTCTCGGCCGGGGGCAGGCGCCGTCTGCTGCCCGGGGCTGCCCTCTGAAGGCTGCAGCGAGAGCCACAAACCCGGGACTCCAAAGCAAAAAGAAATAATAGCGCCTGGAGGGCGGCTGTATGCGGGGCAGCTGCTCCCTGCCCCCACCTTAACGAAAAGTTCTGAAAACAACTGAAATATCAAAAAAAAGTTTGTCTGATATATATATATATATTTAACGACTGCAGGAATTGGGAAAATAAGGAATATTTTACAGTAAATTTTGGCACCGACTGTATTAATAAGTTTAACAGTCGCACTCTGCTTTTTGTCTGCTTGATGCTAAGAACAAGTAGGTGCTTCATAAAAGAAATCTGACTTGAGTGGCCCAAGCACCTTCCTTAGGTATGACTCTGTTGCAGAGAACCATGAGCAGTCTACCCTACAGCAGCTACAGACCTCTTTGTCCCTGTCTATCTGAATGCATCTATAGCAAGGTTTTGTACAGGTTAAAGATGTTTGCTTATTCTGCTCATTCATATTTTCCTTCCTTCACGTTTCTCTTTATTCACATTTGTAAAAATAAAGCATTTCAGCAACAGACAGTTTGCCCATTGTGGGGAGGGAGAACAAAAGCATGCGTGTTTCAGTAGGTATCACACAGAATTGCTGGATAGCTATTCTACACTATTAGAGACATGATTGAAACCATTAGTTCAATTTTAATGAGCTCCGTATGTAATTTCTTTTTTTTGCTTCTGAAAAACTCTATCATTCAATTATTCATACACATAATCGAGATAGATCCAAATTTGAGCCCAAATTCTCAAATATTTCATTTAAGAGAATCCTTTTAAAAAGGCATTTGTGAAAAATAAACAAAATTGCATATACATGATTGATTCTGCTTATTGCTACGAATCAGGGAATATGTGTGCATTTGTGTCCACTTACACAAGGATGCTCACAGCTACAGTGAACTGTGTTGTGTTGTAACTGTGAGCGTACTCTGAACCAAACTGCTTTCTCAGCCTGATTTCCTAAGGAAATGAGTCTTATACCAACATGAGATATTCCAGTAACTTCTGAACCCTTTGACCCATTTCAGCTAAATTTGACGAAGGCAGTAGAGATCTCAAAGATAGCAAACCTCCCACTGGCTTGGGAAAACAGGTGGCAGGCTAAAAGGAAATTCCACTAATGTCCACATCCTGGGTAAGCCACAGCATGACCTTGCCCCTTATTAGACTTCAGAGAATCCATGAGGGAGCCTGTTGGTTAGGGACCTATCCTTATTAGAAAACCTGACTTAAGTTTTGTGAGTTACCTGACTTTATTTAAAAATAAACCACTGATGTGATCTGTAACAAAGCCATTTCTCCCTCCATTAATTTAGCTGCCAAAACAAGATTTTTACAGTTGTACCTCTTTTGCACTGTATGTAAGATTAAACTAGTGCCTCTGTTTCTGCTCTATGAATATCAAATTGAGAGGCAGGGAAATGAGTCTCCCTGAAGCTTCTAGTGTTTGACACAACAACTGGATCACAAGCCAGAGACATCTCTGTTCTGCCTAGCACAAGGACTTAGGTATAAATTCTGTTTTCTGAACCTGATGAAGGATGAAGGGAAAGCTTTAGAAAAGCCTCAAAAGTTTCTGGTTTGCAAAAATGTCCTGTTAGACCTTTGTGGATGCCATTTTATTTCCTCTGTAGTTCCATCATCTCTATTAGCAACACATGCTACACAAAATCAAACTGTTTGAAATCTGTTTTATCACTACTTGCAGATGTAGGATCCAGCTGCTTATTGGCCTATACTACTGGTGAGCTAAACTGTTTCATTTTCACATGAAAAAACACCAGCAGATATGGACAAGAGCCTATGATGCTCTCTGGAGCTGACAGGTCCTTCTCCATGGATCCCAAGGCAGGAAAGACTTATTCAGAAGAACAGCATTAGAGATGGCATGTAGGAAACACACAAAAAGGATCCTGAATGTTCTCCACCCATCATTATTTTCTGTACTGACATGGGGAGCTAACATTTCCAGCCCTCAAAATATGTTATAAATAACAGAGTTTAACTCGGTTACAAGGCACGGAGTCTGTATGACAAAATAAAGCAGAAGGTAAAGGTAAGACTCTTTCCATGGAGTATGGATTTTGATCTGAGTGCCTAATGCAGAAAGCTTGAATTTCTCCTTTTTTCCCATACTTCATTACAAAGAGTATTTGTAAAAGGAAAACATCTAGAGATAGCAAAGTTTTTACTAACAGTGGAGTGGCAAGCAATGCCTATCTCAGTGGCCTACAGGTATCTTCTTTACCACATGGGAGTAAAGATGAGCTCTGTTGCATATGCAGCTTCTCCTCTAGTCTCACATCACTGAGAAAGCAACATTCTCTGACAAAAACTATGCACTTGTCAGCTAGGCATCTTTAATTAAAGGACTTACAAAAATATTTAACCAGAAGAAGAATATCTGACAGAAAACTGTTATAATTCAGTATTTAACCTATTTTTATAATTACTAAGGCTTGAATTACAGTAATTCCAACTGAGATGAAGCCCAGATGCTAGGCACTATACAAACACCTATTAAGAAAACTGCGACTGCTCAGAGTCACTTACGTTCTGATCGAGCAAGTGTTTAGGAATGTGATTACTTTACTACTATCAGTATTAATGTAGCTGCTCAGAGAACTGAAGGTAAAGAGATGAGATCAATGATAGCCAGAGACTTTGAGGCTGAAGTGTTTAAGTGTATAAATCCCAATGGTCTCAAGATGTTAACTCAGATCTGGCGTTATACAACTTACTGACACTTACACAGCAAATCTTAAACAGACCCAAAGCAAGTGCAGACATTCACATCAGGACCTGGGGGTGTTGGTTGACAGCTGTCTGAACATGAGCCAGCAATGTGCCCAGGTGGCCAAGAAGGCCAATGGCATCTTGGCTTGTATCAGAAACAGCGTGGCCAGCAGATCCAGGATCTTCCCTTCTACTTGGCACTGGTGAGGCCGCTCCTCGAATCCTGTGTTCAGTTCTGGGCCCCTCACCACAAGAAGGATGTTGAGGCTCTGGAGCGAGTCCAGAGAAGAGCAATGAAGCTGGTGAAGGGGCTGGAGAAAAGGCCTTATGAGGAGCGGCTGAGAGAGCTGGGGTTGTTAGGCCTTGAGAAGAGGAGGCTGAGGGGAGACCTTGTTGCTCTCTACAACTACCTGAAAGGAGGTTGTAGAGAAGAAGGAGCTGGCCTCTTCTCCCAAGAGACAGGGGACAGGACAAAGGGGAATGGCCTCAAGCTCCACCAGGGAAGGTTCAGGCTGAACATCAGAAAAAAAATTTTTACAGAAAGGGTCATTGGGCACTAGAAAAAGCTGACCAGGAAGGTGGTTTAGTCACCATCCCTGGAGGTACTTAAAAGATGGGTGGATGAGGTGCTGAGGGGCATGGTTTAGTGGTTGATAGGAATGGTTGAACTCAATGATCCTGGGGTTCTTTTCCAACCTAGTGATTCTACGATTCTGTGATTTTTCACCCTCTATACCAGTGAAAGTCTATTTCCAAAATGTCCCTTTTTAATGCCTCCTCCATAAATTATGTGGTCGTTTTTTAACTGAACCCCACAAACTATCTTAATAGTTATCTTAATATCTTTATTTTTCACAGAAAGGGTCATCAGGCACTGAGAGCTGCCCAGGGAGGTGGTTAGGTCACCATCCCTGGAGGTATCTAAAAGACGGGTAGTCAAGGTGCTCAGGGACATGGTTTAGAGGCAGACAGGAATGGTTGGACTCGATGATCCAAGAGGTCTTTTCCAACCTGGTGATTCTATGATTAATATTTGGGTGCTGTGCTTTACAGCTTCTCAGGGCATGGTGCAGTGATACCCCTAAGTGTCATTTGCTCTGCCCTCTGTGCCCTGAGAGTTGCCAGTTACCCAGGGAAACTACACTGGCTGCATTAAGGCAGCAGGCATGGGAAGAGGCTCTCCCTTACTACAACCACTGCCTATACCCTAAATAACAGTATTTTATAGATTGTTGTGGATTACAAAAGTGCAGAGATTTCTTTCTCTTCTTCTCTCCCCATTCCCCCTTCTCCCTTCTGGTGAGATGGCAGACTGAAGTTCCCCTCCCCACCACATTCTCCTCCTGTTTGCTCCATCCCTTCTCTCAATTTTTTAAAAATACAGTTTTCTTTCAAGTCCTCTACAGTTACAGTGTTTCGGCCATCAAAGTCCCCTCACAGCCATTTTCATTTACCTTGTGACTTTGACCCTTTGTAAGGTTGAGGATTTTCAGAGTAAACCGATCCCCAAGGTCCCCAAGGATGTTATTCTCATTTATTCACTCAGCCCTTTCAATGGAGCAGCCTGGGGTTGGCAGCGGTTCAGCAGCCTCACATTCAGAGAGCACACAATCCTTTTTCTTCAAGGGCCTTTCAAAATAAGGCTTGAGGTTTGCCGAGGACCTTGAAGGCTTGTCAGTCATACACCAAGTTACTTTTCCCTCCTGGTCACCAATGAAAGCAAAGAGCAGAGGAAGATAAGAGCAGGGAGCAGGGAGTAACTGCAAAAGAACATCTCCCAGGCCTTCTTCATCAGAGTGACACACTTTGGGTCATCTGTGTCTGCCACCACCGAGGCCACCCAACCTGGCAATTACCCCAGGCTCTAAGACAGGGGACAAAGCATGGTACCTATGGGAACAGCTGTGCAATGGACACCCTTTTTCTTCAGGTGTGTGGTGGGCTGAGGGAGCACCTCTAGTGTCATCTGCATGTCCAACAGCAGGCATTACCTCTGACAGCTGGCCCTCCTTTGCATGAGGGAAAAGGCCCCTCCTTTGTGTTCTCATTGCAAAATGTTTGGGAATGTTCCCCTGAGACTGATGAGACAGAGGCGCGTCTGTGAATGTCCCAGAGGGAGGGAAGGCTGTATGAACAGGCTCATGGTTATGTACCACTGTACCTGCCAACTGGTGTGTCACAAAAGGCTAAAATTACCAGCCGGTCAATTATCTGATTAAAGAGAGCCTTTCATTTGAGATTTAAAAAAAAAAAAAAAAAGAAGAAGAAGAAAAAAAAGGAAAGAAAAAGAAAATCCTGGGTGAAAGCAATACCTTTACTAGGTTACCCAACTTACTAAATGTTGTGGTTTTCCCTTTTTGCTTTTGGCAGTGATGAACAGAAAATTTGAAAAATACCAAGAAACATGGGGAGAATAACCATTTTGCATTAATCAGACATTTTTCTACATTTCTTTCCTCTAACAAAACATGATCTCATTTATCTCCCTTTTCACAAAAAGGCTATGTTTTCTAAAAGAAAGAATGACTGCCCATTTTACATACTTCCATTTTTGTTTAACTGATTAAATAAGCAACCTTCTCCAGGAAGGCTATTCAGGTTTTATTAGTTTACAGATGCCCCAGTATCCCTTTGAATTACAGCAAGCATAAATTATCATTCTGTCAACTAACATCAGAAATACCTCTTTAAGGCTCCTGGACTCAACAGCAGCTGGTCAGGTTTGGGAATAAATGTACGATGTGCTGGTTCTTCACCAGCTGGTTAACGACCTGCTGCAGTAGTTATAGGGCCCAAGACGAAGCTGAGGGAGATTAACTAATCTGACCAGTCACTAGTGTGCTTGCTCTGAGTGCCAAGTAGTGTGGAGTGTGTGATTGTAAACTTTATTGTCTGACCTATGCTGAATTAGGAGCTGGGTTTTGGGGGGATTTTAGTGTTTTATTGATAATGTTTCTAGTGTTTATCCTTTCCTGTCTGCATAACTGAAAAGGTGATTTCCAAACACAGGAGTCAGCAAAGCTGCATTTCTTAAAAAAATATACCGTGTTCCCTACACATGGGTCAGACAAACATGGTTCAAGCTGCAAATTATTCCTTCATCACAACAAACAAAACCCAGGCCAAATGTAATTCTTCATTCACATCCATTCACGTGATCCATCCTTCAGCTGCTAATCACGAAGCTACAGATCAAATACTCCACAGAGTGATACTTCTGCAATCCACAAGCTCTAAAACCTCTCAGAGTTCAATAAAATCTGAAACTTTTCTGATCTCACCCTTCTCCGTTGAGTTTGATTCCCTATCCAGGCAATGGGAAAGAGTAACAGGAACAGAGAGTGTTCATATAAGATTGGCATTGCTAACAAAAAAAAATAAGCATGTTATTGTAGTTACAGTACAGGTACAAAGAACTCCCTTCTAACACATCTTAAATCCTTTCACTTTTATGCAACTGTTTACTCTGCTGCCCAACTAAGGACATACAGACAGTATCTCTTAATTAAAAAAATATTTTTATAATGAAACACTCCTCTTCTGGATTTCTTCACTTGCAGGGAAAAAGTATGTCTGATGTTAAACATATTTTCCTATTTGGTTTCTACTTTGGGCAGAGGAAAATAATTGGCAGAAAATATATTACCTTTCTGGTGTTTTTCACATTGCTACAAAGCAATTCATCCAGGCTGGATGAGATCAGGAAACCCTGTCTCTTGTCTCTACTGTAGTACTGACCAGTACCATCTCGTTGGGCATCTGTGGGGTGACCCACTTAATGAAGAAATTTCCTTTAGTTGCTGGAGTTTAGCTGCACAGATGAAATCTCTAAATGTTTATTTTTTTCCAAAGCTTTTTAGCTGAGAATTTCTATTTGAACTGGATATTCTTATGAACTCGAGAAGTCTCATTTCTTTTTCGAATCCTCTAAGCTGTTTATCTTATGTCAAATAATTTCACAGTCTCCATGAAATATAAAAGTAAATAAAGTCAAAGTGGAGCGTGTCTAAGTCATGTTTTGCTGGAAGATGAGACTCAGATTTTAATCTCTTTTGTACCTGCACTGCTACTGGCAGATATATGCTCTGCCTTCATCCCTAAGGCCCAACATCATCTTGATGTTCACTGTAGCCCAGATGGCTTAAACAGCCCACAGGGAGATACACCCACCAGCATGTGTGTCATGGCCAGTGGCTGTGCTGCTCTCCTGGCACGTGGAGGACCTGGAGTCAAATCCAGTCCCCAGAAGCCAGAATCCGATTTGCCTTAACCATGATATTCTCTTGCAAAAGGGTTGCTCATCTGCTGTACCTCCATGCTTTCTATGAGAAAGGAAGTGTTTTGGTGGTAATTACCAAAGAAGGTTCCTTGCTGTGCAAATTGAGTGGAGAAATGCCCTTAGCTTCCAAAAGCCTCTTCTTGATATTCCCTGCCTGTATTTGGCACTGGTGAGGCTGCACCATGAATACTGTTTTCAGATTTGGGCCCCACGCTACAAGACATTGAGGTGCTGGCTATTGCCAAAGTTCTTGAATGTTACTGTGAAGGACAACAACCGGAACTTGCCAGAATACTTTCCTGCAGCTGGGTAAGCCTGAAAATTACTCTACTACTAGCAGCAGCATAAGGTATTATAGTATCACCCGCTAGAAAAACCTTGAGAAACTAAAGAATTTTTTCCCTTATGTCACCCAGAATGAGTAGTACATTTGGAGTCAGACATGACTCCAGTCAGGGTCAGCAGTGCTCACATGGGCGCAACTAATGCATCTCATCTCTTCTGACCTAGAAAAGGTTGCACCACCCTTCTAATTTTTACAGCTCACTCTGTGTTAAGAAATGACTGTCAGAAAGATTCCATTTCATGTTAGTTTGATTGAAAGCATAAGGCTGTCTTGTTATTGTACAGTCACAGACATATTTTCAAGTCCCTAAACCAGAGCACGAGAGACATTACCCTGTTGTGCAATGAGAAAAGTGAATTGGAGAGGTTTAGGAGCCTGGGGATTTAAGGGGAAGGGTAGGCGATTCTTGTGCAGTGGGAAAAAAAAGAGCAAAGGAGGGAGAATGTAAGAGGATCACAGCCACACCAGGGAGAGGTGAAAGATGTAGTTCTCTGCTGCTGCTGGGGAAAAAAAAGAAATGGGTAGTGGGAAAGATCGTGTGAGCCTTTGGGAGGGAAACCAGAGTGAGCTCTGGAAGTGAAGAAAGATACATGCAACAAAGATGGGGAGTGGGAGTGGAGAGTTATATCTGAGTCTGACACTCAAAATTGTGCTATGGGCAGGTGATAGCTCTAGATTAAATGAAAAGAAAGTGGGGAGATAAAAGAAGGGCAATGGGCAGCACCAACACATCCTTCCCTTTCTCATCTCTTATACACATAGCTAGAGAGAGAGAGAGGCAGAGTAACAGCACTCAGGAATTTGGAAAGTTACTCACATGCTCAGCTGACAAACAGAAAATGGATCTGAGACAGCAAAAAGACACCTTGTCTTTCTCTCGTATGCCTACATTAAGTCCTGCCCCTCCTTTGCCTTATCTTGAATTTTTTTTCCAGTCTGCCCCTTTAAAAACTACTTACAATCTGAAGTTGAATCAGCTGCAGGGAACTGAGACAGCCAGCCATAGAGATGTTATAAAATCCCCTCAGGGCCAATTTCTTAATGCTAATGAGACTTGCATATGCTCAGAATAGATATATTGCTACAAGGGAGGCCTTCATGCAGCCAGAATCAGTCCTCATGGCTCCACTGAGATGTAATCTACCAGAAAAAGCACTGCTTGAACAAATGTTTTTATTGTAGGGCAGGTTTCCCCTGCTTCTGCACAGGAGCCCAAAAAAGCAGCGCTCTCCATCAAGACACCCATGGGCAGACTTGGAAAATCATCAACTGCTTGGCAGTATTTAAAGCCGTTGTTTTCTAAAACAAAACCTAGCCTTGCCTGTGATGCAATATGGCCGAGGTGTGACACACAGCATCCAGAGACGTGTCACTGTGCTGTGCCACAGCATGGCCAGCCACCTCCTGCAGCCCACCTGGGGTGGTACACTGTGTGCTAACAGGGTGTGCGGGAGGGGGGTCTCACAGCAGGGCAGGGATTTGGGGCAGTGCTGCAGGTCATTTCACAGTTCAACAAGGCCTCTTGGCTCTTTCATTTGGGACAGGACCTCCAAAGCATCCTGGGATCAAGAGAAAGCAGCGGTGCAGGTGATCTGTGTACAACTCAGCCTCCACATGGCTGTGCAGGTGAACAAAGGGTTGGGTCTGGCCTAAAGAGGCTCCCCAGGAGGTTTGCTTTATGAATGAAAATTACTTTAAACATCTCCACAGGTAGTCACTCTCAATCCCCACCACATTTGAGAAGCATGAACTTACAGCAAAAGCAAAATTGAAGCTCACTGAGAGGAAAAAAGATGGCCTAGGAGAGGCAGGCTAGTTTATAAGACTTAAAGAGTATTATCCATGGGAGCATACTGTCGTTTTTTTCAAAGACCACATGAAAAAGAACAGAGCTTTACTCAAAAGCTTCTTCCTTACATTAGAACCCTACCAAGCAACCCTAGTCCTCTGTGTATCTCAGGGATACACAGAGGTAGTAAGTCCACTCCAGAGACAGACATCCACTCTGGAGATTGACACACATGCTCACAAATTGGACTGTAGGATGAGGGCCTCTCTTCTGAACATTTCTCACTTCTTCCCATATGCAGCGAAGCTTTTACAGTTTGATTCCAAGCACTTCATTGTTTCCTCATAGATTCCTTGAGTTTAAGACTAAAAGGGTTCATTAGATATCTACTTTACTGCTTACCTAAAGATAGTCTCAAAATTTTTCTGTCTCCACCTACCTTTCACTTGAACTCAGTAAAAAGAGTATGACTATTATACATCTCCCAGAAAGAAATCCAGGCTTAGCCCAAAGTTGGCAAAGCAGCAAACTCTTCTTTGCCTTAATAACTCATTTCAGTGATCAATTCCTACCTCCCCTGAAAAATTTCCTCTTGATTCTGCATTGGACTAATTTGGCCACAGCCTCTCCCTATCAGGATGCTCCAGAGCATTCTAAGGCTCAGCCTCATGCATCTGCAGGCAGCCAGTGCTGCCTGAAGGACTGGAAGGGCCTGGGCAGAGCTCACAAAACATGCAAGCAACAACCTGTCCCATGCCCTTCCTAGCCATGCCCCTTTTGCCGTGACATATTCCTAGAAAGCACAGGCCTTTCAAGGCATATAGCTTGTAAAACTGCTTGTAAGTTCGTGTGGTGATGTGAACGTGAACTTATGGAATAAATATCTTAACAATATCACTGTCCACTTGTTCTCAGTCTGACTTGTGCATGGATAGGTACAAAAGCACAGAAAGGCAAGGTTATTAACTAGAAATAAGTATTTTCTTAGGCAAAGAACTGTAATTGGAAATGGACAACAAGCCCCTCTTTGGTCCAAAATAGAAGTAGCAAGCTTTAAAATTAAATACAAGTTGAGAACAATTATCCTGAGTGCAGCAGGAGTTCAGAAGTCCTTAAACATGTGGAAAGGGCACTTTTTTGTAAAATGTGGAAAAAATATGGAGCAAAGTAGAATTAGGTTACTGTAGCCCTCCACAGTAGCCTTGCAAAGCCGTAACCCAGGAAAGCCTCTGCTTTCAGTGCAATCCTACAGCTGGCTGTACAGCTGGGATTTGTCATAATGTCAAACAAAACATAACCATATGCCTTTCAAATACATTCCTGGGGCACCTTCAGCTTTTGGTGGCACATACATGTCTGAACAGGGTGTTTTGCAGGGAAAATAGCTGATTGGCATCAACTGGGGCACAATGCTGCAGAGCTATTATGCCATTCTGCCACAGGCATCTATCATGTAACATGCTGACATAGGATTAGAGTTCATATGTTTCATATCTCCATAAAGCATCCTCAAGATTGTGACCAATGCAGAGGAGATGACAGAGAAAAGGAGGGTTCCGGAGTGCTCCATCGGTGGAAGGGTGACTGATCACCATGTTTTCCCATGACTTCCCAGACTTTCAGCACTGCTTTTGAAAGCCTTGCCCAAAAGAGCTAATCCTCCAAAACCATTGTGTTGAACTTGGCACATGCAAGTAAGCCCACTGAATTCAGTTATCTGCAGTTGTAAAGTGTGTGAAATTGAAGTCATGGTAGCCAGTACTATAGCAAGGAGATCGGTCTTTCTGTTTCAAGGTATCTTATGTAAAGCAAGGTAAAATAAATAACAATAACAAAAGGCTCACACTGAGAACATTTAAACAGTACTTTTGTGTTCTTTATTCAGTAGAAAAGGTCAATGGTAAATTAACATACAGATTTAAAAAAGCCACTCTTAGCAGCTCTGCTTTTCTGATTAAATCAGAACTTAGAAGCTTTAATTGTATGAGGATTTTATTTGGTTTTATTTTTATTTATATTTTTATTTTTATTTTACTAAATTCCCCCAGCTGCTACAATTCATGACAGCAATTCAAGTGTAACTGAAGATCCAGCCAAATTTCTGTCTTCTGTTCTCACTGTCAATATGTCATATTTCACTTAATTTTTATTTGATGCAACTGGTGGAATAGACAAAGGAAATCTCTAGCACAGAAGTTCTCTATTGGGAAGTATTAAACCACTTTTTTCAGAAGAAACTAACACAAGCTGTAGACAAATAAAAGAGAAATATTGTCATGTTAATTTATCCTAACAGAATCCAATTAGTTTTCCTTTTGGATACAGCAGATCGAGGATTTGTCTGCAGAAAAAGTGGACTCCTGACATTTTCTGAACCGATTATGACTGAAGCTATAGAGAGTGCTTATAATCTAAAGTAGCAGAACAAAACACAGTTGAAAAAGGCAACTTTTATATCAGTGGGCTCTTATCATGCAGCAGAGATAAAGTGACTCCACCAGCCACTGAAAAACTTGAGACAACAATATCAAGCAACAACCCCCTGTTTTTCTTCATTGTGTTGGATTGGTTTAACCCAGCTCACAGAAATAACTTGAACTCCAGTATGGCTCTACAAAAGTTGCACTAGCAGCCCAAGGTAGGACTGATCTTCTGTGGTCTATCATAACTTCTGATGATAGTCTCCAAATTATGATCTCCAAACTTGGCTTCACTGCCAGAGAGTCTGCATGTGAACTTCCCACCTCATTAACAGTTTTCTTCTATGGATTAATACTAGAAATAGGGCTGGACTCGACAGCTGACCTGTTTCCCCTTTCCTTGATTATTAAGGAAACTAAGCTCTGAACTTAGAAGTTGTTCCCATGACTGAAACAAAGCCATTGAATGACACCCAAATGGGAAGTTTGGATATGGATCAAGACTTTGTGGCTAAAGAATTTTGCTTAAATAAAAGAGTGCTAAGTAATTTTTAACAAATCTCCCTTTTCTGTTATCCATTAAAGCAATATACACTCTAACAGTCAAAATAATTTTATATTTGTGCTTTGATTTAAAAAAGTGCATAAATGATAAATCAGTGAACGTCATCATGAACATTGTTGTTTTAGTTTACAAGGAATGTACACATTCTCATACCATTGGATGAATACATTACTCTCCTGATAAGAATACATTGTCTTTTAAATCTAGGCCTACTTCTTATTACCAAGGCTTTTTCTGCCTTTGAGAAGGTGGAGTCAGTCTTCACAAAGTCCTGCCCTTAAACGTCCCTTACTTCATACCGCAAAGATACGCAATAAGTCCTTGTTGGGCCATTTCAGTGCAAAGCAGTCAAGATGCTTTTGTGTCCCAGCCCCTGTTGCACCAGTGTAAGCAAGGTACCTTGAAATTACCAAGAGCAAGAAAGGTGCCATTCAATATGGGCTCTGTTTCACAGTGTCTTAAACCCTAATCAACATTCAGCTTCTAAAGTCAGTAAAAATAGCTGATTCCTGATATGACATTAAACCAGATGTGGTTATGACTTGCTAATATGCATGATGTGCCAGGTTTTAGTGCAGTGCTTTAAGGGGCTTTTAATAGAAGAGTGAAAACTGCAGCCAGGAACATGCTACAAAGAACAGGATAAATAAGCGAATCTCTCTCTCAGGCAGGAGGAGAGAAAGAAGTGGCCCAGTCCCCTGAAAATAAATTCCTCAACAAACAATGTTGGATCACTCCTCTTTATGTAGAAAGGGAACGTGAAAGCAGAAAATTTAGGTTGTTCTATCGTTAACAACAGTAGCAGGAAAGATATGACTAAAATCTTCCCATTTCCATAAGCTGCCTGAGAAACTGGGCTGACTATGAGGGATCGTCACTGTCAAACACAATCCTGATCAGATAGGGACAAAGTTGCCTCTAGGCACATGCATGCATGCACACACACGTACATATGCACAAGTGCATGCATAAGGACCTCCATCTACCTTGGGAAGGAAAAGGTCAGTCTCCCAGTTGTGGCTGCTAAACTGCGATGGATGCTCAGGGCTGCTGGGAGCTCAGAGGGAACCCATGCCAAGCCTAATGCAGAAATTGCCAGGCTGTGGCAAGGTGTCTCTCCTGGAGAGCAGGAGCCAAAGTCCTTCTGACAAGAAGCACCCAGTGCAGTGACAGCTGGAGATGCAGAGCTTGCCACAAGCTCCCATTAGCATGAAAAACTGAGGTGATATATTGATACAAGTTTCTGACAGAAGTAACAGTACATACAGTCAAATCAAAGTCTGAATTACTCTTGAATCAACTATTCCCCCGTGGTTACAACTCAGTACAAGGCAGAACAATGCATGAAACAGAAAGTTTGACCCTATGAGGCGTTAAACTCCTTAGGGTGCTTTCAGTTTAGTCCCTCCAGCAGCCTCTGGATACAATCTGTCTTCCCTCCTAAACTGCAGTGCTGGTCTTGATCCTTAGCAGGCTGCCAGGCTCCACCTCAGAGCCAGGTTGAGCTCTATGGTGATCACTGATTTTCAGTAAACCCAAAAATTTTTAGTATAACTAAAAACTGGTCATTCTATTTGGAAAGGAAAATCCTTTGGAATAAAATACGTAACACCAGCACTAAACACAAATGTTGGTAATAAGTGGCACTTACCTTGGATAATGAGCCAAAGGACTGACAGAAAGCTGTGCCGTTTAAAAGAAGTCTCCTTGTATCCATTAGAGCTGAGAGAATAACTGAATTTTTGTTTGTCCTAACTAAAACACTTCTGAAAAGGGGAGGAAAATGAGAAAGGGCAATATTTTTCTCCAAATGAAATTAATTTTAGGGAAGTTTTTGCTAGCCTGAAAAACCCAAAATATTTCCATTCCAATTCAGGCCTTCAGAACAAAAACAGGGCAATTGAAATAAAGGGAAATATTTTAGCATCATTCATAAGTGTGCTATATTTATACTCAATAGCATAGAAATGAAGGCAGCAGCTTTCAAACTAGAGTAAATTAGGAAATCTTATAGGTGAGATTGGAAGCCCTCAGAAATGGAGTCCCAAGGGAAAAAGGTGGGAGCTCTTGTCTCTAGGGCACTCACTATGGGCTTCTCAGGCTCAATTCCCACTCTTCCCTAAGGGTACAGGAACCAACATCTCCCACCCACCTCCCTGAGTACATAGGCAGGCGTTAGTGTTCTCCATAGCTGAGGGACATTGCCCTAAAAATCACAATCTCTCTTACTGTCAGTAGAATGAAGCTGGATACCAAAGGACTTCTTTGATTAAAACTGCTTAGCAAACTCAGATTAATGGTGACAGAGTGATAGAGACACCCTTTTCTGGTAAACAGTTTATTGCTAATAAAAACAAAGCTGCTAAAAAGCCAGTATCGAGACGGAAATGTTATTTTGGTGGTTATTTCCAGATATAAGCTATCATGAGTTCTGTACATAATAACTAGAAAGTGAAGCAGTAGTAAAGAGATTTAAATTTTCTTTTGATTTGGTCTCACTGGGAGAGTTATTAAGAGCACAAGCCAATGGAATTATTGCTTTTGCTGTGTACAATCAGTCAACTAGACAGTAAATACAGGCAAAAAGCTTATTTTATATTGGCAATAAATGAAACAGTGGGTCTATTTTGATTATATGGATACAAAAAAATCTCTAGTATGGCACATATGATTTGTATATGTAGTGAATGAAAAATAAAGTAACCTCAATATTAAAATTAGCAAGTTATTTTATTTGGAAAGGAGCTGTGTGGAATGGCTTCCAATAATATAGCAAAATATAAAAGGAGTTTTATACAGCAATGTACCTTTTATATGTATACACATGCACCTAACCACAAACACACATGCAGATGCATATGTGTATATATGTATGAGACAGCAGAAATATATAAAAATTGAATTTTTACTGAACCCTAACAAATGCACTTTAGTACAGATATAATTGGACACTGGACAGCTTCAATCACAAAATCTACCTTCGAACATGGATCTCAGTTCTTGCCAATTAAAATGGGAAATCTTCTTTTGAAGAGTATCCATTTACAACCTGAGTTGCTAAGCTGCAGAACAGAAGGGTACTGTTATGCACAGCTTGTTTTCAGAGGCCACATCTCTGCATTCAAGGACACTAGCACATATTGGTTTAGTTCTTGTCTTTGAGAGAAAGTTTTTTACAAGAAGCCCTTGACATTCTGGTGCAGCAGTGGGAATTTTGCTATTAAAGAAAAAAGAATAAAATTAAATTAAGAAAAAAAAGGCAAGATTGTGTTAATGAACTGTAATGTATTTTGATTATGATTTAATTTGATTTTGCAGCAGTTGCCTCCTACAGAATGATGGTTGACCCAGTGGACTGCAGCCTTCCTGCTAGCTCTTCTGAGGAGGACCAAAATGCACACTTATCCTCTATCAGTATCTCTAAAACCAAAACAATCTATGGAGCTTTTCCAGATTTCACCTGTGCCCTACTGGAGCTATATCTACATAGGTGAGGACTAGCAGATTTTGCTTTAACACAGCAGCATTGTCTTAATCTGGAAGCTGTAGTTATGAAGTAGTGAGTGATTCCCTTTATCTTCCACTACTTGCAAAAAGGCAGCCATATAATTTCCAGGCTAGAGCTAGATTAGGTGCCAGTCTGCAGGGAGATAAGTCATTTTGACCCTCTACAATATAATAATAGCTTCTGTGTACCAAAACCATGCCCCCTGGGCACCACAAAACAGAGGCACTGCATCCATGGTGCATGTACCACTGATGGCTGCAGATCATCAACAAGGGTGATGGTCACAGCTTCGTGTCTCAAAATGTAGCATTAACCTTTGTATTTCCAGCTGCTAAACAGGAGGAGAAATCCGCTAAATATGTAAGAGATTTCTTTGCAATATATTTTCCCTTATTTACTTGCTATAGAGGTACTAGGTGATGAAAAGGACAGGATGAAAAGTGATGTGTGCAGCTGTGAAAGAGAGAGGAAAATACAGCTGGCCATCTCTAACGAGATGCAGTACAGTTTATGAAAAAAAAAACTAAAAAATGGTTGGGCTGAGCGCCCTAGTGCAGCACAGGCACAGATTCTTTGCAAACAGGAACTAATTGCTAAAAGCTCTCAAGGGGATTTCTTTTTTCATTCCTTTCAGTTAGCATTGGCAAAGAGTTAGAAATTTCATCAAGAGAAATGATCTCTTATAAGTCCTTCTTTCTTAAATT
Organism: Clamator glandarius; assembly: GCA_033459285.1. Lineage (NCBI taxonomy): Eukaryota > Metazoa > Chordata > Aves > Cuculiformes > Cuculidae > Clamator > Clamator glandarius. The sequence continues at coordinate 2,141,037 of JAUNZM010000294.1, forward strand.
TTTTTTTCCCTTTTTACTGATCTGAGGATTGGCACCAATTTAATCAACTTCTTTCATGGATGTTCTTAAATTGGTTTAACAAATTAATCCATTTAGCTGAAGTCCAATCCAGTCCAATCCATTGAAGATTTGCATGGAACAGACCCTCAGTGTTTTACCCAAACCGATGCTCCATTAGCAAGAGGAGTAAGAACAGCAACTTCAGTCAACAAGCTCATGTTAGTCCTTCTTTTGGTAACCCACCCTGACACCCTCAGCCGACTCCTGGAAGACTTAGGAAGCCTTGTAAATGGCTTTCCAGAGAGAGAGAAATCATTGTCTCTGAGACTCTACAGGTATGCTGGCTTCATTTTTACCTACATAAAAGCTGTTAAAAAAGAGGTGATTATATATGACCTCTAAAAAATCTTAGAGTCTAAACTATCACAGCAATACCTAGGTCCCAAAATTCTCCTTCAGAGCTGTCCTTAAATATCATCCGTATTGTAGGCAGTGATCTGCAAGTTGTTTTTTTCCAAGGAATTTTTGAAGTAGTAGCAAATATTAATGTCAACCTTGTATTTTACCACAGGCTAAACTTTTGCTCCTAACCCAAAAAAGGGACAGTAAGTCACTTGGCTCCTCTTAGCACCCCACAAAGTTGAGGACTGAAAGAGTTAATGAGTTCTTTGTACCTGTGTTATAAGGAAGCCGAAGACCAAGAAGCAAATTTACAGTTCTTCTAACATTTTGCCAAGCTGGAAGGGGGGCTTTTCTGGGCACCTGAGGCACACAGGAAAGCCCATTGTCACAGTGCACAGCTCCACTCTGCAGCCTGCAAATTACAGGCTGCCTCCCACTGTAAAACACACACACTCCCATCCCCCAAGTTTGTGATGTTATTTTTACATTCCTGAAAACATTAAAGCCAGGGTAAAAGGGACAAGTAGGCCAAATTTGAAGATTTTCCAGTTAGACCAAAAAATGCTGCATGGCATGTGTGTTTAGCATTAGGAGGAAAATAAATGTGCTGTTTTCAAATTTTTGCTTCAGGGTCAGCCAACATCAGTCTACCATGTAACAGCTTTGAGGGGGGAAAAAAAGCTTCACTTAAGGATATATTTGCCAGAGTAAACAGTGCCTCAAACCAGGGAAATCTAAAGCACATGCCTTATTGTCAAGTTTGGTTTAACTTGTTTTACAAATCAAAACAGCAGCTCAGTGTTTAAAATCTATTTTTAAGTCCACTAGTGTTTTATAAAGAAGGTTAAAGACCTACATTAGTGTTTCAGTCTCTGCATTTTAAATCGAAGATGGTGTACAGATTTCTCTTCAGTGAATTAATGTCTTATCTGATTGTTACATGTAGCTCTTGCTACATACTCATCACTTCTTATAAATCAGAGAGTATGACTCCTCATTTTAATTGTCCTGATATATCCTGCACTCTGTGGGCAGTCCTTCTCTAGCCATTGGAGCTTCTTATGAAATGCATTAGTGCTCCCTGTAGGGTGAGAGCAACTAGTCCATAGTACAAGTTCAAAGCATATAAAATTTTGTTCTCCTTTGTGTGAGCTGGAGGAAGCTTGTGCTCAAAATTTACTTTTCCTTTGGAAACAAAGCACATACCAAAAATGAAACCTCCTGCACTTAGGATATGTGCAGACAATTCTTCTGATTAATGTGGGAGGTTTAGCATGCATACCTGAGGGAAGAATTTGGCTCTTTACTGTTTAAATAAAACACTGAAAAGTATTCAAGGAGCAAAATCAAGCCTGGAATTTTTTTAAGATATTTCCAAGAAACTCTAAGAAAGGAATAAGTCTTTACCAAACATAGACAAACCTCATCAAATACTATAGCTTCCTTTCAACTTTTATTGTTTCTGTTCCCCCATGAACCAAGCCTCAGCAGGTAATTCTGCTTGTTTGACTGTGGCTGAAGTTCCAAGATTTTTCTATTGCAGAAGTCTGAGCTGTATTGAAGGGAGGGGGTGGAGTGGTCCTTTCCGCCTTCTTCATCTACCCATTACTTACTCCAATATGACTGGTTATATGTGTGTAACTGTTAACTGATATCAATGTGTCTCAAACAGATCCCATAGCTTTCAATAAATCTGCAGTAGTGCGGTCATTCAGGTGTGAAGCTGGAATGAGATCAGAATTTGGCTTCAGCTGGCATGCTGGCGAGACTTGTAACAGGAGTATTGACTGTAGCATGTAGTTGGATTCAATGAATAAGGAAATAAAGCATACATGATTCCTGCCCAACATTATCCAGATTGCTCTGAGAGGGACTGAAATCTAACTTTTTAGGAGGATTGGCGTTTGAAGTGCTTCTTCCCTCTTGGACAACAAGAATGATTCAGTCTCCAGGCATTCCAGTGAAAATTGCTTAAAAGCCATGTGCCAAGACCTCCCATGAAGAAACTTAGGAAGCTACATAACTCTTCAGGAGTGCTCAGGAGTAAGCAATGCCTCAACAGGCAGGTACAAGGGTTTAAAAAAAAGGGAGTTCACCCAGGCATGACTTTACAGGAGGAAAAAGGGAGATGGGAGGCACAATAAAATACCAGCTTGGAAGGAGTGAATGCCAAGCAGTAGAAAAGATCACAACCTCTGAGGCAGCTCCTGGCTCAGTGCTCCCAAGGCTGGCCAGTGTGGTCACCACCACAGGCTTTTCTTGCCCCTGCTGATATCCAGACTAAAGGTGATGTGAGATTGTCCTTCATTGGCTCCTTTTTCCTGCCTTTCTCTTGTACCTCAGTCACACAAGATGCATCCTGCCTAGAGTCGCCATCCACACCACGCATAGGTGGACACAGATAGTGACTTTTGCCCCATTATTTAGAAGGCGTAAATGATAAATTACATTAGTCAGTAGTCAGTTAGTTGCCTGCATACAAATGGCCCTAGACTAGTGAAGCAGTTCCTTTTATTTACTGAAGATAGTGGCAAAGAGCCGCTTCTTCACCAAGTCTCCATCCATCTCAAGGCCTGGGCTGACCATACACCTGGTATCAATAACAAGCACCTTGGTCTTTCAGGGTTTCAGGCCATGAGGACCACAAAGAACTAGAAACTACTACACTTTCAGGAAAGCCTCGGTTGTGTCTGTATGTGAACAACACAAACAGGGTGTGGATCAGAACAGTCACATATGTCCCTGCTGTGATGTTGTATGTAAACAGTTTATCCGAATTTACTCATTGACTGCAGTCTTCTTTTGCCATATTTGTGGAGGAGGCCATGGAGAACTTGGACAAATATCTCACAGCAGTGCCTTGTTGAATAGGATATCTGAGAAACCATCCTGCTTGGATCACTGTGCAGAAAGCTTTTGCTGCCAAGAATTAACATCTTAAATTTTGCTTCAGGCTCAAATTTAACATGCAGACATTCGGCTCAGAGGAAAACTTTTTAGAGCACAGTACCATTTTAATCATAGAAAGAATATAAGCAATAAATTTCTAATATTAGATACATTTCTCACAATCCTTGTTACTGAAAATAATGTCTTAGGGCCTTATCCAAGGCCCAGTGAATCGGTGGAAAGAGTCCCACTGACCTCATTGTGATTGGATCACAGCCTTAGTTTCTTAAAATAAAGTTTTACAAGGTGCAGACTAATCCTATTCCACATATTTTTGTCAAGTGGCTGAAAGTTTTTATTTCTCCCCATTAAGATCCATAAGAATCCAAGACACAGTCACAATAACCTCTTGGCACCACATATTTTAAAAGGAATTTAAATATAAATAAGGGGAGGGGATTGAGACCATTTTACACCTGGGCTTTAAAATGGCTGGCTCAAAGAACAGGTGCCAGAAGCAGCAGAAAGAGCTCATCGTGGCTGGCAGCACTGTAGTTACTCTGCAGTGCCCTGAGAGCAAGGGGTGGTCAGCCTTTCCCCGGAAAAAAAGCAGCGAGCCAAGTGCAAAACTGCAGTCAGCATTGGCTGCTCCGGAGTGTTTATGGAATTCCACCAATATTTCATTTTTTTAATCTTTCACATGTAGACAGGCTTTAGGTGGTTGTAAGGACGTAGAGCTACCAAAACACCGTGTGACAAGCTGTGCCTGCAGTATGTCCAGCCACACCAAGCCCAGAAAGTAGTGAAGCACTTCCAAGAACATCTGATTTTCTGATTTTCGAGTCTATCTTCCAGCCCATAAAGTTTCAGATAAGCCTTAGATAAGCAAATGGGGGGAGGGGGAACATCTGACTGAAAATACCAACCTTTATTCTACCCCCAGCTGCTGGTGCAAACTGAAAAGGAAGTATCTTGAAAGGAGCAGAGAGTTTAGGAGTAAGTAGAATCACATGAAAACAGCAGTTACCTTTTCTGCACGTAGAGGAAATCCTCATCCTAGGTGCTGCAGGAGCATCTAGGCCGGCAGTCATAGACTTTCCCTGCACTAGTATCTACACAATGACAAAAAGCATCATTCTTATGTAGAAAAGGTAGGGGAAAGAGGAGAGAAAGCAGACACCATGGGGTAAGAAATCATGAAGTTGTTAAAATATAAATATAGGTGCTGCAAACAAGAAGGTAAAGTTCCCAGCACATCCACTCTTTGGTAGTTATTGCTGTGGTGTTTCTGGGGTTGTTTTTACTTTTTTTTTCCTCTGAGTTGCATGTTAAATCTCATTAATTTTAAGGATCTTTTTCTAGCTGTGTGAAAAGTCCATACCACCTTCTGGCCAGTCTGATGAGCCCTTTGCACATCAAAGCAACATAAAAGCTGCGATAAAAATGGCACTGTACCCCAAACCAGAACTGACTCAATAGGTACCACCTTACAAGGGGCTGGTACAATGACTTCTGAAATTCGTGGGTTTTAATGGGGACTAGATGTAGAGTTTAGCTAAAATGCATGGAGACTGGGTTGCAATTAAAGCAGACTCACACCCATTCAGTGTTTTAACACATCAGCTTGCAGACACGAATGCCACAAGTCAGACAAAAGAGAAGGGGCTAGAAAAATACATGAAGACAAAATGAATCCATGACAGCACCATCCAATTTCACCATCAGGAATAATGTATTTATTTAATGCCTGAGCCAAGGTTTAAATTGCCAACAGCTTTGTCATCATACCCTTTCACCCCTGGCTCACTTTTGCATATAGCATATCACAAGACACAACAATTAATTTTCTCCCGTCTCGCTTCCTGACAAACTTCCTGCACATTGCATGGGGATTTCTTGCCCCATAACTGGGGATTAAATAGCCAAATGAGCCAACAGTGCAGCCAAACGCACACTCCCTTTGACATTTCCAGCTTATGTTAGCCCAGTTTTCCCCTGCTCCCGCAGCTCTCCTGGCCTTCTGAACACATGCTCATATGTTAAAATTAATTTTAAGTTTAAAAAGTAATTTCCACTAAGCTTAAGACCTAAATGATGGATCCTAGGCTGGAGGACTCTTCAAAAACTGGCAAGTCTATCCACAAACCCTCCAAAAATGGAATGCTCATGAGCTTTCTTCTCTGTTACACCTGTAGGATTATCATGACCCAGCAAAGCCGAGCAGAGGTGGGCAGAGGCCATCGTTGCAGCTTGGCCCCATAGGCCCCGCTCAGGAGCACTGAGGTAGTCCCTGGACCTCATCTTAAGGTCTATCTCTCCACAGCTATTTAGGAAAGGAATCACAAGAAAAAAACGTAAATGTTAGAAAATATGCTTTAAAAAAAGACATAAAAAGAACACATTTTTTTGTCATCAAAAAGAAAGTCAAGGGTGATTCTTGTAACCTGATGCACCAGTGTGCCATGTTAAGTATCAGCATAAGGATTTATAGGGCTGAAGACATAACAGATTTTTAGATCTTGTCTAATCTTCTGAATATAAGTTTTGCAGTTTTTACCCAGTTATCTCTCAAATTAATCCTGACCATTTAGATCAAAAGTTAGTATTTCCAAGCTTATCTGGGTGCTTAATTTGTATTTAACCACTTAGCTAACAAATTTAATCAGATTTATTCTTGGCACATATTCAAAAGTTTATTCTAAGGTCACGAATTTTTGTTTTCAGTACAGAAAATGGTCATTGAAGTTCTACTGTGTTGTCCCAGTTCTTGACCCATATAACTTAACCGTTCTTAATTTCTTTTTCCATGTACTTGGACGTATTTAATTTATTCAACAAAGACATGTTGTTTGTGCAAAAGAAGTGTCTGTTATTGCACTATCATTGTCCATCCAGAAGATTCATACAACTATAATGTATTTACAGGAAATTGCACAAGAATCAAATGAAGATACTTGGAAACACAGCCATGGCAAAAGGTGTCAGATGTCATTGAAATGTCTATAAATAAGTTTTCTCATTACTTATCTTAGTGGTGTAGCAATCCAGACTGCAGGTAACATTTTACGTTGGTGTAAACTATATCATTTCCATTCACATCACGGGGATGTGACACTGAACCCAAAGATAAATTTTGCATTTTTGTGTTTAGAATTTGCAGATAAGAGAACAGACAGCTATTTGTAGTTGTTCTCTAGTAATTTTTAATAATAATGTGCAGAAAATTTCAGCCATCCGTATTCGGCAGCAAGTTGAAATGTCTCATAAACTCAAAACACTACATTAAGGACTCCTTGAGTTTTACCTTCTCTCTTTATTTCCTTAAAGAGTGCTTTGTTTCCACTGCTGTCTTGTTCCCATTCAACTCCAAGAAATACAATCTGTGTGCTTTACCAGTCTGCCCACCCCCAGATACGCTTACAGCCAAATATTGCTTCACCTTCATTTTTTAAAACAAACATCCTCTTGCTGCTCAGAAGACCCTGCAGAAGCGGCTGGGATACTTTGCAGATACTTGGCAACCAGCACAGCAGTGACATGGGGTTTTTGGAAAAGAAACTGCAGAAAGCTGAAGTGCACTTGATGCTGGGTCACCTCACTGGACAAGACCCTCTCCCAGTCCTGAAGGCCACCCTGGGAACAGGGTTTCCAGGGGCTGGGGACCCCAAGGCTCTCTTGAGCTCACTCCTGAGCAACCACAAGGGGAGCAGTGGGCAGTAGGAAAGAACTGTTCTTCCCAGGGCACTTTGATGCCACAGCTGGTAGCAGTTTCTGCCAGGAAGGGATGAGCCAGAAAGGGCTGACAGTCACCAGGCTGTGGATAGGCAGTCTAGGTCTTCAGGGTTAAGGCAATGAGCTCCACCCCCACCCCCCAAAATATAGATTAGTTTTCTTTTGTTTACTTTCCATGATCCCACAGACTTCTAGTTCTGTGAAATAAGGACTTCATACCCTTCTGTCTAGCATGGCAAGTGAAAGCAGCAATCACACCACCGGTCACTAACCTATGAAAACCTTTCCCCTTAACCAGCCTGGGTTTTGTACTTCATAAGGTATTTCAGGTTTGTCTATAGAAATCAGCAACTCTGTTTGTTATATCAAGATGCCATTGTTCAGCTCAAGAGCTGAGTTACTTGCAAGTGATAATTTAATTTTCAGCTTTAGAAGTGATTTAAAATGTAAAGACTTCATACAGAAACAGTGAATATTAAAAACAACTGTGGGTGGCATTTCCATGATTTGTGAGGCTATGGTCTTAGTCTCTCCAGGCTCAGCTTTGGAGCTACCCAGCTGCATTGCCCAACAAGGGATACACTTGTAGAGGTACAAGTTACAATCGAATGATACTCAAAGGTCAGTGTTTGAAGATGTGAAAATGCCAAAGCTGCATGAGAACTTGAATTTTAAAAGCAACAGTATGGGCTTGATCATATGGTGCTTTTGACACAGTCTTGATGTCCTGAGACTCTGTTCTGGAGAAGACTATCCAAGAACAACTTTGTCTTAAGTTTAATGACTAAAATACAGTTTTCTATCAGTGTAACAGAGAGAGCTGGATGAGTGGATTCTCTTTGTCCAGGACATCTTAATAATTTTGTTTGGTTGTATCACTGATATAAGTGTTAAGCTGTTATTTTCTAATTTGCCTCCAGGGTCTCCATAACTACCACTCCAGATGACAGGAGGAACAAGAACAAGAATGATAAGCACCCAACACTGTCGGAAACCCCCAGGATCACATAACAGCCATATTGATATACATATCAGATCTCATAGGGTGCATACCACTCACCACTGTAAATACTACCATTACTTACAGGCATGCAGCTTTAGAGAAGTAACCAAGTATAGGTAGTAGCTAGCAGTAAATGCTGCCTTGTAAATGAAGCCTGTTATACATAAAACTGTATGGTACGTACAGCATTTTTTCCTCCTTGCAAACAAAGGAGGAAATTTTTTCCTCATTTAAATAGTTATTAAAACACTACTAACAACTGATGTTTTATTTGATCTATCAGTAAAGAGAAAAGAGTGATTTTAAAAAGTCCTTAAATATGGGAATTGGTTCAGGGAAATATCTAATGTCTTTGACAGATTAGCTGGTGACTTCCTTATTGAGATTCAAAGTAAATTTTCAAAAATTGTCTGCTGGTGTTTATAAAATGCATACTCAAAAAGAAATTATAATTACAAGTGTTCAGAATTTGCAGCAGTCAAATATGAGCCATTCATTTGCACCTACAAATCAACTAGAGTTTCAAAAGGCAGACATACATCTGGCAAATAATAGCACTTCTTGAGTATTTTTTTTATTATTATTATTGGATTAGATCCCTTTGCATAGTGCATTTTGGATAGGTTTACGAAATTTAACAGCCTTTAATGCACTGAAGATTCACTTTCATATGCCTGTTGCAATGTTGAGATTCCATAGGCACAGGTATGATACTAAAGATAATGAGCATAGGAGACACATTTTTTTGATTTTTCCAGACAAGACTGTCTGTGTAGGAACAAGGTATAGACAGGGGGAAGTATTTCCTTTACTTAAGTTGCTCAGCCACTGATGATCACAGAATCACAGAATCACAGAATAACCAGGTTGGAAGAGACCCACTGGATCGTCGAGTCCAACCATTCCCACCAATCCCTAAATCATGCTCCTAAGTACCTCGTCTACCCTAACCTTAAACACCTCCAGGGATGGTGACTCAACCACCTCCCTGGGCAGACCATTCCAATGCCTAACCACCCTCTCCATGAAGAATTTTTTCCTAATCTCAAGCCTAAATCTCCCCTGGCGGAGCTTGAGGCCATTCCCTCTCGTCCTGTCCCCTGTCACTTGGGAGAAGAGGCCAGCACCCTCCTCTCCACAACCTCCCTTCAGGTAGTTGTAGAGAGTAATAAGGTCTCCCCTCAGCCTCCTCTTGTCCAGGCTAAACAACCCCAGCTCTCTCAGCCGCTCCTCAAAAGATTTGTTCTCCAGCCCCTTCACTAGCTTTGTTGCTCTTCTCTGGACTCGCTCCAGAGCCACAACATCCTTCTTGTGGTGAGGGGCCCAGAACTGAACACAGTACTCGAGGTGCGGTCTCATCAGTGATGAGTACAGGGGGAGAATAATCTCCCTGGACCTGCTGGTCACACCGTTTCTGATACAAGCCAAGATGCCACTGGCCTTCTTGGCCACCTGGGCACACTGCTGGCTCATGTTCAGTCAGCTGTCAACCAACACCCCCAGGTCCTTCTCCTCCTGGCAGCTTTCCAGCCAGGCTTCTCCTAGTCTGTAGCTCTGCTTAGGGTTGTTGTGCCCCAAGTGCAGGACTCGGCATTTGGCCTTGTTAAACCTCATGCCGTTGGTCTCAGCCCAGCAGTCCAGCCTGTTCAGATCCCTTTGCAGAGCCTCCCGACCCTCCAGCAGATCCACACTTCCACCCAGCTTAGTGTCATCTGCAAACTTGCTAAGGGAGCACTCGATGCCTTCATCCAGGTCGTTGATAAAGACATTAAACAGGACTGGACCCAGGACTGAGCCCTGGGGAACCCCACTTGTCACTGGCCTCCGGCTGGATTTAACACCATTTACCACCACCCTCTGGGCCCGGTCATTCAACCAGTTTTTCACCCAGGAGAGTGTGCGCCCGTCCAGGCCAGAGGCCGACAGTTTCCGAAGCAGAATGCTGTGAGTAACTGTATCAAAAGCTTTACTAAAGTCCAGGAAGATACATCCACAGCCTTTCCCTCGTCCAAGAGTTTAGTTATTCGGTCATAAAAGGTGATCAGGTTACTCTGGCAAGACCTGCCTTTCATGAACCAGTGTTGACTGGGCCTGATCACTCGGTTCTCTTGCAAGTGCTTCATGATCGCACTCAAGATCACCCGCTCCATGACTTTCCCCAGTACCGAGGTCAGGCTGACAGGCCTGTAGTTTCCTGGATCCTCCCTGAGCCCCTTCTTATAAATGGGCACGACATCTGCCAGCCTCCAGTCCAGTGGAACCTCCCCAGTCATCCAGGACTGATGGAAGATGATGGAAAGGGGTTTGGCCAGCACATCCGCCAGTTCCCTCAAAACTCTTGGGTGGACTCCATCCGGCCCCATAGACTTGTGGGCAACTAGCTGGGCAAGCAAGTCTCTAACCAACTCCTCTTGGACCTTGGGAATCTCATACTTCTCTTCCAACCCCTGGGGTTGTGCACAGAGGGAACAATTTTCCTTACTGTTACAGACTTTGGCAAAGTAGGCATTGAGCACTTCAGCCTTGTCTTCATCCCCTGTTACTCTTGTTCCCTCTGCATCTACTAAGGACTGGAGATTCTCCCTAGCCCTCCTTTTGCTGTTGATGTATTTGTAGAAAGACTTTTTGCTGTCTCTCACAGTCTTGGCCAGTCGCATTTCCAGTTGGGCCTTAGCCCTCCTGACTTTTTCCCTGCACATTCTCCCTTCCTCCCTATAGTCCACCCGGGATGCCTGCCCCTTCCTCCAGAGGTCATAGACCTTCCTCTTCCTATTGATGTCTCTTAGGACCTCCCTACTCAACCACGCTGGTTTCTTACCCCGCCGGCTACTTTTCTGGAACTTGGGGACGGCTTTCTCCTGAGCTGCTAGGAGTTCCTTCTTGAAGAGCGCCCAGCCCTCATGGACATCTTTGCCTTCAAGGAGCTCCTCCCATGGGACTTTTCTGACCAGCCTTCTGAACAGCCCAAAGTCTGCTCTCTGAAAGTTGAGGGCTACTGTTTTGCTAACCTCCTTCTTCATCTTACCCTGCACTGAGAACTCTATCATCTCATGATCGCTTTGCCTCAAGCGTCCTCCAACCTTCACATCCCCCACCAGGCCTTCTCTGTTCACAAACAGCAGGTCCAGGAGGGCACCGTCCCTTGTCGGTTCGCTCACCAGCTGTGTGAGGAAGTTGTCTTCCACACACTCCAGGAACCTCCGGGACTGCTTCCTTTCTGCTGTATTATACTCCCAGCCTATATCTGGGAAATTGAAGTCTCCCACAAGGACTAGAGGTAGCGATTTTGAGACTACACTCAGTTGTTTGTAGAAGAGCTCATCAGCTGCTTCTTCTTGGCTGGGTGGTCTATAACAGACTCCCATCACAATCCCTTCCTGCCCATGGGCTCCTCTGATTTCCACCCACAGGCACTCAGTCCCATCCTGATCGTAGTCCAGTTCGAGGGTATCAATGCCCTCTCTAACATAGAGGGCTACCCCGCCTCCTCTTCTGCCCTTCCTGTTCTTCCTAAAGAGTTTATACCCCACCATGGGTACGCTCCAGTTGTGCGAGTCATCCCACCGTGATATCCAGAAAGAAAAGACATTTCTGTTTTCTGAAGCCTGATCTGAAGTTAAGAATTTGTCTGGGATTTATTTTGTCAGTTGAGAGAATAAAGCTAGCACACCACTCATTAGTAGAGGTTGTATCTACACTGACCTCTTTGCTGTCCCCTGTGATAAGGGGGATCTCTGTCCAGATTGGCCACCAACAGATTATGTACCTGCAGGAACCATCCCCAGATCCATCTAACCCATAGGTCTTGAGCTTCTTTCCTAAGGAAATTGATGCACAGCCTGAAATATTATGACCACTGTAGGGCTGCAACAGGGCATTCACACCCAGTCACACAGCAAAGAAATTTGGATACTAGCAGAAGTCCTTCCACAGAAGCATTCACATGAGTATAGCCTACAATTGAGTCTTGTGTCTGCTAGTGGGCTCCAACTACAAAAAAAAGACATCGACACACTGGATCCAAGACAACAGAGGAGCAAGGGCTGGAGCCACTTGTGTGGGAGGAGAGCCAGGGAGGCAGGATTTTTCAGCCAAGAGATGGTTGCGGGCTGTTGCTGCAGGGGACAAAGAGCATTCATTAAAATGTATAAAAAAATTCTGATTAGATTAGGAAAATATTTCCACAATGAGAGTGGTCAAACTCTGAAACAGGGGCCCAGAGGGGGTATAAGATTTCTGATCCTGGAGATATCAAAAATTGACTGGACAAACTCGTGTGCAACACGATCCAAGTTGGCTCTACTTTGAGCAAGGAGTCTGGACCAGATGATCTCCAGAGGACCCTTCAACCTAAATTGTTCAGTGGGAATGGATCTAAGCTATACCAGCAGAGCTGTGTGTCTTCTATTAATTGTCAGCAATTTTAACTGTTACATAAGAGTCTGGAATTAACTGGGTTAATAATATAATCGTCACAGGAAATTAGATTTTCTCCATTAAATTAAACTGTCATGGCAGGAAGGAACCCAAGTCAGAATTGATAGTGCTGCACAGTATGTTGTATAAAATCAACTGCTTCTGCTGCTTTTTCTTTTCTGAGCAGGACTTCACCTTTCCAAGTAAAAAAAGAAAAAGAAAAAAATTATTTTAAAGTGATACATAAGTCAGGTGGTCAGTCCTTTTTTTCTTTGCTTTTGCTTTTATGTCTCATAGCTCTACCTTGTTCAATATATTATTTTTGGTTTTATCACATGGGCCTAAGAACCGTTTTCATTGCTTAATTCATCAAGCCATTTTATTTTCTCTTTGTGGTTTTCTTCACTACCCTCTTTCCTGGCCCTCCCTTTTCCACACTTTTGCAAACATTAATAGCTGCCTTCAGCTTTACCTGATCTACAGAAAATGGAAGAGCCAGAGGATAATCTGACTTTCTTCATGTCCAAGACAGAAGCATTAAATTTCCAGAGGGCCGACTTTGAATGCTTCAGAAGGCTGGTTGGGAAAGTCTCATGGGAGACAGTGCTTAAGGGCAAGGGAGCCCACGAGGGCTGGGAGCTCTTCGAAAAGGAGATACTAGCGGCTCAGGAGAAAGCCATCCCCATGTTCTGGAAAAAAGCTGGCAGGGGAAAAAACCAGCTTGATTGAATAGGAAGATCTTGAGTGATATCAAGAAGAAGAGGAATGTTTATGAGCTCTAGAAGAGGGGACAGGCCTCTTGGGTGGACTACAGGAGGGAAGTGAGATTATGTAGAGAAAAAATTAGAAGGGCTAAGGCTCAGCTAGAAATCAAATTGGCAAAGTCGGAAAGATAATAAAAAATCTTTCTATAAATATATAAAAAATAAAAAGAGGACTAGGGAGACCATACAGTCCGTGTTGGATGCAGAAGGAACAACAGTGACAGGGATGAGGAAAAGGCTGAGGTACTTAATGCCTTCTTTGCCTCAGTCTTTAATTGTAAAGAAAGTTGTTCCCTTTCTGTACAAACCCAGGAGCTAGAGGAGCAACATGAGGCTCCCATGGTCCAAGAGGAGGTGGTCAGAGCCTTGCTAGCCCAACTAGACACCCACAAGTCTATGGGGCCGGATGGGATTCACCCGAGGGTATTGAAGGAGCTGGTGGATGTGCTGGCCAAACCCCTTTCCATCATCTTCCAACAGTCCTGGATGACTGGGGAAGTTCCACTGGACTGGAGGCTGGCTGATGTTGTGCACATCTCCAAAAAGGGTCGCAGGGTGGATCCAGGGAACTACAGGCCTGTCAGTCTGACCTCAGTGCCAGAGAAAGTCATGGAACAGGTGATCTTGAGTGCTATCATGAAGCACATGCAAGAGAACTGGGTGATCAGGCCCAGTCAACACGGGTTCGCAAAAGGCAGGTCTTGCCAAACTAACCTGATCACCTTCTATGACAAAGTGACTCAGCTGCTGGACGAGGGAAAGGCTGTAGATGTATCTTCCTGGACCTCAGTAAAGCCTTTGACACAGTTTCTCACAGCATTCTGCTACGGAAACTGTCAGCCTCTGGCCTGGACAGGCGCACACTCTCCTGGGTGGAAAACTGGTTGGATGGCCGGGCCCAGAGTGTGGTGGGAAATGGTGTTAAATCCAGCTGGAGGCCAGTGACAAGTGGGGTTCCCCAGGGCTCAGTGCTGGGTCCAGCCCCTTTCAATGTCTTTATCAATGACCTGGATGAAGGCATCGAGTGCACCCTTAGCAATTTTGCAGATGACACTAAGCTGGGTGGAAATGTGGATCTGCTGGAGGGTCGGGAGGCTCTGCAAAGGGACCTGAACAGGCTTGACTGCCGGGCAGAGTCCAATGACATGAGGTTTAACAAGGCCAGGTGCCAGGTCCTGCATTTGGGGCACAACAACCCTAAGCAGAGCTAAAGACTGGGAGAAGTCTGTCTAGAAAGCTGCCTGGAGGAGAGGGACCTGGGGGTGTTGGTTGACAACTGACTGAACATGAGCCAGCAGTGTGCCCAGGTGGCCAAGAAGGCCAATGGCATCTTGGCTTGTATCTGAAACGGTGTGACCAGCAGGTCCAGGGAGGTTATTCTCCCTCTATGCTCATCACTGGTGAGACCGCACCTCGAATCCTGTGTTCAGTTCTGGGCCCCTCACCACAAGAGGGATGTTGAGGCTCTGGAGCGAGTCCAGAGAAGAGCAACAAAGCTGGTGAAGGGGCTGGAGAACAGGCCTTATGAGGAGCGGCTGAGAGAGCTGGGGCTGTTTAGCCTGGACAAGAGGAGGCTGAGGGGAGACCTCATTGCTCTCTACAACTATCTGAAAGAAGGTTGTAGAGAGGAGAGAGCTGGCCTCTTCTCCCAAGTGACAGGGGACAGGACGAGAGGGAATGGCCTCAAGCTCCGCCAGGGGAGATTTAGGCTGGACATCAGGAAAAAATTTTTCACAGAAAGGGTCATTGGGCACTGGAACAGGTTGCCCTGGGAGGTGGTTGAGTCACTTTCCCTGGAGGTGTTTAAGGCACAGGTGGACAAGGTACTAAGGGGCATGGTTTAGTGTTTGATAGGAGTGGTTGGACTCGATGATCCGGTGGGTTTCTTCCAACCTGGTTTTTCTATGATTCTATGATTAAAGTAGTTTTCTATATGAGTAGCTGGAAATTATGGCAGTCACTGTTCAAGATGATCACCAGGGCCTGTCCAAACCCAAAGCCACATGGCAGGAGAGGGTGGGGACTTCAATTCAAACTTGAGCTCAGATTTGGAATCAAAACATAATTTGGGAACCAGGAGACTACTTTTTTGGTAATCTGACTTTTAAGAGAGTCAGAAAAGCATTTGTTACAGTCAAATGTTTGGGATCCAGTAGACAGACAGTCATTGCAAAGGAATTGTTGTCATTTGTTTTTCTTATAGTCCTCAAAATGGGGTTTCCATGCATTCCTCGTTAATACACTGAATTGCCACATCAGTTTCTCCTCCTAATGGATATAGCTTGACAAACCCATGGGTGTTAGCTAAAACCCTGCATCAGCATGGTGATAACACAAGTAACCAACACAGAAAGCATGTCTGACCTCTGAGAGAAACCTATCTTGCAGCCAAAGTTAAATATAGTAAAATGTCAGTATTTAATATCCAGCAGGTATAAATGGGGGCAAATCTGAAGCTCCGTGTGATAAATCTATTCTAAGAGACTTCTCTATATACTTCTAAACTTCGTCATTTCAATGGTTCTTAAAAAATATATTAAGCTGAATGTAAAATTGAAAGTATATAGGCATACATTGGGGTAAAAATGTTTAGACTCAAAAGGTATCCCTACTCTTCAATGTATGGAAATCATAGAACAATAGCACTAAGAAATGAAATTGATCTGTGAGAAATGGTTGAGTTACTTTTGGTATCACAGTGAAATCACTTACTAGCAAGCTGAGCTACAGACCTAACATTAATTCTAACTATGACAAAGTTGTTAATAACATCCTGCTTAAAGTCGGTTTCATGCAAGGTTTGCCTGTATGCAACTTCATATGTATGTATAGGTATATATAGAATAAACCTGTGCAGCTTCTTTTTTGGAACAATCTGTGTTCAAGCAAACCCAAGATAAATTTTGCATTTCTCAAGGATCTCGCTCATTAAATTTAATCATTGAACTAATCTCAAAATATCAAATGATGCATACGAGGGAAAGGATTCTGAGCACTGAAATTATATGATTTCTGTGCAATTTGCCTGAAGGAATAATTTAAATCAGCTTTCATTGCTGAAGGCCTATATAATCTGATGGGGAAGTATTTCTAGTCTTTATTTGTATTGGATTAGAGTATTGAATTGCCATCTGGCTTTTGAGTGGTGAAGAACTGCTGCAAAATGTGACTTCCCTAAAATGGAGCTCTCAGTGATGAAATGCCATCCTCATGTAGCATATTCAATTTATATAACACCCGTAAGTGTTGTAATGGTAATACTGACTTTAAAAGTGCAAAATACCAACACAGTTTTCAGGAAACAGCAGTGCTTGGGTGGCATTTCTGACTCAGTCTTGTGATTGAAGGTGATAACAGAGGCTGATGAAGAAGGTGCAGTGAGGGCACAAACTTGCCAACATAACTCCTTACTCTGTGAGCACTGTGGGACAGAGAATAAGAGCCTCCAAGAAAAGCATCTGCTTGTGAACCAGGGTCTTACCAGCTACAAAACCCAATTCCTTCAGCCTAGTCACCACACCCTCAATGAGTGCCTCCATTTATCTTACGGTTAGCTTTACAATCAGTATTAACATCAGGGGCAGCAGAGGACAGTTTTGCCACCGCTACTTTGACCTTTACAGTATGTTCTCCTGTCTGCATGCAGTTCAGCTGTTGTTCCTGTAAATATCATATACCAGAGATAAATACATACAAACATATTTTGCATTTCTAGCAGAACCACAAAGGAAACTCTTTCATTGGCTTTTTAAGGAGGTATGTTTGGCTATACTGCTAACAAATTCTTTTTCCTAAGAACCCAATGACAGATTATTTGTGGGTTTGAAGTGGTGAGATAGCTGCACTGAAAGAGGTGACCCCCATTTGGGGTCATGTATAGGTATAAGGAATCTTTTTTAAATGGAATTCCTATACTTTCCTATTAGAAAAAGTTGAGTTCACTGAAGCTGGAGAAAAAAATCATCTTTGGCTCTTGTAGTGGGGTTAGTACATGGTACAAAGATATGGCTTCTCATCCAAGGTATTACAGTTAACACTTGCAGACCTCCAGCTATTGCAAGATAGATTAAAAGGGGTAGCTGGAACTGCCAGTGCTGGGCAGGCTGATAGGAAAATTTTATTGGAATTGCAAGGGAGAAGGATTTGTAGGAACTGCATCACTTCAGCTGGATGCAGAACCTTCCTAAAATGCACCAGCACAAGGAGCTGAATGAGTAACATTTAAATTGGAAAGCTAGCAAAGAAAACTCAGAGTGACAAATCTGAATCAAAAATTAATTTCAAGAACAGAAAATTAATCTCAGGAAAACTCAGTAAGCAAAATCTCCCTGCTTTTATAAAACTCACTCTGTGTGCACATGTGCATGCATGCGTGCACATGTGTGATTCCTGTGGATGTGGCATTAAAGGCCACTGAATTATCAAACTGGTAATTTTGCCATTAGTTTTTCAGTTTTCTTCTTGTATGCGTACTCCATGGTCAAATCCATTAGTAAGTTATAGTGATAAACACCTGGAGTCTGTCAAAAACAAAGAGAGTCTTATTCTATAGGTACAACCAGCCTGGTGAACATACCAAGCAAAGACTAACTGCATAATATGGAACTCAAACAGGAATATGTTTTTTATGATGTGCCAGCATAAGGGAGATCAAAGACTAAAGCCAAATAAATAGCAACTGGGTACCAGCAAAGGAAACATATTTAGAGCTTAAAGTAATGAGAAACAAACCCAGTGTACGGCAACACCCTCTGAATTCAAAAGTAACATTTTCCTCTTTTTCATAAAAGGTTCAAGATCTGGCGAGGTTTGCTTTGGTTTAAAATTTACTGCTTTTATGACTGGGAGGGAATTTTCATTTTCCCAGACAATGGAACTTGAAGCAGAAGAATCATCCCCTCACCCCATCATCCACTTCTTCCTGGTGGTTTCAGTGAGTTACACCTTCTGCTGCCCACTGACTGAATTTTCAGTGGCTGTTTTGTGGAATTGCTAGCTTACATTAACCATTTATTGAGCTCAACTCCTTATCTGGAACATCAACTGGCAAACTAAAACAATCTGTCTAGCACCTGGGGACTAGCAGAGCAAATTTTTCCAGGTGGTACAAGCAGACACCCAGAATTATTTGCCAACACTGTTTTGTGAGACAGTTTGATCAAAAGGAAAAAAGCCCAAATGACTAATGTTCAGTACGTGGAATGTATCTACATAAATAGTTTTAAATGGCCACTATGACTAAGAAACACTTTCAGGGTCAAGGCAGTCACTGAAGGGCTGGAAGGGGGAGCAGGGGGAAGATACAAGAGTGGCAGTGAATTGACAGGATGAGCCCGGGGGGCAAACAGTTACATCTGTGTTTGATTTGTCAGGGATTTACATTAGTGAAACTTTAACTTTGCAGATGATAAGTAAGATTACACTTACAGCAAAAAAATATGCAAATAAAGCTTAGTCTATGGAGCTTGTGATTCCAGACACAGAGGATTTGGCAAGTTTTACCGAGCTAGTGGCCGAGTTAAATAAGTTTGTTTATATAAAGGATTAGAACATCTGCAAAAGTAGCATGGCAGTTTGTGAAATATAAATAACATTAACTGAGAGGTCACAGGTACGCAAACCACTCCATTCATGCAAAAAAAAAGATCATGGAAAATGAAAGGGTGTAGACTTGCATTTTACTCTCGGTCACATCTAGCTAAGTAGTAGGTAGTAGCTGCCCCATTTCTCCCTAAATGTCACTACTGATTTTAGTTCCAATTATAGAACCTTACTCCATGACAAGTATTCACATAAGCTGTCCCTTTTTCTCAAATAAGACAAAACCAAAACCTCAAATCAGTGGTTCATAACAGCTACTGTCAGGAGGCAGCCAGAACTCAAAGATCCTATAGGAAATTACTTACAAACTGTGATTTAAATAAGCAGTGGGGTAAAAAATTCAGTTTTAACCAAATGCCTGATACCTGGTGGCCATATCAATATCATCTCTTTTCAGCAGCAGAAGTAACCTGAAAAGTATGTTTATGTTTGGTTTGGATTTCCAAACTAACATCCTAGTGAACTGGTAATCATGAAATACTAACAAGTTGTACATGATCAAACAGTCTGGAAGGACTATACTGTACCCCAGGATTAATTTATGTCTTGGTAAGCGATTTCAATTCTTTCTCATTATTTTTAAGGGTGTAAAATGACAGCTTCTCGGCATGAACCAACAATTCAGCAGAGCACAGGTAAACCTTTTGGAAAGGACTGTAACGTTCACATGTTTATATTTCAAGCAGATTCCAATAAAGTTTATTTAAAATAATTGAAATGTTGCTAAAAATATCTTACTTTGTGGGGGTTATTTCATTTTTCCAAGATTTTTATAAGCATACAAAAGATTTGTCCACATGCATCCTTATTTAGACATAGCACAGTACATACGCTACACTATGATGTACAGGGGAACAACAATGGTAAACTTATCTGAAGTAATACATCACTCTCTAACCTGCTTGTGCAAAACCCCCATGTTAAGAAACTTGGCTTTAACTCTTATTTGAGATTGAGCAATCTGTTAGAATTGCTACAAAATACACTGACAAAATATATAGGCACAAAGCAAAATATTCCAACTACCTGGCCTTAAAAGTGTCAGTTATGCTCTTGTGCAATCCAATTATATCACTGCTATATTCAGATGGAATGGGAATCTAATGGAAATATGGGGCAGGAGCAGCTGGGCTTATGTAGTCAGTGAGAACGTTGTTCTTGTACATATTGACCTTATCCAAGCAATTCAATATGTAAAACTAAAAGCCAAGACATATAAGTGTGAGTTATGAACGTATCAGCAGCCATGTTCTAAAGGTATTACTTTGGGAAGGGCCATTTCAGCTGTATGCTGCTGTTGGCAACTGTTAAGAGCAGAGGAAAACAATCTTCATGTCTTGGTCCATGAGCCAGATTTATCACTTCATTCATCCTTGAGGTGGGATGTTGATAACATCTGAAAGCAACAAAGGTCATGATTTGGAGTGGCTGCTAGTGGCCATCCACAGTTCGCTTTCCACTTATCTTGCTCTGCTTTGGTTGGATCATTTCCCCAGCAGACAAGATTATAACTGGCCTTAGAAAAGTTCACTAACAGTTACAAATTCTGATCACAGTCCGATTGTAGATGAGGCTACAGCACCCCAAGAAATACAGTCCAGCTAAATTAATGACTGTTGTACAATCTTGATTCTGTTTGTGAACTTCTCACCTAAGGAAATGCATGGCTAAGTGAGTTCTTTTCCTCCAGTGTTTACAGTAAACAAATGCCAGCAACCTCCAGCTATTTGGTTCTCTCTGTGCTTAGACTACTTAGTTTCAGCCCAACACTGGCACAGGTTCAAGGGACAAAGCTTCTAGCCTCTGCTGCTTCTCTTAGGCATTCAAGCCATTACCTGTTCCTGAGTCAGGTACCTTTGTAAACTCAGAGTTCAATTTCATGCTCGTTGAGAAACATTTAAAAAATTATCTTCAATTTACTGTAAACCTCTATGTGAAATTCCAGAAATTATCAACTTATTAAATCTATTCTTAGTCCTTACTGCAGAATATCCAGGTCTAAAAGAATTATTTAAATAAACTGCATAATAACTATCCAGTAGGTTACAGATAAAATTGCCCTAATGCAGCTTCAAATCTGACCTAGAGAGGCATTTTTAAGAGGGCAGATTATCTCACAACACCATGAATCATTCTGGTTAGTGCTGCCCACTGTACAAACTTTCTCTTTTCCATATTTCATGCAGTTTCTTCCTGAGGACTTTTTGATCCTTGGTGAAGATACAGCATTTTCCCAACACATTAAAAAAAGTACAGAAAAGCAGCTTATTATTCCTGTCTCTGACCAAGTTAATTGGATACTAGAATTAGAATCACATTAAGTTATCTCTGTCAAATCCTATTAGTTCCCTTGTTTTTTTTTCCAGAGCATCTGCTGAATGATACAAAGCTTGTAGAAGATTTAATCATCTTCTATTTTATGAGTGCAGACAAAGTATTTTGTCTGTCAAGGTAAAAGAGATCCTTCAGGATTCCCATCATCCACACCACAGGGAGAGCTCACTGTTCTCCTATATCACTCTCAGCAGTAACCAAGAATAGCAAACTGGAGATACTAAGCTTTGCTGCAACCATAACTTTCACAGTTATTCATGACCTGCGTTGAGAATTCAAATGCAAAAATATACCAAAATCCAAAGCTATAGTTCCCACAGCAGCTATAACTCAGTTTTTGGTATTTAGACACACATTGTGGAGTATAGACACAGAAATGCAAAACACTAAAGTTAACCCTGGTTATGGTTGGCTGGGGGAATCATAACTCTGAGTTTCCTGACTTTTGTGTTAAGATCTCAACCATAAATATTGCTTTAATGTAGCTTTGTGCAGTGGGTTTACACTGGCATTGGGAGGTGCTCATACAGAAACAGTAGAGAATTAGTGTGGTATGCTTATTAAATGAGTAATGTTTTCAGAATAATTCCTGGGATGAAATCATGGCCCCAGCAAAGTCAATGGAGCCAAGGTTTAAACTCAGAAACATCTTATTTATTTAGAGAGGGAAACGGCAAATGTCTTAGTGGTTTTGATCTTTATTATGAAGGAAAGAATTTCAGATCAGCTCCCTCCCTCTAAATAGGGGCTTTAAAGGAGTAATCAATTTATTCTGAAGGTGTGATCAATCCCTCCCCCAAAAAAGCAAATAGTTGGGGGAGGAGGTCCCCTCCACAGAAAGGCTTAGAGGTTATTTGGTTTGCTTTGCTTTGTTGTTTTCCACATGAAAAATCCAAAGTGTCTGTTTTTCACAGAAACTGATCTGCCATTTCTTACTCACCTTACCGTTTCCTTCAGTATTAGTAGATGACAGCAAAGTTCATGATTTTGTAAAATATCAAGAAACTGAAACAGGGTCCTCATTGGAAAATTTTCAGCAGAAAAGGTTTAGCCAATCTTGGTATTAATTCCAGTTGTTAATTTTCTACAAGCTTATTTTGAAAGAGAAAGCAACATACTACTATTTTGCCTGGTAGGGTACTAAAGAACATTTCTCCTAGAGGTCTGGGATTTTTTTCCTTATCATGATTCAGCTTGCATAAAACAGCCTACTTCATTATGTAAATAAAAATAAATAAATCAGAGATATACTTGTCACAGGAGGAGAAAAATTTTATACTTTGTAGTCTGTGACCAGACAGAGGAACGCTTCATTTGTGCCAAATTGTCCTGTGTTTTCAGCTGGGAAAGACACTGTGAAAACTGATAGCAGATGGTAGAGCCAAAAATAGGTGCTTTACATGTTTGATTGAGAGCCAGCATTTTGTCATTTAGTTATCTCACGTCACTGCGCTATGTTGCACAATCGCATGTGACATGCTGAAATCAGCCTTGCTAACACAGTATTTTCTGAAACAGGACTCTTGCCCTAATGCAGTGGGCAAGAACTTGGTATGTTTACTGTTTACTGTTCACTGTTCTTGGAAAGGCTTCCTCTACTGGAAGCCACACTCTGAGAAAAACATTTGCCAGCTTATCCTGATGGGAAGGGCTGGTGATGGCACTTGAAAAAATCTATGCTCGAAGACTCTTGGGGGAAGAAATCTATAGCCCTTAGAAAAGATTGGCACAGGGAGCGGATCTGTGGAGAGAGAGGGTAGTCCCTGCAGAGCAGTCATGAGCTGTGCAAATCCAGTACCACTGGCTTGCCTTGCAAAATGAAAATGTTCCAGCTCCCTGCCAAAAACTGTCATGTGGCAGCACACTGACATCCCTATTTTTAGCTGCAAAGGCAGCTATATGAGTTCAATTCTTTCTTAGCTGAAGCAAGGCTCTTAGATTGCTCTGCCATGAGCATGAAACTGTGAGAGTTGGTGAAGACTGAAATCACAGTATACAGGGGCTAAATCTCTGCCCTAGCAACCCTATTTTAAGCGACCCTATTTTATTTAATACAAACAGTATTTTAATCTTGTTTGTTTTTCTTTTATTCATGAATCTCAAATCTACCCATTTCTGTGCTGGTCAGGTAATAGCTTCTCTTCTCCATCATGTTTCCTCATCTGAGCAAAGAAAAGGAAAGGGAAAAGGAAAGGATAGAAGACAATGATCACTCCATACAACGATACACAACAATCTTCTTCCATTAGACTGTTTCCATCATGCTGTCTTTTTGCTTTTCTAGACTTTTTAGAAAAATGTCTTTTACATAGCAAAATGAAAAGAAAACTAATAACAAGAAAACAGGAATCCAAAATTTCCAGTTAGAAGCCAAAAAATGAAAATCATTAACTTTGTGATACTTTCTGGTTTAGGTTTGCTAGTCTTATCTTGCCCAGGAGTCTCTTCCTTTGGTGATACTCTACAGAGATGTGATCTCTCCTTGTTCTGCTTTTCAAACTTCCTGCAGTCAATGGATGCCATTCCCATAATTCCCATTTCCACATTTACTGGCATTCCCAAATCATATTTAATGTTTTCCTCCTTTTATTGTTGCAAGCTGTATTAAAAATCAAGGAGTGTGAAGTTGAGACTGTAACTCGAGTCAGTATGAAAAGCCTGACCATAGTGATTTAAATATCTTCCATCATCTAGTCAGTAGACTTGTTTCCTCTAAGGTAAAAGCCAGTGGGAAACATTGATCATCCTCAATAGTGTCAGTTATTGGGACAACACAACACAAAAGAGTAAATAAATTCTTGTATTCGGTCCATCAAACCTGGTAATTGGTGTCACTATTAATTCAGCCTTGCTTCCCTTCCCCTATCTGCTTAATAAATCTGAAACTAGTTAGAAAGGTAACCTGGCTGGAACATCTCCTTTGCTGTCACACTTCTAGAAATGAATGTACATGTGTTGTTTTGATTAAGCATTTTCAAATAAATAATTTAATTTCTTTTGACAAAAAAACCTCAAGGAATTATGGCAACTCAAAGCAGCTGAGGATTTTCCTCCCAAAATGGTCAGTAGGAGCCCATATGTACAGGTACACATGCTTAAGAGGCTAAAGAAAGCATATTTTGTGGGGTTTCCTTTAAAGAACAAATATATTTATGGCCATTTTACTTTCAAACGGGTGAAGCTATACTTGCTGCATCACTACTGGAATATAACATTCTGTAGAAATGAAGACTTGCTATGCTTTTATAACTGTATATTAAAATAACAGAAACTGTAAGCAGCAAGATACGGTGATTTAAACTTCCTGATTGAAAGTCGTTGCATGCATATCTTTGGTAGATGTTTTGGCTAATTAAAGAAACAGAATCAAATTAACCTTAACATAAATCCTTAAGAATAAGTTGCAAAAAATGTCAGGAAAAGATTCTTGTTTAAAACACCACAGTCTTCTGTGACAAAAGTATTTTTAAAGGGATTTTTACTTTGCACTCAACAGAGCTTTATGTGTAAAATTTTTTACATGGTTTTTAATTCTGTGTTTTGTAGGACTTAAGGTAAGAGAATGGAGTTTGTTTAGTTTTTTAACTACATTGCTTATTTATTGATTACTGAGAGAACCTGAAACAGAACAAAAATTAGTGACGTTTTAAAGACTTGTTTAAAATGTTTGTCAGATTTGAAGTTAGCAAATTAAGAACATATGGCAAAATTGTTAAAGTTAACACATAAATTACTTACGACATACAAACATAAATCCTTCTATATAGTTCCAAATAGATTGAATTATTTTATTTCCAATTGGATTTTCCTTGAGATCTGCATCCAGAGAGGCTATCAGCTGCAGCTGGAGTTTGGAGTGCCTTCTGGCATGATCATTTCTTTCCTCTAGTAAATTCTATAGCACATGCCCTTATCGGAGAGGCAGAGCCAGCTCAGTTCCCAGATAGCTCACCCTCCACTCCTGGAAGGTTGCTCAGAGTCCCCACAAGAGATGGATCCATTCTGAGAACTTCTAAAAGTTCTTCAGGAATAATTTGTTGGTTCTCAAAGGCCTTAGAAGCAAAATTATTTAATAGGTTAAAAGCAAGGACTTCAGCTCAGACATGTAAGGAGACCTTCCTTGCAGTGTAAATTTTCTTGCAATCACTAGTTCCACTTTAAGGGGAGCACATTTAGCCATTTGTTATTTATTACTTTTCTAATCATTTGCATTGTCATGTACCAATAACTTGTCTGATACCTATAACTCCCATGAGACAAAGAACCCGTATAGGCCTGTAGAAACTACTGAAATCAATAGAGCTACTTCAGCTGTGCACAGGTTTATATCGAAAAGAAATCTTGCCCAGAATTCTTAGAAGGGATCTTTTTTTTGTTGAAATCTGTGCCATAATTGCAGGTTGGTTTGGTTTTTTTCAGCTTTCTTACTGGCAAGTGCCCTGTCTTAACCTCTTCTTTTCTTTGTTTTGGATGATTTTTGCCTTTTTTGAAGAACAATGATCTTTCCCTAGGGTGCATCTGTATGCTGAAGTAAATGTAATGCTGAAAAGCAACTTTTTTTAGAAGATATTCACAAGTTTGACCAAAGTCAGATTTTTACTCAAGAAGATAATTGTTTTAATGCTGAGCTGAAATGTCAGATGCATTATTTACTAGGAGGTACCCTATTCTGTACAGAAAAGTAAATTGGCTCTCTAAAATTGTAGCATAATAAACCGTACTGTTTAAAGCAAAACATAACCAATATCATACATCTGATGAAGGAAAAAATGCAGTTTGCGTATTGCCAGAGTAGTATTTTTATCTCAGCACAGAGCTGGTGTTATTTATAGGTCTGCCTTTTCTCCATTTTGCTTCAGTAGTAACAAAAGAGAGATTTTAAAAAATATCGCAAAGGTCAGCCACAATTTGAAGGCCAAACCCCTAATGAAAATGAGCTCGAACTGCACCATTGTCTTGGTGATGTGGTGGTTGAGCTACAGCTGGTGATAGTTTAGCAACACTGTGTATTGAAAAAAAAAAATTATTTGATATTTCTCTGCTGTGCACACAATGTAGACTCACAAACCAGAATCTGAGGCAAAGGTGAAGACTGACATTCAGACTGCTTCCTACAGTGCACAAAGCAGGACCAAAAAGCTTTAATCCCTCCAAAATCCTGGGGAATTATTCAGCCAGCTCCAAAAGCCCTCCAGGACTGGTGCTACTCACACTCATTAGTTGTAGCTCATTTTGGATCACAGAATTCCTGATGGCTGTGCTTAAGCTCCCAGCCATGCACAAAAGCACTTTGCTATGGACCACATAGAAAAGGTTAGCTCCTGCGTAAGCAACATCATTTGTTTGAACCTGTGCAGGATAAGGTCTCAACTCTGCCTTATCCTGGCTGTCTGGTAGGCTGCCTTGGACAAAGCTTGCGAACAGTGCAAAGGAAAGCAGTTTTTGCTGCCTTTCTTCAAATTACAGGAGAAAAATGGATTTTAAAGTACTGTAGAAATTGTTATTGAAAAGCACCATTAGGCTCCAATCAATGCTCAACATCAGTGAAGAACATCAGGCCAAGATGAAGGCTAAGGAAAAATAGGATCTCAACACCAAGACACTCAGAAGGCAGAACTAGATCTGTACTTTCTCTCTTGCCTCCATAAGAGCCTCAGAGAGAAAAGGATCCAGGATAAAACCACAGGCAAATTCAAGGATTACCCCAAATCCCACCCCAGGGTTATAGGGGATACATATAGTTGCATCTCAGCTCCCTCTCCTGGAAGGGTGAAAGTGACCCTCAGCAGGTATCTCCAATGGTCAAATGAAAGAGACTTTCAGCAGGTACCTCCAAAGGTCGAAATATCAGCAAACATGAAGCTGTGACATACAATTTGCTCATGGTTATTTCCTATTTATTTGAGATATCTCTTCAAAGAAACTCTTGTACTGTCTGGTGTGAAATTCTAAATCCAGGAGGGAGGCTGCAGGTGAAAGTTCACCAGTTCAGTCCAAAGCAGATAGATAGAAATGAAGTTATTTTGCTAGCAACCCATACTTAAAGAATGTCTTCATCTCTTTAAGCAGACTTCAAGGGAGTCTGACTAAGCTGATACAAACGCAGCTCCCAAACCTGTTGATGTTAAGAACATCCAGAATAGAAAAAAAGAGTCACCTAACCCATTAGATACAGCGGGTTTTCACTCTGTCATCTCCCTTCACTCTATATGCTTTCCTAATTCATTTGCCTGTTTCAGAGTACATCAAGTGATGTATATATTTCTCTAAAATATGGCAAAAGATGAGAATGCAAATGCATTGATTCAGATCAATGTCTACTTTTTGACTTAAAAATACAAAAGGAAGAAACCGAGCATCAAGTTCTCCTGGTGCTCCTTGTCATATTACACCAACATCAAAAAAATGGCAAAGTCTGGAAATAGCATATAATCAAATGTTCACAGTAAAACAAAAAAAGGTGAAGTAGCAAAACATGGCTATGATGAGGTCTGGTTTGCAGCATTCAAACTGATGTTAGCAGATCTTGGGAAAGAAGAAAAATCTTGCTTTCAACGTGTTGGAAAAGCAGCAATCTTAAACCAACTCTGCTACTTTTCTCTGAGAGTTTTCTTGGATTTACTTGGATAACTTCATCCAAGTTCTGTTGATTGGCCAAGGAGATCTTAAAGTTAAAAACCAGATAATCTAGTAAAACAAAATAAAAGGCCTAATTAGTGATGGTAGCTCTGGTCTCATAAGAAATAATGTGATGGATTTGGAACACAGATCAGAGCACTAGTTCCACAGAAGTGTTATTCCAGGCACAAAAGGTCTTAAACACACCTTTAAAAATGTATAATATAATGCCAGATGGTTGAGCCACATCTGAGATTTTCAGGGCATTCAGTATACAACCAAATTTATGAAATCACTGAAAGAGAGTTAAGTTGCTAAGGACCTGTCATTATAGTTAATGTGAGCATGGATATACTGATTCTTGATCTTGTTCAGAAAAACTCTTAGTGGGTGGCATTTCTGTGAAATAGGTGTTAACTGGAACAGCCAGGTTTCAGGTCATGTTTTTCTGCTGAAAATGTAGTTCTTTCTAGTGCTTTAATAAACTAAAATTAATATAAAGCAATAGTTTGTCTGACTAATAGTCAAGCTTCTGATTTCTATTATTTTAGCCAAAATTACAACCAGTTCTGAATGAAAATCTGTGCAATTTCACTCTTTGAGCAGTAACAGTCTGGGATGGACAGTCTGTCTGCATCTACACTCTCTTTTGACATTCTTGAGTGAATGGTGGCTAAACTGTTAAGTTCTCTGATCTAGCACCTATCAATATTACTGTCTTCAACCAACCTGTTATTTATAGGGTGAGATTCAACTTTAAGACACATTACTTCAGATATATGCCTGTGGATGTCGAAAATGGCATTGTAGCTGATGGAGATCTACTCAATGCCATCAACAATGTCTGAATCACTATTCAACTCAATCCAAACTAGACTCTGGGGGCATGATTGATTAAGTTTAGGTGTCCCACACTATTTGTGACGATCTAGTATATCTGAAACAGATCCATAAGGGAGATGAAGGCAACACTTGCCTCACAGAAGACCTGTGATTTCCTTGACTGGCAGCTAGGAGGACAGAGAGGACATGCTGGAGCATGGTTAAATGACATCTGAGCATGGACAGATGAACTCAGTGACTAGTCAACCAAATGTCTTTTTAGATTCCACAGATTGTACTGATGAATTACCTGTTGACCAGACTGGGATTTAGGCATCTGGTCCCAGCACAGACAGATAGCTAAATGTAGAAGCCTTGATCTTGTAGAATCCTTGGTCCCACCCAAGATGGTAGTCTGCCATGTATAAAGACACATTCTGCTCTATCTGCCTAGGATTTCATGGTCCTTTACATGGGCTACATGGGTCCTCTATATGTAAGCTCTCAGACTGTATTGTACTCCATATTGGTTGCCTTACAAACAAATCCTACAAACATGAGTGTAAACACAGATGCGGCAGAGCCAGATTACAAACAGCTGTCTATTCAAAGGTAAATATCTGCTCAGGCCAGCGCTGGGGGACAATGTGTGCTGAGATCACAGATTCTTGCTCTTCCTATGTGCCTCGAACAGCTCATGTATGAACAAATGCACCCATCTGGCGTGATGAGTCTTCACACAGACTGAAGCCCAAGCTCATTCTTGTTTCCCAAGATTATTTATTCCTCAGTCCCAGAAAGCCACTGGTTACATGCAACACAGTGGAATGGAAAAAAAATTCATGAAAAGAAAACAGGACTGTCATGGTATGATGGTGACCATGGAGCACATCCTTGTTCGACACATTAGTGCAATAGAGTGGGAATGTAGAGGAACTATCTGAAAAAAAAAATCACTTAGAACATAGACCTCATGAATACCTCACCAAGTGGTTTTATGTAGTCCCAGTTAAAATTTCCTAAAGAGTTATTCATGTATAAAAGTAATGTAAATAATAGGAAATAGCACCTACATTTTGCAAGTAACAGTGAAAACGAACAGGTATATTAAGTAAGAGGGATACAGGTATGGATATACCTTTCAAAACAACAGCAGAATTTTCCAAGTCAAGAGTTAAAAAAAAATGGGAACGAATTAACTATTTTGTCTTCATGTCTTTATCCTTCTTTGACCGCCATTCAGGAAGGAACTAATAAGAAGCATTATTGGACAAGGAAATAGCTTGACAGTATGTTATTTATTTATTGCCCAATGCCTCCCTGGTATTTAGCTTGTAAACAATGGCAAGCACAGACTGAGCAGCAAGAGCCAAGATCAAATGGTGACTCCACAGCCCAGAGGCTGGGTATAAATATGTTTCAAAGAGATGTTCAACTGGACCCTCAGCAGGTGTCCTTCACAGTAGCTCTATTAATGGTCCCGCTAATGCCTAATTAACCCCCTCTATATGCTCTATATGTCTAATCCTGATGTGAACTTGATTGAAGAGTTTGTCACAACGAAGTCACAACTTGTGGTTCTTTCATACAGCCCTAACATTCTGGTAGTTCATTAGTAGTAAATACAATTGTTATAAAGATAAAGAAGTTATAGCTTAGGGCACAAGAAGCAGTTTGGAAGGTTCTTCTGTTTATATTTCATTCTGGTTTTCATGAAAGGCTTACACAAACCATTAATATTCATTTCCCCCATGACTTCCAGTTTTAAGTCATGCAAATGTGTCAAACGTAGCTAGGGCTTTTTTATTTTTTTCCTTAACAGAAAACTTAATTTTTAAATAAATATTAATGTACAGTGCTCTTTTTAAATAAACAGTAATGTACAATGTCTAATTTACACTGTACAGATTTTCTTTCTTCCTCTAAAAAACATTTCAACTTTTCCCAGAAAAAAATTAAAATTCATGCTTTTAAGATTTGAAAATATCTTTACATTTTTAGTGAGAAGGAGGAAAAATAGGATTTCCTCCCACTCTAGTAAATAAAGCTGAGTTGCTTTATCATTAAAGACTTGAGTTGGCTGTGCTTCCCACCCTCAGTAAGATTTCTTAAGTAACTAGTTGAGCTGCTCTGGACATGTCTAGACTGTTAGTCACAGCAACGCTGAGCAGCTTGGCACCTCTGTCAGTAATATCAGCTTCTCTGCTGACACGACCCTGCAAGACCTGACCAACTAGATGGTCTCACCACACACCTCAGATTGGTCCTTGCACAGCAGAGAGAAGTGGGCAGTTGCTGCCTCACTTATAGCTTCTGCTTATAAACCCCACTTACCTGAAGTACAGGAAAGTTGTACCAGCTCTGTTTCTCCCAGGCTCTGCAGTTTCCAGGGTTATGTTCCTCCCTGTCTGTCCTCCTCAAGCTATTAGACTTTTCATTGACTAAGTAATCAGGTAGTCATTGAAGAAGGCACCTGCAAAGCCCTAGCTTCAAGATGAGTGATTGGGCCAAACACTTGGGAGACCTATAAAGTTTTGAGCAGACCAATGATCAGCTTTCCTGTGTATCACCATGATTAGGTTTCCTAATTATTGCATTAAAAACACAAGAGCAGGAATTAAAATAGATCACCATCAGAATGCTGCTGGTCATTTGGAGAATTTGTCAGTGTTGTGGGAGATTTGGCTTTACATACACTCCTATGTCCACGGAGGACCAGGATAGAAAGGATTTTTCCCCCCTTTGCTGTTATTACCTGTTATTAGTGACAGATCATACCCTTGATCAGGCAGTCAAGACCACAGATATGTGCTCCACATACAGCAGAGAGGACCAAGTCTTTGAGGTGGGAAGTCTCTTCAGAAAGACCACATTTCACAGTGCCCTTTCCCAACAGAGCCTCAGCCTAGTCACTGCATGGTAAGCCTGCTCTCACCACACCCCAACACTCCATTTTCCTGAATCCAGCAAGTCTCTGGTTGTCTTCAAAATGTGTAGGGTTACTGCCAAACCCTTCTCTGTTTTTCCACCGTGTGCTGCAAGCAGGAGACCAAAGTATGTGCAGCACTGCAGCTGCTTCAATCACACTCTTGTCACCTCTGTGCCTTGGTCCAACCAGCAATGTTGGACTTTCTCTGCCCCTCTGGAGAAGCTGTTCTACCGTCTAGTAATGCAGGTCAGCCTGGATCTATATAATTTGCAGATATCGCTCAATGTTTTTCTTCCTTAAGGCACTGCAGTGTGTTTTAATGAAGTCTGCAAATTTGCCAGCTGCCCAAGCCTCCCTAATTAGGCACTTGTGATATGACAAGCTTCTTAATAATATTATTTATTTTCCCTGAGACACAGCAAGGAAAGGATATGTTTCCATCTCTGTAGCGTGAAACCAGTAGCATGATGGATGAAACCTGAGGAAATATTATACTGGTTGGTTGTTTAAATTTTAATATAAAACATACTTTTGTCTGGGCTGGACATGAGCTTTTCAGCAACCTGAATTCTGTAAGGATATTTTAATTTCCTCCCTTTGAAGCAATTAGGTTTTAAAATCTTTCAGCTCTTCTGTTCTGCTAAGTAAGAAAAGTAATTTTAATTCACACAGCTCCTTTTGATACTACACTAAGATGTGAGAGGGGAGCCCTCTCTTGTACTGCTAGTGTTTACCTTCAACAAAAGGAGAAAATTCCAAACTGATTCAACTAGCTTATCAGCCATGTAGACAACCATACACACAATAACCAAAGGGAAAGAGGAGAGGGCAGATACCAAGGTGAGAAGTACCCCCAGGGGTGCCACCATAAGCAGTATATTCCTGTGAGGAGAGTAGAAATCCCCCACCTCTCCCAGCACTCCCTCTTCTGCCCCCCAGCCTGAGCATCATGTTGGCCTGGAGTATCATGCTGGCACTTCCATATCACAGAATCATAGAATGGTTTGGGTTGGAAGGGACCTTGAAGACTATCCAGTTCCAACCCCCCTGCCATGGGCAGGGACACCTCCCACCAGACCAGGCTACTCAAGGCCCCATCCAACCTGGCCTTGAACACCTCCAAGGATGGGGCAGCCATAGCTTCCCTGGGAAACCTGTGCCAGTGCCTCACCCCTCATCATGAAGAATTTCTCCTTCAGGTACTAGAAGGTTGCTATAAGGTCTCCCCAGGAGTCTTCTCTTTGTGCTGAACAACACCAACTCTCTCAGCCTGTCATAGCAGAGGTGCTCCAGCCCTTGGATCCTCCTTGTAAGCTCCCTCTCGACCCATTCCAACAGCTCCATATACTTCTTATGTTGAGGATTCTAGAACTGGACACAATACTCCAGAGGAGGTCTCACAAGAGAGAAATAGAATCCCGTCCCTTGACCTGCTGTCCATGCTTCTTTTGATGCAGCCCAGCATACGATTGGCCTTCTGGGCTGCAAGTGCACATTGCTGGCTCATGTCAAGCTTCTCATCAACCAGCACCCCCAAGTCCTTCTCTGCAGGGCAGCTCTCAATCACATCATCCCCCATCCTGTATTGAAACAGCAGGTTTCCCACACCCAGGTGTAGGACTTTGCACTTGGCCTTTTTCGAACCTCATGAGATTCATACAGGCCCACTTCTCCAGCTTGTTCAGGTCCCTCTGGATAACTTCCTGTCCTTCTGATGTGACAATTGCATCACTGAGTGTGATTTATCAGCTTAAATGTAGAACAAAGTCATGTTTTCCTCAAACTGACAGAAACTGTGCACTTCCCTGGAGCATCCATTTTCCTTTAGACCTCTTCAGCAAAATAAAACCAAACAGCATTTGGAGATTTCCTGGGATGGAGCCTATCCATCTTCAACATCAAGTCCCTGAAATGGCAATGAACATAGATACAGCATCTGAACCACTACTTCCCAGTAAAGTCTCTGGGAGCAAGGTAGAGCTGCTTCTTGCTCATCAAGGAAGCTAGAAATACTCTGCTGATCAAACCTCTGCTACAGCCTTTCCAGAACTTCAAGTATCTGGGCATCACCTTTGCCGTGCTACTAAGATGCTGTCATGACTAGTAGTTTTTCCAATAGTCTTTTAGTCTCAACCAAATTAGTAGCCACAGGAAAAATATTTTAAAAACCAAAACATTGACCACATTTTTAAACCTAAAAAAAAAAATCTTCAGATGATGAAATGCATAATTTTACATCTATGGATCAGCATCAAAGTCAGGAGGTGCCAAGAGTTATCTTTTCTTACATTATTCAGGGGGGCAAGAAATATATCCCAAGCAAAGTCAGAGAGAAGGATGGATGGATGGATAGATGGATGGATAGATAGATAGACAGACAGACAGACAGGAAGGAATTGCAGGGAACCTAACACTTTTCAATACACACTAATAAACTACCAGCCAAACCAATTTAATTATGTAACAATACTTGATTTTTCTCCTTTGCAGTACTCCATGCCAAGGAAGGATTATAACAACAGCAATTTGTTTCAGATTTACTCTGTCAGATCAGCTGCTGATAGCTTCAGACCACCCTAATCTGGGAGAGAAAATGAAGATATCTGTTGACAGAAGAGCTGTTTGTGATTTTCCTGAGGCACTTTATTGTTTATGTAAAACCATTAAGGAAGCTGGAGGTGATATGAGTTCAAACCCCTTTTTAAAAAGATAACTAAAGAGACTTCAGATTTACAGTTCTCTCTCAGTTTTCCTCACGAGATATTACAATCTTCTTGACTCAGATGAAGTACAAGTCTAAATACCAGTTGTGACTATGGTGCCTGCTACAACACAATATTTGGTTTCTTTTCATAGAACACTAAACAGTGGCTTAGCTTTGGGGGCTGTAAATAAATTAATTGCATTTTGAAACAAACCCCAGAATTTTCATCATTTTAACTATAAACTCCAAATTAGGTGCAATAGAAGTTACATTAGATCTTTATACGCTACTTAGAGGTAAAGCTTTCAAAGATGTCTAAGGAATTTGAATATCCAATTCCTATTAATTTTAATAGAAACCTACGCTCAGTTCCCTCACGTAGTTTCAAAACCTTCATCTTAACAGTCTGTGTCATAAACCATAAACTTATTAGATCTTTGGAGAGATTCCAACTGAGTTTAGGAGATCTGGATCAGGCTCTCATTGCCTTTCCAGACCAGAGATCTCCTCCTTGGGCATCAGGGTGTACCACATAGCAGCAGACCTGATTAGTCTCCTAATCTGTCGTTGCAACTGTTTTTTCCTAGAAAAAGAGTGGAAAAGGCAGTGTAATGCACAAACAAACATAGAAAGATTGCATACAACTTCTGCACCTAGCCAAAGTCTGTAAACTTCGTTGAGGAAGCCGGCAGCTGCAGTAGCCTCTTCACGTGCCTGGAGAAAGGAAACCGGGTGATCTTATCAGATATCTTCAGTGCTTGGAGAGAGACCCAGAGGAAAGTATTACATTTTATACGAAGGTTGGCAAGACTGTCAAACAGCTTACGTCAACGGCAAAACTCCCACTGCCTGTGGTGGCAGCGCTGGATTTACCCTGTCTGAGTGCTGAGGGGAATAGCAAATCCTCCGTCGCTGCACACACTCTCAAGGCTTAGGTTCATCTCCACATCTTGTTATTGTCAGCTCTGACCAACATGGGGAGGGCGCGTCCTCAGGTCCAAGCAGTGCTGATACACTCTAGATGTGTTACCTCAGGACCAAGCCACGGCTGAGCGGTATGTGTCTGTTACCTATGGCATTGCCTTAGGGTACTAGTTAATCTTGCATCTTTCCAGGATCATGCTTTTTTTCCACAGGACCCACTGAAAACATAAGATGAAGTGAAGTTTCTTTCATACACAGGAATTAATTTTGCTTTTTCATCATAGGAACAATGCTTTTGAGAATCCAGATGACATAATGCTGTGTATTGTAAAACTGAGAAAATAACCACAAGTAATTTTAAACTAAACACAAAATTATAGTAGTTACACTTGAATTTAAAGCCAAATTTTGGATTAGGGCTCCATTTACTGGCAATTCAGGGGAAAGGTTTCAGTATAATCCCCAGTTAATGAAACCTTTGCTAGTGAATTTCCTTTGTCAACACTGCATTTAATGTGAGAAATGCTTATACCTGCTAGATCATCAAAACCTGCAAAGCTAATAGACTCAACTGGAATGTAAAAAACAGGGAGGATTTTCATAAAACTTTAATAAAAGGTTTGGGCCTAGAATGGTGTAGGGTGATTCCTTTAAAAACAACTCTACTATTACTATTCTCCAGTTTCCAAATGCTTTTTTAACACAAAAACTGACAGACAGCTATGCTAAAATATATATATATATATTGTAAAGTATTTCTTGGAAATGCTGCATAAATTAAAATAAAAAAATTCCATTGTAAAATCCCTAGAAACTTAGCAAAGCTGAGCCTGAGTTTTAGACCCTCTTGTTCTTGTGCACTGCTTACAGAGTCGGAGAGATGCCAAGACCTAAATAAACTGGTCAGAGAGAAAGGCAATCCTGACCACTGCTAGCAAGAAGCAAGAGGAGAGGCTGATTTAGTTCAGTGAAATGCCATGTCTCTCCTGCTGTAGTTCCAGTTTCCTTCAGTGTCAGGACACACAGCGACTGACAGGAGTGTGACAAAGAGGAGATCTAATCCAGTCATCATCCAGCACATCCATCCCACCCTGCTGCAGGGACAGTCTGAGTTTAGCTAGGTAGGGATATCCACATGGGAGGCATTTTAGAAAACCTACGTTTAATGTAAAAGCTGTAGTGTGGTATTTTCCTGCATATTTTTGTAAGGCTTCTGTGTCAAAGGTGAAGTTGCTGATTCTGTTTGCATGTCACTCGGAAATGCACAGGAGGTGTCTCTTGCTGGTAGTATTACTTATGGCATAGGAAAAGTGTTTCCCTTTTTCACAAGTTCAGAGTAAAAATGCTTTTGAACACCACTACATGACTCTCTTTCCCACAACTAGCAAAACTGCAGTTTTGTAGTCAGCCCCAACACTATTTTGTTTCCCTTTGTCTGATGAAATGCCTCTTGCATTATAGTATCATTCCCATAACTGGTTTTCCACCTGAATTTTAGGTACTCCCTTCCTCCTCCTATATGAAGCCACCTGCCATGATGACTTGGGATCCAACAGTAAGAGAGACTTTTAAAGAATCCTTCCTGCTGCATGTAGCATGTGCTGAGACAGGACTTTGGAAATTCAATTAATGCTTCCATGAACACAAGTAATGTGTGAACGTGCCTGTGGCTGTGTACTTCCCTGTGAAACCTTAGAAGAAGGATTAAAGTGACTTTCAGGTCAAGCTGGATGATTGCACTAAAAAAGTAATGTTTTATTTTTCCTTTAAAATTTTAAAATCTTCATTTCAACTGTGTTGACTCTGTGTTCACAAAAACAGGAATGCTCATGGAAACAGTATGAAAATATTTTCAAGTACTCAGCAAAAGCAAATTTTGAAGTCCTACAAAAAATATTTGCAGTGGAAATCTCATTCCCATCATCCAGTCAGGAAACACAAATACACCACAGACACTATAAAGCTGTTTGAAGTGTGCCAAGAACTACTCATAAATTACCTGCAGAAATAGAATTTTATAAATAAGTTTGATTAATAACTAATCAAATTCTTCTCAATGGCTATTCAGCTGAAAAAGAAGTGGAAACAGTTGTTGGAAAATAAGGTATTACTTACTGCCACTCTAGCTTGACTGTCTAGTTGTGTAGAACAACTGAATTACTTTCTGCCAAACATATATCGGCTGATTGGCAAGAAAAAATTTTGCTTTGTTTTTCTTCCCTTTTGCTTGCCTTACTGCTAGCTGAGTTTCCCACAACAGCGCTGCCTGAGTGTGAACTATGTGTCTGCACAAAGAAGATCCTTGGAAAACTGGGGAATTACCCTTCAAGAAAGATATATCCCTGGGTACACTCCTACATCAGCACACACACTTCATTCTGATTTCTTGCAAAATTCCCTTCTGAAATTTATGATTGAAGTCTCCATTTTGAAAAACATCTATATGCATGCTTAAGTTTCTCTGTTTTTGAAATGTGTCTTAATGAGCTGCAAACTTGTGACTGATGTTAAGCATGCTGTAAGCTTGCTTTCCTGTAGACACACTTCCCTGAATGTGAGTTTAAGCACTCAGTTACCAGAAAGATAAACACTTTCATAATCTTTTCTGCTTCTGGTTTATTATAGCCATAATCACCACAGTTCTGCATTTTCTAATATTGTACAGCAAACCATACCCTGAAAAAGACAATTAATCTGATGTCCAACATTAGGTCAGAGAAAGTCAAAGAGAGCATGTTTGCAGTTGGGATTCCATTTAAGCATAACATCACCATTCTCTTCGTTCTTCTAGCCACAAGTAGGAGACACACAAGAACAACAGAGTTCAATGATGGATGATGGGCACAGGTTTTTTTTCTTTCTTGTGTAAGCAAAGCTTTCTGTGATGCAATTCAGTTATTTCAAAGATTTTTGTACAGGCTGAAAGTTTAGCAATAATGTAAAACCCTATCATAAGCTGTATTCTGATGAATAAAGATAAATCAGTTACTGGACTAAAAATTACAACTTGTCTCAGATTACTTTTCATGAACAGATAGAGTTGGTCCGTCAGAAAGACTAATTTTCAGAAGTAAGAAATGCTTTACTGACAGGAGAATATTAGATGGCAAGACCTAGAAGTGCTTCTTAAAAATATTGCATTATGAGAAAAAGGTCCAAGAACATTATTGTGCAACCAAGTATAACAACTTTGGCTACAAATGCATTTTGACTTCACCAAAATAGTAGCAAAGAGGAGGAAAAATCCATAAGTAGACTCATAAAGAAATATAGGACAAAGGTACAGCAGGCAATACACACTACAAAGTGTGGGAAATTGATAGAGAAAATGATGCTTGCTTGACCAGGCTGGTGATAAAACCAGTCATAATAAGCAAACATAATGTAGAATGAGATAGAAGGGTTTAGAATATGTAATAAAAGTTCTGAAAAACAGTAAAGTAAATCCTTCTCTATTTTAAAGACCCAGAAAGATGCAATACTTTCCAGTGCATTTGTATCTCAGAACATCTCTTCTGGAGGAACATTCTATCTCCAGACAGATCGTGCCCCTTTTCTTAAAGGAGATATTTTAAGTGGCCACACATGAACGAGTACATCTAGAAACAAGGGGTGCAGGCCGCGGGTAGCAATGTGGGACTTGCAATCCTGGAATAAACTGATGCTTGTGGGAACTGGGGGTCAGTGTGGCTGATCCTGCATGGCCCTCAACAGAGCCACAGCATCAGCTGTCAGGCTGATTTTCTAGGAAAAGGGGTGAATATGGACGTGCAGGATAACAGGGTGAATAAAAACGGCAAAGGACAATGTGAAGGCACCAAAGCAGGAGGTACAAAGGAACTAGGGACTAGGAGGAGGGAGTCTCAAGCTCTCATAAGGCAGCCATGTCCCACCAGGACAGTTAGCCAAAGAGGGGGCCTCCAGCTTCTGCTTCTTGCTGAGGAAGTCCTCTCCTAGGTACTGTACTGGTTTACAACAATGAAACGTTTTCTTTCCCATACAGGTCATGATCCAGATACTGTCCTAATATTTGTTTTAAATATTTACTAGTCAGTCATTTTACTGCATTTGTAGAGCCTACAAATTCATTTGTACCTCAACCAGGATCCCTGTGTAGCCTAGCCCTCAGGGGCTCACAGATTTTCCCCATTCCCCCTGAAGGAGGCTCCTCCAGTTCATTGTCTTTTGGCTAAGGGAACAGACCCCTTTGACGGACTTTCTGAACACTGGGATTTATTGTGATCTGCAATGCTTCAGCTCTCAGCACTTGAAATGTTTATTATATTTTAAAATATTAAAAAATATAATAGTCACTTTATATATTCTATATATAAGATTCTATTTATATATTCTATCTATCTATCTATCTATCTATCTATCTATCTATCTATCTATCTATCTATCTATCTATCTATCTATTCTATATACAAGTATATTTTTTATATATATATATATGTATTCTATATATGGGTCCAGTCCTGTTCAACATCTTTATCAATGACTTGCATTGAGTGCACCTTTAGCAAGTTAGTTCTGTGATTTTAGTTTGCAGTTGACACTAAGCTGGGTGGAAGTGTCGATCTGCTGGAGGGTCGGGAGGCTCTGCAAAGGCATCTAAACTGGCTGGACCGCTGGGCAGAGTCGAATGGCATGAGGTTTAACAAGGCCAAATGCCGGGTCCTGCACTTGAGGCACAACAACCCTATGCAGCCGACTGAACATGAGCCAGCAGTGTGCCCAGGTGGTCAAGAAGGCCAATGTCATCTTGACTTGGATCAGAAATGGTGTGGCCAGCAGGTCCAGGGAGGTTATTCTCCCTCTGTACTCGGCACTGGTGAGACCGCACCTTGAATCCTGTGTTCAGTTCTGGGCCTCTCGCTACAAAAAGGATGTTGAGGCTCTGGAGCGAGTCCAGAGAAGAGCAACGAAGCTGGTGAAGGGGCTGGAGAACAAGTCTTGTGAGGAGTGGCTGAGAGAGCTGGGATTGTTCAGCCTTGAGAAGAGGAGGCTGAGGGGTGACCCTAATTGCTCTCTACAACAACCTGAAAGAAGGTTGTAGAGGATGGTGCTGGTCTCTTTTCCCAAGTGACAGGGGACAGGACAAAGGGGAATGGCCTCAAGCTACACTTGAGGGAGGCTCAGACTAGATATCAGGAAGAAACTTTTTGTGGAAAGGGTCGTTTGGCACTAGAACAAGCTGCCCAGGGAGGTGGTTGAGTCATCATCCCTGGAGGTGTTTATAAGACTGGTAGACGAGGTGCTCAGGGACATTGTTTAATGGCAGTTAGGAATGGTTGGACTTGATGATCCTAGACGTCTTTTCCAACCTGGTGATTCTATGATTCTATATAGTATTCTACAGGAAAGCTGGAGAGGGACTATTCATAAAGGCTTGTGGTGATAGGATGAGGGGGAGCAGGTATAAACTGGAGAGGGACAGGTTTAGACTAGACATTAGGAAGAATTTCTTCACCATGAGAGTGGTGAGGCACTGGAACAGGTTGCAAAGGGAGCTTCTTATCTAGAAACACATTCAGAGCAAATATGATTTCACATTGCAAGAGTAAATATGTAAAAATATTGATAAAAATGACAGAATATATTAACAATTCCTACATAACATTTCGTATTTGTGCAGACAACACTATCTAAAGAAAATAACTTGCATAAGGTAAAAATACTTCACTTACCTAGCTAAAATAGAAGGGAAAAATTAAGGCATATTGCATTACATCTGCTATGCTTATTAATGGCCAACCACTCTGTCACTTTAGTCCCATCAGGTAGTACCTGAATTCCTTAAGTAATCCCACTGAATCCAGTGGGAAAGCTCACAGAATAAGGTACAACGATTGTGATTAACAGTGGCAGAATCTGACCTTAAGGTCATTTTAATAACCATTCTGGTGACCTGCTATTTCCTAAGGACCCCTTTTCATAAAGTATTTCATAAAAATAAGCTCTCTAAAGATACAATTTCTCCTGTTCCCATATTCAAGACATTTGGAAATCCTGGTGAGAAAATGCTGCCTGCTCGTCACAGGTATGGAAATGCCATATCTGTATGTCACAGGCGATGTAAAATGATAATGTTAAACTGTCCCCTGTGGGTTTATCCTTGAGCTGTCCTGGCTTTTCACCACTGACAAACCAAGTCCGTACGTCTGACACTGAACTCCTGGTCTGCATGTCACAAAAGTCCTTACCTGGAAGTATCAGCTTTAGAGAAAAAAGAATGATAAAACCTAAAGATAAGGAAGCTTTATTAGATAGTTTTGTTCACCATTATTCCAGGGCAAGATTATTCCCTACAAGATATTCTTTAGTACTTTGTCTAGCCTGGCTTAAAGCCTCCACAACCGAAGAAATGCAGACCAAGCAAGCTTGGCAAAACTGCATGGGGAAACATATTATCCCAGCTGCAAGCCAAAGTGTATTAGTCTATCACTTTTAAGAGCACAAAACTCACCAACATTTTAAGCATTGGATTCACTTTAGCTAACAGCAGCACTCAGCATGGCTGCAGCTGCACCAGCGCCATAAGTAACACATATTCCTTCAGGACCAAAACTGGGCCGGAGAGAATGACCACACAGAAAGCAGAGGAAAATGAGTTAGGTAAAGCCTTTAGAAAATGACAAAAAAAAATGTTTTATCTTCAATATCAGGAAGTAAAGAGAATGTTAAAACACACAGTTAGCTGCAGAGCAAGCCATATGGCGGCATTACCAAGGTACTAATTAGGCTGGCAGCCAGAGAAGTGATGAAGCTGCATCTGCTATGAAGCTTCTCTAACGCAACCAAATACTCATAATGCAGAGACTTATTTCCAGCTCAGCGTTACCTTACTGGGTGGAAAATATGCTGATAACATTGTTCCCTTTGCCAGGGAAAAAGCCCCTAACTTAGGGACTATTTCAGAGAAAGAACCACATGATCTCAGAGCAACTGCTGCCCTTGCAGCTTACCACTGTTGGTGGATGGCTCCTGCTGCCAGCAGGCTCTGCTGGATTGGGTTCTCACAGAATCACAGAATCACAGAATGACCAGGTTGGAAGAGACCCACTGGATCGTCGAGTCCAACCATTCCCACCATTCACAATGGAGGACACCCACAGGGAGTTAAATACAAGACCCAATCAGAGCCATTCTTATCCAGTATCTGTATTGATGGGTCTAACCCTAAGTACTGAAGTTTTAACTTGTTCCTGGTTATAAAAATACTTCAATTTCTTGATAAATATATACTCTGAGGTAAAGTTTACACACAAAAAATGTCAAAGTATTCCTTAAGAACTGACTTAAAGTTCTGGCATATCAACAAACGGTGTCTTCCACAGTGCAGAAATATCTTACATAAACAGAACTTACTGATGGTATTTCAGAAGCAGAAAATATATATGTGGCCTATTCTCTCTCTGCATTATCTTCAAGTTGTTGCCTCTGCAATAAGAAAACAGCACATGGTTTATGTACTGACCTGTCTAGCACAGAACAAATGGAAAAGGCACAAACCAGTCAGTGCTGTTGTTGAAAAAAAATACTTCAGGTCTTGAGTGCAAACTGTAATATCCTACCAAGATTAATATAAGCATATCAGGTTTATGGTTTTTCATTATTAAGCTTCTGGGAAAAACAAACAATATATCCTGATAATTTTAAATACATATGAGATCCATGGAGTCACTACTGATTATTTAGCCCATAGTTC
This sequence comes from Clamator glandarius, assembly GCA_033459285.1. Classification (NCBI taxonomy): domain Eukaryota; kingdom Metazoa; phylum Chordata; class Aves; order Cuculiformes; family Cuculidae; genus Clamator; species Clamator glandarius. The sequence continues at coordinate 2,183,886 of JAUNZM010000294.1, forward strand.
TGTCACCATACTTCAAAATTACCTGAGGGAGAGCATTCTGAATTTGTGAAGCTACAAGAAAAATTGGCAAAAATAATATTTTTACCCTCAAAAAGGACACTTAAATGCTGACCATATCAGATTCCCATCAAAAGATCAGCCAGAAAACAGAAGGCAAGAGCATGAGACAGCTAACAATAACTTTGAACTGACCTTAAACATCACCTACCAAACGCAGCCCTCAGGATCATATGTATTGTATTTCCCATAATGGAAAATAAAAGCCCATCATATTCTGCTCAAATGGATGATTTGCTTTGGTCACAGGACTAAGCAGCTAAATATTTCTAGCAAATATAGGTACTTACATAGTCCTGTTTTAAAGTCTGCTCTTATACTGGCCTTGGGAGGGCAAGAGTAACCAGGCCCACTACATTTCAAGTGTAAACAGATCTCTCCTTGGCAGAGAGGAAAGGGTAAATTAATTAGCTAGCTTTTCTTTTGTCTTACAAAGCTGTTTGTTGGGGGGGTAGGGGACGGGGCTGGAGAATAAAAGAGTCCTTGCATAAGAGCCTTCAGCAATACATTTGAATAAGGGAAGAAGTCAACTGAATTCAGAGAAACAGCCCCCACATTAACCTTGAGCACAATTACAGCAGAATGTGTGTTAACTGAGATCGATTTTTTTGCATATCAAAGCAGCACATCATGGCCTGGCTTAGATCAGGCACTATACTAGTAGGTACAGAAAACACTGCTGAGGAATTCACTATTTCAGTAGGCAAGACAGAGGTAGAGTGTGGGGAGAAGGAGTACATATAATGAATATTGCAATGACACAAAGGGGATTTGGTAGACTATGGATACGTGGTTCAGAGGAGGATACAGAGACTTATGTTGGCACATGTGATTTCCCAGCATGCTTTCCTTTTATGCAGTTTGGTTGTGATAGGTTTGGTTGGAGTACCCAAGAATTAGACCTTTCTATAGACCATAGTCTAGTGACTGGTGCAACCCTCTGGGCATGCAACCACCTCTGAAAGCCTGAGCCTGTGCTACACATAGACATAGCTGTGGAGAAGATTTGAGGAACAGTCTGGTAACATCATCAGTGAAAAAGTAAAAATTACATAATCTGTTGCTTTCATTTTGCACTCATCCCACCTATCCGGTCTTCCCTGCTTCCTGAGGAAGATGTATCTGTGATCATTAAAAAGCTGATGATTATTTTGTTCACTACACACAGCAGCTCTGATTGCAAGGACATGGCTAGCGTCACTTAGCTCCAATTCTCCTAGGACTCATGCTACTTTTATAGACCTGAACCTCCTCTTCCTTAAGGCAGGGCTCCTGAGAAGGACTGTATGTTTTATATGCAACACTGAGGTTGCTAAAAGAATCGGTCCAACACAGTTTTCCTCCTTAATGCATGCAGGTCTTTAACTATCACTTTAGGTTTATAATTCAGCAATTCTACTGGGAAAAAAAAAAACCCAAAACAACCCAAAACCTGTATTAGGTTATAGGGCCATGCTCTGAACTCAGTCAGTGGAACACATCCAATTTTATTAACATATAGCTGGATCCAAGACGAGAATTTGATTCCAACATTACCTTAAGCTCAAACAAAACCTTGAGCTGGTAACACTGGGGGCAGAAAGCAGCAGACCTCACTGTCTGCATGTCTCCCTGCAGCACATCTGACATCCTTGGCAATTTCTATTGGGAAATGAAATTACATTCAGATGTTACCAACAAACGCTCAGAACTTCTGAGTGGATATGTCGTGGGACCTCCTGAAAACCATTGATGTGAAGAGAAGACAAAGATGAAGATGAAGACTAAGAAGCAGAAAATGAAGAAGACAAAGATGAAGACGAAGAAGATGAAGACAAAGAAGCAGCAGCAGCAGAAAAAGCCTTGGGTTTAAAGTTTCTCAATATTTCAAGCTGGAAATTGCACAGGGGTTAAGGAGTCAGCCCAAACTCCCCCTCCATCCTCATCCACATCCAGCATTCCTCTCTCTGTTTACAGCTGGGTAGAAATTGAATTACCTTCATAGTATTATTTTAGCATAAATGAACAGGAAGACTGCACTAAAACTGATGAGCCAGCTGGTGTTGCCCATCCCTGATTGTACTGTATATGCAGAACTTTCTAGACTCCAATTTATTGGTTTGTCAGAAACTTCAGTTATTTTCATCAAGTTGAGTTTTACGTTAAACATTCCCCACTTAATTGGAACCATGCGCATACATTTGGGCAGCATCCATATTCCTGCTCAAATAAAAGGGGTACTTTGTTACAAATTCAGCATACTTTGCTGTTAAATTATATTTTGCTAGCAATTACAATTAAATATGAAGTTCACACTTAATAGCAGACCTTCTAATCGTGTGGGAGTAGTTCTCCTTCTGTGAACATCATGTGTGGGTGGGACAAGGGAGAGTTCTGCAGCCTCATTTTAATAATGAAATAAACAGTTCTACTGGTGAGTAATTTAGGGATTTTAAAGGAGGGCAGTGGCAGGATGGAAATTGTTTAGAAGCTTATTTAACCCTCTCACCTGCTACTTCTTGCTCTCTCAAGAATTACCCACCACCTAACTGCAGGCAGACAGGAGCAGCACCAAGAGATTTGGGAACGGATCAGGAAACCAAGGCAGGGGTTTCCGTCATGTCTGGTTTTATTCTTGCTTTTAGTTCTCTTGTGAAAATTGTTCAGGATAGCAAAGCCATATTTACAGAAAGCTTTTAAAGTTCTCTTTTTTCCCCCAACTGAATTCTGAATTGTAACAACGTTTCTCTAAAAATGTTCTGCTTTTCTGGCATGTTCCTTGAAAAACTGGTAATATTCTTCTGCAAATTGAGATTTCATTTCAAATTTCATTTGTGGTTTCATATTTTTACACTTTTTCCCATTAGCCATAAATGTGCCAATTATGGAAAGGTATCAAGTGATTTCATTAGAAGATGAAGGGAAGACTTTTGCCATGGAAAAGAGGGTTTGATACTTCAGTCAGTACAAAGCAGGCTCTTTAAGTTTTAAAAAGAGAATGTGAAGTATTGCAACTATTACATGTTATGGTGCTATTTCTACTATCCTGAAACATGTTTCCACTGACATGTCATAAAACTATAGAATACTGATTACAATTAAAAGCACAAAATATAAACCTTACAGGAAAACTCTTTCATTACAAATACTTTCTTTTCTGAAAACAAAGCTTTAAATATGGATTTGTAAGTGAAGAAAACTTACTAAAGAATCTAGGGGACTATGTCTGAGGACACACTGGGATGAAATCTACTTTACTAAAATAAAAAAAAATTTAAGATTAACCTGATGAAAATATTTCTGCCTAGCTCAAGTTAATTTCCTAGTCTTTGCTCTTAAAATACCCTGTCTTGTAAATTAACCTAATTTCCATGCCACTCATTTAGAAGCACTTAGAGCTTGTCTTCCATGTACAGTTGACACTGCCCAGTTATTGTCACTCATCATTCAACTCAAGACATGCCCTGCTTTCCCTCTAAACCAGGTTCAGTATGTTTGAAAGACAGCTCCACACATGTTCAACTATGAAGAAAAGCAGATGACAAGATTGCTGCTGGGTCAGCAAGTAAAAGAAATTGCTCTTGCTAATGACAGAAGCTGCTCATATTCATGGTCACGTTAGTGGCCAACTGAAGAGGCGCACGTATCATGGTTGCTGTGGGGACACAATTTATGTCCCCATATGCACAACTTCCACACCAAGACTTGCAGTGCATACTGCAGAAATTTGCACCAAACATCTCCCTTTCTACAGCATGGAATTTAAAGGAGTATGCATATCCTGTTTCTTTCCACCATAGTTTTTCCTGCATAAAGTGCACTTGGAGAAGTCATCTCTGTGGAGGAATAAATTTTTCAGTTCCCTAACATGGGGAATTAAATAGCTATGAAAACTACAGAGAGCACCATCTTTGTGTCACCCTATTTCTGTTATCACAACAAGGAATTAAATCAACATCACTGTAATGCCCATCTTACTTTTCCTCTGGAGTGAACTGCTGAACTCTTCTGGTCATCTTTTATTTGGTACAATTTAGCTCCATCTTTTTCTCTTAGCACTGCTTTCCAGTCATGGCTTCGTTTTAAGTTGGGAAAAGGATTTTTTTTTGTACTGAGTGCACAGATGAACTTATCAAGGATTGGAACCTGTGATATTTGACTTCTTTTGAAATTTTACGAAGTAATGATACTTAAAATGTTCTGGAATTGCTCTTGCTTTAAAAGCCCCAATGGCTCGCAAAGGAATTCCCTAGCCAGCACCTCATGGTTTATTTCAGTGCTATGCTCCGGCTTACTTTTCAGAGGTGGCTAGGTTTCCCTGAAAGCAGAAAATGGGAGAAACTTGCAGCTGAAGAGAAAAACCCAGAAATTTTCTACTGAGCTCGAAGAACTGTTTTCATTTCAGAGCTTGGATCCAAGTTCCATTCATCCTGCAAAAATGCCTGAAAATGTACTGTATTGAAAATTACTCTGCTTTGCAGTGACAAATGCCTCCTGCTCTTTAAACAAGCTCCCTTCAACAACACATATTCTCATCTGTACATTTTTAATAGAAGTATAATTTTTGTCATATGTTATAATGAATAGCATACAACTAAACAGTGCATATAAGACTGTAATTCCATCTGGGAGTTTGTTGACATTGACAAACCACTTCGGTTTTGCTTTTGTGGTTCATGCCATTACAACAACTCAACAGGATCAGTCCTGTTAGGTATAGCTGGTTATGGGGATTATACCATATGACAATGACTGTATGCTTTATTAAAGGAAATTTTAGATTTAAATATGTAACTAAAAATTCTCATCAATGGCCTGATAATATGGTGGTTTTTTATGTTTATTTTATTTAAATTCCTCATCTCGGGCAACAGAAATACTTCAGTTGAATTTAATTATATCTATAATAAGGGACCAGAGCATTTCCTTTGTAATTTTGTGGCATTGCAACTTTTATAGGATATGAAAAGCAGAACATTGCAGTGCCCATAATGGAAAGTGAACATGACAAGTCTAGTCATTTCATAGTCTAGACCAAGATAAACAGATACACACAAAAGGAGATAAACAGTGAAAATTGTGTGTTTACTTTTTTTCATTAATTTCCATGAGGGGATTGATCACACGGACTTCAATCTGAAGGATCGAAGACATTTTATTGAGCTTAGCTATTTGTTTATAAACCCTTTTTAGTTACATAACTGGGTGCCCACGATGGTATCTACAGTGTAGTATTGGCTAAAGGTAACTGTCCATAAAGCTATTACTAACATATTATTGACTAAACTACTTCACATGCTAAGAAACCAAGTTACACTAAAATTAACTATGTTGATAGTTCTCTTTAATTGTTTTTCTTTCAGTTGGTACTCGTTCCCACCGAACTAGCTCTTGTATTCCTTTCAGCTGGCCTTTGCTTATCAGAAGGCTGTCTTTTCTCCTCACCTAACGGGCCTTTGTTTATCTTTCTGTTCTCTGTTTCAAGGCCATGTTAGAATTGCTCAATATCAATCAGTCCCATAGCATCCAGGCCTTCTTCTCTGTAAAATGTTCCCACATTTCCAGACACTAACAATACTAGTAGTGGCACTGCTAGGGACTGTTTAAAATATATAACAGCATTTTCCTTTATTTTTATTATAATTAATGATTGGCTGAACCACGCATGCATTTCCCTCAAAATGAAGTTTATGTTAAGACACCTTTCCCTCTTCTCTGTAAGTAAAACTATGAAATCTGTGTGAACAGCAGCTTTCATTTGTTTGCACTTTACTCCCAGTTTGCCTGGATGACTATGGGTTGTAATAATTTCAGTCATGCATCCTGTTTCTAGTGTGTTCTCACTCTGCTTATTGCTGTTAATGATTTCAGCAAAGTCCAGATGTTCTAGGTTAGACAGAATGGAAATATATTTATCCAATTTTTTCCTGCTTATAGAAATCACTGGAAACAGCCACCCACTCCCTGACAGAAGACTGGCAGCTCCAAGTCTGATGTCCTACTTCTTGGGTTTGCCCATTGTGCTCTGTGGAAAGGTTATTATCTATAACATCCCCTGTGTTGGATTTCCAGATTTCACTTTTTGCATCAAGTAAACACCAGCAGGAAAATCACTGGGACAGGTCATTGCAGCCCACAAGCACAGTGCAAAGGGCAACTACACTTTTTCCCTCTCCTACCTGTGATCTTATTAAGCTTCTGCTCATCTAATGCCCCCACACTAGCATTGAGTGCCTGATCACTGCTCCCAGATGGTTATTCTGTTCAGTTACAGGTAGTCTCATATACCAGGAGAGAGCAGAGGTACTTGCATGATCTTCAGTCAGAAAAATTAGGGGAAGAAATTCAAGGGCGAGACTACCCTAAGAGTTGTGGAAGTTCTTCTGTTGGAGCCCGTGTGCTCTGAATCAGAGTCCAGAGCCTCTGCAGGTGATGAGAAGCTCCCAGGCAGAGGCAATGTTCACAAAGCATCTGGTCTGAAGGCCAAATTGCTGTTTAAAGTGTTAAGAGAAATTGGAGTACATTTGCCCATTTATCCCAATTTCATGCAGTTTCAGACTCCATTCAGAAAAACTGAAACTTAACTTTCAGCATAATGGTTCTTCCACCCTGTGGCTAAGGCTGCCTCTGTAGTCCACAGTCTTTGCAGACCTAGCTTTCACAACAAACTCTGAGTGGTGTATACTGGCAAGAATTTTTTGCAAGCAGTGTTTATACCAGTTACCCCAATGACCCAAGTTATACCTCTCAATAGAGACTTTTGCTGGTATAAAAACATTTACCAGAACTGATGATTTAATTACTGGTATGTTTCTTTCCTTCTCTTCCCATGCTGTTAGCTGACAAAGCTGTATATGCAAAATGTTTGAATGCAGACAGACCTATTACTTCTGGGGAAGCTGTGCAATGGCCAGCAAATGATTCCAGCACTGATAGGGGAGTGGAAGGAGCTGAAGAAATACAGCCATGATGTACAATGAAAACAGCTTTCCCGTGGATCCTGGGCAATGTCCAACAGTAACACACAAAAATCTGGTGTGGGATTTAGGGCCGCAGGTTGCTTTTAACAGTTCCCTAGAGCCAAGGTGGAAGGAAACAAGACAACCACCAATGAAGCTAGTTTCTTACTGATTTAAGATATCTAAATCCTCTCACTCAATATGTGTATTAAATTCCCATTAGTCTTAAAATGCCACAATGATCAGAAAACCTTCAGTATGGCACCTTCCCACAAAATGCTGTCTTCATCATCCAGATATGACTCCACACTCAAATAATCAATGCTGATTTTACCTCTGTTAACACTTAAGAGAAAGAGATAGAAAGGGAGAAAGGCTTGCAGGGCCAGATTCCATTCTGACTTGCACATCATTAATAACATTGTCAGATAAGTAATTGAATTATCTTCATTATAAATGCAACACAAACAACACAACTTGATTCCAGGTGTATTTAGAACACTTTCAATTTTTATAAATAATGTAGAAAGTAGGCAAATTTTATCTGGGGTCATTGAAAGAATAAATCTGGATTTAAATTTTACAAAATCCCTTTTGTAAATGTAATGGCACATTAATTCAAGTTACACTATATACACACACACAGGAGAAAATTAGCATATGTCGCTATGATAATGGTTTTTGTTGGTACCGAAAAATTACTGGAAAGCCACTTAATAACTCTGTAATGTTTTATAACATTGTCAGCTAAGTGATTTCCTGCTCCAAGGGGAGACATGGCCCTGCAGTTAATTTCACTGGGTTGTACTCTGGGACTGTTCCTGTGCGCACAAGTTCTCTTAGTAGCTACCTATTTCTGATGACATAAACAGAAGTACAGAACCCACCATTTGTTCTGCTGAAACACAGAGGTGTGAGATAGTTTTGGTACTACTATGCACGAGTGAGAGAAAAGGCCATCGAGAAGGATTTGGGTATTGAATTTTGAAGCTTTACTTCTGTCCTAAGATGAGGGAACCTGAGCACCTCTGCCACAGCTGAATCAGGAGCGCTCCAAGCTTTATTGACAGCATCACTAGTGTAATACAACTACTAATAATTTGCTTACCTCAGGACTGACAAATAATCTAGAAGATATTAATCAGGAAGCAAAAAATTAAAATTGGGTAATTCAGACACTAAAGCAGATCTGTTGCATGGGTACATATACCAGAATTACTGGGCAATTTGCAGTTGGCTATGTCAAGCATAACTCAGAGGTGGTGCCAGCTGAAAGAGGTACAACTGTGCAGCAAAACCCCTTCAGCTTTTTCCTCCTTCTTCCCCTCATGTGGCTTACTATTTGATTAGAGCTGCATCCTTGTCGTACCACTGATCTGAGTGAAAATAGTTTAGCCCGTATCTATTTCACATTTTATAGGGTCACTTTGTTTCCTATATTCAATGAAAGCAAAATTGTGCATTTTCCCCAGGGTTAGACACATCAGTGGCTTTACCCATACTCTATACTGCTATGGTTAGATACAACTCCAAGACCTAGCAGCCGGTTTGTAGAAAATGTGGGCACACAGTCCTGATTCCTTCTTAAGACGGGGGGAGAAATTGAGTCTTCTCTCTGTCTTTCAGAGTTTTTCAGAAGGGAGGAAACACTAGTCATTACTTTCTAAAACACACCATCCTAAATAAACATGCAGTGGAAGGGGTGACAAAGGTTTTCTGTTGCATTAGGTGTTTTCATTACCAGAAAATGTATTTCTAGGACTAAATAATCCCCAAACCAGATTTAAGAGCTTGCATACCACCTTCCACTGAAGATGAAGGGCCCAACTATTTGTTACTTCTTCCTTTAAAAGTAGGAACAGTTATAGTGTGCTTGCATTTATTGGGATTGTTTAATTAATTTTCAGCATACCTGACTAGCCATGTGAGTTTGCTGTCTCATGGATTGCAACTAGAGCTTTTGGGTACATCCAGCTTGCATGCTGAGCAAAACTGCAATTTAGAACAGTTTTTAGGTGATTGTGGTCAGGGTAAAGCGGTCATTTTGTACTGTGTACACACAACTTTAAAGCACTGACTCTGACTTTGGTCCTCTTCCATAGTCTCCCACCCCCACATACAACTCATGAATTCCTGTAATTTTTAGTTCTTAAGGACCGTGGCAGAAAAAAAAAAGGAAAAAAGAAAACCAAGTCATTCAACTCAGGCTTTTTTTGTAACTTATTAAATCAGGGCTACTTAAATGGGAAACTGACCTAGATCTGGCCTGAGGTAGTTCTGTTCACAGAACCACAAGGACCCATGCACCAAAGGTATGCAGATATCTGGAGCAGTTCTCAAAGGCTCCCTTTGCAGTTCTGGAGGAGTAGGTGCTCCAAGTCACTCACCATTTTAAATATCTACTTTAAGATGAGAACAAGTGATCATCATATTTTGTTTTCCATTGGCAATAAGGAGAAATGGATCTTACTGTACCTTGTAGATACATAAGTTCGATAGACCAGCCTTGAAGTCATAAACAGAGGCACCATGGGAGAGACCAGGGCATTCACCAGAAGACAGTTAGCAGTATTCCTAGCATTTGTCCCATGGATTGCTTCTGATTTTTTCTTCAGTCACTAAAGAAAAAAGCCCCCCCAAAAAGTCCCAAGAAATTACTTGGACTTCAAGGATCAAACTTCTCTGTCCCCACTCCCAGTTTGGGATTTCATCCACTGAACTACAGATCAGGATTTCTTCTGCCTCCTCTCCTTTGTAACCCAAGACTTGAGCATTCCTGGCTGCACAGGTCCACCTGCAGCAGAGCCAGGGGAGAAACTACTACTCGGAGGGACTGAAAAGACTGGATTAGTTCAGATGACAAGTCAGTAGAAATCTCTGCTATGGAAACTGAGGAAGGGGAGACCTCATTGCTCTCTACAACTACCTGAAAGGAGGTTGTAGAGAGGAGGGAGCTGGCCTCTTCTGCCAAGTGACAGGGGACAGGACAAGAGGGAATGGCCTCAAGCTCCGCCAGAGGAGATTTAGGCTGAATATTAGGAAAAAAATTTTCACAGAAAGGGTCATTGGGCAGTGGAACAGGCTGCTCAGGGAGGTGGTTGATTCACCTTCCCTGGAGGTGTTTAAGGCACGGGTGGACAAGGCACTGAGGAACATGGTTTAGTGTTTGTTAGGAATGGTTGTACTTGATGATCTGGTGGGTCATTTCCAAACTGGTGATTCTATGATTCTAAACTTGCTAACACAGGAAATAGCTAATAAAATGAATATTTGTTTAACTAGGTGTATTTATATTCTAGCAGAGTATTGCACATTTAGTGCTGCACAAGGTTGTTCTGCCCCAAGTGTAGGACCCAGCACTTGGCCTCGTTGAACCTCATACTGCTGGTCTCAGCCCATCAATCCAGCCAGTTCAGATCCCTCTGCAGGGCCTCTGCACCCTCAAGCAGATCAACAGTTCCTCCCAGCTTAGCATCACCCATGAACTTACTAAGGGTACATTCAATCCCTTCATTGAGATCATTGATAAATATATTGAACAGAACTGGACCCAGCATTGAGCCCTTTTGGGAGACTCTACAAAATTATCTGTAGATAAAACTTCTCTTTCACTTTTAGCCAGGATTTTGCATACTGGCCTATCCAGGATTGCAATCCATGATATATACATATAACATGTCATAGAAAGCTTCCAAGCTAAGTATACGAAATACAAATCAGAAGTAAAAAGCCACACTACCTTCACTCTTAGTAGTTGGTGAGCTGAGGGACAGATTTGCTCTAGGTTTCACAGTCATCACTGGCAAAGCTGGGAAGAATTTGAAGACCCGAGTCCAAATCATAAAACCCTGCTTGCTCTCCTGGCAGAGAGAGAAACAGGAACATACCAGAGATGCAAAGCAAGCGCCAAATTGTGGAATAGGACCCTAAAGTATTTTGTTCCCTGGAGGGAGATTAAAGTCTTGCAGTACATATAAACACCTGCCTAATGACGACAGAATTGAATTTATTGCTTCATGCTGCAAAAATGCCTCAGAAATAAGATACTAGACTTACTACTGAGATCATCCAAAACATACCAGGTGTTGTAGTTATCACAAACTTCAGGTGATCAGCCTAAAACATCTGTAGCACATGTACTATCTGGTGAACACAAGGCACAGCTCATAGAAACTCTGTCTAGGACCCTCCTGAGGTTATAAATTGGCTGAGACATGATAGACCCGAAAGAACACCTCACCTCATGAACCTCCACCACTACCTCAGCACAGCAGCTCCAGTGGAAGCAGTACAGAATGCCTACGCTGCACACGCTCTCCTTCAGCTTATCACAATCCTACATTAGTGAAAACACATTTCCAAGGCTGGGATAATAACTTTGAACAGATACTTTAATTCAGAACTGCTGCACCTTTCCTTTGGGAATCGACTATCTTCTATAAGCACTTAAGCTACAAAGCATTTCTAAAAGAAGAAAACCAGGCTTCAAAAATGTAAATCAAATGCAACATTTAAATAAATCTTTCTAATTTCTCTTGATACATCCACATGGTTGAAAACTGATGCTATATTATAACTAGCATCTATTGGAACAAGTAGTATCATGTCCACATAAGAAAAGCTTTCTTCTTCTACTGGGTTTGACTACGGGTAATTTCCATTAAACTGTCTATACTAAATCTGACAGTCATGTTAAATGTGAGGCATTTTAATTTATATATTTGCTGTAACATAGTTCAGACCCTGGTATAAATGCAAAATGATCTACACTGCAGTTTTAGATATTGTTAGATTTCTCTTATAAAAAAAGGGTTTCACAGCTTTTATTAATAGAAGATGTAATCAAGGTAGTCACTCCTGACTGAAGAGTTCATCTTGCAGGTTGAGGAGGAACCATATTTGCAGATCATAAACTAGGTGAAAAAATCCATGTTTGCTTATTTTCATTATTTCTCTGGATTTTATTATCTGGAGCAACTGGCTAATAGTTGAAAATAGTCCTTACCAATTATAAATTTAACTTCACTCCAGATCTCAGGCCAACAACAGCTAAAAGAAAGAAAAAAAAACAATAAATCCTTGCCCCCACTCACCCTTTCATCACATTCACGATTCTGTTCCTTTCAGAAAAACTTAAGAAGGCTGATGAACTTTGCAGTGTGCCAGAGACACCAGTGCACACAGCCTATTTCAGATCAAAGGGAGAAATGCCTTCTGAAGAGCCAAGAGTTCCCTAACTCTTACACCAAGAAACTGCCAGCTCACTTTTTCTGGTAGATGAAATACCATGGAGAGGGAAGAGCTGGTGCCTAATATGGGCAGATCTGAGTCATCAAAGACTCAATGGAGTGGATAAAAAACAACTTCCAGCTCCTTTTGGAAACAGTCCAAACTGGTACACAAAACCCATATATGCATGGGACAATAGACTGTATGCACCAAATTGTGCCCTGGACTGGATTCAGTCTCTGAGCAGGCTTGATAAGTAGTTTCAAGTGAAAAGCACCACAGCAATGTAATTCCCAAGATGATAAAGGCAGAAGAGGTATGTCCACTGCAAAACTAGAGCAACCTTGGAGGCAAAAAGACCCAAGAGCTTTTTAATATGATTACCTGCTAGTATCTAGAAAGCTAATTGGATTAGATTATGTTTACAGTTCCATATTTTCAATTTACACAACAGTAAAAAGGGTCATTGCTTCTTTCATTGCTATAACCTGCCACCTTCATTCTCTGCGTGGCCAGCAGGTCAAGGGAGGTGATTCTCCCCTTTTACTCCTGTCTCATGAGACTGCACCTGGAGTACTGTTTCCCATTCTGGAATCTTCAACATAAGAAGGATATGAAGCTTTTGGAATGAGTCCAGAGGAGGGCCACAAAGATGATCCAAGAGCTGGACCACCTCCCATGTGAGGGCAGGCTGACCGAGCGGCAATTGTTCAGCCTGGAGAAGAGAAGGCTCTGGGAAGACCTCATAGCAGCCTTCCAGTACCTCAAGGGGCTACAAGAGAACTGGAGAGGGAGTTTTCACAGGGGTATGCAGTGACAGGACAAGGGGGAATGGCTTTAAATTGTAGGGGGAAGAGTTAGAGTAGACATTAGGAAGAAATTCTTCAGGATGAGGGTGGTGAGGTGCTAGAACAGGTTGCCCAGGAAAGGTTTGGATGCCCCTTCCCTGGAAGTGTTCATGGCCAGGTTGGACAATGTCCTTGAGAAGCCTAGTCTGGTGAGATGTCCCTGCCCATGGCAGGGGAATTGGAACTGGATGATCTTTAATGTCCCTTCCAACACAAACCATTCTATGACTCTGTATCTTTTCCTATCAGATATGACCTACAGGGTAAGGCTACTGTCTATTGCCCTGTTTTCTTTCTGCCCCAGTGGCTGTTGGAGAAGTTGCTTAAGACAAACATGTGAAACAAGCCACTATCTGGGATCCAATTCTCATGTTCCTCCTGCATACTGTTATTAGATTTCAGATGTCAGAGGAACATTGCTGCCTATTCCCAACAGCATCTGGTTTGCACCTTTTAACCATTAAATCGTGTAATCCATTTTGAGCCTCTTTATGTTCTGATTCCACACTTTCCTACAACATTAAGTTGTAGAAGTTTATCACATGCTTCAAAGAAAGGTGCTTTAAAAAGCCTGTTTTAAATTACATCCTATCAGGTTCAATAACATGTTCCCTGATCTACTGTCGTAGGATTTAGTAAACAAGGTCAGCACTCATCTTCTGCATTGCCTTCTCGGTTTTGTAAATTAGCTTCAACCCTACTCAGTCTTCTTTTCAAACTGAAGTGAGACCTTAAGCCCACAATTACTTCCCCTTACAATGTCTTTTTCTATACCTTTTTTCCTTTGTTTTTTTTTTTAAAAAAAAGACAAAGAAAAATCCCACCAATTATACATCATACTCAAGACATGGAGGCAAGATTTTCAACAGTGGCAGAACGTCATCTTTGATGATGTTCTCACTACCATTCCTGATACGGGTAATTTTGGCTGCAGCTGAACTTTGAGGCAACAATGACAAAGAACTGCTAACTCCACATGGTTTGGATTACTCTAAAGCACCACAGAGTTGTTTTGGAGATGCCTAAATTAACTCCAGACAAAAGACTAGTTCACACAACAATACAGGATAAAGCCATGCAGAGATACTTGCTTAAACCCTAGAGCATTTACAGCTATATCAATGCAGCATGCAGATTCCTCCTGGATTTACCAGTACCTTGCCCAGCTCAGGTGCCTGAATCACAGAGTATCAGGTAAAACAGGTAGGCAAACAGTCCCTCCTCCGCATCTGAAATGTCTTCAAAGCAATAACCTCTTTTTTGGTAAGCCTCTCCCTCACTCCCTGTAACATGTTCAGAGCTATCTATTTATCAGTACCCCATCTGAAGTCCAAGGCATAGCTGTTATGTGACAGAAGATGAAAAGTATGAACTATTTCCTCTTCACCCGGTGCTGCATGTCTTCTCCCTCCCCATGTACACCACTGATGCACCTCAAAAAATATTTATGAGTTCTCATTCAAATACTTCAGCTGATAAATTTAATATCGTATCCCCCGGGGTATGCAAAAAATAAAATATTGCATTGGCCTCTGCACATGTGGAGATTATATTACTTTACAATGACACCCAGCAAGCTGCACATTACAGTTTTTACCACAATCTCCTCAGTAGGAATGTTTCAAATACATTGCATATGTGTGAATACAATATAAGCATACTGAAATGCTTTAAACATGGTAATACATCAGACACACGAGGCAGCACAGGGAAAAAAAAAACACCTTCATCTATCTTGGCTCTTATCTTAAGTCTATATTGTCGTTTAAGTGTTTAATTTGACAATGGTGTTCTCTAGTCTCATAGATGGTGCTACTTACAATGTACAAAGTGAGTTCCAAACAACTGACTATTTAAACATATCTGCCAAGCCTCTTCAAATTTTTACCTTGCTCATGAAATATCTCTGTGAAAGAAAGCAGACAAAAAGTGCTTGCTCTGTACAGCACAGCTCTGAGAAAAACAGATTAAAGGAATCACAGCTGTACAACAAAGTCCTTTGGTTTATACAAACACATTTCTAAATGCCATAAAAGTCTAAACATCTGACTTAGATTTTACAAGGCTACAATACTGGAAAATACGTGTAGCAAACGGCAACATTCAAAGGTATAAAATAGTTTCAGTTCACATTTGTTTCCTATGTCGCCAGCTTGCTGGCATCACTGCAGCACCTGCTCCTATAACTCCAGGCCTGCTCCTTTTTATTATTTTTTTTTTTTTTTTTTGGCCATGGCCCTTTAGCTGTAGCACGTGTGCCATCTCCTGCCTTGCCTGGGAAACGCTGCCAGGCCAGGACTCCTCAGAGCTGCCCACTGACTGGCAAGCCACTGCTTGGTTTTGGAGTTGTGGATGCCCCTTCCCTGGAAGTTAGATAAGGCTTGGAGCAACCCAATCTAGTGGAAAGTGCCCCTGGCCAAGTTGTGGAACTAGATGATGCCTAAGGTTCCTTCCAAGCCAAACCATTTTATGATCCTATCACATGGGATGCACTGACACACCAGCCAAACCCCAAAACACATCCCCAGTAGAATGCTTGACAATCAGAAAGGTATTTTCATTGCTTTCTACAACTACCTAAAAAGAAGTTGTGGAGAGGAGGGTAGTGGCCTCTTCTCCCAAGTGACAGGACAAGGGGGAATGGCCTCAAGCTCCACCAGGGGAGGTTTAGGCTGAACATTAGGAAAAAATTTTTCATGGAAAGGGTCATTGGGCACTGGAATAGGCTGCCCAGGGAGATGGTTGAGTCACTTTCCCTGGAGGTGTTTAAGGCACGGGTGGACTAGGTGCTGAGGGGCATGGTTTAGTGTTTGATAGGAATGGTTGGACTTGATGATCCAGTGGGTCTTTTCCAATCTGGTGATTCTATGATTCATTTGTCTTCACAGTCCTCCCAGGTGGTATTATTTCCCCATTCTACACTTTGGGAAATCAAAATACACAAGCTACAGGCACCTATCCATATAGTCTAGCCAACCTGAGGCTCTTGTAAACTGTGTTTCAGGAAAAAAGTATGGTTGGTAGCTTTCTAGGCTTCAAGCAAAAGGTCGGTAGCTTTGAATTTTCATCATTCCTACAAAACAAGGCACAAGGCTAGCTGGCACACCCAGAAATACAGAAACACTCCATCAGTCCCCATCTGTGAACTCAGTGGCAGAGGCAAACCTACATAATTTTTAACCACAAAACCATAGTCATTGGGGTTTGTTTGGGTTTTTTTTGGGGGGGGGAGGGAAGGTGGAAGAGGAGGAAGGGGTGTTAGTTCCGTTTTTCTAATACACAGCAGCCTTCTTCACAGTAGTGTCCGGGACCATTTTCAGAGTCTGCTGATGTACTTTGCCTTCAAATTAGGTAAAACTGTAGAAACAGCAGCAAATGACTGCATGTTTAAAGAATATACTGTGGCAAGAGACTTTAACAAGGCAGCACATGCTACCTTTTTCTTTCCCCCATGTTATCTTGAGCTTTGTCATCTGCCTTAAAATGGCACATGCATGTGTATGAATGCATGTATCTTCACTCTTCCACTGTATTTTTCTGTCCCACAACAGTCATTCTCCCTATAGACCAGTGCGAGAGGACAGTGAGAAACATACTTTGCCACTTGCTTCATGGATGACTACTGGCAAGGAATCAATAGTGAGATAGGGATCCCCTCAGGCTCAATAACAGATTCTCCTGTGTCTCACTGACTCAGCCACTTGTTATTCCTGCTCTACATCCACCTACCATTAATACTGTTGACCAGGCTGCCTTTTCTTTCCTAAACATCCCCTGAACTCATCTGGAAATGCTCCTCTACTTCCCTATTAAATCTCAAGTCCATGAATGGAAATGCTTGAACCTCCCAATGAAAAGATTTTAACAAGTAAGCTGAAGTTAAAAGAAAAAAGTAAACAACCCCCTGTAAAACAATGTATACACAACAAAAATCTCAGAAACAGCTATGTTGCTTTAATTAAAGTTAAAAAAACAAATCAAAATACTTGAGATGGACCCTCTACTAGGAATAATTTAAGGCATAGAAAATTAGAAATAAAATACTAAGATTTTATGAGGACTAGATAACATTATATTCACAACCTTAATCAGTAACATGGTGGATTTTATCATGAGATAATGGAGACAACCATACAAAGGGGACTGCAATTTTTCTGAATATATGCAAAATCATTTATAGTTCACATCACAGCATTGTTGGGTGTGTTTTTAACCAATTGCAAGTGGAAGCGACACATATACTCCAATTCATATTGATTTAAGGTCACATAAATAGGCTTGAGGGCCAGATAGAATGATAATTCTGTTTGCAATGAGCAGAAAAGTATCAAGACCTGATGGTCTTAAAAGGCAAAGTTAAAAGCTGTCACAGTAAGCTTAAAACAGATTATTAGATAGACATGAGGGAAAAGTCTGAACAAGCTGAAATATTCATGGAAGGAACAGAAGGGTGAAAGTCTCTGCAGAAATGGCAACTGAATTTATGTTTTGAAACATACAGTAGCTTGCTAAATTCCATGCATATAAGGGAAGTTCTTGTAAACGTGCTGACAGATATTGGAATTTACTGCCCTGAAAAAAAGCAAAGTTCCTTGAATATTGTCCATTCAAATAAACAGATGAAAAAGAGAATATATACCATAGCTTGTATAGACATACACTTTTTAATATATATGGATATCTGAGGGTGTTTCATTTTTTTGTAGAGGGGTTCTACAAAACATGACCTTTATTCTCTTAAACACATACTCTTTAAAAGTAGAAGTATTTGGGACCTTTTTCCCCTCCTATTTGCCTTCCTAAACCTGTCCCAAGCATCTGTATTATGTTATCCAACACACTGGCTGCTAACAATACAATCAATATAAGAGGTTACTTAGGGGGCATAGCTTTTTTTCTATCCTCAAAATTCAAAGCTTATTTTCACAGGGATTTGAATTCTTTCACTGTGGTCTTGAAAAATTTTGAAAAAAGTGAAGCATACTAGTATTACAGAATTTTTTAGTATGAAAACATTAGCTTTAATAAACATCTGTCTGCACAGCAGCATAAAATATATTTTTTCAGTTTCATAACTTGATTGTAAAATTTTACAGGACAGGAACTTAGCATGACAGGCACTGAGCTAAACCCACATTGTTTTGTTGCTTTTTTTCATACAATATTAACATACAAACTCAACCATTGTGCTTCAAACATTAAAACTTACTCTTACCTTACAGACACTAACCTCACTCAGGCTACAGCAAAAATGAACAGATTCCTGACATTTACTGAGCTGGCAGACTATTTAGAGGCAACAAACTTCAAATAAGATAAGCAAAACAAGAGCCAAGTTGATTTTGCACAGAAACATTTCCCCCCTTGTGGATACATATTCTTACATAACTCTTTGTGCTTTATACTATAATCTTTCAGAATTATGAAATACCAGGTGATCATTAAAAGGATTTTTTTAAAAAAAATAAACATGTAAAAAAATACAGGCAGTTTGTAAATTTTTTAAAAGTATAGTTACTTTACTCATAGAAAGTAGTACTACATTGCGTATACAGGTCTCAGTGAAAATATTTTAAGTACCTTTAAGTACTAGAAAAAGCCCCCCCACACACCTGCTTTTGAATTGGAAGATAAAAGCTCTTGTCCTGTCAAATTAGTTTTCACCAATTCATATACTATTATTTGACTCGGATACTTTTGGAATTGAACAGAAAATGCAGTTATCATTAGCTGAAAGTTCATGTATTTGTACAATAATTTACTTCCATGAAAGATCATATTATTCAAAACAGGTCATCTATGAAGCTTATGCAAGAAGTTAATGTGTATTTAGGGTTTTTTAGTAGGTGGATCTTCATTTAAAAATAACACTAATATATGAGAAAGTTTTGAATGCATGTAGGATCGTTACATATACCAGCATCCTAACCACTTCATCTGCTCAGCTTGTTAAAATAAACATTTGCTTGTTGACTGATGGCTGAAAAATATCCCATGTGTTTACTTGACTGTCTAAAACCATTGAAAAACAGAATTTGGCACTTCTTTTCCTTCAGGTCACATAAATAAAGTCACAACTGTGCTCATCTAACATCCAGTATCTGGTTCAATGGCCCAACACAAAGTCCAACTGAGTCTTCACACACTAAACACATCTCCAAAGGAGAAGACAAGGCTGAGAAATGGATGCATGCTCAGAATCCCTTTACAACCCTGGACAAGACCTTTGTGATTTCTCCAAGGGAACGTGTTTCAGGGACCATATTTGCACCAGCTTCAGTAACAGACACAAGAAGGGAATTGGCTCATGGCTAGGATATGCAGTTTCTGCAGTATAAACAAGGAACAAAACCAGATAGAAGCAATTCTAAGCTGGGAACACTAGTCAATATACTGAGGATTATGCTCATTTGTATATGTTAAGGATACTGTGTGGTTTAACACTCAGTGTTTTTTATTCATGTGGGATTAGTGCTCACACTCCATGAAATATCTCAACACAGCTCCTTCTGGCAAAAATACTTAGTAAGTGTCAGTTCTGTTCCAATGAAAAAAACCTGGCATGAAAAAGTGTTGTCATTCTCTAGCATTAGTATTTATTTCTATGTAAAATGATCAAGTGCCATTTTTTAAAAAAAAATAAAATCATACCCCTGACCTTAAACAGAGGTACCAGTGCATTGCTGCAAAAGAAATGCTACCTAATGAACTTCGTCCTGGACTACAACTCTTACTTTAATCTCTTTCCCTAGAAGTTAGCTGATCATACTTGACAGCAATAAAGAGGAAATGCATACCAAGCTACTGCTGAAGTAGCAACTCCAATTTCCCATGTTATAAATGAAACAGAAGCTATTTTTACACTGAAGTTATTTTTCCTCACACTGAAAATAAACAATTTAAAATGCATTAAGTGAAACAGCATATTCTGCTAAGTTGAATAGTGAAAGCATGCTGGACTCTTACTTACCAAATTGTTTACAGGCTTCAAAATATGGAAAACTCCTTTAAGATCTACTTACATTACAACTAAGACGAATAGCTTGGCTAAACATATCAATTCAAAATGCACTGACAATTTTACAGATTGTCTACATCTTCCCTGTACAAGGCTTTTTAAAACAAACTCCAAACTCTTTCATTTTTGAAATTTTCATTTCATTGTTCCTGTCAAAAATAAAAAGTTCCACTTCTATGAAAACTAACATCTCACAGAATTATCAGGGTTAGAAGGGACCTCTAGAGATCTAGTCCAACCTCCCAGATGGTTTACCTACAGCAGGTTGCAAAGAAACATCCAGGCAGGTTTTGAATATTTCCAGAGATTTCACAACCTCTCTAGGCAGCTTGCTCCAGTGCTGTCACTCTCACTAGTTTTTCCTCACATTTAGGTGAAGCTTCCAGCATTCCTGTCAGTAATTATTGCCCCTTGCCCAGCTGCTGGGCCCTGTTGAGAAAAGCCTGGCCCCATTTAGCATGAATCTGAAATTGGTGCTACTTTAGCCTAATCAAATTAAACGGGAACTTATTGCAACCTTCTTGTAAGCTGGAAATGCTCACAGGACATTATTTACCCAGCCTATTCTGCTTACCAAAGATCATCTTCTGAAGCACTGTAAACAAATATGCCCTGAATTAGGAAATGATCTTACATTGCTGTGGACTGACTGTCTTATCTTAACAGATGGATTCTCTTCCACTTGTAGGCCATTCAACTCTGACTATGACCTTGTTCCTAAAAGGCAGACACCCCTAAGTTAAGATAGTGTTGCAACTGGACAGGAAACCCAGTGATGATACTGGAATGCAGCATGTTACTTTGCATTAATCTTCTCATAAAGAAACTGAAGGAAGCACAGAGGGCAGCTTCAGATATTAAATACACAACAAAGTGAACTAACTTCCACAGCCTGAAAGCACGGAGATAAAGTAAAAGCCAGACAGCATTGACAAAACTTTGCAGCAACAGGTTATCACCTTTATTTTTACCTACCCTATTCAGCAACAGATTTTACTTTCACTTCAAGATCATCTTTAATTACAATTCATAAGGACACAACTTATCATCTTCTATTGGTATCCTATCTATCTCCCCCAATGGCAAATTAGGAAATAGTCCCCTCAAACTTGCACGTAATGGTATTAGACGAAGACACCATTAGATCAGTAAGAATGTTGTACCACCCAAAGTTCCCATTCTGAGTTGAACTCAAGCCTAATTTTCACTTGGAAGGGGAACTACAGTTTAAAATAACCAAGGTTTATTGTTTGCTCATGTTAATGCAACCACTATTTTATCAAAAAGCACTAAGGACTTTCATCAAATTAACTTCACAGAATCATGAGACACCCAGAAGGTAAATACCTATACAATTCACTGACCCAAACTCCATTTGTAGCGAGTGAATTGGGGACCATGTCTCTGTTCTTCTGGGTCATTGTGTTAAAGAACAAAATTAATAGCTCTATTTTAAGCAAAAAAAACAAACCACAATCCCAATCATCTGGAAAAGCTGTTTGCTTGCACAGGACTTAAGCTGACCCTGGGTGAGCTTATTTGATTGTGGATTCAATACTCTGCATCTCAAGAGGTAAGGAATTAAGTTTACTACTCCTAGCAGTAAAAAGTGTTCTGGTACAAAAATATGTTCAATTAAGAAACAATTTTCAACCTCAGACGCTCACAGGCCATTGAACCCTGGTACTGAGCTCCAATTTTGTATCTCTGTTCCCCTTGTGAATTTAACTCTGATAATAGCCAGTCAAGGAAAACCAAACATAAATCCTGTTAAGATTGCTAACACTACCACTAGTTTTCTCTAGAATGCAGCTGCAAACATTATGAAAAAAGAGCACACGTGTATTTTACCCAAATTTCTTAGAAGATGCAGCCTCTAAAGACACAAGATTAAGTGTGCTCATGTGATTTAGTATACAAGTCAATGTCATTAGCCAAACAACTGACAATCAATAGTGTCTTTCAATTCCATTTAAAAAGGAATACTCTTGCAGACTATTCCTATTGTCAACATTTAGAAACTTCCAGTCATTTAATAACATCTGCAACCAAGGCACCTATGTACAGAAGAGAATGCCTAATTTCAACTATATTCAAAAACATCCAAATGGAAAATGGTAACACCCATGCATTTGTGTTAAGAACGTCACTATTTGTAATAGTTTACTTAATGCCAAGTTACTAACAATTAACTAATAACATGAACTAAAATCACAGAATCAGTAGGTTGGAAAAGACCCACAGGATCACAGAGTCCAACCATTCTCATCAATCACTAAACCATGCCCCTCAGCATCTCATCCACATTTTAAAGACAACCACCTCCCTGGGCAGCCTGTTCCAGTGCCCAAATGTTAAAAGCTAACGTGTTTAACTCCTTTACTGAGAAATTCAGTAAAGTTCAGCATAAGGATACATTTCTGAAGGGGACTTAGAACAGGCAACTCCATTAGAGTACACCTGACAAGGCCACTACATGAACCTCAAAAAAAAAAAAAAAGTCACCCAGATCCAGCTACTAAAAGCTGTGACAGGGCAAAAATTAAGATACTTAAAGAGCATTAATGAACTAAAAGAAAATCCATCTGAGCATAGCATCTGAAGACGCCTGCACCTACACTGCTGGAATGACTGGAGATGTCAAAAAGGCTTATAAATTAAAATCAAAATTCAAGCTCAAGAGCCTGAACAGTAATGAGATGCATTGCCATCTCCTGCTTACAGGTACCCAGTCCCACATACTCAGATTCACGTCCTCATTATCAGCATAACAGAGCTCCCTATGGCTCCTTAGAGCTGCTCCACAGAAAACATTACACAAAACAACTTGCAGGAGAGAAAAAATGTAATCCCTAATTCCCATTTAATTCCACCTGTCAAAAAGCAAAAAAATTGACAAAAACAACTCATGTACATCATCCAGCTAGGGGGAAACCAACACACTGTGCAAGACAGTTCAACACTGCCTTGTTTGAGCAGTGAGACTTCAACTACTTGGCTACCTTGACTGAGAAATACAGAATAAGATCTACAAGTATGACAATACTTAAAACCAGTCAATTCTACCCACAATTTGCTCCAAAACTGACTGAGGGGCAGGAAACACAACAAAACACCTTGTGTCAAGTAAGTTCCCAGAATAAACTAAGACAGCATTGAAAGAAGTCCTGCAACATCTCAGAAGATTTGGGTAACGGTTAAGGCTGTTCTCCTCATTTGTTTCAGTAGAGGGAGCCAAATTTTCATCACAGATGCAGCAAGCAGTACTTCAGACTTTCCCTAAAAAGTTACTCAGAATCCTTTAAGATGCACAAGCCTATGCACAGCCAAACCAAGGTACTAATCAAATATAACAGTGTTACCTCAACTTAAGGGTGTGCTGATGCTCAAGTTGATACCCTCTGCAACAGCAACAGGTAACAATTACAGGGATTGCCATTATCTTTTCAGCAAGATAACAGTTAACGTACTACTTATACACCACAACCTGCCGAGTTCCTTCATTTTCTGATGTTATCCTTTGCAACCCACAGAACCATCCCACAGATACCCACCCATTAATCACACACACAAGTCAGGTTCAAAATTTATTTTCCATTTACTTCTTGCACTTGAAGTACTCTTCGATGACATCTTTGGCCTGCGATTCCTTGCCATAGTCCTGCAACATAGTAACGCGTGAATTACATGAGACCCATTCAAAATTTCACATTTTTAAAAGGAAAACTGACATTGACTTTTTTCTCAAGGCATTCCCAAAATTCCAAGCAATCTGCCACCTGCTTTCTCTTCATTCTACAATAAAATATTCCTTTATAAGAACAGTCTTATTTCATTCAAATCTAACACCCACTGGTATGGATCCAAACCAAATCTCCATTACTAGGCTTTCTTTAGTCAGAAAGTATATGAAACAGGAGCAAAAATAGGAAAACACACTGAGAAGGTATTAGTCTTTACTGCAAAGATGTAGCCATCCCTTGGGACCTCAAAGACAACAAAGTCTTCAAGGCTCGTACTGTGGCTTTACTCTACCAGTGTAATTTTAAAATATGCTCTGCAAAACATTTTCAGGTTCAGCAGACACATTGAACTGGCATCTTCTTCCTGAAGCAAAACTTCATCTCTTCCAGCTAAAAAATCCTTCCTTTAATGCTTTCTGGCACAGGGGCATAGATTCTCTAAGGACACAACCTTTAAATGACAAAACTCTATATTTTAAATAAACATGAGGGGGAATATAAATCAACGAAGCAGTTCATTTTCACAATTAACAATGGAAAATTGCTTAAAAAGATAAAAATTTAAAAGTTCTACTTAATAGTCTCTTATCTAAAGCAAGCTTATCTTTATTTTAAGAAGTCAAGAAATAAGCAATAATTAGCATCATCTTACTTTGACAACCACACAACTGCAGCCCACTACTTTTCGTGGTTTTCCTTCTCTGTCGATCTTGCAGAGACCTACCCATTCACCCAGCTTCTTGTTGTCATCAACCTGTGTAAAAAATTGCAGCACATTAGCACTAGTCATTTTCTAATACAACTGGGTCTAACAAAAAAGCTGCTGTACTCTCAGAAGCATTGGGTAACGGATGGCTGCTTTCCTCACAAGTATCAGTAGAGGGAGCCAAAGTATCATCATTGTACAGCTTGTATTTTCATTTGAAGCCCTGTTGAAACTCCTCCCATGTTCCACAACCACTCGCTCTACACATCCAGTTTTTGCACTGCTCCTATGACAACCACACAAATAAAAATCTCTGCTAAGAGAAATTTCCCTCAGATAAGTCATATACAGACTTAAAGCATACTGTTTCAAAGGTTCAGCTCTTATCTGCTGAAGCAAGCAGATTGTATTGTAAGCAGGATAACTACTCTAAACTTGTGCATAAAGTTCCGACACTCACCTTTATTAAGTTGATCTGATGTTCTGCACAAAGTGCTTCAACTAATTTTACATACGTGGGTTCATCACAATTTGAAGCCAGAACACAAAGATGGGCTTGGCGTCTAAAAACAATGAAAACTGACAAATGTAACCTCAGACACTGCTTAAACTTTAATAATCAAAATCATGAGGAACAAAATTCAGCGCACACATTTCTAGACAATCACTCCCTAAGTTTAATTTTTAGTTTTGAGATATTATATGCTTTTGAAATACTAAATATGCTTTTGACAAGATCTACTACTTTGTTTTTCATATAGATAATAGACTACTCATGCACTGGCAGCTTTATTATCAGATTCTACTACAGTTTTACAAGACTAAAATCTTACTAGATAAATTCTCAGCCATTGAAAAAAGATTTAATGACTGGATAAATACCATGTCTCGCATAAAGAACTGGTGTCAGTATTAGAAAGCAACCAAGTTACAAGTTGCTTTTCTCTATTTACCTCTGATTATAATAATTTAATGTTAGAACCTTAATTATTAAAAGCTTGAATTTCCATGCCAATTTGTTATAAGCTCTTCAGAACAATCTTTTCTACTTACATTCAAGGAAGCTGCTATGACACTGCCCCAATTCTAATTAGGATCTTTGTATACTGTGATACAGTGTTAGGAGTACCAAAGGGATACCTGACAACAGAGAGAGCTGTATAGGTCTTTTGTGCTTAATCTGATAATTTGACCACTGCAAACAAAGTCAGTTTTTTCTATGGTCACCTTCATCATGAGCCTCAACAGGACATTTCAGAAACTACTTTTCCAAGCAGAAACCATCACACGTAAATGTATATAAACCTTGTACATGTATCAACCCCTTAACATGTGGTGTATTAAGTTGTAGCTCCACCTAAAACAGCTCTTACAAAGTAGTTTGTCAATCTCCTCAATTGCAATTATCTCCCATTATTCTGTACTCTCAGAGCATTTTGCATACAGGTTTGTCAGACTGTAGTTCTCACTCATAAGAGGAGTGAAGGGGTATCCGACAAATCATTAAGTCATCACCCAAACACTGTAGCATTACACCTAAACCTTGACTATTCTTAGAAGTACATGCCTATACACAGACACAAAGAAGTGTGCATGTATGCATATATATACACATATATAAAGCTTTTCACCCTACCAAGAAACCATCACTATTATTACAGTTGGCACAAATATGGCAAGTCTAATATAGTTTTGATGTTGTACCTTAATTATTTACAACTGCAACACAAAAAAATGAAGCTAAGAAAAAAGGCAAGCTATGAATTTCAGTTTTTCTTTTTAACAATTAAACCAACTCTTCCACATTAAGCTTGAGGCGCATATTAACCCTCCCAATTAAAATTGTTAAAAAATTGAGAAGAGTTTATCACTTCTTAAAACACAGGGTTCTTGAGCCCCAGATGTCCATAGTTACATACTGGAAGAGCCATTTCATTTTCCTCACAAAACCAATCCCCATGAAAACTCAATGCCACTGGAGTCAAAACGACTGTAATATACTAGATACTGTTATTCTTCAGTCACCGAGTTTAACATCTGTACTTTAAGATTACAACTAAAGGTCCCCATACAGAAATTGCAAGACTAAACACCTTAGCAGAAAAACATTCTTGCAAAAGCTTTCAATTAAACATCTGGACAAACCTATCACCGTATGTGTACAACATACCTCACCCGGTTTTGCTATTCACCCTAACAACATGGGAAAACGCCACTTACTTGTCCAAGGCTTTGGCTGCTTCACGAATACCACGAGCTAGGCCATCATGGATAAGTGCTGTCTTCAGCACTTCTTGCAGGGCGGTGTTAACATCCATTACACCTCCAGCAGTAATGCTAAAAAGACAAGATATTACTGCGTTGATCGTGACAACGTCTTACAACTATAATCAAAAGCACCTCGTTCACCTGCAAGCATCCAGTCACTACAAGCACTGCAAAAAGGTAAGCGAAAAGACTACGACAAAGTAGAAACTGAAAATGAGGCACTAAGAAACAGATCAAGACCCCACCGAGTCCACCGGGCGTGCTCTCTCCCCCGTCCCTCAGTAAGCAGGGGAAGCCATGCGCACACCCACCCTGGCCGCCCACCCCGCCTCTCGGCCGCAGAAGCCTGGGCAGCACGGCCCGACCCGGCCCGGCCCGCTCACCCTTCCTCGGCCATGGCGCTCTCGGTGGGTGGTGTTCCCGCCCGGCTTCCTGCTGCAAATACAGACAGAGGCGGCCCCGGTGAGCGCCGCTGGCTGCCTCGGGGCCCCCTCCCGGCCCGCTCCCGCCGGGATGCGCCGCCGGCTGCGGGGATTGAGCTCGGCGGGCCCCGGCGCCATGACCCCTACTCACCGCGCCGCGAGCCGCCCGGGGAAGAGGGGGCGGGCCTTCCGCCGGGCGCTTTTATAGCGCGAGGACCCCGGCGCGCGAGGCGCCCGGGCTGACCGCGGCGCTGCCTGATCCGCAACGGCGCCCGCCCAAGTGGAGCGGGGGGGGCGGCGGTGGCGTGGGGGCTTCATTCATCCTTTCCTCTCTCCATCCCTCCCTTTCTCTCTCTGTCTCTCCCTGTGTCCCGTCATCCCTTCATTCCCTTCCTCGGGGTCACGGCAGGTCCGGGCCAGCGGCAGGGAGCGGAGCCTCCTAGGGGGAAAGCCAGGGCTGGCTAGGGGTCACCTGGGGCTAGGGGGCCACCTGGACAAGAGGAGATGCACTCAACTTGAACCAGGGGAGGTTTAAACTGTATACTAGGAAGAATTTCTTCACGGGAAGGGTTTTCAACCATTGGAACAGGCTGCCCAGGGAATTAATAGAATCACTAAGTTGGAAAAGACCTTTGAGATCATCAAGTCCAACCATACCTGACTACCGCTAAACCACATTCCCGAGCACTGCATCTACCCATCTTTTAAATATCTCCAGGGATGATCACTCAACTGCCACCCTGGGCAGCTGGTTCCATTGCCCGATAACCCTCAAGGGAGTCACTGTCCATGGAGTTGTTTAAAAGAAGTGTAGATATGCTTAAGGACATAGTTTAGTGGTGAAATGGCAGTGCTGTGTTTTTATGGTTGGACTGGATGATCTTCGAGATCTTTTCAAAACTGAACAATCCTGTGATCTTCCCTAGGGCTGTAAATGCACCTGTTGCTGCTGAAGTGGTCTGGCTTCAGATATCACTGTTCCTCAACACCTGGTGGTCTTAAGGAAGACAAAGAATGAATTTACTGAAATTACCATTACCCTTCAGCAGGGGTTACAGCACTGAGCTGTACCTCAGAAATCTTGGAAGTGCAACTGCATGTTGCGATTCCTGTCAGATGCTCACAGAGTTTACGTGTGTGTGGGCATCTACAAGTGGTTCAGTTGGTCTGTACTTGTGCAGCAGTGCCACCACATTTCGAACATGTTACTTGCTCAGGTGCTGTCAGTCCTATCTGTTTCAGCCTTGACAGTTTGACCATTGGGCACCCTACATGCTTCCATCTTTCTAAAAATTACATAGTGACAAAATATAACAAAACATAGGTAACAAATAGAATCATAGAATCATAGAATAACCAGGTTGGGAGAGACCCACTGGATCATCAAGTCCAACCATTCCTATCAAACACTAAACCATGCCCCTCAGTACCTTGTCCACCTGTGCCTTAAACACCTCCAGGGAAGGTGAATCAACCACCTCCCTGGGCAGCCTCTGCCAGTGCCCAATGACCCTTTCCGTGACATTTTTTTCCTGATATCATGCCTAAATCTCCCCTGGCGGAGCTTGAGGCCATTCCCTCTTGTCCTGTCTCCTGTCACTTGGGAGAAGAGGCCAGCACCCTCCTCTCTACAACCTCCCCTCAGGTAGTTATAGAGAGCAGTGAGGCCTCCTCTTCTCCAGGCTAAACAGCCCCAGCTCTCTCAGCCACTCCTCATAAGGCCTGTTCTCCAGCCCTTTCACCAGCTTCATTGCTCTTCTCTGGACTCGCTCCAGAGCCTCAGCATCCTTCTTGTGGTGAGGGGCCCAGAACTGAACACAGTATTCAAGGTGCGGTCTCACCAGTGCCGAGTACAGAGAGAGAATAACCTCCCTGGACCTGCTGGTCACGCCGTTTCAGATACAAGCCAGGATGCCATTGGCCTTCTTGAACACCTGGGCACACTGCTGGCTCATGTTCAGTTGCTGTCAACCAACACCCCCAGGTCCTTCTCCTCCAGGTAGCTTTCTAGACAGACTTCTAGTCTGTAGCACTGCATAGGGTTGTTGTGCCCCAAGTGCAGGACCCGGCATCTGGCCGTGTTAAACCTCATGCCATTGGACTCTGCCCAGCGGTCCAGCCTGTTCAGGTCCCTTTGCAGAGCCTCCCGACCCTCCAGCAGATCCACACTTCCACCCAGCTTAGTGTCATCTGCAAACTTGCTAAGGGTGCACTCGATGCCTTCATCCAGGTCATTGATAAAGACATTGAACAGGGCTGGACCCAGCACTGAGCCCTGGGGAACCTCACTTGTAACTGGCCTCCAGCTGGATTTAACTCTGTTTCCCACCACTCTCTGGGCCCAGCCATCCAACCAGTTTTCCACCCAGGAGAGTGTGCGCCTGTCCAGGCCAGAGGCTGACAGTTTCCGTAGCAGAATGCTGTGAGAAACTGTGTCAAAGGCTTTACTGAGGTCCAGAAAGATACATCCTCAGCCTTTCCCTCATCCAGCAGCTGAATCACTTGGTCATAGAAGGTGATCAGGTTAGTTTGGCAAGACCTGCCTGTTGTGAACCCGTGTTGACTGGGCCTGATCACTTGCATGTGCTTCATGATAGCACTCAAGATCACCTGTTCCATGACTTTCCCTGGCACTGAGGTCAGACTGACAGGCCTGTAAGTTCCCTGGATCCTCCCTGCGACCCTTCTTGTAGACAGACACAACATCAGCCAGCCTCCAGTCCAGTGGAACTTCCCCAGTCTTCCAGGACTGTTGGAAGATAATGGAAAGGGATTTGGTCAGCACATCTGCCAGCTCCTTCAATACCATGGTGAATCCCATCCGGCCCCATAGACTTGTGGGTGTCTAGTCGGGCTAGCAAGGCTCTGACCACCTCCTCTTGGACCATGGGAGCCTCATGTTACTCCTCTAGCTCCTGGGTTTGTACAGAAAGGGAACAACTTTCTTTACTATTAAAGACTGAGGCAAAGAAGGCATTAAGTACCTCAGCCTTTTCCTCATCCCCTGTCACTGTTGCTCCTTCTGCATCCAACAGGGACTGTGTGGTCTCCCTTTGACTTTGCCAATCTGATTTCTAGCTGAGCCTTTGCCCTTCTGATTTTTTCTCTACGCAATCTCACTTCCCTCCTGTAGTCCACCCAAGAGGCCTGTCCCCCCTTCCAGAGCCCATAAACATTCCTCCTTTTCTTGATATCACTCAAGATCTCACTGTTCAACCAAGCTGTTTTTTCCCCCCGACAGCTTTTTTTTTTGGAACATGGGGATGGCTTTCTCCTGAGCTGCTAGGATCTCCTTTCTGAAGAGCTTCCAGCCCTCGTGGGCTCCCTTGCCCTTAAGCACTGTCTCCCATGAGACTTTGCCAACCAGCCTTCTGAAGAGTTTGAAGTCTGCCCTCTGGAAATTTAATGCTACTGTCCTGCTAACCACCCTCTTCACTTCGCCTAGAACAGAAAACACTATCAGCTCATGATCGCTTAGTCCTAGGAGTCCTCCTACTGCCACATCCCCCACAAGGCCTTCTCTGTTCACAAACAGCAGGTCCAGGAGGGCACCTTCCCTTGTTGGTTCATTCACCAGCTGTGCAAGGAAGTTGTCTTCCACACACTCCAGGAACCTCCTAGACTGCTTCCTTTCTGCTCTACTGTACTTCCAGCAGATATCAGGAAGACTGAAATCTCCCACAAGAACGAGAGGCATCGATCTAGAGATTAACCCTGGCTGTTTATAGAAGAGCTTATCAGCTGCTTCTCCTTGTCTGGGTGGCCTGTAACAGACTCCCATCACAAAATCTACCTTCTTATGGGCTCCTCTGATTTTAACCCACAGGCACTCAATCTCCTCATTGCCACAATCCATTTCAACAGTGTCCAAGTCCTCCCTTACAAAGAGGGCTACCCCACCTCCTCTCCTTCCCTTCCTATCCTGCCTGAAGAGTTTGTACCCCACCATATCTGTACTCCAGTTATATGAGTCATCCCACCACATTTCCGTGATGACGACATCATAGGCTCCTTGCCCTACAACAGCTTCCAGCTCTTCCTTCTTATTACCCATGCTGCGTGCATTGGTGTAAATGCACTTCAGTTGAGCTGCTGAGCCTTCAGCCCTCTTAGAGGGAACAGAGTCCATTCCCAATTGCCTGGTAACTGGAGTAGCTAGTGCCAGAGCACCCGTATCTCCCTTACCACCCCCAGGTGTGTTCACCCCCACCTTCTGTGTGGTGCTGTACTGGTGGTCCTCTCCAGCACACCCTCTCTGAATCACTAGTGCCCCACGTCCAGGCTTGCTCCTGTCTAGCCTGGTCTCAGTCCCCTCCCCCTTCACATCTAGTTTAAAGCTTGGTTTATGAGCTTAGCTAGGTTTTTAGCAAGGGCTTTAGCCCCCCTAGGAGACCCATGTGTCCCATCCTTAGCAGCAGAGTTTGGGGGTGTGAGAGCCACCCCATGATCAAAGAAGCCAAAGCCCTTCTCCTCACACCAGGCTCGGAGCCAGGCATTAATCAAATTCTTCTTCCTGACTTCCTGCTCCTCTCTGTTTAGCCTGGGGATGGAGCAGAATACAATCTGAGCCCCAGAGCCCTCCATCATTTTCCCAGTGGCCCTGAAGTCTATCTTGATGGCTTTGGTCTTTCTGCTTACTACATCGTCATTACCAGTTTGGACTACTATCAGAGGATAGTAGTCTGTCTCACGGATCAGGGAAGGAAGTTTCCTAGCTACCTCCTTCACTGATGCCCCCAGTAAGCAGCAGACCTCTCTGTGGAGTGTGTCCGGTCTGCAAATGTGTCCCTCCATTCCTTTTAGGAGGGAGTCCCCTACAACAATCACCCTCCTCTTCTTCTTAATGGAGGATGTTCTTATCTTTTTCTGAGGCTGGTGTGGCCTGGGGAAAGATTCTAGGCTGTGGGAGCCATCATCCTCATCCTCAGGACAGGATTCCACCTGCAGCACATGGTACTTGTTTACCAGGGGGATCTGGGGTTTTGCTGTCTCATTGAGGGGAGCAGGTTTCCTTCATCTGGCAGGAACTTGCTGCCATTCCCCATCTCTTGTTCCCTCAACCTTGCAGTTAGCAGGTGGGTGGTGTTTGGCCATACCAGCTCCAGCAGGCTGCTGAGTTAGTGAGAGGGCACTACTCCACTGGTCTATCTCCCTCTCACACTCCCTGATGGTCCTCAGCCTCTTTACCTCCTCCCTTAATTCCTCCACCACACAAAGGAGTTCCCCCACTCAAGTGCAGCTTTCACAATTGGAGTCAGTAGCAGAGGCACGAGCTGGTGTGGGAGGGGGGCACTGTCTGCAGCCCAGGGTCTGGGTAGCTACATGTGCCGACTGGGGCTCTGTCTGCATGGCAGCTTCCATCATGCTTGGTGCAGCCTTAATCTTTTGACAGGTAGCCGCCATAGTTCTCAGTCCCTTCTGGCCTTACTCCAGCCCCTCTCTACACCCTCTCTTCTCAAACTGCCCTGTTTTAACGTACCCCACACCCCTTCCCCTGTGCTCCCTCAGGGCCGTTTAAATCCCCCGCGGTAGCTTCCGGGTCCGCCCCCTCCCGTCAGGCCCCGCGCGGGAGCGGCCGTTGAGCCAGGAGCCCAGCGCCGACCCCCGAGCGAGTTTTTTAGGCTGCTCCCCGCTCAGGGAAGCGCCCCAGCGCCTTTTAATGGCCACCCCACCACAGAACTCACCGTCCTGTCGCTGGGTGCAGCTGTAAAAGCAAAATATTGATAACTATGCTTTGAGGCTAAAGCCATCAAGCATGTGTCACTAACCTTGTTAATCACTGTAAAGCCCAACTTTGCTTCTTTCTTTGCCTTAAACTTTGGGCTTAAGTTTGCCTTAAACTTTGGGTAGGGATTTGTTCCTGTAACTTTGGGAAGTTGCACCCCAATGTCTCAGCTGTACACCCAAGTATTTTGGTCTGTGTATGTTTGCCAGAGGCAGAATAAATATTGCTTTTGATTTTCACCCTGAGAGTGACCTTGTTGGCCTCCAGATCACCACACAGATAAATGACACCCCCACACCCACCCCAAGTCAGGCCTTGACATGAGCGTGTGGCTCGTTGGTTCCGTGCAGGACATTTGTGGCATGGCGAGCAGGGTTTATCTGTTTGCAATGGTGACAAGGTGAAAGAAAATTGTGATTTCAAACATAGTTATGATGGTTCCCTGTGATATGCCCTCTTTCTATTGCTTCCACTTGTCTTTAGCACCATTGGTGATACATGGAGTCCTGGTAACAGCTGCGTGGCTGGCTGCTCAGAAAGAGAAGTCAGAGAGACTTAAAGTTGAGAGAGAATTGGAAGCACTGAAAGTGGTGAATGATGTCTTGGAGACAGACCTGGAGGCAGAGTGGGCAGCTCTGCTGAGAGCACAAAAGGTGCTGGTTGATCTGAAAAGGGCAAAGGAGATTTTGTGAGGTAGCTTAGAGGATGCTTGTGAATATGAGAAGAGGCTGACATTACAGCGCTCCCTGGGTGTTGGGCCATAGGGAAACTGTTTTTTTTTCCAGTTTGGAGCATGAGGCTTATTGTTTTTGGGAGGAAGAGGTGGTGATCTGATCCCAAACTCTAACCCCTGATTATTGTTAATGAGGGGTGGCAGAACCTGATCTTGCTCTTGATGCAGATCCTGATTTCAAACTTCAGCCCCTAATTATTATTGATAAGGGGGGAAAGTCTGAAACCTCTGCTGTAATGAATGACCTAATGGAACTGACTGGATTGCATGAGCTTGCCCAGTTGCAGGAGCATGAGAGAGCACCATATTTTCTGATTCAAACAGTACTTTCCTGGGTGGAGGAAATGGATTTTCGGAGCAGGATGATGTGATTGCAATCCCTTCTCCTGGGATCGGCCACCTCACTGGAAGCACACAAAAGCCAGTTTTTTGCAGTTGATGTGTGCCCCGATGCTAATGTTAGCAAACCTTCATAAGAGATGTGCCTGACTCCTTGAGGTCGGGGTTTGTTCCTGTAACTTTGGGAAGTTGCACCCCAATGTCTCAGCCATGCAGCCAAGTATTTTGGTCTGTTTATGTGTGATGGAGACAGAATAAATATGGCTTTTGATTTTCTTGCTGGGAGTGACCTTGTTGGCCTCCAGATTACTGCACAGATAAACCAGTCAGGCCTGGATGCGAGTGTGTGGCTTGTAGGTCTGAGGTGGAACAATCACCTTTTCTACAATATAGCTGCCTTTGGTCTTCCTGGTATCATCAAGCAGCTGGCTGTAGGTTACATCCGGGTAGTGAGAAGATACTGTCCACAAAGTGATCCACCAGGGCTGATGAGGAGGATAGAGAGTAAAAGTGGAAACCCCTCAGCTAACTTGTACCTGCACCACAGACCTTGAGCTCTGGCAGTACAACCTTGCTGAGTCTGCAAAGGGAAAAGCCCTGGCTTGGGGGCTGTACCTGCAGCATTCACAGGCTTCAGCTGCCTCTCTCCCTGCCTTGAGCCAATCAAGTGTATAACTTTCACAGAGATCCAGACGGGCAGAATGTAACCAGAGCCCTCTGAAAACAGCCATAGTGACAGAAGTGCAAGGGGTGGGGGGAGAGCAGATACACACACCCTCCTCTCCCTATACTCTGAGCTATGAAAGAAACCAGTAGGAACAATGCTGCTTGTTACTTACGCTGACAGCTCGAAGGTGCGATATGGCCACCTCCAGTTGGTGCCATGTATTGCTTGAAACTCTGAACTGCAACCCCGTGGGTTACAATTACTGCAATCCCATGACAGGTATTCTCATTTATTATCTCCTGTGGGACCTGTGGACATGACTTCTCCCTTCCTTACTTCACAAGAGCTGGGAACGCATAATTTCCTTCATGTTGCTTGGACCCCAGAAAGCACATAAACATGCACAAATTATTTCCCTCTCACCAGGGAGAAGATTCTTCCCTATATCCATAGAATCATAGAATCACCAGGTTGGAAGAGACCCACTGGATCATTGAGTACAACCATTCCTATCAAACACTAAATCATGCCCCTTGGCACCTCATCCACCTGTGCCTTAAACACCTCCAGGGAAGGTGAATCAACCACGTCCCTGGGCAGCCTGTTCCAGTGCCCAATGACCCTTTCTGTGAAAATTTTTTCCTAATATCCAGCCTAGTTACAACTCTTTTTTCATACTCCAAATTAAGCCTCTAAGTATGCAGGAGAGGACCTCTTCGTTATGCTGCTATTATCCCACATCTCTCCCTCTAACAGCTGATACTTTCCTATAAACCTTCTGAATGAAGACCTTCCACAGCTCAAAGGAAGAATCTGCCCAGACCATCCCTGCACACTTTAGTTGCAATAGTTTGTAGAATCTAGCTCTTTACTGGAAGCTGATAACATGGCACACAAAACAAACCCAAAATTAGGCAATGTGAAAACAGATATTCATGTTAGTAAAAAAAAAAAAGCAAGCTAAAACCTACATAAAATCATAAACCAGCAATCCAGCAAAGACAGGTAAACAAAGGATATAAATACTATCTTCAGCCCAGGAAGTGCCATTACAGCAGGTTGGCAGAAAGTCCGATCAAATGCCAGGGAAATCAGTGCAAGCTCGCCCTATTTTTATACTTCAGCGTCTGCCAGCGGACACTTTGACAGGCACGGTACCACAATACCATGGCAAATGGACCTCTGGTCTGACCCACTGCAGCATTTCCTGGGCAGGCAGAACAGCCAAATGGCCACACAATACTACATTTCACCTTGATCTTCCATTAATTTTTATCATGAAAACTTGCAAGGTTCTTAAACAGCTGTATTTTCACATCTACCAAGTTGCATTAAAATACATACCTAACAAAAGAAAGTGCTTTGGATGAAGAATCTAACGTTTCAGGATCATGTAAGAAACGCTGGCTTTGCCCAAAATCCAAACTACGATGTGACAATACTGGATGACAGTCCTCTTCCAATGGATGATTAGTCATCCTTCCAGCCTGCGGGGAAAGCTGAGCTTCTCCAGATTCACTGTTCTCCTGCCAAGATTTGAAAGCAGGAAACGGATCTATCACTTAATCTTGCTGTGACCCTTAAAAAGCCTCAAAGACACTTAATCTACAGAAGTGGGTTTTGCACTGAGTGATACAATAAACCATTACCTCCCTCAAGGTCATCAAAAGATAGCGAGAAGTCCTTAGTCAGCCATAAGACACAATAGTATTGCCAGATAGCTGCTATATATATTCTGTCCAGGAGGCGGAAGTATGCGCTTATGAAAGATTTGTATTACTGCAAAAGCGATAATCGCAGACAAATTATAATCTAATATTCTAGAAGCTGAAGTTGCAAAAATAGCTTTACTAGCACAGTTGCAAGAAAACAAAGCTGTGCCAAGATAAAAGTTACGTATATGTAGAGGGGAGGTTTGCACTGACACTGAACTCTGTGTTGAAATGTTGATAGGTTGATACAGGATAGTAGATGTACATATTTGTATGTAGTAATTAATGGAAGTGTGTGATCTTGTTTCAAAGTCCACTCCACTGCACAGTGTGTTAATGTGAGCTCAGTGTTTATGTGAGCACTCTGCACACTGTTGGCACTATCCCACCTGCTCCACCTTTCTGTTTGCGTTCCTAAAAGGAGTAGCTAAGTTTCTTAATCTCCATATTTTCTGTTGGAATTATGGTGACCATATATTACCCTGCTGTTTACATGCTGGCATACACCCAACAGGTATGACACATTCAATTCCAAGATTGCAGTTCTGTGCTAAGAAGTACTTCCAGTCCCCTTAGGGATGGATGAGTGGGGTAGCAAGCAGAGTGCTAGAAAAAGAGGAGCTGCCAAATGCAGTGCAAGAGCCTGCCTGGACTCTAGCGGGCTGAGGTGGCATCAGTGCAAATACTGGCCTGGTGTTTCACTGATCAGCCAGCCCCAAAGAGGAACTTGGACCTCTCAAGATTTGCTTAAGTTAATCCTTCCCACCCAGAGCCAGGACAATTACAAACATTATAACATGCTGTCTATAAAATTGGATATGGGTAGAGAAACAGTAGCCACAGGCTGCTGTCACATGACATTAAAAAATCTGGATTCTCACCCACCTGCTGTTTTGGGCAATCCATTTGAACTTATCATCTTGCTGCATATATTTAAAAATTCTTTGGTTATAGCTACTACAATCAGTGCTTTCCATTTTATGGTTGTGAGCTGTGGAGACTCAGGAACTGAGTAATGAGCAGTTCAGACAGTAACACAATACAGTGAGGCAGCCAGGTAGGCAGGTGAAACTAATTTCCAAGATTACTAATTTCCAGGAGTGGTCCACGATACTGCTATACACTGAACAATCAGTTCTGTAGAATCCTTGCAAAACTTATTTCCCTCTGACATCTGTTTCTAGAAATACAAAGTACAGGCATGTACTACGAATAGATTTTAATGTCACAAGACAGAGTTATCTCATTTTTATTCCAAAACAGACATGATTTCTCAGCCCTGTGGAACGTTGAGTTGGAAGCCTTATTGGAAGTAAAACCAGTGCACATTTTGTGCTACTTTTCCTAAACAATTATCTTCTATCTATTCTTTTCCTTGCAAAGGAGGCCTGCATCGAGTTTCAGGCATGTGGAGAAAGTACAGTAAGACCATTCTGAGGTCTCGTAAAGAGGACAAGCTATGGCCTTTGAACATCTATTTGAAAAGAAGACTTTCTTGTCATAACTGAATGAAATGGTTTGCTGGTTTTCATTGCCTTCCACAGATTTCACACTAGACTCTCAAAGGATGTGGTTATCATGTGGTTACTTTAGAGCCATCTAAAACTTTCCAAATAGCTATCTGCAGCCACAATGACCTCAGCAGAAGAAATAGTACTATGATGCCAATAAGCATTGGGTAAGTAATTTCTGGATTGTAATGCGGAAGTATTTCTAAGATCCCTACAAATATACTGAACAATAACAAAGGCTATGTACTCCCATATATGATGAGCATTTCAGAGTATCCTGGATGTCCATGAAGGAAGCTGTTCTTTAAGCAATTGTTCTTAATATGCTTTTACCTTACGGACACATGCAATGGATGCAGACTCTATTTGTAGTATTTATCAAGGGCTCAGTGCATCAAGGCTTGAATTCTACATGTGATTTGGGATCTGAAAGGAAAGATATATTTTTTTACAGTTGCTGCAAACATGACATAAGCAAGAAAGGCTTGTATATTTTTTTTTAATTATTTTTGTTAGGCTTGAAAAACTATTGTGACAGATTGGTAACATGTGCCAGTTCAAAGGTTAAGAAATATTTACAGCTGGTTTTATAGCTTCCTTTTTGAAAAGATAAGGAGAATTATTATATGAATTTTCCATTAACCAGTTTCTTCTGACAATAATGAACAGTGCATAAGTAAGCGGTACGCACACATAGCTGCGTTTCTTTATTGGAGCCATAGCTTATGCTGATCACAGGATATACGTACTACTTCCCATTCTTCAGCCTTCTACTACACACACTTGACTTTGTGGAAATTTGACCCTACAGGCTTTATTTGATTATTGATTACTTGCATGTAATTATTAGTGAGAGGAGGACTGGGTTTTGAAAGCAGTTGGAATCTGTTGCATGAGAGTCTAGACTGAAAAGAGCAAGTAGTTGGGAGTAAAAACTATTTCATCTGAACATGACTGACTGACTGTCTCTAGCCACAAAAATGAAAGCTTTATTCTCTCGCTCTTATTTTAAACTCTCTACAAGCTCATCTTATTCACTCTGTTTGTGTGTCATGCTATGCTTATATCAGCTTTTTCTTGTTATCCTTTCACTAAGGATGACTTGCAAGTGCTCTTCCTCTTTTTCAAGGGGAAAGGCTGTTCTCTGGGCAGTATCTATAGAAAGGATTTACACTTCTCTCTATTTCTGGAGGCAGAAAGGACAAGATCAAGGTAGTTCTTACGGATTTTTCAACTTCACAGCCATAATATATGCCACAAACAATATATTGTCAAAATAGCCTCCAGCAAAGGAATGTGTGGCAGCTTGGTTTTTGGCTGCTAAATATGTTTTTAGGTTTCTTAATCTTGTCATAAGAAAGTAATTCTGCTTTTTCCTGTCACATGGAGTGCGAGATTCTAAAGTTAGGCACATTTGATCTGGATTGTCCTTATTGTGACTTCTAATTTAACTGGTGACTAGATGGAATACGGATGGCCTTGTTAAAATACTGCTTTTAAGAAGTAATCAACATTTTTTTCTCTTCAAGAAAGAGATGGTCTGTCTTATATTACATTTTGAAAAGGTCTCCAGCTCATGCTTGATCTCCTTCTCACTTTCCTCCCTTCTCGATAGGAACTTGTGCCAAATGTGCTGATTATAACATCTCTTTCTCACCTCCAGCTTAGATTTACACCTGGCTGGTTTGCAGCTATTCATTCTCATGACAAATTTATTTATATTTTTTTTTAGCTCTTCTGTTACTGTTTTGTGGTTCCTATAACTTGCAAGAGGCTGTGTAGATGATGATTGGTCTTTCTTGGTCTGTTAGTCTTAAGAAGCTATCCTGAATCTCCTTTTGGTATGGAAGACAGAGACGGATGAATACTTGTGCTTAGATGGCAGATCAGCAGTTCTACTCCTGAGGAATCCCAGCAAGGCTAAGCCAAAGTGGTTCAGTTTTCAGGAACTGTAATTGGGTTTGTCAGCCTAAGTAGGGCACAGTACTCAGAGCTGATCCACCCTTTATCATCCAGATTTCCTGGGATGTACCTGTTGGGTCCCTGGCTCTCCATGGTCCCTAGCAGTCAGAACAGCATAATATTAATGAACTGTCTGAGCTCCTGGTTTAATGGACGTGGAATTTACACTTCCATTGTAAGGCTTCTCTATAATGTATACTGTGCTGCTTGTCAGGAACACATGGAACAGGTTGCCCAGAGAGGCGGTCAATGCCCCATCCCTGGAAACATTCAAGGTCAGGTTGGATAGGGCTCTGAGCAGCCTGGTCAAGTTGAAGATGTACCTGCTCACTGCAGGGGGATTGGACTAGATGACCTTCCTGGTGTCTTCCAACCAAAACCATTCTATGACTCTATGATCTTCCTAGTGCCCATGTGAGGTACAGCTGTACTCATCTTTCTCTGCCACCCCTTTGGTTTTCTTCACCTGTAACCTGTCACAGAACGTCCTGAGTTGGAAGGGACCCACATGGATCAAGTCCAGCTTCTGTCGAAGCCCTGTGCATCAGCTCGGTGTCACGCTTTACGTGCTCCAGTAAGCAGAATCAGAATAGTTCGGGTTGGAAGGGACCTTAGAGATCATCCCGTTCCAGCCCCTGCCATGGGCAGGGACACCTTCCACTAGACCAGGCTGCTCAAAGCCCCATCCAGCCCGGCCTTGAACACCTCCAGGGATGGGGCAAACACAGGGATGGGGCTGCCCAGGGATGGGGCAGCCACAGCTTCCCTGGACAACTAGTGCCAGCACCTCCGCACTCTCATGGTGAAGAAATTCCTCCTTATGTCTAACCTAAATCTGCCCCTCTCCAGTTCATACCCCCTGCCCCTCGTCCTGTCGCTACAAGCCTTTGAAAACAGTAAGCAAGGAGCTCCCTAGAGCCAAGCGTGGCCAAACCGCAGCTCACGCCGCAGCCCGCTGCTCGCTCCCTTCTCTCTGCGAGGCTGCGGGTCGCGCGGCCCGAGCATGCGCAGTGGCGCGGTGGGGCGGGGCGGCCCCGCGCCGGCCATTGCGGGCACGACGCTCCGTCCCCATGGGCAGCCGGGCGGAGGGCGGTGAGCGGCCCCCAGGTGCGAGGGCGGAGGGGCCACTCGGGGCCGGGGGGCGGCGCGCCGGGGCGAGCCAAGCACGCAACGAGGCTTCGTTTAATGACCCAGAGCCGGGAGCGTACAAGTTCTGTGCAGATTTCAGTGTACAAATTGTAATTCCCTCTGTCGGTTTGTAATACTATTTTATTTTCCCCTTCTTTCTCTTTTCCCCCTTCTCTCTCTCTTCCCCCCCTCCTTTTCCCCATCTCTCTCTCTCCCTTTTCCCCTTCTCTCTCTCTCTCCCTTTTCCCCTTCTCTCTCTCTCTCCCTTTTCCCCTTCTCTCTCTCTCTCCCTTTTCCCCTTCTCTCTCTCTCTCCCTTTTCCCCTTCTCTCTCTCTCTCCCTTTTCCCCTTCTCTCTCTCTCTCTCCCTTTTCCCCTTCTCTCTCTCTCTCTCCCTTTTCCCCTTCTCTCTCTCTCTCTCCCTTTTCCCCTTCTCTCTCTCTCTCTCCCTTTTCCCCTTCTCTCTCTCTCTCTCTCCCCTTTCCCCTTCTCTCTCTCTCTCTCCCCTTTCCCCTTCTCTCTCTCTCTCTCCCTTTTCCCCTTCTCTCTCTCTCTCTCCCTTTTCCCCTTCTCTCTCTCTCTCCCTTTTCCCCTTCTCTCTCTCTCTCCCTTTTCCCCTTCTCTCTCTCTCTCCCTTTTCCCCTTCTCTCTCTCTCTCCCTTTTCCCCTTCTCTCTCTCTCTCCCTTTTCCCCTTCTCTCTCTCTCTCCCTTTTCCCCTTCTCTCTCTCTCTCTCCCTTTTCCCCTTCTCTCTCTCTCTCTCCCTTTTCCCCTTCTCTCTCTCTCTCTCCCTTTTCCCCTTCTCTCTCTCTCTCTCCCTTTTCCCCTTCTCTCTCTCTCTCTCCCTTTTCCCCTTCTCTCTCTCTCTCTCCCTTTTCCCCTTCTCTCTCTCTCTCTCCCTTTTCCCCTTCTCTCTCTCTCTCTCCCTTTTCCCCTTCTCTCTCTCTCTCTCCCTTTTCCCCTTCTCTCTCTCTCTCCCTTTTCCCCTTCTCTCTCTCTCTCCCTTTTCCCCTTCTCTCTCTCCCTTTTTCAGAAGATGATGTGCCAGAACCACTTGGTGAGGAATCAAGAAGTCTCACCAGAGAACAGCTATTTATCTTGGCAGCAGCAGCTTCAATAAACTTCAGTTCAATGATATGCTACTCAATCCTGGGACCCTTTTTCCCTTCAGAGGTAAACAGCCAATTTAGCCAGCTACCATTTAGGTTATTTTTTTGGCATGTTGAAACTTTAAACGTTATCTTGAACACCTGGCTCTAAGTCTTTTCAGTGGTCATAAACTGGTGCTGGCTAAAAAAGATTACAGCATATGTAGTGGTGACCTGGATCGTGTCTGTGGACTAATTTCATCCTCGTGGCTGTGGAGAAAACCGGAAACTTAACAATGTGAGGCAGAAGTTTAAACAGATGCTTTGAGAAGTTAAATATTTTTTTTTCCCAGTGTTGTGCAGTGGTTAGGAGAGTTGAGTTTAAAATTCTGGCCATGTCCTCCTGACTTGTGTATCAATGGCCTTAGCCACTCAATGACTTTTTTATTTATAGCTGCCTTTCTGTTAACTCATGCTGGGCTATCATTCACTGTGTTAAACTGCCTCACCTAGCAACTGGAGGGGGAAAAACTGTCTGCTTGTATTGAGTGAATGCAGTTAAATATGAGATGGAAAAAAAATATGGTGCCTTTGCAGCAGGATTCCATTTCTTTCATGACCTAATTGTTCCCAAATATTAACAAAGAAATTATAAGATTATTTTTTACTGTGACAACTCTGCTTGTACCCAAGGAATTGTATTTTTCCAGGTGGATAAGTCAGAAGTTTGTCTGGTGTGTTATTCAAAAGGCATGATTCGGTGAGGATAACAGATACCTGCTCACTGCCCTCTTGTCATGCAAGGGGTCAAAGCTTTATAGTTTGCTCCGTTTTACACCAGCTGAAGCCACCTATATAAAGGCTGGTTGCCTATTCACTAGTTCAGCAAACAGCACAGTGTTTCTGTTCATTGAAGAATGACTGTTGCTTTTCCCGTGATTACAAATAGCTTAAGTAGAAGTGGAATACCTCTTTAAGTTGCTGTTTTGTTACCTTATGAGCCCCTGTTGCCTTTGAGAAAGGAAACTACTTTGTAACTGCATTTATAGGCAATTTAAAAAAAAAAGTACAAGGCATGAATGTTATTCACTTCTCTTTATGCAATTATCTTTTTTACAGGCAGAAAAAAAAGGTGTCAGTAACACCATCGTTGGCCTGATTTTTGGATGTTTTGCTTTGGTCAATTTCTTGACTTCTTTAATCTTGGGAAATTATGTAAGTATAGCTGAAGCTGTAACTTATTTCTGTGATGACACAGGTTGGTATATGGAGACAGTTCTCTAAGGCTGAGAAAAGCAGCGTCTCTTCAGTTGTACTCTGTTGGCCAGTCAGTCTGAATCTGGTCTAGCTCTTGTCAGTACAATTTAAAAATTACTCTTCTGCAGTGTTTGAAGGTAGGATAGAGTGGAAGACATGTATTTTCTCAGGTTAGCTGTTCTGTTTACTTTTGCTGATCGATTCTCCTCGCTATTACAATTCTCCTTTCTATTTCCCTGTTCCCCCCATTTCATTTATTGCACTTACTTATATGTTCTGTTTGCTTCTGGCAATGTTCTTAAGGTGTTTTGTTTTGTTTTCTTTTTCTTTAGTTAGCTGCACCCCTTCTTCTTTTCTGGTATGTTGTCTTTTTCTTCACATTTCC
The DNA here is from genome assembly GCA_033459285.1 of Clamator glandarius. Taxonomy (NCBI): domain Eukaryota; kingdom Metazoa; phylum Chordata; class Aves; order Cuculiformes; family Cuculidae; genus Clamator; species Clamator glandarius. The sequence continues at coordinate 2,227,620 of JAUNZM010000294.1, forward strand.
TCCTATTATGACTCTGCTGTTTAATACTGTTTCCCCTTTCACCTCATTATACAGCAATATAAGATAAATGTCTCTAGTTCTTGCAACTTTAATTTTCCCACAGATCCAGGATTTTTATCATGCTGGAGAAATTACAAATAAATTCTGTAAGAGTTTGCTTATTTACATGCTGGAGCACCACTGACTCTGTGTTTTTGCTAGGGCTGCTCAGGATCATGTCCCAAGCTGGGGCTGCTGCGTTTTCATGATCTTTTGTTTCTTTGGCTGGGCAGTCTCTTTGCTGACCCCATGGTGAATGATTTTCTCTAGTGGTGAGGTGGCTCATCGAGATGCCAGAAAAGTGCCGTTGATAAGTCCAGTCTTGGTGCCTGTGATGTCATTCACAGCCCTCACTGAGTGATTTGCAAGAGAGAGCGAATGCGCCATACTGCAGAGAGATGAAGTGAGCACCAATAGAGGTGGACAGTCCAGTAATCAGAAAGCCTGAGAGTTTCAGTGAAACTCGGTAATGTACTGGCTTTAGTGATAATGGCTGAAACGTGGGGACTTTGTCCAGGCCTGATCAAGAAAAGCATCCGAAATACTTGCTGTCCTAAGAGGAAGTTACAGCATGGAATTAGAAACTCAAATGTACTTTGTTATGGGATTGAATTACCTTTAGGACATGCCTCTCATCGTGCTTTACTCTGGTGATTGAGTCTGAAGTGAGGGAAGGTGGGATCCTTTCCATGATAATGAATGAGGAAACTCAAATCTACCGTGCTGCCTATGCCAAATCTTTGTGCTATTAAATGTTGCGGTAAATTTGCTTTACAATCAACTTCTGTTGACTCTCCCGAGCCATATACGTGGCAGATAACTGCTGGCTTGGCATCACTGACAATGATGGACAGGGAATATATTACACACTCTTTGCTTATAATGAGGAATGCTGCTATAACCTACTGCTCTGCAGAAGCTGTGGCTTGCTGCTGTGAAACAGTTAACTGTACCATTGTCTTACCGTTCTGAAAACTGGGTTAAGTCACTTAACCGTTTAGAATATATTTAGGTTCAGTATTATGTGAAGGCACATCAACAGGAGCAGCATCTCCAGATCTTCTAGTTACATATGCTACAACGTGCCCATAAGGTTTTGATTTCTTAACAGTTACTTTGAAAGGTTTTTGATCTAGTCTTGAAATAATAACATGCAAAAATGGTGTTTTACAGCTTACACAGATTGGAGCAAAATTCATGTTTGTGGCAGGGATGTTTGTTTCGGGATGTGTGACTGTTCTGTTTGGGTGAGTAATCTTTGTTGGTTGGTTTTGTTGCATTGGTCTTCTAAGAATTTTCACCCATGTGAAAAACTAGACACAAACCGAAACTGGAAACAGCTGAGCATCATTTGAATGTTGGTTAGGTCACCTGATTTTTTGCATCTTTACTTTTTATCTACCCCTTGTAAAGCAGAATGACTACTTCTCCATTTCAGTAGGTTTCAAAGCCTGTTTAGTACTTTAAAAACAATGGAGGGGAAGGATCTACGTATTTAAATAACTACCATACTTGATGAACAGCAAAAAGTCTGTGAAAGTCCAGCAATAAGGGAACTATTTATGCATAATGTTTTAATTATACTGTTCCTAAAAATATTGAGTGCAAGTGAGAAGTTTTGACTGGCTGGTGGAGAAGCTAAGCCTCTCATTTTAGCAAAATAAGTTTTATTAACAATGACAGAAGCTTTTATTAGGTAGTTGTAACTCATTGCATCAGGCTGCTTGCAGAGTTGCTTGGAGAAGCTATGAAATACAATAGACTGCAGTATTGGAGTTTTTTACAGGCTTTTCATACTTTTTTCACCACCAAAGAAAAGGGAAAAGGAGAAAGTTGCCAGAAATAGTTTGGCAGACTTTGAATGACTTCACTAATGTGATTCAAAAAGACATGGTAACAGGAAGCATTGAGCGTCTTATAACTGTATCTTGTAGTGAGTAAGAAACAATGCTCCAAGGCCTTTAGTAGATTACTTGCTGCACCCTGAGGGATGTGTTTACTGTTCTGGGTTTGTTTTTTTTTTTCAGAATGCTGGACAAGGTGCCAAGTGGACCAGTGTTCATTGGTTTGTGCTTTTTAGTAAGAGCAATGGATGCAGTAGGTTTTGCAGCAGCAATGACAGCATCGTTTTCAATCCTTGCGAAGGCATTTCCCAATAATATAGCTACTGTCCTGGTACGTGCAAAAAACAGTGTTATAGCTGAGTAATCACAATATGACAAATTGCCAGTAGGCAGCCTAAAATCAGGAGGATAAGATCTGCTGTCTCATATGCAGGCATATTTGAAATCATCACATAATGTTTCTAGCCCTGAATCACAATCCTGGAACAACCTCAGACCTTAGCAATAACTCCAATTAGATATAAAGTAAGCAGTATGTATTTGTTGTTTATCTTTTGAAGACAGCTGAGCATTGATTGCAGTAATCACCTCTTCAGTTGAAATCAGTCTATTGAATTACTAGTACAGCTTTTAGTGATTACTTCTATATGAATGGTAAGAATCCATGTGGATTTGTTGAATAAATTTGATTAACTCATTTAAATAGTGTTGATTTAAATGACTGAAAGGTGCAAAACTGGAAACAATTTTGGTTTCGCTTCTCTAATCTATTGATAAGAGTGATGTATGAGAAGAGGAGAGCTAGAACTTCTTGAAATCTGGAGGACAATATTTCTGGTTATCAGTGATTCATTTTGACCAGAGACCTTTATATAGTCATTTTTAAGAATGCTACGGGAAAAAAAAGAATTTTCTTTTTCAATGAATTCTGGTTTCAAGTCAAACATGATGTGAAGCTGAAAACTGTTTTTGGTGATTGTGGTTTAAGACCACAATCAGAAATGCTACACAAGCTGTGGCTTGGTAGCTGCCCTTGTTTAAAATCTAGAGAGGGTGCTGCCAGATGACAGATCACTTCTAAATATTGGTCTGTTTGCCATATTATGTACTCTAACATCTTGTTCTGCATGAGAATAAAAGCTTTTGAAATTAATTAATGTAAACTTACTTTCATTAAATGGATGTGATGGAGAGTTCTTGTTACTATGAGCTCTGCTCATGGTGGTGGCAGAGGCAGGAGGAAAAGCTGATTAGCTGAAGCAAGATGCATCATATGTTAAAACTGTAGAGCCTGAAGGGAGTGGATGAGAGATTTTTAGCCTTTCATTCCATTGCTTTCTTGACAGTGCTAGATATTGAAAACCAGTTTCCTCTCCTTACCCTTTTGTTACCAGTTTTCAGCTCACATTTTGTCCATTGGATAGCCTAGAGAATGTATGAGGAAATTATTAAATGTAGACCTGTCAGCATTATAAAAGTGGGAAGTTCACTATCTGTCAAGATGATCCTTCCTTTGGAGGAGGTATAAACTTCAGAACATAAGCAATATCACTTTTCATAAAATATAAGATTTGACTTATCCTCCCCTAATCTGTAATACTGCAATGCCTCATCTCCATCACCCTGCAATAACATATTAACTTAAAAGGATTAATTGATGTGCAGCCTGATTTGAACTGAAATCTTAACAATCAGAAATATTTTTATCGTTGTCGAGCAACACAAGTAGAAGCATTATTTGGATGCAGCTGTGTTAACTCATGAGCATATGCTGAATTTTACCAAAATGTCTTAAATCCATCTAGAACTAATTTTGAGGACTTGCTAGTCATGCTGTTAGTAATTATTTCCTTCCCTAGGCAGGGAAAAGGCTGGGGCCCTGGGCTGATCTAAAGTAAAGAACTTGACTCTTACTGACTGTGCCTTCTTTGAGACCATTTGACCACTCTGATTAGTCTCAGTAAAATTAAAGATGAGGATGAATCTCTATACTATCTTTTTGGGTCCCAGAAGTTAGTAAGACTTTAACTGAGGCAGTTATTACCACTAGCTGTTATTTGCTAAAAGAGGATGGTCTAAGCACTGATTAGTCAAGTATTGAGATGTTGACAGTGGTTACTGTGGCATAGTAACACAAGATTAGATTTAAGTGTTACTGTTTTATTGTCCTTTTGAAAAAAGTTTAAGATCTTATAAAAGGTGCCATATTATTAAATTCTAGCTAAATTAATCTGACTTATGCCCATTGAAGTTTCACTGTTATTTCTTGCTCCTAGTTAGTGAATCCAAACAATCTGTTACAGAGAGGAAGCTTTAACTCCGCATATGTGCCTTGTCGTATATGTGCCTTGTCGTGCGAGATAATGACTCATCAAAGTGGCTGATTTGAGTCTTCCCCCTCAGGCTGGTGTGTAAGTGCAGGTGGGATAGGTGATGACTTCAGCCCAAGTTGTCTTACAGATGCTTTACATCAGTAGAGCATTTGCATTGCCTCAGGACTGGGGTGTTTTAGGTGACAGCAGAGTGGAAGATGCTGCAGCGCAGGTGTTTCCCCCATATTGAAGCAAAGTAAGTGATTGCTGTCAGGCAGACAGTGGTGAAATTCCTCTTGCCGCATTGTGGAGGTTTGTACTAGCCCCTTAATGATGCAGTAGGTTTTTGTTTTTCAGTAGCCTGACTATGTTGTACTCCTCCTCAGAAAAATGGATTGTTTTTACTGTTACACTAGAATTTCTCAGTGTTCATTTTTTTTTTTTTTCTTGCTTTCTTTTCATCCTTTAGGGCAGCCTTGAAATTTTTACTGGACTTGGACTGGTGCTCGGCCCGCCTTTAGGTGGCTTTTTGTATCAATCATTTGGCTATGAGGTCCCCTTCATTACACTGGGGTGCATAGTGTTGGTCTTGGTGCCTGTGAATATGTGCATAATACCGACGTATGGTAAGCACCCTTCTTCCAGTATCCTTCACACACCTTAATTTCTCATGTATGTAAATATGTTTTAGAAAAATATTGGTTTCTGAATTGTGATGCAACTCAGATGGCAAAGCTGCAGCTGAATTAACTTGTGATCTTCATCAGGCGTGCAGATGCCTTGGAATGAATCCAGCATCTCATGTTTGTCTCTGCAAACACTAGGAACTTTGTATGGAAGTTATCAGATATAAATTTTTGTTTTCTTTTGTCTGTTTAGCTTCAGGGCTTGTAAAGGATTAGTTATGTCTTCTTTGTATCATCTTGTCATTGAAGAAAAGCTGGAGATAGGTTTTGCCTAAAGCAAAAGAATTTAACATGTTTGAGGGGAAACGGAGGGGAAGAAAAAGAATTACCAGGAGAACAAAAAGTATGTATTTGTAATGAATGATGCAGGATCTTATTAACATGAAAGAAGGCTGAAGATAATAAATGAGAGGTTTAACTAAAGTGGTGGAGGTCATATAAATCTGGTTAAATTTTAAATGGTCCTGCTTTGGATGGAAAGTAAAAGTTACGGATAAGTCTTCACACAGGATTGTAACTCCAAGGTTACAGGTCTGTTAGTTTGTTCTAGTTTTTGTTAAAAACTAATAACTTTACATTTTTTAAATATTTTTACTTTTAAACATGAAAATCTTGGAGAACAACTTCATATATGCTTTTAGAAGAAAATTACCGGTTAATCATATGCTGCTACTGCTGGCTTTCCCCCAACACCTCCCCAGACTCTGAAATTGTATGGAGTCACGGTATTACTAGGCAGTTTGAAACCACATTAATAAATGTCAGCTCTGAGCTGGTGGGTGCTAATGAATGAACTTTTAGTTCTATGTATGCTTTGAGACCATATTCAACTATTAAAGCATCAGGAAGCGAGCTTGCCTTAGAAATGACATCTGAAAGACGATTTCTATCTAGAGTATAAACTGAACGCGCAGGAGACCTAAATGACTAGTTGCTTAAAAATTCAGAGATATTTTTTTCTGATTGCATATGAATGGTTCATGCATGTGTGCATGTTGTTTTCAGACATATCCATGAGATATTCATTGTATGAGGGCTAGTGGAGAAGTAACCTTATTTTTACATAATTGGGATACTGTATACTTTTGTTCTTTTTAAGCTGGGGATTTGCAACGTTGGAGTTCAAGTTGTGTACTTCTTTTATTCACCTATCAAATCTGGGGCTAGGTTTTTTTTGTATAAAAATGGCAGAGTGCATCATAGTGTACTCCTGACTTTCATTTGTTAAATAGTGAGTAGTAGGACTAGAAAATGGGAAATACTGATATATTTTCTAAAGCAGTTTATGATGCTGAAAATAATGCAATTTCTCCACTGTTTGTCTTGAAACAGAATCAATGCCTAGCAAGGACTCCTTTTGGAAGCTCATTCGTCTGCCGAAAGTCTTAGTGCTCTGTCTTATTATATTTTCTATAAGCATATGCTTGGGCTTTTTGGATCCCACAATGTCTCTATTTATCCTAAAGAAGGTAAGTCCTGTTAGCATGCAGGGAAGTCTTGAGTTGCTAAAGAGTAAATAACTGGTTATAGATGTGATTTAAATATCATAATGGAATTAAGCCTTATGCAGCTAAACTGCTTGAATTATCTGTTAATAATATGATTTCCAGATAAGGAAATGTAAGGTCTTTAAAAATGTGTTTTTCCCACTTAACTGACTTTCAGCTCCACAGTACCTTCTCTGAACAGGGCATAGCAATTGTTTTTTTAAATGAGGAACTTTTTTTCTCCTTTCTGAAAGCAAATTCTGTAAAACTGCAACTGCCACTAATGGTGCTCTATCTTGTGATGTGGACATTTGTTTTCGAGTACAAGATCACAGAATAACCAGGTTGGAAGAGACCCAATGGATCATCGAGTCCAACCACTCCTATCAAACACTAAACCATGCCCCTCAGCACCTTGTCCACCCGTGCCTTAAACACCTCCAGGGAAGATGAATCAACCACCTCCCTGGGCAGCCTGTTCCAGTGCCCAATGACCCTTTCTGTGAAAATTTTTTTTCTAATGTCTAGCCTAAATCTCCCCTGGCAGAGCTTGAGGCCATTCCCTCTTGTCCTGTCCCCTGTCACTTGGGAAAAGAGGCCATTACCCTCCTCTCCACAACCTCCTGTCAGGTAGTTGTAGAGAGCAATGAGGTTTTTTCTCAGCCTCCTCTTCTCCAGGCTAAACAACCCCAGCTCTCTCAGCCGCTCCTCATAAGGCCTGTTCTCCAGCCCCTTCACCAGCTTTGTTGCTCTTCTCTGGACTCGCTCCAGAGCCTCAACATCCCTCTTGTGGTGAGGGGCCCAGAACTGAACACAGGATTCGAGGTGCGGTCTCATCAGTGCCGAGTACAGAGGGAGAATAACTTCCCTGGACCTGCTGGTCACGCCGTTTCGGATACAAGCCAAGATGCCATTGGCGTTCTTGGCTGCCTAGGCACACTGCTGGCTCATGTTCAGTCGGCTGCCAACCAACACCCCCAGGTCCTTTTCCTCCAGGCAGATTTCTAGACAGACTTCTCCTAGTCTGTAGCACTGCTTAGGGTTGTTGTGCCCCAAGTGCAGGACCCGGCATTTGGCCGTGTTAAACCTCATGCCATTGGACTCTGCCCAGCGGTCCAGCCTGTTCAGATCCCTTTGCAGAGCCTCCCGACCCTCCAGCAGATCCACACTTCCACCCAGCTTAGTGTCATCTGCAAACTTGCTAAGGGTGCACTCGATGCCTTCATCCAGGTCATTGATAAAGACATTGAACAGGGCTGGACCCAGCACTGAGCCCTGGGGAACCCCACTTGTAACTGGCCTCCAGCTGGATTTAACACCATTTGCCACCACTCTCTGGGCCTGGCCGTCCAAACAGTTTTCCACCCAGGAGAGTGTGCGCCTGTCCAGGCCAGAGGCTGACAGTTTCCATAGCAGAATGCTGTGAGAAACTGTGTCAAAGGCTTTACTGAGGTCCAGGAAGATACATCCACAGCCTTTCCCTCATCCAGCAGCTGAATCACTTTGTCATAGAAGGCGATCAGGTTAGTTTGGCAAGACCTGCCTTTTGTGAACCCGTGTTGACTGGGCCTGATCACCCAGTTCTCTTGCATTTGCTTCATGATAGCACTCAAGCACCTGTTCCATGACTTTCTGTGGCACTGAGGTCAGACACCGCTTTCTTTAACAGTAATGTCAAAATTAAACTGAGTGCAACTGGGTAGCCTGTCAGCTGACTTCCTCACTCATTTATTAAGAAGGCCATTTTATTTAATTAGTTTTTATTTAGTTAGTTGTTTCCTACTTAATTTTATTTGTTTGTTTATTTTCCCTGTAGTGTTTAAAGGAATGAATTTGAAGTAAACAGTTTAAGATTCTGTTCCTCAATGAAATTAAGCATTGCTTTTAGAGTATTTTAGCATTTTGCAGATTGTTATGCTCCTACTTTTTGTCTGTCTAGTCCAGTACTTAGAGCACTCATCCAGGGTGGAGAAGAATTGATGCTAACCTTTTCCATAAATGGATATACATCTTTCACCTCCCAGGAGGTATCTGTAATTATTTCACTGCAGACTATTGCATGCTGGTATGTCTCTTTGCTTTCTGTCCACTCTGTGCTAACAGATAACTTGCTGTAAAAGCACTGCAGCCTTCTTGGCAGGTATTCTAGCCACTAAATTAGAGTTGTTATCATGTGCTTGCATACAGCCAAGGAAATAGTGAATATTTATGAAGTGCATGCCACAAGAAACATCTTGGAATACCTTTTAACTGGAGTTAAAGCACTTATTTGAGAGTAGTATGCTTCTGGTTCATTACACATTTTGTTTCACTACGGATGTGTGACTGTATTAGGGATGTGTAGACCTCAGGGCACTTGCAAAAAGCCTCTTACTCATTCTCATAAAAATCCTCCTCTAGCTGAAATGCCAGAGTTGTTGTATAGCACTGCTTACTTTTTTAAGATGCACTGATTAGCACTGGATGAATACAGAGTTTATGCTTTTATAAGTGGACATAAAATTAAAGACAGGAGAGGTAAAGACTATATCCACCTGAATTTCGCGGTCTGAAGTGTCTGTTTCAAATATGCCAGATATTAATGTTAGAATCCAGTGTGCTGGTGTAGGGACATAGCATAGTGTTTCCTCCTGAGATTATTTAGGAGTACAGTTGTGTACAGAGGTGTTTCCTCGCCGTGCTTAGAAATGGAAGTGGAAGGTAGCTGGAGGTCAGCTGAGCCCATCAAGTACTTGAAATACATCTGTATCGTATCAGTAAAGTACTTTAAATCGTGCATTTAAGCATTTTGATCTAAACATTAATTCTTGGATTGTCCTTTAATGACTGTAGAGTATATGTTTTCATGCTTTGTTTGTCTTCCTTCCATAGTTCAAACTCCCAGCTGGTTATGTGGGCTTGGTATTCCTTGGTTTGGCGCTCTCATACTCCCTGTCTTCTCCCCTCCTTGGACTCCTAAGTGACAAACTGCCAGTGAGTGTTACCCTACTGTTTGTGCAGGGTTAGTAAAGCACTCTATACTTTTAGTCAAAACTGGAGGACTTTCCATGTTGAAGTGATGTGTGTAGACCTGGTCCTGTAAAAGGATCTGTCTTTTAAGACTTTGCATGTGTTCTGAATACTGCCAATGTGAAGGTCTGTTTTGTTATGTCCAGGTAATGTCTAAAATAATAAAGGATGTCAGACAAGTATCCTGTAGTTGAAATGTGTTGAGCTTTTCCAGTGGACTAAGCACAGTCTGTTTCCAGCCCATATCGAATGGAGAGTGGGAAAACATGCCCATGGTTTTGACCACGTGTAGCTTTCAACAGCTTTTGAAAAGAGGAGTAAAGATGTTCTGATTAACTGTATTGACTTTATCTCTTAGGAAGTATAATACCCAAATTAGATCAGTGCACTGACTGACTGTAGTTCTCTAGCTCTTAACTGCACCATAGAAGAAAGAGACTTGAACAGTGATACACCTAAAACTGCCTGGTTGGCAGCCACTGCTAACTGATAAAGAAAACCTAGACTTTGAATGCGGTGCATAGACAGTGATAGTTTTCTGACACTGTTTTTTTGAGAGACAAACTAATAATGGCCTTTGTACATGAGAATTACATGCAATGCTATACAATATTCCTTGTACTAAGGACTTTGCTAATAGAGAAGCACTGTTACTCAGTATCCTGAATCAATCTTTGTATTAAGCAGCTGCTACCGGTGATTGCATTGGTTGTGAGGAAGCATGCATTTGGAGTTTCTTGATGGTGTTCAGAAGTGGCAGAGAAATTGTGAATTCCCAGTTTGTGTGTAATGATGGTCTATAAAGGAGCAGTACTTTCCAGGAGATGAAGAGGGGTATTAGGACAGACAAAATAGTTATATTACAAATTCATATCTTAAAATTATGTACCTTTTCCTTTTCTTTCACAGTATCTCAGGAAGTGGTTGCTGGTGTCTGGAGGCCTAATAACAGCACTGTGCTTTTTCATGTTAGGACCTGCTCCTGTACTGCACATTGAAAGGTACAGAACTGCCTCTTCTTCAGCTTACCTCCTTATGTCATGTTTTTGTGATAGCTATCACGACCACAGTCGTGTGTGTCCACAAGTCTGGTTTTTGTTTTCCTTTCTTCTCAGTTCTGTGGCCTAGGTGAACAGGGAGCTTTTGCTGGGACTTGGGGGGGCCAGTCACATTTAATATCTTTATCAATGGATCTGAATAAAGGAGTTGAGTGCTCCCTCAGTAAGTTTGCAGATGACGCTAACGTAGGTGGGATTGTTGATCAGCTGGAGAGTGGAAAGGCTCTGCAGAGAGATCTGAACAGGCTGGATTGATGGGCTGAGGTCAGTTGTATGAGATTTAACAAGGCAAAGTGTTGGGTCCTGCACTTCAGTTACAGCAACCCCATGCAATGTTACAGGCTTGGAAAGAACGGCTGGAAAGCTGCCTAGCAGAGAAGGAGCTGCGGGTGCTGGTAAACAGCCAGCTGAACATGAGCCAGCAGTATGCTCAGGCAGCTTAGAAGGCCAGCAGCATTGTGGCTTGTATCAAAAATCTGTGGCCAGCCAGGGTGGGGAAGTGATTGTTCCCCTCTATGCACCTCTAATATTGTGTTCAGTTTTGAGCCCCTTCCTACTAGGACACTGAGGTGTGCTGGAGCACGTCCAGAGGAGGACAATGAAGCTGGTGAAGGGGCTGCAGAACAAGTCTTATAAAGAGCAGCTGAGGGAACTGGGTCTGTTTAGCCTGGAGAAGAAGAAGCTGAGGGGAGACCTTATTGCTCTCTACAACTACCTGAAAGGACGTTATAGCTAGGTGGGTATTGGTCTCTTCTCCCAAGTGACTAACGATAGGTGGAAATGGCCTCTAGTTGTGCCAGGGGATGTTTAGACTAGGAAATACTTCTTTACTGAAAAAGTGGTCAAGCATTTTAACAGGCTGCCCAGGGAAGTGATGCAGACTCCATCCCTGAAGGTGTTGAAAAAACATGTAGATGTGGCACTTCGGGATATAGTTTAGTAGGCATGGTGATGTTGGGCTGGTGGTTGGACTTGATGGTCTTATTTCATCAGTGTTTGTAACTATGGGTTTTATTTGCATGGCTGTGCAGCACTATTAATTTTTCTTCTCCCTCTCTATAGCTTGCTAATGAAAATGCCAGGTTATAGTTGTGTTTTGAGATGGCTAAATAAAGACAATGTGTCTTGCAGCAGAACACTGTGTTACCATATCTCTGAAGTTGATTCACAACAAAACACTGCTACATTTACAAAACAGCTGTACAGTCCTTTTGTTATTGGTTATATAGTCTCTTAGGTTAGCTTGCTAGTATGCAGTATTGGTGAAGTCCTTCCTCCTAGACTTCTATTTTTTAAAGAAGATCATACATCTGAAATTGGTGAGATTATATGCCTAAGCTGGTGAGAAAAAGAAATTGATAGCATCTTCATCATTCTTTTCTTTAGCCAGCTGTATTTGGGTAAAATGTATTAGGCTATGAGATTTTAGCTGCAAATCCTTCAGTTGTGCAACAAACCAAGTCTGACACTTGGACATATGCACTACTCAGTTAAGCTCATCTGTGTACCTCTTGTCTATGTGCTCCTCTTAAAATGAACTGCGTTTCATAAGGAAATATTTAATTTGAGCACAGTATTTTCAAGTTCTTTTACAAAGTCTTTTTTCTTAAACATAGAAATATATTTTCAAGTCTTAGTGTTCAATTAAGTTAGAACTATTTTGGGGTTCAAGAAACAATTTTCTAGTCGGTCATGGAATGCTGATATAACAGCCTTAAGTTAAATAGGGCACTTACTTGAAGAGAATCTTCAGCAGCTAACTTGTTTTAAATGGCTTTTTTTTCAGTCAGCTGTGGATGTTTGTGCTAATGCTGGTTTTGATTGGCTTTTCCCTTGGCATGAGTGCTATCCCAGTGTTTCCAGAGATACTGCAGTGTGCACAGTAAGTAACTCAGTCCAATGCATCTTTTGTGTTACTGGCAGTTGGAAACTGCAACTAACTTGCAGAGGTGAATATAAAGTGGGGTTTTGGGGGGGCTTTTTTCCCTCTTTTTGAGACAAAGGCAGTAAGTAACACTTAAATGCTTCCACTACCTTTTTTGTCTTACTAGTTGTTATACTCCAAATATAATCTTGTAAATGTGTACCTATGAACACACTGAAGTCCATCAGACTTTACATCTTATAGTATGGGGCAAGGCATATGCGCTTTCAAATACAGAGGATTTATATCAGCTTCTGAGAACAACTAATAGCAAGCAGTTTTGACCAGATTTTCGGACTGTTTTGGCTTTAACAACTGCATCTACAGGGGACGTACTTGCTCAAAGTACAAGTTCTGTGATGTGGCTTGGGAGTGATGACCTAGAATGGTCTTGATTTTCTCTTATTGGTATGTTCCTCTTGGAACAAGGTCTTTTGTTCTTACAAGCACTTAACACTTGCCATAGGCTGTGGATGTGGTCTTCCTGGACTTCAGTAAAGCCTTTGATACAGTTTCTCATAGCATTCTGCTTTGGAAACTGTCGGCCTCTGGCCTGGACGGGTGCACACTCTCCTGGGTGAAAAACTGGTTGAATGACCGGGCCCAGAGGGTGGTGGTAAATGGAGTTAAATCCAGCTGGAGGCCAGTGACAAGTGGGGTTCCCCAGGGCTCAGTCCTGGGTCCAGTCCTGTTTAATGTCTTTATCAACGACCTGGATGAAGGCATTGAGTGCTCCCTTAGCAAGTTTGCAGATGACACCAAGCTGGGTGGAAGTGTCGATCTGCTGGAGGGTCGGGAGGCTCTGCAAAGGGACCTGAACAGGCTGGACTGCTGGGCTGAGACCAACGGCATGAGGTTTAACAAGGCCAAATGCCGGGTCCTGCACTTAGGGCACAACAACCCTGTGCAGAGCTACAGATTAGGAGAAACCTGGCTGGAAAGCTGCCAAGAGGAGAAGGACCTGGGGGTGCTGGTTGACAACCGACTGAACATGAGCCAGCAGTGTGCCCAGGTGGCCAAGAAGGCCAATGGCATCTTGTCTTGTGTCAGGAATGGCGTGACCAGCAGGTCCAGGGAGGTTCTTCTCCCCCCGTACTCATCACTGGTGAGACCGCACCTCGAGTACTGTGTTCAGTTCTGGGCCCCTCACCACAAGAGGGATGTTGTGGCTCTGGAGCGAGTCCAGAGAAGAGCAACGAAGCTGGTGAAGGGGCTGGAGAACAAATCTTATGAGGAGCGGCTGAGCGAGCTGGGGTTGTTCAGCCTGGAGAAGAGGAGGCTGAGGGGAGACCTTATTACTCTCTACAACTACCTGAAGGGAGGTTGTGGAGAGGAGGGTGCTGGCCTCTTCTCCCAAGTGACAGGGGACAGGACGAGAGGGAATGGCCTCAAGCTCTGCCAGGGGAGATTTAGGCTTTAGATTAGGAAAAAGTTCTTCACGGAGAGGGTGGTTAGGCATTGGAATGGTCTGCCCAGGGAGGTGGTTGATTCACCTTCCCTGGAGGTATTTGAGGTTAGGGTAGACGAGGTGCTTAGGAGCATGATTTAGGGATTGGTGGGAATGGTTGGACTCGACGATCCGGTGAGTCTCGTCCAACCTGGTTATTCTGTGATTCTGTGATATGAAACACTGGGAGTGAGCAATGGTGTAACGTTAGGAATCTCAGTCAGAAGATATCAGAAATGAGAAGTAGCACTGCAACCTTCCACAGAGGCAACAAAGAAGAAAGTACAAGGTAAACAGACATGTTTCTTGTTAGCTATTTATATTGTGTGTAAGTGAAAATGAGAGAAAGAACTTTGCAGGGGAAGCCTGTAGACCTGAGACACAATAATGTGCTGTACTACTCTAAGCGGTCTGTCTTTCTGCAGTGAGAATGGATTTGAAGAAGGTCTGAGTCTGCTGGGACTGGTGTCTGGACTCCTCAATGCCATGTGGTCTCTTGGGTATGTATACAGTTGCCTTTTTGTAAGCTCTGAGCATTCAGTTGTTCTACACTATCACCACATGAAAGCCTGCTGAATTACAACTGAAGTCTTGCATTGCAGCCATTGTGTTGACCTTGATTCAAAAGGTTCTTTCTGAACAGGAGTCTGGTGGACGTGTTAAAACAAAGTTTTTTGTACAACGAGCAGACAACTGAGCTTGTCTTCCTTTAAATGTATTGCCCTGCATATTAAAAAGATGCAGAGTAAATGGACTTCTGTGGGATCATTTTTGTTGTCACAAACCAAGGTACTTAATGCTTAATAGGGAGAGTGGGAGACTCTAATTTTCTACAAAGTCTACCCACATGAAACAAGCTAGAAGATATCTGCTCCTGACTAATTCTATTCCACCTTTCTTATTTTCCACATTCCTTCCTTTAGTATGGGGCAGCTTAGTGTAGAATCTTGTCTTTCAGCCACAGCCATTATTTAAGTTCTGTGTTTGTGAAGCTTAGCAAGAGCGTGTCTGTGTTTATGACCCAGATCTCGTTGTGGAAATGATTGAAAGTCACTATTGACTGAGTAACCCTTTAGAGTTGTCATTCAGTGAGAAGTGACAAGAGTCCCCCTATTGAGAGCCACTTCCAGGAATTTTATCTGTCCTTGTAGTCCTCTGTGGCTGCAAGTGTGTTTCAGTGTTACAAATTTGTACCATTTTTTCCAACCTAATTGAAGTTCTAGCTGTCCTGTTTATTTGACATAGGATTTAGCACAGATACAAGTAGTACAATGTTACAAAACCCTGGGTTTTTTTAATGCTGTTATCACACATGGTTTTATTATGTAACTTGGTTCCAGGAATTCTCTCTAGTTCTATGCAGTCTTGTCCCTTTCTCTAGTGGAGGATAATATCATGTGAGACCTTTCATAAAGAGACAAGAGCTACATGACCTTTCATGGCATTCTTAAACATACATGAAAAGTGCCAGGCAGTTACGTACAGCTCAACCTTGCAGTGACTGCGTTTGTTAAAATGTGGTTCCTCACATGCCTATATCCATCAGTCTTTTGTCTTGAAATTTGGAAGGTTTACATTTTGAGGGATGCGAATTTAAATTTCTTTTGTGGTAGAAGCGATCTGTGTAAATGCCCGTTTTGAACATGGTCCTTAATTGAGCCTCTAAGCCATTCCAGATACAGAAAAGAGCTTTCAGCTTTCTGATGTGAATGCTCTTTCCAGGTGAGGAGGTAACTAGACAGGATTACTAGAGACACAGCAAACAAAGAATTAATATTAATTGAGGAGTATATGAAAATTAGGTCTGTGGAAGACAATTTCTTTGTTGACAAAGGATAGAGAATCGAATAAAAAGGTTTTCTGACAATATGGTATGTTACCTTTTTTTTGTTTGGGATTCCAATACCTTGTTTTGATTTGTTGCAGGGCATTTGCTGGTCCCACTCTAGGAGGATTTCTAAATGAAAAGCTGGGTTTTGAATGGGCCTCAGCCATCCAAGGAGGATGGGCACTGTTAACTGTAAGTAATTACACGGTTTTTTCACTTTAATATCTATTGCAATTTAAGCTGTTACATAAGGTTATTATTATTATTACACTTGTAATTTATTGTTTCCTCGAAGGGTCTTGCAGCTGGAATATTCTATATCACTGAGGCAGCAAGGAGAAGGTATGCTGAGATATCTTTTCTTTATTTTACCTGCAGCCGTGTAAGAGAAACCTTTGAAAGCTCTGCTTCCATTCTTAACTCACTACTGAATTGATAACGAATGACAACATGTGTAGCAAAAATATTGCTTAAGTACTTTCTGTGTGATTTCCTAAATCCCTACTGACCTAAACTAGGCAATGCATGTTCTATACAAGGAACAGAACTGAGGTATTAATGAGCAAATCCTACTGATGGCTCTTCCAGGATAGTGTCTGTGAGCTGGAATTGACTAATGTTTGCACCCAGAGAGTAGTAGTTAATAGCTCAATGTCCAGATAGAGATCAGTGGTGAGTGATATCCCTCAGGGGCCCATATTGGGACCAGTACTGTTTAATATCTTCATCGGTGACATAGACCGTGGAGTCAAGTGCACCCTCAGTAATTTTGCAGATGACTCAAAGCTGAGTGGTGTATTTGAGACACCTGATGGACAAGATGCCATCCAGAGGGCCCTGGACAAGCTTGAAAAGTGGGCCCATGTGAACATTATGAGGTTCAACAAGGACCAGTGCACTGTTCTGCACCTGGGTAGGGGTAACCCCTGGTATCAGTACAGGCTAAGGGATGAATCAATTGAGAGCAGCCCTGCCAAGAAGGGCTGGGGTACTGGTGGATGAAAAGTTCAACATGAGTCAACATTGCGCACCTGCAGCCCAGAAAGCCAACCGTATCCTGGGCTGCATCAAAAGAAATGCAGCCAGCAGGTCAAGGAGCTGATTGTGCCCCTCTACTCAGCTCTGGCAAGATCCCACCTGTAGTACTGTATAGAGTTTTGGAGCCCTGGGCACAGAAAACTTGTTGGAGCAAGTCCAGAGGAGGGCCACAAGGGTGATCAAATGGCTGGAGCACCTCTCCTGTGAGGAAAGGCTGAAGGAGTTGGGGTTCTTTGGCCTGGAAAAGAGAAGGCTCCAAGAATGTCTTGCATCCTTTCAGTACTTCGAAAGGGTTTATAAGGAAGATGGGAACAGACTTTTTTAGTAGGGTCTATTTTGATGGGACAAAGGGTGATGGTTTTAAACTGAAGAAGGGTTGATGGCAGACTATATATGAGGAAATTTTTTCTAATGGGAGTGGTGAAATACTGGAACATGTTGCTTGGATTGGTGGTAGATGCCCAGTCCCTGGAAACAATCTAAGTCAGATGGGACCAGGCTCTGAGCAACCTGATTTAGCTGAAGATGCCCCTGCTTTTTGCAAGAAAGTTTGACTAGATGACTTCTAAAGGCCCTATCCAACCCAAACTGTGATTCTGTGAATTTATAGGTGTGAAAGCAATTGTACATCGTTCTGTGCAATAGCAGGGAACCAAATTCAGTGATTCACATAGCTCTTTCCACATAAACTGTGGCTTTTTTGTTATAATGTGGATACAACATAGATGTATCTAGAGAATATTAAACATGTTTCTTCCCTCCTGTTCTTTTCCTTGTGAAAACAGTTCAAGTTCCAGCCTGCACAATCCTCCTGGTAATTACGAAGAAACGACTCATCTGATGGGCAGTGACACATAGCCAGACATACTTTAAATTATCTGTTTTCTGTTGTGGTTTAACTTAGCATTGAGATGAGTGGATTTAGCAGTGTTTCATTATCCTGGAGCTGGGATACATGATCCCTTAGTGAATAACCAGTTGTGGTTTAGTTGTAGCTGCATTACTGTTTTGAAACACTGACTGCCTTTCTTTTGTAAGTCATCATGTGGATTGGCTGAAGTGACGAGTAACCCTCAGATGTCAGCCTGTTTAATTGCATTCTGTATACAGTGCATCCTCTGTGTGAAGAAGTGCGTTTTCAAATGTCTGGTTTGTATACTTGAGCCTGCTGTATAATATTCTTGGGTAAAGCTACTATTTTACTACCACGATTTTCTATATTTTTTTACAGAAAGTTCACTATCTTGTAATACTTTAACTGATAATGTAAAATGTTGAAACAAAATGTGAAATGACAAAGCATTAAGCACAATATTGTTTTCAATAAAGCAACTTTTTTCCTAATTTTCTTAAGGCACCAAGAGTCTGAAATACTTTGTGTCTGCCAGCATTTAATATTATCTTAAAAGTGCCTGAAAATAGGAGGCAAAGGTAATGAAGAGAAGGCTTAGTGTTTCCACACAGAACTAACTGATCTTCAGTCCTGGAGGAGGCTTGGAATTGTGTGTGCATGTATGTACACATATGCACACAGACATATCTGTGTGTGTAGTATATAAGAAGATTCCATGTGGTATGTGAGAGGCCAATTTTACTAATATATGCCAGCTGGAATATTTGTGCTGATTGCCTCTACAACTCAAAAGTCTAGGGCTACTGTCTTCCAACTACAGGGGAAAAAAAAAAAAATCTTCTCATGTCCTTCAGATACTCAGCAGAAAAAAGTCAATTCTCAATCTATTGTATTCAATTCCCAATGTAGCTACGGGAATTTGTGTAAGAAATACTTCTTTCTCTGCCAGAGCACTTTTTTGTGTGCTAGTATGAAAAACCACTCTGGTAGCCAGTTGAACTGAGAAGTATCAAGGTAACAAAGGGCAGGCTTCCCCGGGACTATCCTGGCAATAGCTCCCTTTCCTTATGTGTTGTGAATGTTAGACATTACTGAAACTGGGAATGTACACCTCAACCTATTATGAAGCGTTGACCATGCTAGTGCTGAGGGTGAGGCAGGCGAGAAGGAAGTGGGATGACTAGAGGTAGGTGCAAGGAGCACAACACACAGATCTGTAGACGTGAAACTTGTCTCTCTTTGTGGAATAACTTGCTCACTTATCTGACTTGTGCCAGTAGGACATGGAAGTGACCGGATTACCAGAACGAGCATAAATGCCATTGAATTTATGAGCTGTCCTGCAATACATGACCTTCACCAGAACTCCAGCACAAGCTAGACAGGGTTAACTGGCCTCTGTGGTTTTCTTGCAACACATCTTATCCTGTCTTCCTTCTTTTATGTACGCAGTGGAGGTGAAAGAAACTTGAAGAGAAATCCTAGGTTTGTTTTTCAAATTGACACAGAAGCATGTTCTCCTAATATGATTATCCAGGGGTCCTGGACACACAGTTAATGCAAAACAGTGGACTCTCCTATGGGAAGCTCAGCCATCCCCTAGCTAATATTGTGCTTATCTCATGTAGTGGCAGGTCTAAATATTCATCTCCTGTTACTTAAACAGTTGTACAATCTGTGAAGCTGTGATAAGTAGGGCCTGAGCCAGGTATAGCCAAATTACATTCAGCTGATTGGAAGCAGCCCTGAGCTGAGGTGGCGGAGAAAGTGTCTGTGTGGCAACACCAAGCTTGGGGTCATCTGTCTGTCTCCTGCAGCACTGTCTGCACTCCACATCTTTGAGTTTGAGCAGGAATGTGTCTATGCTGGTCTTTGCCCAGATTTCCAAAACTTGGCTGTGACCTGAGCTTCCCTTGAACTGCATTACTACAGCAATGCCACACCTGAATCATTTGCAGAGCGGGCAGGCAATGTGTATCTTTGATTGCAGCAAAATGGTGACTTCCCTGCCAGTGGTATAAGGCAGAATTGCTCAATGCTGGTGGCTCTTTTGCCTGTGACGTTGTAAGACTTTCCAGGCAAGGTGGTTGCATCTCCTGGTGCCAGCTTTCTGCATTCAGGAATTCCCAGGATTGTGCAAGACTTCCCCTTTCAAAGCCTCTTGTCTTTGCATGCTCCCAATCATCCTCTTGGGTGGCTTGCAGGTACCAGACATGGGGCTTTCTAAAGCTTGTGCCTCTGCTGTGCTTTTGGAGCTGTCTGCTCTGCAGACCTGTGCCCTCAATGGCTATGTTGCAGCTGTCTATAAGCACAACATGGTCTTGTCAGAGGACACTGAAGTGCTGGTTTCTCCTGAGGAGGCCTTGATGCTGATGGACAAAAATATGGCAATTTTGGAAGCAGCCATCAAAGAAGCAGCCAGACAGGTATTGTGACAGTTAGACATATTCGTTTTGGTAAATACTAACCATTTACTCATTTTCTTAATCATGTCTTTTGGGTTTTTATGTTGGTACCAGGGTGCCCATATCATTGTGACTCCTGAAGATGGCTGGATTTTCACAAGGGAAACAATATACCTTTCTCTTGAGGATATCTCAGACCCACAGGTGGACTGGATTCCGTGTGCTGTGCGCAGAGGAACAGTTCAGTGAAGAAAACTGCTGCCTTCAAGAGTCATAGTTGATCATTTTAAATGACTTGGAACAACTGCTGTGTAATTTTAAGCTGTATGAAATGTGATCTGAATTATGATTTTTAAAAAAAAACCCAAAACTGACCACCAAACAAACCTTTATCCAACTGTTGAAGTTTTGAAATTGGGTTCTGTGAAGTTACTCCATATACCTGGAGAAAAGAAGGTATTACTGAAAATTAAAAAGCACATAATCAAAAGAGGACTGGTGGAACATAGCAGAAGAAATATTTTGTGTTTAAAGGCACAAGAGTACCTGTACCTAGGAGGTTACTGGATTTTTTGGTGTGGTGGTTTTGGGGGCGAGTTGTTTGTTTTAAGAAAGCTTTTTATTTCAGTACCTAAGCTGGTCTTGCTCAGGCTTGCCCCTAAGTCGTCTTTTTTCCCCATTCTTGTGCTGTAGCGATCTATGCCACCTCGGCAAGATCCTGGCAGGCTGATCTTTCCAGATTCTGAATGGAGGAGGGAAGGACAGTGCTGTGGAGATGCTCTTTCTTTTCTTGTCCTTAGTGAGATCTGTGCTGATGGGATTCATGGAATAACTATGGTGTTTGTAGGTATTTGGTTTGAAACTGGAACAATTATGGCCAGGTTGGATGGGGCCTTAGGCAGCCTGATCTAGTGGGAGGTGTCCCTGCCTATCGCAAGGGGGTTGGAACTGGATGATCTTTAAGATCCCTTCCAACCCAAACCATTCTGTGGGAGACAGAGTAATTTTTTCAAATCAACACAGATTAGGCATCATGTAGTTCTCATAAATAGCTTCAGACAACATCTTTTTTCCCTCTTGTTTTTTCTCACTAATTATTTTTATTTTAGTATACTTATAAAGATTGATATTTGTTTAAAATAAAAAACATGACTTAGAGAAGCAACATTTTAGTAATGTATTCCTTCAGGTTGTAAAAAAATGATATTCAGAAGACTTGTGAAGAAAATGACAGCTACTACTGAAAGGACATGCTGCAGAATTTCAGATTTATATTTTTGAATCATGATGCGGTAGCATTTTTATTCTGTTATTTTCCTTAATAAATTGTACCATATTTTGAAGCTACAATATTTGATGAAAGATGACAAAACACACCATGTAAGAAACAAATCCTAAGCTACTTCAGCACTGCTGCCAAATGGAGTCCTGAAGAATGGCTGAGATATACCCATGTATTGATGTAGCATCAAGGCTGCACCACATGCTGGCAGCAGAAAGGAGACTTGAAGGTGCAAAGATTCACTTTCACCACAAGGGAAGCCCTGTGTTCCTCACTTAGTGAAACCAGAGTTTCAGCACACTAAGCTTTGAAGCACAAAATTTCTGCCTTCTCTTGAATAACAGAAAACAACAGTCTCATGTTAGATGCGACAAATCTATCACTCTTAGTCTCAGCGTTTTTATGGATTGACCGTTTTTGGTATTCTATTTCTTTTATTCCTTCTGTGCTCTTTAGGTTTAATCCCTCACCCGTGCTGGAAAGGAGTAACTCCATCTATGTGGTTGCAAATATGGGAAACAAGAAGCTGTGTAATTCTAGTGATCCAAGTGATGGGCACTATCAGTACGATACCAACATTGTCTTTGACTAAGAAGAGAAAGTGGTGGCTTGTTATCACAAGCTAAGAGGATTTTTCAGTGTTCAGGAGGTGCATGATCCTTGGATGATTAAAGCTGTGAAACAGTTGCTTCCTGGTGGTCTTAAATGTATTTGCACATAGTCATTATAGAGCAGGTGACAGAGGACAGGTGAAAGTCATTGGCTTAAGTCAATCTTTATTCCTGCTGTTCTGAATTTAACAGCAAGTAATTCAATTGAATTAATTAAAACTCAATAAGCCTTCTACTTTTACAGCTTCTCATTAGGAGGTAACACATGGGATACTAAAACATTAATGTCGAAACTCTTGCTCATTAAGTATAAAGCAAAACAGTGGATATTTTGCTTGACTCCTTGCAGTAGTATGTATTCTCCTTTTTGAAATAAAGCTATAGCAAGTTCACAAAACACATTCTCCATAATTTTTATTTAAGTGAATAAGTATTAGATTCAATATTAGTCTTAGGTAAATGGTTTTATTACTTTTCTAATATTTTTTTCATCCATTCCTTCCTCTACATGAATGGTACAACCTTTTTGTGACAGAGAAACAGTTTAATTACCCCAAGGATCTAGAATTTGTGACTTTCAGTACTTCCTTTGGCTATTTCTGCAGGTTTACTCTATCATGACCCAGCTGTGGTCTTGGCAAGCAGGTTTCAGATTGACACCATTCTGTTCCTAACTGCTTGGGGTAACATCTTGAACTGTTGTCAGCAGTCCAGTTTCACTTAGCATGGGCCATGGAAGTGGGTGTCAGCTTCCTTTCAGCAAATACACACAACTCCTCTTTAGTTATGACAGATAATGAGAATTGCTGTAGTTGATCTTGTTCCCATGGGCAACTTTTGTATCAGTGTCGCACAGTTAACCTGAGCTGGAATTTCTGTCAGGTTTAGGCATGCATACACGTCAGGATTAGGACAAGAAAACTTGTGCAGATAAGAAGGAAATCAAAGTGTGATATGTAAGAACTCAGAAATGCTTAAGTTGATTGGGAAACCTTTAGTTATTTGTTAAATTATACTCCTGAGAGTTTATGGAAGTGATTCTTCAGCTTCTGTACCCCTAGCGTTTATCTATGTTTTGGTCATGCGAAAGCCGAAACCTTTTTTCTCCACTAGGTGGAAACATAACTCTGAGAAATGTACTTGTGAGTCCTACATACATTACTTCTGGGCTGGAGACCTTGTGACAAGTTTTCTTTGCAGGCTGTATTTTTGATGTATATTTTTCCTGAGTGGTTACTGGAAGTCAAGCACAAGTTTTGTGGGCATGTGCTTGCAGAAGTGAAAGAAATTTCCTGGTGTTGCTAAAATGTAGCTCTAAACTTTGCTTTCCAGATAAAAGCAGGTATGGGTCATTTCTTCAGTTGTCAGTTGATGACCCTATATCACACAATTAATCTTTTTTATGGATGAGTTTTACTCTGGGCTTTAAAGATTCACGTATTTATGTAAAGAACTTGCATAAAGATGCAACTTTGAGTGATATCTTTCCCTTTTTCAACTTTTTTGACTTGACAGTAATACTGATGTCTAATGCAGCTAAACTCAGTGAGGAATGTAAATTTTATTTCTGAAGTTGCCTTATCTATCAACATAGTCGTTGCACACTGATTTGTTGACTTGATTTTTCAGCAAAAATAAATTACTCTGCTGGGCAGTTCTGTGTGGTTTTATGTAATGGCATCGGTTGTCAGACCTCAACACCAGACACAATCAAAAATAAATTCCTTTAACTTCAGTGGTGTAGGATTCAGGCACATAGCAGTTCATTGTGGCCCAATAACAACAGATTTCTAATTCTTTGAAAATTTTGGGGAGTATTAGAAGTTGTTTCCACAATGCTGTTCCCCCCCACCTCTGAACACACACTTTTCTAAAACAGAGATTAATAGTACCTTTGAAGGCCAATGGTTGAACTTTTATAATTTTCTTTGAAAAAGAAAACAACGCTCAGAACACCATTGTTTCAAAACCAGTTATTCAACTCAGCATGCAGCATAAAATGTTATCATGCCATGCCCTCACTTACAGTTGGAGCACTCTACTTGAATCTTTGAGGCCACAGATTTAGGGTGTGTAGTATTTCCTTTCCATAAAACTACTGATACCTGTGTCACCTTTTTTCAAGTAATCCAGTGGATCCATATAAGAAAATTCTCAAAATGAGCAATTTTGCAGCTGCCTATCTGCCTTCCAGTGAAATGGTTGCTCATGCTGGTGTGAGGAAAGGTCTGAAGTGTGCAGTTAGCTGTGTTTGGAAAGGCTAGTGAACAGATTGAATGCACTGGCACATGTGCAGGTACAGGCCCTGCAGACTATACTTTCTAAGCAAGTGCACTGGATTACTTTGTGTGGTGTGGCTAAGATTTCTATGTGTGATTAATTCTGTTGTTTGTTCTGAAATAAAAACATTCTTCATATTTAATCTGTAATAAAAAATAGACTTGCAGGATGCAAAATACATTGGGTTTGAACAAAGTGAATATTATAAAAACAAGATTTTAGTCTGTATGTATATTAAATTGTAACCCCCTACAATTCATATAGTAGAAGTAGTGGAAAACACTCCTACTTGTTCGTGGAGAAAAATTACTTTATCTCTACATTTATTTCTGTCCACAGGACATGGTGTCCTGTTACAGCTAAGCAACATAACTATGTGCTGTTGTTAAAAATGAGCGGCTTCCGATTTCCTTATCCTTACCCATGTGTCCTGACTGCTTTGCAGTGATTGCAGGGTTGTAGGTGTGACCCTTCACACAGGCTTCTCCACAGCAATATTAACCATTGGAATAAGGAGCAGTTTTCCATGCAGTCTTGCCTAGCACAAGAAAAGGAGCAGGACCATAATCTGAAGACAGACTACCTCTGCAGGTAAGCTGAGTTAGCATCAAATTGCATCTTGTTTCACAAATGTGAGTCGTCAGATAATTGCCATCCTCAGGCAGTAGCAGAGATGGGAATGAATATAGTACTGGATGAGGAGAGTGGATTGGGAGGATAGAGATGTGAAAAGTAGAGGGAGCTCCTGGAAAAGCTTCCTCTTACATTGCCCACAGCCATGTGCCATTTGTAGCCTGAACTGCTGTAGATCCATTAAGATTTATTCAGTAGGTTCAGTGTTTGGTTTTTTGTTTTTTGGTTTTTTTATTTAACTGGAGTTAGTTCCTTGTTCCTGGGTGAGTTCTGAGGTTGTGTGCCACCACACTACAGAAACCTCTTGTCTTAGCAGTGACTTGTACTTTGCAGGGAAGCAACCCCAGCCCTGTGCTTGTAACTTTTTCTGCCAGGGTAGTCACCTTTCTGAACTGAATGTTATTGTTCTAGCTGTTGCTAAACAATGGAGGCTTTGCTGCTTTCTCTTTCAAGCTTGCATCTGATTGTCGTTAATGTGGCTCAATCTATATTTCATTTGATAAGAAAAACAGGGAGGGGGAAAAATGCTTCCAGGCTACATTACTTCAGTTATCCCTGAAATCTCTATTGCAGCCTTTTAAAGGCTTATATTTAAGGCTCCTGAATGAGCCTGCTGTATCTAGTAATGTATGTAGAAAAGTACCTGGAGGTGAAAGTTACCAGATGCAAATTAATGTTCCTAATGGTTAAAAAAGCCCCACATCAGTGCTTTTGCAGGGAACTCTCCGGTGCTTTTATTCCTCCACATTTCTGTCTTTTTTGAGGTAGCACTACAAGGACAGTCTGCTGTAACTAAAGGCAGGCAGCCTGTTCTGCTTCTGGTTATTCAGAAAACCTCTTCCAAATGAGAGTAGTGCAACTACTAGAAAGTCAATAAAAATTGGAAATGTCATAGCAAAAAAATGCTTTTGAACTGAATTGAAGACTAAAAATGAAGGCCTTTCAATATGCAGTATGTTCTTGGTGACAGGAAAGGTGAGCAGAGGAGCAGGCATGCCCTTCTCTTTCAGGCTAGCAGCAGTCAGGCAATGAGGTACTTACCTGCCTGATTTCAGAGGAAAACATTCCCTCCAGATGCATATTTTCTGCTGGAAGGCTGTTGAAAGTTGATGTACAGCTAAACAGAAATGACTGTGAGAACCACTGGGGTAGACAAAAGGGACAATTCTGTTGCTGACGTGGTAAGCTTATGACATCCAAGTAGTGTCAGGAGCTAGTGTAATGACTATGGTCTAAAGAAAGTCAGGGAAGCAAACTATACAGTGACACATAGGACATGTATTGGGGAACATGAAGACACTCGAATAGAGCAGTTTTAAGACTTCCAGTTTTGCCAGCCTTACAGAAGACTAGCTCCAGGGGTGACATATCCACCTTTCACCTCAGTATCAGAGTTCAGCCAACATAGTTAGCAAAAGTCAATTGCACTTCATGACAGAGAAGAGTATAACAAGAATTGGACTGTTCTTTCTAGCTGTGTGTTTAATGACTTATTTTTATGTTGGAAGAGTTACTCGTAGCATTGCCTAGTTTCTTAGTCTCATTGAGTTGCGGCACCCTTACTGTGTACTGTTATACTTTCCTGCGTATCACCAGCAATGCTTGATTCCAAGGTAATGCTTTAACAGTCTCTCCTTCAAAGTTAAACTTTGTCCCTCTTTTCTATGCAATTCCTAGCAATGTTTCTTTGACTTCTTGCTATAAATAAATATCCTCGCTATTGGCAGAACTACGCTGGACCTGCCCAGATTGCTCAATAGAAGGTTATTTCCAAAGCAAACTTGGCAGTTGTTGCCACTCCTCTTTCTATCCAGTTTATATTCTCATGTCTGATCCAAGACCTGCAAGACACCAGCCATGATCCCTTCCCAGAACCTCCTGCACACTGCAGTCTTTGCACTCGCAGTCCTTCAGGCCCTTGCTTCTGACACCTTCATTGCAGCCGTCTACGAGCACTCGGTCATCCTGCCAAATGCCACTGACAAGCCTGTTTCTCCCAACGATGCCTTGGTGCTGATGAACAAGAACATGGATGTCTTGGAAAAGGCCATCAAGGAAGCTGCCCAGCAGGTATTAGATGGATTGTGAGCATTGTTCATTAGTGTCTTCTTCTCCTGCTGATCATCTAGTTCTCTATTAATGGGTAAATTCTTAATGGAACATGTTGTGTCAGGGTGCTCACATCATTGTGACTCCTGAAGATGGCATTTACGGCTGGCGTTTCACAAGAGAAAGCATCTACCCGTACCTGGAGAATATCCCGGATCCAGCAGTGAACTGGATTCCCTGCATCGACCCCACAAGGTAATTCCTTCTGCAGTGATTTATGTAGTTTCAGACTAGCCTCTTATGGAATCATGAGCTGTCCTCAGTAAATGCCCAAGAACTGCTAATGCTTTTGATATCAGGGTAAGTTTCACATCAAATTGCGTATGAAAATGAGTTACATGATAAAATGCGTAGCATGTCTGTGACTAAATGACTATGGAGGCCTGTTTTTAAAAAATGCTTTTTGAATTAGACACTTTAAGGAGAAATCCAAGCAATATACAGAATTTGGATTGCTCAATGTAGAGGAAACTTCTTTTTTGCATTTGAAAAATTTTGATGGCAGAATATGCTGCTTCTCATTCTGATTTCATATACTTTTTCCCATTATTTTGAACAGAACTCATTGGAAGTTCTTCACACTAGTTTTTATTTGGTTTGTTGGGTTTTTGGTATTTTTTATAAATGCCATACTCAAATGAAAGCACACATACCATTTTTTTGGATAGCAAAGAACTTGTTTCTGAGCAGCTAATAATAGGAGATGAGGTCAATAGTCAAAGTCCGAACCTCTGAGTGATACAAGCCTAGGAAATTTTAATCTTAAGTTTTTCATAGTTAAGATAAGATAAAGTCCGAATTGCTAGACTCTGTTCTGTAGGACATGATCTGTTATTCAAACACTGTGTTCCAGCAGGGCCCTCATAACCTACAGCTGAGTGCTGGACTTAGTTCTACACAGCATGCAGTAAGTGCTCAGCAATGGAACTGTAGTTGTTATCTGCCTTTTCCACCAGAGCTTTCTGCACCTGCTCAGTTGTGACGTTATTTGACCATATATTATATCTGTGTGGATATAATTCCTCAATAGTTCTGAGAGGAAGATTCACAAGGGGGAGAAGTGCAGAATGTGCATTACTGAGACATAAGTAGCTAAAATTAATGAGCCTTTCAATGAATGTGGGCTGTGGGGTGGCAGCATGTCTAATCAGATCTTTATTCCAGTTCTTCTCACGCATAGTTTCTGTGAAAGTGTCCCTTCGCTGCCCCAAATCAGGTTTTTTGTTAGCACCTAGTGGGAATATAATTCCTGCTTTCAGTCTAGCATACCCTATTACTTGGTACGGCCACGATGGGCCTCCTGTATGGCCTATGCACACCTTGCAAAGCCACATGCATTGCCACCTGACAGCAACGTCTGCTCTCTTCTGGCCTATGGGTGCTTCAGAGATGCTACCAGTTTATGGCACGTGACCTGTCACATCTTGAAAGGAATATCCCACTGCTGTTCATGCCATGGCTAGAGGATTGTGTGCTCCTGCACACGGGAGGAGAGGAATTTCCTTGACCACATCAGCTGCAGTATTCTGCAGCTTGACTGTACTTAGTGCTTCAAGGGCCCAGAGCTACGATCCTCAGGTGCTGCTACGCAGGACGTTAAGATATTGTCTTCTGTGACATCAAATTAGTCTTTTCCTCTGCCCAGCAATTCCTCTCCTGCCCTTTCCCAGTCCCAGGGTTACCCACTTGCAGCAGAGCATGTTCTGTGTGCCAGAGGATGCTGGCAGACAGCTCAGGAGTGGCCTGTCCATCCAGAAATTGATAGGAGGGCTCTAGAACCTGGCTCAAGGTGCAGGAAACAACCTGAAGGAGTGTTGCAGCCATTCTGTGTATCTACATGCTCTGACTGCAGGATAGGAGGTTGTGCTGTTAGCACTCCAGCAACATTCTGACCATGCTCCACCACTGACAGCACAGTTTTTGTTAGTATTTTTTTTTCCTTTCCTCTTAAAATACATTAGATTTGCTCCAGCACCAGTGCAGGAACGACTCAGCTGCATGGCCAGGAATAACTCCATCTATGTGGTTGCAAACATCGGGGACAAGAAGCCGTGTGACTCCAGTGATCCTGACTGCCCCAGTGATGGTCGCTATCAGTACAACACCGATGTAGTCTTTGACCCAGAGGGGAAACTGGTAGCTCGTTACCACAAGGTAAAGTGGCCTTGGAAAGTCAGGAGCTATTGGACCCACTGCTTCTAAAATGTCTCAGTTTGGAAAAAGCACAGTCCCATGGCAGATTTTTCCTTCAGATTTTAATTTAAAATCTCTGTTGCTGTAAAGTATTGACTCCAGATTGCCATCACATTTCTCAAAGCAGACCAGAATGAAAAAAATGATTGCTTAGGTCCAATTTAGCAGTGTATGTTTTTTTGTTGACTTCCTTGGTTCATTAACTCCCTATTACTGGAAATCTTGCCGCATAAACAGCTTTATTTTTCAGTGCCAAGTTTTCACCAGACCTACTCATTCACGTTCCAGGATTTAAAAATGTTCATCTGCATCTCATTTTAGATCAGTTATCTGGTTTAAGGGAGACAGGCCCTTTCCTATATATTTTTTTTTCCCTGATGACGTTTCAGCACAGTTTTTGCATAACAGGATTTATCTGAACAAAACTATGGAGCTAAGCTTGATGTAAAGAGAGATGAGAGCATTGAAACATTTGCCCCCAAAGAAAGTATCTTCACTGATTTTCATATGCCTACTGGCACCGTTCATCAAAGTTGTTTGGGTATCATGTACTAGATATCATGTCAGTGTGGCTAGATTGAAGTCTGTTGTTTATTCAGTGCATGTCAGGACCATTATTTCATCCTTTTCTTAAGAGACAATGTAAAGATATTTCTTTGTGAGCAAACTGGGTGAGTGGGACATTGATAATGCTTGTCTGGTCCCCCGTGTACCAGTCTGGCATGGCTGAGGTGCTGAGTTACAAGTTCAGTAAGCTTGAATCTCTTCTGGCTCGGTGCACATGTTTATTGTCTAAGCCACCTACAGGTTAAAGAACTGCTTTGGTAAATGTGAATATGAACAAAGAAGGAAAATGGTGGAAAGCTGAGAGTGTTGCAAACTTTTTCTGTTTGTTGAGAATATCTGGCTTTACCCCATCACTGTAACCTTTGTTTTCTTCTTCACTCTGCAGTCTCCCAGTACTGTCTTGCACTTTCTGCTGGTGCTATATATTTCCAGTTCTTCTGTACATCTCTACACCAGGGCCACCAATCTTGTCTCTTGGCCCCAGATCCTCCATGCCCTGCTTCCACTATTGTTTCTCTTCTGCATGTTTTTCTGTTCACCAGAATTATGATCTAGTTGGGGAGAGTGGAGAGATTATTTTTATGAGGGTTGCAGGTGGCTAAGACCAACAGACCTCCAGACAGCCAGTTGCTTTCCTAGCTAGATGCCAGAGCAATATGTGTCTCCTCTTATCCACCTTTTTGGTACTATGGCAATTCTGAAATTTTAGCCTGACTTCCTACATGTAAAGGCTTCAAACACAGGCCAAAAAATCTTCTCTAGTCATTCTGAACAGCTTTAGGAAATGACTTCAGGATACTGCAATACGTGTCTAACAAGTTGCTCTTTTTTTTTTCGTTCCCCTACAGTATAATCTATTTATGTCAGAAACACAGTTTAATTACCCTAAAAAGTCAGAAGCTGTTACCTTTGAGACCCCCTTTGGGAAGTTTGGCATTATCACTTGCTTCGACATCCTTTTCCATGAACCTGCTGTGGTCCTGGTGAATGAGTTGCAGGTGGACACCGTGCTTTTCCCAACAGCTTGGATGAACGTTCTGCCATTTCTGACTGCAGTTGAATTTCACTCTGCCTGGGCTATGGGCATGGGTGTCAACTTTCTAGCTGCCAATACACACTACACCAACTTGTCTATGACAGGTAATTAATTCTCACTCTGTCCAAAATGTCTTTATAACTGGCATCTTTGTGGCCAGTTCTGCAAGGTGATTTGCAAAGGTGTATATTTGTCTGGAAGATGCAAGGACTAGTCATCGATTCTTAAACCTAACAAATCCTGTCCCTACTGGTACTATACAAGGCACAGCAAAACTTGTGGTGTTTTATTTTCTTCTCCCTAGCTTCTTAGGGTTTTTCCTTTCTTTCTTGTAATGCCTCTAAACAAATAGTAAGTTACTGTGTCTTCTACCTGAGCAGAAACTTTGAAACTTAGGCTCTTTTCTTTCCACCTCTATGTATGTTATTCAATGCCAAACTGTAAATATACTTGTAAACTACATGACTCCATTTATCCTAGCCAAATGAAACATTTCTTTGTAGCTATGTTTAACACAGTTGTGGAAAAGTGCTCAAAACATTTTCAGACCTATAGTAGTAGCACTGATAAGGAGTCTTCATTTTCTTTCAAGAGACTAACATTGATTTTCTGAAGCTTAGCATATGGGATAGTATAGCTCAGCTAGACCAGTATCTTCACTGAGCTGTGGAACCACAGTATTGGCTTGGGACTCCTCATCTGAAATGCCTGACAGGCTAATGGTTGCTTATAGAATGGTGAAAGGTCACCATTTTATATGGTTCTTTGGCAACGATGGGTATGGCAGATCTTTCATTTCCCTCTGTCACTTGGCACTGGTCAGGTGTGAATTCCCCACTTGGAGAAGAGTACTCAGCCAGTTTAAATGGAGCTGGGCAGCTTCTGTTTCTTTATGTTGGCTAGGAAGGACCTGTGATACTTGGTTGTGTTGTGGTTTTTATGGTCTCAGTTGGTAGATGTTCATTTTGCATCAATAATCTGAGAATTGTCAAGCAAACCTGTTGTCTATAGGAGAAAAGAGAACGGGAGAAGGTCATAAACACAACCATAACATAACATCTCCTGCCTTTGGCTACAGTGAGCCGGTCTCACCCAAAGAAATAAATGCTATTCTTTGCCAGAGCATGAGCTCTATATACTGAGTTGCTGATAGTGACCTTTGAAGAGACTACAATTTCTACAATATTTACAAAATAGTGGAAAAGCTAGCAGTAGGGGCAATTAAAAGGGCAATATGAATTTTTTCATTCTCCATGGACTGACTGTTGTGCTCTTCTCAGGGAGTGGTATCTATGCACCAGATGGAGCCAGAACATACTACTACAATATGAAAACTGAGGATGGTCACCTCCTCATTGCTGAACTAGATACACACCCTCGCCTTTCTCCTGCCTCCCTTCCTGCTGTCAACTGGAGCTTATATGCTTTGAACATCAAAAGATTCCCAGTGAATGACCATAATTTTGAAGGACTCGTCTTCCATGACCGGTTCACTTTCACTGAGCTCACTAATCCTGAAGGGAATCTCACCATTTGTCAGAAAAACCTCTGCTGTCACTTGAGCTACAAGATGGCAGGGAAACAAGATGAACTTTATGTGCTGGGTACTTTTGATGGACTTCATGTCGTTGAAGGACAATACTACCTGCAGGTAATGATTCTTTGGAGGCGAGGGGGAATAAATTAAGTATCTTTACAGGGAGAAATCTTCAGCTCTGTGTGGGAAAAAGACTATGAGTTTCTTGTATGCTGGAGTCCTAGTGTCCTATTTGTTAGCAATGGGAAGTAGTTAGTAAAATATCCAAGCCTGATTACCTTTAGATCCAACAAATGCAGTAGAGAGGTGTCTAAACCTCTTTTAAGCTCCCAGAGTGAGCTCACTATTTGTTCAGGCATGCAATATTGGCTAAATTTAAGTCCTTTTCTGTGACTATCTGCAGTAAGTATGCTGAATCTGCTCTGTAACTGTCATAAAACAGTTGCTGCTAAAAAATCAGTTGATGATGCTCTGATAATTTAAACAGAGATATGACTTTTTTGTCATTACTCAAATCATAGCAATGAAGTTTATTGGTAAGGCATATGACTTTAAAGGGTAATGTTCACTTTTCCTCTCTTTTAATCAAAAGTTTAGGAAGACAGTGAGTTACATCCTGGTCAAATGTGCTTAAAGCCATGTTAGAAAACTTTCTTTGTTTTCATAATTAAGGTACTGTGCTTGCAGATTATTAATTTTTTTTTATTTATTTTCTTCTGTCTTTCAACATGGCCTTTGTGTATCATCTGGTATAGACTTCACTATACGGGGGGAGGTCTTAGCTAGCAATCAGCTCATCTAATACATTTAAACAAGTAGCTTGAATAAATTCAGTTCTTGGTAAGCTCACATGGAAAATTTATTTGAGTGATTGTGGAAGCTGCCAGATGGTCTCTACCAGTATTGAATATTCTAGAGAATACAGGAGTTTCTTTTTTCCTCTTTCCTCTCAATATTTTTTTCATTTCATCAAAACACAGTGAGAGAACTTTATTCTTTATTTCTCTGCTTATTTGCATTTCAACAGAAAACTATATTTGCTGATGAATAATGCTTCTGCTGTTCGCAAATATGCTTATTTTATTCCACCAATAACTGACACAAATAGAAAACTCCTTCATCATCTGTCAGGAAGACCAGCCAACATACTTTGAGTGCTCACAGGAGTGCTAGCCTTAGTTCATATTTCTTCATGATGTCATAAACATTTATCAGCTGGATATATATAACTCTAAGAATACAAGGAAAATATTGCTATTCCTCTATGTGCTGCAGCTATTAACACAGAACTGTAACAGAGCATGATAACTTCATCACCTTAACATATATTCACCAGTAATTGGATGGAGAATATCAAATTTGGAATTCTCATGGACTACCAGGCAATCTAATGAATTGTCGTTAACAACATGTACCAATACCAGTAAGAGGACCTGTGTGTATAGTTACACAATGTACCCATAAGGAGGGCTTCATTTCATTTGACTAAAATATTCATTCACAAACACATCTTACTAGAACATGTGGGAAAGGAACCTTCAAACCATAGAGCTGGCAATTGGAAGTCTTAGTGGAAGTGACAGGATTGGGCTTCAGGGATAAAATTAGGTGCTCTGGCAACACTTACTAAGATCACATCAGAAACAGGTTATTACTAACTACTAAAGCAGGTCTGGAATACCTCCAGTCAGATCAAGGGATGAAAAATTAAGCTACAACTAAAACCAAGTTGCCTAATGATTATGAAATAGATCCTGTGACAGTCACCTGCTCTTACACACATGACCTTTGATGATGCGAGGCTTGCTAAATATGCTGCCTTCTCCTCCCTACAGATATGTACACTGCTCAAGTGCAAGACCACAGATCCAAACACATGTGGGCAGCCAGTGGAGATGGCTCAGACCAGATTTGAGATGTTCTCCCTCAGTGGCACTTTTGGCACCAACTATGTCTTCCCAGAAGTCTTGTACAGCGGGGTGCAGCTGGGCCCTGGGGAGTCTGAGGTAATGGGACACTTTGGAGCTGTGTTGTGCTAGATTCTTTGTGGGATAGTAATAGAATAAGCTGTCTCAAAACAGCCAAAGTGAACTTACTCATAGTGAATAATCGTATCTATTAAATAGCTTTTAATGAAGTCACCAGTTTGAGTAAGATATATGGTCTGATATGCCTTCTTCCTGTTTGTCATATCTTTCTGAGCTTTTAATGTGTTTGTATGGATACTGCTCTAATTATGTCCTTCTCTTGTCTTTTTCAATCAGGTATTGAATGATGGGCGCTTGATAAGTAAGACAAGGCCAACAAAACCAGTTGTCACTGTGACACTTTTTGGACGGTGGTATGAGAAGGATCATCTAAAACAAGACCTGCAACCAGCCTTCCCATTACATGACCATAATTAAAGTTATACACTATTAATCTTATGTCCAAATGAGATACGTCATCCTCTACAACAACAATCCCAATTGTGTTTCTTGTTTCCAGTTGCACACACTTTTTATCTATGTGTTTTGTTTAGTGATAATGTAGCAAATTATTTTATTACTACCATTTATTAAGAACTATCTGTTTCTATATCATAAGATGACTTATTTTTTATTAGTGCAAAACAGCAGTACTGTCTCTCTGTTTTCTGGATCTTTATTTTTGTAGCCCTAGGAAAACCTGTATTGTGGGCCAGAGGATGAATTCTTATTAAAATATCATTGCATATTTTGCAATGGCAGATTATTGAGACCAGCAAATAAAACAGAATGATATGATTGCATCTTTATAGAAAAAAACACCTCAATAATGCTTTGTCTTTGATACACAACTACTTATACTAACGTATGCAAGTCTGGTCTTTTACCCCATTTATACATTGTTTTTCCTATTTGCATTGCTTTGGTTTTATTGCCTTTATGCCATTGGTGGACATCATGTGGCATCGTGGAGGCTAAGCAAGGATTTCATTCAAAGGGCTAGCCCTGAAACAAAACCTGCCATTGTTTCTTCATTAGAATTCAACGTGAACCATCATTTCTTGAAGGTGCTGGTGCACAAGTCTTATGAGGAGCAGCTGAGGGAACAGGGGTTGTTTAGTCTAGAGAAAAGGAGGCTGAGGGGAGACCTTATCACTGTTTACAACTACATGAAAGGATGTCGTAGTGAGGTGGGTATTAATCCCAAGTAATAGATGATAGGATGAGAAGAAATCAGCTCAAGTTGTGCTAGGGGAGGTTCAGATTAGACATCAGGAAAAATTTCTTCACTGAAAGGCACTAGAACAGGTTGCCAGGGAGGTGATTTAGTCACCACCCTGAAGGTATTTAGAAGACAGATAGACGAAGCACTCAGGGATATAGTTTAGTATTGGACAGGTACGGTTGGAACTGATGATCTCAAAGGTCTTTTCCAACCAAGCAATTTTCAAATGTAAATAGATACTCACATGTGACATAATGTAGTCCTACGTCTAACATAGTGACGTGTTTCTCAAAAGCCCCAGGCAATGTACTCTGATTCATGAAGCTCAACATCAGTGCTGCCAGAGCCTGTCTCTTAAAGCCCCGTGTATTGTTGGAATCAGTTACTGTCTCATCATAGACTTATCTCAGTCCACTGAGGGATTATCCAGAGTGATCCTCTTCCATTGGCACAAACCCAGTGCAGACACTGTACTTGTCCTACAGGAACCTGGTGGGTAATACTGCAACTCTCTCCCAAGGATAAGAACTGGATTTAAGGGAGGCTATGGCATGCAAGAAGGTCTCATCTTGCAATACAGAAGGGATTCAGAAGGAGTATGTCTGGTCCAGGATCTGAGAAGCAGCTCCTTCAAATCTCTTCACTGCTGCTATCTTTCCTGTGGCTAAGGGAATGTATATGCAAGTAGTGCTTGATTCCAACCCTGAATCCGGTGAGTATGTTGAATTTGGTTCAAGGCCATTGTGATTCAGTTTAGGTATACTTGTGTGTTGAATATTTTCGTACATAAACTGGCATAAGCCATCATGGCACTGAATTATTTTTGTTACAAATACTGGAAAACATTCCTCATTGTGAAATATATCATTTTGTGAAATGAGTCAAGCACACAGAAATTAATCCTATGTTAGTCTATGCATTATCCATTTACTGACTTACTTTGTATACAGACAAGCTTGCCCATAACCACAGATAACACTAGATGCTTCTTCCAGGGAAGTGCATCAAAAAAGCATTTTGTTACTTGATATTTGAGTCAAACCCAAAGAAGGTAAAAAATTTGACCAACTAGATACACGGCATTTTAGGGAAAGTGAAGCTTTAACTTCAAGATTTTTGATGGAGTGATCTGTAGAAGTAAGAAAGCAGGTTGCAATAGGCAAATTTTTTAAATTGTGGCTTCTGTTCATGATGCCTTCCAACAGAGACCTTTGGAGACCTGATACTCAGTTACTAAGCAGAGTGCTGATGGATTTGCTCAGATAAATAACCTGCCTGGCAGTCCGCCCCTACCATATAGAACAGCCCAGAAAGGCCACACAGACCTGGGCCGGTGCTATGCTGAGCTGGGATGACACAGGCAGCATTGAGTTCAGGGCTGGCCACCTGCCTCCTGCAACCCTGCCTGCAATATGTGCCCTTGAGTTTGAGAAGGAATGTGTCTGTGCTGGTCATTGCTCAGATTTCCTGAACTCCAGCTTGTTTTCCTGCTGTGACCTGGGCTTGCCTTGAACTGCATTACTACAGCAATGCCACGCTCAAATCATTCGTAAATCTGGCGAGCAACTTGTTTCTTTGGCTGCGGCACAGCGGTGACTTCCCTCAGAGTGGTGTAAGGCAGAATTGCTCAGTGTTGGTGGCTCTTTTGCCTTTGATGTTCTAAGACTTTCCAGGCAAGGTGATTGCACCTCCTGATGTCAGCTTTCTGCCATTTGGGAATTCCCAGGATTGTGCAAGACTTCCCCTTTTAAAGCCCCTTGTCTTTGTGTGCCCCTAATCATCCTCTTGGGTGACTTCTATATATCAGACCTGGGGCTTTCTAAAGCTTGTGCCTCTGCTGTGATTTTGGAGCTGTCTGCTCTGGAGACCTGTGCCCTGGACAGCCACATTGCAGCTGTCTATGAGCACAACATGGTCTTTTTTTATGACAGTATAGAATAGAACAGACTTTTTGATTTGGAGAAGTCCTGCAACAATCATAAAGTCCATCTGCCTGACCAGTTCTGTGCTGACTAAATTAAAGTATGCTGTTAAGGGCATTGTCCAAATGCCTCTGAAACACTGACAGGCTTGGGCATTGACAACTTCTCTATGAAGCCTGTTCCAGAGTTTGACTGGTCTTGTCAGGGGACGCTGAATTGCTGGTTTCTCATGAAGAGGCTTTGATGCTGACAAAAATAGGACTTCTGGGTGAAATTACATAGTGAAGAGGAGAGTATTATCTGGATGAAGAATATATTCCTTGGTTTCTTATGGAGCAGTAAATATGATTAGCCAGGTTATGTTCATTTTCCCCTCACAGACATACTGCAGGTTCAGACAAAGGCATTTTTTAATGAAACACAGTAGTACCAATATGCTATTTTCAAAATACTATTCAAAATTTACTTTCCAGAAGAAAAAAATGGCTTTTTATAAAAAAATTGCTTTTCACCTCAATAATAGTAAAAATAAAATCTATGATTTTATGGGGTTTTTTTTCACAAAGCAAGCAATTATGTTTACTCTAGGCAGAGGTCAGCACAATTCAAGGGTTAGTTTATGTTGCAGTATGAGCTGGGGTAGGGGGGAACGATACTGTTAAAGCACCTGCTGCAACTGTA
Organism: Clamator glandarius; assembly: GCA_033459285.1. NCBI lineage: Eukaryota > Metazoa > Chordata > Aves > Cuculiformes > Cuculidae > Clamator > Clamator glandarius. The sequence goes on from JAUNZM010000294.1 coordinate 2,265,593, forward strand.
CTAGGCCATTGGGCAAAGACAAGACACATGACCGGACCACGTGCCTCATAAGCGTAGATAAATTACGTACATTCTGATGCATGAGGGCTGTTTTTTTCATGCAGGCAGTCTGCCTCTAGCACTGGCTGACTGTTTAACTGATGGCAGCCATGTGCAGGAAGATTATATGGAGTTGTGTACCCTAACCAAGTGAGTCTGGCCTTGCCTCAAGATGGACTGGAAACCCAGAGAGAGATGTGCAGAGTATGTAAGTGCTCTTTCCATGCTGCCTTTTTAGACCAGCAAGGCTTCTAACATAATCTCTTAGCCTTTTGTTCACATTTTATTTATAGCATTTCAAATTGGAAACAAGATCCAATTCCTAGCAATGTTTCTTTGACTTCTTGCTGTAAATAAACGTCCTCATTGTTGGCAGAACTACGCTGGACCTGCCCAGATTGCTCAACAGAAGGTTATTTCCAAAGCAAACTTAGCAGTTATTGCCACTCCTCTTTCTATCCAGTCTATATTCTCATGTCTGATCCAAGACCTGCAAGACACCAGCCATGATCCCTTCCCAGAACCTCCTGCACACTGCAGTCTTTGCACTCGCAGTCCTTCAGGCCCTTGCTTCTGACACCTTCATTGCAGCCGTCTACGAGCACTCGGTCATCCTGCCAAATGCCACTGACAAGCCTGTTTCTCCCAACGATGCCTTGGTGCTGATGAACAAGAACATGGATGTCTTGGAAAAGGCCATCAAGGAAGCTGCCCAGCAGGTATTAGATGGATTGTGAGCATTGTTCATTAGTGTCTTCTTCTCCTGCTGATCATCTGGTTCTCTATTAATGGGTAAATTCTTAATGGAACATGTTGTGTCAGGGTGCTCACATCATTGTGACTCCTGAAGATGGCATTTACGGCTGGCGTTTCACAAGAGAAAGCATCTACCCGTACCTGGAGAATATCCCGGATCCAGCAGTGAACTGGATTCCCTGCATCGACCCCACAAGGTAATTCCTTCTGCAGTGATTTATGTAGTTTCAGACTAGCCTCTTATGGAATCATGAGCTGTCCTCAGTAAATGCCCAAGAACTGCTATTTTTAAAAATGTATTAAAAATCCCAATATCTTAGAAATGAGACACATCAAAAAGAACTCTTAATTAGATGATGATATCCCAAGTAAAAAGCATTGACACGGTCTCACTTTTAAAAATTGCAAAATGGAGGAAAATGGGGAAATCTTTGACAAAATCATTATTTTAAACAATGTAAATCTTCTGTTAGTATAATCTACTTTATTATGTCAGATACACAGATTAAACAACGTGATTCAGTCCTCAGTGCATGTAGCTGGATGATTTCTAAATCAAACGGTACAAAATATTTTTCTAGCTCTGAAAGAATTGCCTTTTAGAAATTCAATTACTTACGTGTTACACCAGGCTGTTCTGAGTAGGTGTCAACAGAGGAGACCAAGAGGACCACATTCATGTCTAAGCTAAGCTTTAGTATTTTTCTCTTCTGAGACTTTATGAAGCTGGATATCAAAAGTCCTCAGCTCTGTAAGAGCTATAGCCATTTTTTTCTAAAGGCTTATGGGAAGCTGCCTTGAAGAGGGCGAAGAGTCTTAAAAAAAAGCTAAAGTGGTGAAACCAGGAATTAGATCTGCTTGAAAATTACTTTTAAGTTATTTTAAGCTTATGTGTCTATAATGATTTATTCTCTCCCTTGTTTTCTGAAGCTGCCCATAACCTTGTAAGTGTGTTAGCTGTGCATTATATCCACATAGAAAACAACATTGTTCAAGGTACAGACAAGAAGAACATGGGGAGACCAATCTTTAAAGCTAGCAGTTTAAAATTATGTTATGCACAGAGGAGAAAATGAACAGAAACTATGATTTGATCCTATCCCTCTTTCTGCACCTGGGGATATGCAATTGTGCAGTTAGTGGAACAATAATTTTGAATGCATATAGAATCATAGAATCATAGAATCACCAGGTTGGAAGAGACCCATTGGATCATCGAGTCCAACCATTCCTATCAAACACTAAACTGTGCCCCTCAGTGCCTCGTCCACTCGTGCCTTAAACACCTCCAGGGAGGGTGACTCAACCACCTCCCTGGCAGCCTGTTATATCTTCCACAACGGAACTGAAACTTGTAACCTTTTGGGAGGGCTTTTTAATTGGGTATTTATTTATTTATTTATTCATTTTGCTTTCACTAAAAATGAATTAGATTTCCTCCAGCACCAGTGCAGGAACGACTCAGCTGCATAGCCAGGAATAACTCCATCTATGTGGTTGCAAACATTGGGGACAAGAAGCCGTGTAACTCCAGTGATCATGGCTGCCCCAGTGATGGTCGCTATCAGTACAACACCGATGTAGTCTTTGACCCAGAAGGGAAACTGGTGGCTCGTTACCACAAGGTAAAGAAGCACTTCAGCATCACCTTGTAATTTACTATCACTATACTCTTCATCTCTCTGGTACCGGAGAGATGTTTCAGCAAATTTATATAATAATTTTACATAGCTCTAGAGAAACATCCAATCCAGGATGATCTGATGCAAGGATCCAAAAGGAAAAGTGTGAAAGTGCTGGACTGATCAAGTATTATTTCCAGGAACACCTCAGCTGCAGAGTGCATGCCTGATACCAAACACACATTTATGACAGCAAATGGGAAAGAGGCAGTGATAGACTTTTCCATACTCAATACATGTTAGCTGGTCCTTGACACAATTTTAGCCAAGGCAGATAGTGCTTCAGCAGGTGATGTCTTGACAGGTTTTTGCAGTTAATACTGGCTGAGCATGGCTTCCAGGAGGTAACTGGAATGAGCCACCCCATTTTTCAGGGGGAGAGGATCATCTGGATAGATGCAAACCTGTTGTGCTGCCCAGCTCAGGAATCACAATGCCCAGCTTTGCCTTAAAGTCTATCTGAGATACAAAAGTAGTTGTTCATAATCTTGCCTTATTTCTAGTTTCTAATATGCCATTTTCTTCACTTGCAGTACAACTTATTTAGAGGAGAAACTCAGTTTAATTATCCTAAAGAGCCAGAAGTTGTCACTTTTGAGACTCCCTTTGGGAAGTTTGGCATTATCACTTGCTTTGACATCCTTTTTCGTGAACCTGCCGTGGTCTTGGTGAGTGAGTTGCAGGTGGACACCGTCCTCTTCCCAACGGCCTGGATGAATGTCCTGCCATTTCTAACTGCAGTTGAATTTCACTCTGCCTGGGCTATGGGCATGGGTGTCAATTTGCTTTCAGCAAATACTCACAACATCAACGCATCAATGACAGGTTAGTTCCATCTGGGAAAAGGAAAATCGCCTTCAAAGTACTGATTTGAGAAGTAGGCAGAAATACTTTACAAAGAGGCAATTATGTGGAAAATATTTTTTTCAATCAGACTGAAAAACATCTTGATGTGATATCAAATGTAGCAAACAGCTTCAGGGAAGAAAATGTTGGGTGTTCTGGGAGAAGTAAAATTAGAAATCCTGTAACATTCAATTTTGATAATTTAAAAGTGAAATATTGTTTAAAAATAGCATGAAGTTTCACTTAAATTTTCAGCCTCTTGTTAGAAGAAGTGTTTTTTTTAAAAGAAATTTAATCAGCAGTTGAATGGAAAAAAATATTTTACATGGAAGATAATAAATTAAAAACCAAAGGAGGATTCCTCTTGTATATTGAATAAAATATTTTCAATTTTTTTGACACTACTGAAGAATTAGAAAAATTTATATTTTAGTTTCATCTGAATACATATTTGCTGCCCTGTTTTTCTTTGCACACTGAGAAAACATTAGTCCTGTAGCTGCATCTGTGACTCTCCCCTGAAACCAATGCTGAAGCCAAAGCCACAAAGAAGCTTTTTTTGCCTGCCTTAAATTGGCTGAGCAGAGTTTAGGCCACAGCCCTGGCTTTCCTTCTGTGAAACATAGTTACCCCCATTTTTCCCTTCTTTTGCAAATATGCCACTGCTAAAGCTCTGATTTATATTTAAATTGACCTAAGTTGTTAAAAAAAGGGATGGTCATGTGCCAATTACCATGATTCAGATTCAAGATCCAGCAAAGCATACCTTTTAAGTTTATGTCATGTTTTTACATCATGATGGCTATCTTAGCAGTTCTGTTTTTAACATTCTTCCAAAATTCTCTATAACACGTTGGCTGAAAATAGCATCACTAAAGAAGCTTTCCTGTGTGCCATGGTGGGCAGCTGGACCACTAGCCAAACCGTGCTCGTGGTGCCAGCTGATGGTGGGTGTCCTTGGCAGGCAGTGGGCTGTTCACACCGGAGGGACCCGCCACCTATCATTATGACAGCAAGACAGAGGAGGGATGTCTCCTGCTAGCGGAGCTGAGCTCACGTCCTCGTCTTTCCCCCACCTACCCCCCCAGTGTCAACTGGAGCTTGTATGCCACAAGCATCAAGAAATTTCCAGGAGAAAAAGACACTTTTGTGGGAGCTGTCCGGCGAGATATATTCACATTCAGTGAACTTGAGTACACAGCTGGAAATCGCACAGTTTGCCAAGAAGACCTCTGCTGCCATCTGGTCTATCAGATGTCAGCCGAGAGCAAAGATGAAGTTTATGTCCTGGGTGCATTTGATGGGCTTCACGGTTCTCTCATAAAATACCATTGGCAGGTAATTAGTTTTGTAGGGGTGAGTGCAGGTTTTATATGCCTACATCCCAACCACCCCAAAATGCTTTTCCACTACTACATGGTGAGGCTTTTTGTTTTTCTTATCAAATCTAGCTCCTGACTGTTGAAAACTTAACAGTATTTTGCCTTTCTGTACCCTCCTCCCTGCAGATATGCACACTGCTCAAGTGCAGGAGCACAGACCTGAAAACATGCGGACAGCCAGTGGAGATGGCTCAGACCAAGTTTGAGATGTTCTCTCTCAGCGGCACATTTGGCAGTAACTATGTCTTCCCAGAAGTCTTGTACAGCGGGGTGCAGCTGGCCCCCGGGGAGTTTGAGGTAATGGGACACTAGAGCTGTTTGATACAAGGTTTTCCAGGCTGTGGTGCTGGAAACTGATATGGCAATTAAGTCCCTTCCCAGAACCCCTTCCTATCATTCTGCAGATTATAACTCAAGTGAACATTTAAACAGATAAATTGAATTAATCCTTACCAATGAGAATGCATAAATACTAAGGCTGAGAATCTCTTCAGACTTTTGTTTAGCAAATATGCCTTCCCACTTCAGGCTCCAAAACACCCAGACATCTGCTGGAATCATAGAATCATAGAATAACCAGGTTGGAAGAGACTGAGTCCAACCATTCCTATCAGATACTAAACCATGCCCCTCAGCACATCGTTCACCCGTGCCTTAAACACCTCCAGGGAAGGTGAATCAACCACCTCCCTGGGCAGCCTCTGCCAGTGCCCAGTGACCCTTTCTGTAAAAAAATTTTTCCTAGTGTCCAGCCTAAATCTCCCCTGGCAGAGCTTGTGGCCATTCCCTCTTGTCCTGTCTTCTGTCACTTGGGAGAAGAGGCCAGCACCCTCCTCTCTACAACCTCCTGTCAGGGAGTTGTAGAGAGCAATGAGGTCTCCCCTCAGCCTCCTCTTCTCCAGGCTAAACAACCCCAGCTCCCTCAGCTGTTCCTCATAAGGCCTGTTCTCCAGCCCCTTCACCAGCTTCGTTGCTCTTCTCTGGACTCGCTCCAGAGCCTCAACATCCTTCTTGTGGTGAGGGGCCCAGAACTGAACACAGGATTCGAGGAGCGGTCTCACCAGTGCCGAGTACAGAGGGAGAATAACCTCCCTGGACCTGCTGGTCATGCCGTTTCGGATACAAGCCAGGATGCCATTGGCCTTCTTGGCTACCTGGGCACACTGCTGGCTCATGTTCAGTCGGTTGTCAACCAACACCCCCAGGTCCCTCTCCTCTGGGCAGCTTTCTAGACAGACTTCTCCTAGTCTGTAGCTCTGCTTAGGGTTGTTGTGCCCCAAGTGCAGGACCCGGCATTTGGCCTTGTTAAACCTCATGCCATTGGACTCTGCCCAGCAGTCCAGCCTGTTCAGATCCCTTTGCAGAGCCTCCCGACCCTCCAGCAGATCGACACTTCCACCCAGCTTAGTGTCATCTGCAAACTTGCTAAGGGAGCACTTGATGCCTTCATCCAGGTCATTGATAAAGACATTGAACCCATTGACCCAGCACTGAGCCCTGGGGAACCCCACTTGTAAATGGCCTCCAGCTGGATTTAACACCATTTCCCACCACCCTCTGGGCCCGGCCATCCAACCAGTTTTCCACCCAGGAGAGTGTGCGCCTGTTCAGGAATAGTAGCATGGTGAGCTGTAGGCAGTCCAGGAGGCTCCTGGAATCCATCGAAGGCAACTTTTTAAGCCAGGTGATAGATATCTCTACCAGGGAAGACGCAATACTTGACCTGTTGATCGCCAATGTGAATGAGCTAATCAGGGATATCAAGGCTGGAGGCTGCCTGGGATGTAGTGATCACACGCTAGTGGTGTTTGCAGGCCTGTGGGATATATGTCAAGTGAATAATAAAGTCAGGACCCTGAATTTCAGGAAACCAAAATTCCAGCTCTTCAAGGAGTTAGTTGATAGGACCCCCTGGGAAACTGCCCTCAGGGACATGGAAGCAGACACAGCTGGCAGATCTCTAAGGATACTTTCCATAGAGTGTAAGAGCTCTCCATCCTCAGGTGCAATAAGTCTGGCAAGAAAGGCAAGAGGCTGGCATGGCTGAGTTGTGATCTGTGGCTCAAACCAAAGGGTAAGAAGGAAATGCACAGGCAGTGGAAACAGGGTCAGGTATCCTGGGAAGAGCGTGGGGGTACTACCCAGTTGTGTAGGGATGGGGTCAGGAAGGCCAAGACACAGCTGGAGCTGAACTTGGTGAGGGATAGAAAGAATAACAAGAAGGGCTTCTACAGGGATGTAAATCAGAAAATAAAAGTCAAAGAGAGTATGTCTGTTCTGATGAGTGAGACTGGCAACAACAACAAGACAAGAAGTCTGAACTATTCAACAACATTTTAGCCTCAGTCTTCACTAGCAGACTCTCTTCCCATATTTGTCGAGGGGATGGGCTGCAAGACATGGACTGGGAGAGCAAAGTCCCTCCCACTGTAAGAGAAGATCAGGTTCACAATCACCTGATGTACCTGGATGTACATAAGTCCATGGGACCAGATAAGATGCCTCTGAGAGTTCTGAGGGAACTGACTGATGTAGTTGCCAAACCACTTTCCATGATATTTGAAAAGTCATGGCAGTCAGGGAATGTCCCTGCTGACTGGAAATAGGGTAACATAACACTCATTTTTAAAAAGGGTAGAAAGGAGGACCCTGGGAGCTATTGGCCTGTCAGCCTCACCTTTGTGCATGGGAAGATCATGGAATGTATCCTCCTGGAAAGTATGCTAAGGCATGTGGAGGGCAGGAAGCTGATTCAAGACAGCCAGCACTGCTTTTCCAAGGTTAAGTCCTGCCTCACCAATCTAGTAGCCTTCCATGAGGGAGTAACTACATCAGTGGACAAGGAAAGACCCATGGATATCATCTATCTGGACTTCTCTAAGGCCTTTGACATGGTCCCCCATCTTTCTCTTTGAATTAGAGACACATGGATTTGATACATTGACTATTTGGTGGGTAAGAAATTGTTTGGATGGTCGCACTCAGAGGACAAGTAAACAGCTCAATGTCCAGATGGAGATCAGTGAGAAGTGGTGTCCCTCGAGAGTCTGTTCTAGGACTGGTGTTGTTTAATAACTTCATCAATTACATAGACAATGGGATCAAGTGCACTTTCAGCAGGTTTATGGATGGCACCAAGATGAGTGGTGAGGATAACACCCCTGATGGATGGGATGCCACCCAGAGGGACCTGGACAAGCTGGAGAAGTGAGCTTGTGAAAACATCATGAGGTTCAACAAGGCGAAGTGCAAGATCCTATACCGGTATCAATACAGTCTGGCAGATGAAGAGATTGAGATCAGGCCTGCAGAGAAAGACTTAGGAGTCCTAGTGGATGGGAGACGGGACATGAGCAATTGTACCCTGGGCTGCATCAAAAGAAGTGTAACCAGTGGGTTGAGGGAGGTGACTGTGCTCCTCTACTCTGCTCTGGTGAGACCACACCTGGAATACTGTATCCAGCCCTGGAGCCCTCAGTAGAGGAGGGACATGGACCTGTTGGAGTGGGTCCAGAGGAGGGACACAAAAATTATCAAAGGCCTGGAATGCCTCCGCTATGAAGAGAGGCTGAGAGAGTTGGGGCTGCTCAGCTTTGAGAAGAGAAGATTCCGAGGAGACCTTAATGCGTCCTTTCAATACTTAAAGGGGGCTCATAAAAAAGATAGATAAAAGCCTCTTAGCAGAACCTGCAGCAACTGGACAAGGGGTAATGGTTTTAAACTAAAAGGGGAGACGTTTAGACTAGATATTAGGAAGAAAATTTTGCTGAGAGTGGTGAAACACTGGAATGGGTTGCCCAGAGAGGTGGTCGGTGCCCCATCCCTGGAAACATTCAAAATCAAGTTAGATAGGGCTCTGAGCAACCTCATCTAGTTGAAGATGTCCCTACTCACTGCAGGGGATGATTGGACTAGCTGACCGGCATGGTCCTTTCCAACTCAAGCAATTCTATGATTCTATAGGTAGCAACTTTCAAGGATTTCAAATTGCTGTCTTAGATACTTATATAACTTTCATCACCACATATGAGTAATTAACAAGAACCTAACAAATCAGTTATTGTCACTTTCACTTTCCTATAAGGCAAAGAAAATTATCTTTTTTTACTTTTTTTTTTCCAGAGTTGGGCTGGAGAAAGTTTTAAAGACCTGAAGGTCCAAATTATATGTGTGAAGGCTATGGCAGAGCCAGAGGGAATTCTAGTTTCTTTCATTTTCCTGACTGTCTTGTAAAAATTCTGCATGAAAATAGTCAGCCTTTAAGGCCTGTCCTTTCTGTAGCATGAAATATTGTTACTCTGTTTGTGGTGTATTAGTATTATTATTCTTTCTCTTTTCAACTAGGTGCTACATGATGGACGTTTGATAAGTAAGCATGGCACATCGAAACCACTCTTAACAGCAACACTTTTTGGAAGGCTTTATGAAAAGGACCCTCCACATCCCCTGAGAACCTCCTTGTAGTGTAACTTTTAGCAGTTACACAGTCATCATAGACCAGAAGGGAATTTCATACAATGATCCAACTCCTCTTAGGCCACGACAGTTTTCCTGTATCATTCCTGTTCTGTAGTTTTGCAGTTCTCAGCAGCTACAACAGTTGAGATTATTTAGAAGAAAGCAATGTGATCACTTCATTATATACCTGTATCAATGATGTATTTTTTAGCAGTGCTTGAGCCAGTGCGGTTGTCTTTCCATAAGTATTCTCTGTCACATGATAACCTTAATTAAAAACTATTTTTTCCCAAAGATACAATGTACGTTGTCAGCTGAAAACTAGAAAGGAGTCTGACACTGAAATGTGAAGTTTACCAATTTTCTGCTGAACAAATCTTCCCCGTGGAAGAAGACTTTCTGTCCCTTTTACTGCTTCCTGGTTTTCAGATTGTGTAAGCACTGTCCGTGTTTTCCAGACTTGCACACCAATCGACAGGACTTTCCTAATGCTCAGTGGACCTTGGCCCCATTCTGACCAAGGGACTGTACAAAGAAGAAAAAACTAGATTTGGAAAGGCTTATGCACAGCCTTAGAGAGAGAAACTGATCCTTCACAATCCACACGGACACTGAGTCTGGCTGAGTTCCATAAAGCATCTTCAGTTCTGCAATCTCTGAGTCTGCACTGCTTTGTGCATGGCATACACATGCTAGGTCAAATGCATTTCAGGTCACACTTACTATATAAACAAACTGCACCAGCACATTCTCCTAAGTATTTGGAAAACTTCTTCAAAACCATGAAAACACGAGAAACAGTTTTAGCACCTGAAACATATTTGACAAAGTGTCATGAGAAACGGGCACTATTTAGGCCTTCTAGCAACAGCATGTAAGACTTGGCAATCCTGGACATTGTGTGTGTATTGTTCTGCAGCAAATGAGCATTATTCTCCCCACATACACCTTAGAGTGGTCCCTGTCTCAATGCTTATTCCATAGCCTTTTGCATCTACTGCCCTTAACATCACTGACATGCAGCCTGCAACGTTCTTACCTTTGAGTTGCCCTGTGTGTGCTACGTGAGAAACACTCTGCACGCCACATGCACACCGAAGTATGTGATCTAGAAGCTGTTAAAATCACATTTTTCTGTTTTCCCATGTGCTGTTACCTTTCAGCAACTCTGAAGGCTCCTACCAGGAGTTGTTTCATTCTGGAACTAAAACAGCTGAGCTCATACTCAGGGGAGGGACTATACTGCTCGGGAGCAGTTATTCAAGACAGGCAGAGCCTTGAGGTCATGCTTATTGTTATCTTGTCCAGCACCTCACCCTTTTCTCACCTGACTGGTGGTTGAAACCCAGACTGGTCTTTCATAAAACAAAGGAGGATCTGATCAAGAAAGATTACGACAGATCTGTGACAGTATTAATCCCCTGTAATTGTCGAGTATGTAACGCAGATGAGGTGCAGAATTTCAAGACACAGAGGGCCACACGGAAGGCTGGGAGTGGATCCTTGCTCCCCAAGACAGTCTGGTACACTTCGGGACCCCTTTGTCTTGTTCATAGTTGGTAACAGTTTGGGAAGGGCAAACAAGATTGAGCATGCTGGTTATGAAGGTCTGCGGTGTAGTCCCCTTGGTTTGCACTGCACTGTGCAGAGAGATACATACAGTAGAATGCAGAGCAGATGGGAACTTTGCCCTGGCAGTTGTCCCCAACCTGATGTTGCCCTGTCCACCTTCAGTGCTGCTCACTAAGCCATCTGCCCCAGGATAGGTCAAGGAAACACTCTGGGAAAGGCAAGAGCTACCCTGCCATGTAAACCCTGGTACTGAAAAAGATCCTAAAATGGTGTTTAATTTGAAAACATCAATCTCCCTGCTGACCCTGATCCCTGTTTTTTACCTCTCTGCCTCAAGGGAAGTACCTCTAATACCTTTCTGTCCCTGTCATGGTCACTGTTCGAGATAGCTCAGGCCTTAGCTGTAGCAGGGTAGGTCTCGAAGAAAAGAGAGAGTCCTGCTGGAGAGGGCTGCCTCCTGCTGTCCTCTGACCACACAGGAGCTGCAAACTCAAGAAGCCAGCACCACACCTCCTCCTTGTGTGTCCTGCCACTTACCTCTGTCTCACCTTTGACTGTGCTTCAGGAGAAATATGCTCTCATTACCTGGTCTAGCATTGCTTATGTAGGAAAAAACAAAAAAAACCAACCAAACAAAAAAAAATCATGGCTATTGGAGTGGCATGTGAATGCAATTTAACTTTTGTTTCCCAATAGCTTCACATACTAATCCACAAAAAGGAAGAATCTAGGGGCATTTTAGAGAGTAATGCCTCACAGACATGCCATTGGCACTCTTGAAACAAATACTTTGCAGGTTGCTGGTACTCTAAATCCTATTTCATGTACTCCAAATGGGTGTGGAATTTATAAAAGTCTTTCTAAAGCTGAAGAGGAATACAGGAGAGCTGTATTGAACAGAACTGTAGATGCTCGGTATATTATTACGAAGTTTATATATAGATTAAAACTTTCCTAAATGATCTGTACCAGAAGAGTCAGTGAGAGTTTATTCAAGCTCTTTAGTTAGGGTTGAAGAGATAAGGCTCCTAGGGAGGTAACTAGTTTTTAAAATAGACACTTTCTCTTTATTCAAGCTTAAAGTTTCTGCCATGTTCTACTCCCTCGTCACTATTCAGACTGTGATAACTGAACATAGAAATTGGTCACTTATCACTTGCTGGCATTTCTGAAATAGAGAGTACGCCCCAGATGTATGTAAAGATGACTGTCTTAGGTCGTCAGAGCTGAAAATTGTTAGGATACAACTGATATTGTTAGCTAAGTAGCTTAGAGGATACCAGGAAAGGACTCTCAGATTTCATCCATTAAGGGTGCACAAGTCCAGGATTCTTTGAAAATAACATTGTAACTAAATTTGAAGAATAGTTGATCTTGTAGTTTTCAAGATTTGCTGCACAGCTTTCCTCTCCCTGAGAGGTAATGAGGGTGCCATACAATCGACCACTGAGGAGTGGTCCTTTTCAATTTCTGATAATAAAGCAAGATTAAAACCAAGTGAAGGGTGAAATTGCATGCAGTGTTGCAGCAGTCTTGGAATAGCTCCTTCATTATAATGGGCAAAACCCCTGAACTCTGCTTTTGGACAAAGATTCTCCGGGAGGACTGCAAAATCCAACCAGATCTGGGGCTCTTGGTAGTCACAGTGATGTGATGAAGCTTAGTTTTAGAAAATGTGAAGGTTTGGAGTAAAGGTAAATTTCAGATTATGCAAATTACAGAAACATTCAGAGTATAGAAACAGAAAGAGAATGGTTGACACAACAAATTGCACTCACCGAGAGCAACTTCTGTTAATTCACAGGAAGTTAAACAGTGAGGCATTTACTTTCCTACTTGCTAGGTAGGAGTTAGAAAAGAGAGAATGTTAGCTCATCTTTGGGTGGGGCGGTAGGGGGGTTGAGGTGAGGAAGGCCTCTTTTCACATTTTCTGGGACAGATACATTAGAAAAATCAAATTAATTTATATGTAATTCATATCAATGACTCCACCTCCAAAGCTGCTCCAGATGGTATCCTAATGAACCTCATCCTTTTCAGAGTTGGAAAAGCCTGCTCTTCAAGCATCAATATTTCTTCCTCATACTTTGGTGCTGGCCAAAGCAAACAAGACCCACCTGTCTACAGTGTTTCTGATCACACAGGGAGAAAAACAAGTCCTTAATAGATTTTATTGATGCAAGGCTTCAGAGGCAGGTGGAAAAATACTGAATTAAAACAAGTGTGATCTAAACCTTATGGCTGACTTAAGTAAGACTGATCATGATTTTAGGGAGACTTTAGCTCTGAGTAAAATCTAATGTACTTTATAGAACACATTGAATTAATGCAAGCAGACCTGGAGCAAAAGCAGAATGACAGATTCTTAGTAATCTGTTGTTTTTAAAGAGAGAAGGACATTACTACCATACCCTTGTATATGTATTTAGTCATCGTAATCTCAAGTTATCCATTAAATAATGTGGAAGAGTAAAGTGCAGTCAAAGATTGTGCAACTATTAGCTCCAGTAATACAACACTAAATGTTTATGAACAACACGCGTTACCATAGGTGAGTTACTGGCAGTATGGGACACTGTTCCTAGGTACACTGAGTCAGTACAGATATAGTGAGTTATGCACAGAATGACCATGATCTGAGTTTGAACTGAAAAATTGGAATTAACCAAAAATCAGACTGTAACTCCACCTCATCCAAACTGTTTGCAATGCCACTGTCCACCATCAAGGCAGGAAAGCTGAAAAAGAGAAATAACTTGCACAGGTCAGTAAAGAGAGCAGCAATTGTAATTATAGCTTACTATAGCTAATACAGCAATGCTTCTCAGTGGCTTGTGATGGACTATAATATGTCACGGAGCACTACAGAAAAATAATTCTAGTACACCTTCTAAAAATGAACCTCTTGAAACTGGCACTGTAGGCAAATAGCACCTCCTACAGAATCTACTGATGAGTCTATCAGTATTACCCAGTGTTGTCTAGCTGGGGATCAGCCACGGCTAGTAATGATTGTGAAACAGAAGCTTAGCATATTTACAAGTTCTCTTAGTTTCTTATTCAATTGAGGAAATCATTAAGAATTAGCAGAAGCACTTAGAGCATCCTCCTATAAAAATATTCAATGTTTCTTTTAGCTAATGATTACTATAGAGTTGTAAATTACATACTCCATTGTCTGTTTGGATATTCTGATTGCAGCAGTGAATTTTCACTACAAATATGTACAATATAAGAAATGCTTTGTAATTTCTTGATCTTCATTTGTTGCTTCTAATGTTAGTGCTAATTTTAATGCATTCCCAGTCTTGTAGCTGTGATGGTGCCAGGATGCAAGAGCAGCAAGGAATGTAGGAAGCAGTAACATCTTTTAATGTTGGAAAAAATACTCAATCTTTTGGAAAGCCCTTTGCAGAAAAAAAAGCAAAATAAGTATTTGCATACAATTGATTGCCAAGTTCATGTACAGCAGAAATTAACACAGTACCTTCAAAATCAAGGGATGACTTTTGTATTAGAATTTTTTTTGAACATATACTTCATCTGCTAAATGAGTGTTAGGAGTACAAGACATAATTGAATGTATCGAAATCAAATCTGCAGAATCATTAAAGTCAGTATTTATATGATGGTTATTTTTCTATTCTGCAATACACTTTGCTGTGTTTCCCAGCCATTTAAGATTGCTTTTTATACTCTAAGAAAGAACTGTTCATTTATATTTTTGGGATTCTTAAAAAAAATTCTTGGTAATACGTATCAAATTTATGAATGGTGTTTGAAACATCTAAACCTCGTTATGCAACATTTATGAAAATATTAGGCAAAATATAGTGACAAGCAGTTTTAATGCCTTAGCATCAAATCCATTCTGCTGAGCAAAAAGAGTACAGTGAACTCTAGGCCTATGCCATTACTAATTTACTTAAAGACTCTTTAGGATACACTTCCCCGTATTTGGGGGAGACAACTTTTTAAGTTTTCCATACAGCATTTATTACTGTGCTGGCTAAGTGCTACTATCTAATACCTAAAACTCTTTTCTTTCTCTTTTACTTTTGTCTTCATAAGGAGCTAGAAGTCTTTCAGGTCCAATACAGACAAATGGAGACAATGAGTTTGGTATACTACTACTAAAATCACTGGTGGTACATCAGTTTACATCTGCTTATTATGTATCTGCAAAGGCAGAGATGTTCATAGAATCATAGAATCACGAGGTTGGAAAGAACCCACTGGATCATTGAGTCCAACCATTCCCATCAATCACTAAACCATGTCCCTGAGCACCTCATCCACCCGTCTTCTAAACATCTCCAGGGATGGTGACTCAACCACAGCCTGTTCCTGTGCCCAGTGGCCCTTGCCATGAAATATTTTTTCCTGATGTCAAGCCTGAACCTCCCCTGACACAGCTTGAGGCCATTCCCTCTTGTCCTGTCCCCTGTCACTTGGGAGAAGAGGCCAGCTCCCTGATCTCTACAATCTCCTTTCAGGTAGTTGTACAGAGCAATAATGTCTCCCCTGAGCCTCCTCTTATCCAGGATAAACAACCCCAGCTCTCTCAGCTGCTCCTTGTAAGACTTGTTCTCCAGGCCACTTCACCAGCTTCCCTGCTCTTCTCTGGACTTGCTCCAGAGCCACAACATCCCTCTTGTGGTGAGGGGCCCAGAACTGAACACAGTACTCGAGGTGCGGTCTCACCAGTGCCGAGTACAGAGAGAGAAGAACCTCCCTGGACCTACTGGTCACGCCGTTTCTGATACAAGCCAAGATGTCATTGGCCTTCTTGGCCACCTGGGCACACTGCTGGCTCATCTTCAGTCGGCTGTCAACCAACACCCCCAGGTCCTTCTCCTCTAGGCAGCTTTCTTGGTAGACTTCTAGTCTGTAGCACTGCTTAGGGTTGTTGTGCCCTAAGTGCAGGACCCGACATTTGGCCTTGTTTAACCTCACACCATGTTCTGCATTTAGTTGTGAATTAAAACAGTTGGGTTCTGTGGGTTTTTTAGAGCACCCTGCATGGAGGATCTCACAACGCTTGACTGGCTTTGGCTGTGTCTGGAAGTCATCAGCACTGTCCAGAAGAGTTCATAAAAATAGTGATCCATATAGCTCCCACTCGAGCAGAAATCACGTGCACTGGCCCTGTAAACTCCCTAGTATCTTGGTATGTGACTCAGCTGACAAACTGTACAAAAACTGGTCAAAAATTTACAAACATTTGTTTTCTTCCCATCCCCTACTTGGTAGTAGCTGTCTTCTCCAGTTTTCTCAGAGATGTTTCATGCTGAATTGACTGCTACAGTTAACCAAATTGTGAAAACACATTATAATTCATTAATGGGAACTTGTTGTCCAAAAGTAAAATTATGCCTTCTTAAGCAGAAATCAAATACATCTGACACTGAGCTTTAAAAGGATCAAGCAAGCTGCAAAAACATGACCATTAATGGACAGAGCTGTACTTCCTGGTAGCTAGACTGAAAGACAGAAATCTTTTGGCAAGTGTGGGTAAAAGATATGTGCAGTGCCTTTCATAACAGATGTCATTTAGCTATACTTCAAGAGTATCCGATGGCTGTATAAATAAGGACTGTATCTATAAAGCAAAAAAACCCTCTTACGTTCAATCAATCATCATTACCTAGCAACAGGCTTAAACATTCAATAAGTTGAAGAATTTCTGAAGCTGTCTTTAATGTTACACTAGACATTTTAGATTGTTTATTCATGGTAACATTAGCCTCTGTTTGCAGGGATTTGTCCAAGGTCAGCATTAGACTAAAAAAAAAAAGCAGGCATGAAACCTCTCACAGTTTAGAGTTGTGCAACGCTTGCTGTAACCACTCTTGTGTTTTGCCAAGAGAGTCTTATAACAGCAATGATTTTCTAGTAAGGCTTCTTATACATTGTTCTCTCACCAAGGATGCAACTCATACTATTCCTTGATTTACCAAGGCTCATCGTTAGATAATACCTTGATGTCATATGAACATTTGCAATCATAGCACTTCTATGAAGCTAGTGGCAATTTTTATCCCATAATGGAGATGATATGAGATACAAAGAGTGTGATGCTTACAGGAGACGTATATTTAGGCAGCTAACTTGACATGCCAGAATAATTCATATTACAAGAATACTGTATATAATGAAAACATGATTGCTACTGACTTTAGCTGCAAGTGCTAACTACCTGTAAATGGACATATGAGAGTTAGGCTATTTGTGTTTTTACAAAATCAAAGTTTTAGGATTAACGTGTAGTGCCTTGCTGAATTGAACTTAAAACAGTCTTGCAAAATATGATTGCATAGGTTGTTCTTTACTAAGAAATGGCTGAATAAGTAGTTTGGAGAAGAGAAATGTTATCTCCTGGTCCCTTTCTGGTACAGTACAAGTTATACTTTGGAATGTAAGAACTTACAACAAATGGATTGGGCAAAGAAATCTAATATATAAAAAGTAGCCTAGTAACTACCTTGTAATAGCTTTGTGATGGGGTTATAAATTTGGGGAAAGAGTGTTCTTGCCCTGAAAAAGCAGTATATAAATTTCTTTGTTGACAAAGGTTGAGCACTTTCCTTCTTGTCACAAGGAGTCACTCCGATGACTGCAACATGAATAAATAATAGATAATTAATGCTCCTTCACAAGAAGTATGCCTCAGTTTACCTGTTTTACTCATGTGCATTTTTCACCCACATAAAATGAGGAACAAACATTCAGTGAAACTTTCATGAACCTGTGGTATGAAATGACCTACTTAATATCATATGGTAACAGATACACATAAAGCATATTAGAAAGAAGGGAATGGAAGAAAGGGATCTGTATGCCCACTTAGGGCATTAGTCCAAGTAGGCAGTTGAAGCAAAAAGGCTTTCAAGGTACAAAAGGAAGATGCCACAACTGTTGCAGATAAGAACTAAGTGGACTGTAGGAGGCAAAAAAAGAGAGGGGAAACAAAAAGAAAGATATATTTGCTCTCTTCACCAATACTCATCTGCATGAATAAAAAGTTATGCAGACTGGTAAAGGCACATTTAAATAAGTTAAACTTCCTGATGTTGACATCTGCACCCTCTAAGTCTCACACATATTGGGAAGAAGATGGCTAGGAAGAAGGAACTTGATAACAAATCATAAATCAAATTCAAACTGACTCTAGTGCACACTTACATCATTCAGTGATCCAAAAAGAATATTCAAATGATGTACAGTAGCTACTGAGAAGATACATTAAGCTTTTCTGGTGAAAAGTCATTCTGCATATGCATATCTTACTGACACTAGGCAGCAGAGGGTGGGCACAACAGGGCACAACCTCTGACACTGGTAGTTTCTGCACTAGCTGGGTTCCTATTCCTGCAGTGTAATGGTACACGTGATGCTTATGCACAGCAAACAAGTGCGGAAGCAAAGGATGGCACCAGCAGGTAATTCTCCTTCAGAAGGCTCACAGTGCAGCAGCAGTGGCATCTGTAGTCTATTGAACTTGTAAGTGGGCAATTAGAAACAATCAGTTGTGTTCAATATTTCTAGGAAAATAGCATATGCCTATTGTAGCCAAATCCAGCATTTGTTAAAGGCAGCAGAGAGTGGTACATGAGAGTGAAGTCTCCAGCATATTTTTTACTGACATATAAGCCGTTATTGACAACTTCTGGCTGCAGTAGCTCCCAGTAAAGTAGCCTGACTTCCAGACCAGAATGTGGTGTTTCAAGACCTTCATTTACCATGAATTGTCCCTCTCATTAAACCTAACGTTCCCTGAGCCACCTTGCCAGAACCACACTTTCCTACCTCCCAAGCCCGTTCAGGGACCTAGAGGGTATGGTTCTCCACCAATGCAGTCCACCAGCCGATGCGCACAAACTGACACCAAGAAGGCCAGTTCTCTCCCTTTGGATTCCTTCCTTCTGGAAGGAGTTTAATCTTTAGGCACAACAGTAATACTAAAACCCTTACTCTTCAAAGATGTAAGTTTTGTTCAATGAGCTGTTCTTTAAAAAGCAACAAGTTGCAGTGTAGTCACTGCTGATTTGTAATTTGGTGTAATTCCTCTGGTACGGTAAAAGGTACATCAATAGGCTATCAGCATCTCTGAAGTCCTTGCTGCAAAGCATATAAACAGCAAAACATTAAGTAAAAGATAAGCAGAATTATTTTCATTAGGACTAAACAATATTTTTTTAATCAGTCTTGTTGTCAGAAAATACTGAAACCTGTGGTTGTATTTTTTAAAAAATATCCAATCTGAGACAGGCAAATAAAATTTTGAAAGATAACTGAAATTGCTGAAGCTTTGCAACATTACACAAAACTGAAAGGAGGGTGAGAAACATCAGGCTGTCATAAAAACAGTGCAGTATGTTGACCATAATAAACATTTGTTTTTATTTTGTATGCTTTCCATGAGTCTGGCTCTCAATTCAAATGCAGTTGCCTTTGCACATGCTAGTGACTTGTATCAGAATAGATTTATTGTCTGTTTATCTTTGCTCAATATTTAATATTTACGTCATCCTGTTGATGAGATTTTTCCAGCAGGCTGCAAACCAGATTCAGATAAGTGTGCAGCCACACAACTGTGGGATTCATGTGGGATGAATCACTATTGCGCTGTATCTACAGGCTGCACCGGTTCGCTATGAGGAAATAACTCCTGAGAAGGTACTGTCTCCGTGCCATGCAGTTCGAAATATGGTGAGCCACTAATATGCTAGTCTGGGATATTAATTTATTTCAGAGACATATCTTATATGATTAGCACTGAAGATAATAGTTCTTATTCTGCACAGACCACCGTGTTCTTTCTATAATGAACCGCAATAGCACCAACACCACTGAGATTTTCATGGTGACTGAAATGGTGATTTAAAAAGCCATTCATTCCCAATAGCTGAAAAAGAAGCATAGCGGTGGGTTGGAACTCTCTCTTAAGGCACAGCTATGAGTACGAGTAAGGCTTGCTGCTTTCTGTGAAGTTATTCCAGGACCATGCGGATGCAAAACAACGAAACTGGGATCACTACCTGCTTACTGCCCCCCTCCTCCACATTTGCTTTCATATTGGAGGTGGTGTTCGGAGGCTACCGAATATCCAAAAACCAGCCACAGTCCTAAATTCACTCCTGTGAGATTGGTGCATACACAGGAGCACCAGAGAGACACAGGGGACCTGCCTGGCTGCATAGGTGCTTCTGTTCCACACCCAAACTACAGCTCAGGAGACTAACTTGCCCTGCCAGGTGAGAGGCAAGGGGCTGCTCCTGTCCTCCAGGGATCCTGGACGCTGCTGTCTACTGAAGCAGATCTTGCTACTGAGGAAAGGCAATCGACTATGTTACAGCATATTTTAGCGGAGCTGTTACATATTACAATCCCTCCCTACTCTGTGCAGAGCTAGATTCTTGGGTTTGGATGGATGTGTTTTGCTTTAAAGTAAAAATATTATTTTCTTAGAATCTTTTCTGTGCATGTCAGGGAATTTGTTTATCTTGTGGTTTGGATTTATAGTCCTAATCCTAAACATTACACTCTGAGAAAGCACATAAACATCACATTACTCTTTATAAACAGTTATTTTTACTCAGCAAGGAAAAGAGATTGTTCTCACTGAAAAGGAAGAATATAAACCATGGGAAAATATGTAGACAGAGGTCAATCATATCATCCATTCTTTGAATTCCTCTTGTATAAATATGGACTAATTTCTGATTGCCTTCAGGGGAATTGTACCAGTTTTGCAGCAGAAGCAACAATTTCTTAGACTTAACTTCTTAGTTTTTACTATGAATTTTGATGTGTAACTGCTTTGCTATATTACAGACTCCAAGGATTTTTGAACGCTATTTATAAATGCTCTGAGGTCTCCCAAAAACAGAACTTGACATATTTATCTCTGACGTTATAAACAGCAAGATTGAGAATATTTTAATGATCCACATCAGCATTAAGCAGCAAGAAGATGCCTTTTTGATGCATCTGCACCAACAGCATGAAATGTTGTTACCTAAGTATTCCTTATTGCTCAACATCAGTTGACGATTTGGCCTGCCTAATTTCTAACTTATATTAATATCTTAAAACAGCCATTTTACATTAATTTCAATAAACATACCATTAAATACCACCCTCCCCATGCTTGCAGCTTCCTCTAGGTCTATAGTTCATCCCTTTCCAACATGTATGGGTCCTGTAGTACAAGCTTGTAAATTCAGAGATAATGAAGGCCATGTGCTATGCTGGTGGGTTGGTGTTTAGTAGAAGAGTGAAAGGTGTCTCCAAAAGAGACTATATAGAAGTATCCTGCTGTGCCTACCAGTGGCTCTGGCTTTGGGCAGCCTCCTGCTGCCATGGGCTGCTGGAGGTGCCTACTGTTTTCTGCACAGGTCCTGTTCCTGCCATAGGGGAGTCACGGTCAGCAGCCAGTTCTACCCTGCTCTCCCCACTGCTCTTCACAAAGTGCATGGTAGGTGGTTTGCAGCCCTCAACTCTGAATGGATTTTGGTAGGAGCAGGAAGGTTGGCCAGCCCACAGATGAGTCTTTTCTTCTTTAGAGGCAAAGTCAAGGTGAGTTCCCAGCCGCATGGTTATCAGGTACAAAATTCATTTTAGTCTCACCAGCTCCCTTTCTCTGCATTTTTTCTTTTTAAAATACATTTAATTGTTTTAAAAATATATAGGTGCCTCTACTAGTCAGCTAGAAAGCAAACATGGCCTGGCCCAGGGACCTGCACTCAAATTACCGCTTTCAGATTTGTCAATAGAACTTCCCCTCTGCCAGCATATTCCAGGGCGCAGTACACAGTACAAGCATAATGCAGACAGACAAGATACGATAGACAAGCAATCATCTGATAGATATAATAACCTTAAAATATATCATTTTGCATTTTCATGTATTGACTCTTCCTCTTCATTTTATTTTATCTTTCTGAGGGCTCCTAACCCTTCCGAATTCCTAAGCAGGCTTAAAAAGAAGTGTGTTGCCTCCTGGAGAAATGTCACATGTGAGAGGAAGACTCACAAGTTGTTCATGCATTTTACTACAAGTCAGAAACAGCAGGAAAACACTCCCTGACCAGAATCATAATCTGGTCATGAAGGGCGGTGAAGCAAAAGCCCAGACTTCACAGCTGGAGGTTTCTTGCCTGCTTGCAGTGGAGCAGAGCTGCTCAAGGTAGAGGAAAGCTCCCCAGCCCCAGAGGGTCCTCCAGGGCCTCAAATGGTAGCTACCAGTTAGCTACTTTTGAAACAAATACTTCAAGCAGAGCTACATTTCTGGATTTTCTACTTCAGTTTTGACCAACGCGTCACTCAAAGGAGAGGCCTGGTGGGAGAGCAGTGTGTGTGCAGGCATGGGTGTCTGTTGGCCACCAGACTTCTTTATAACTATGAATTTTGTACTGAGTAAGACAACAGGGATTTGCTCCCTAAAAATTTACCTTTCTATAAAATAAGTACAAGATGGCAATTATGAAAGCCTAAACTCTCACTCATCAAAGAGAAATTACTGGCTCCAAGGCCCACAGCTGGGAATCTCAAAAGGGTGAATGTCCCTCTTGGAGGCTAACAGTGCCTCTCGCAGATGCTTAAGTCTCTTTGACATTTCCCAAACTCTGAGCAGTTGGATCTGGCTCTTCTCCTAGAAATAGTCTCTTGAATTGCTCAGGTGCATTCTTGCTCAGCCTTATGGTTGTTTCTGCACCTTTATTTTAGCTGACAAACTTTCTTCCCATAGTAAGGTGGACCTTGCATTGCAGCCTCCCAGCCCCTTTATTAATGCAGCCTCAAGAAAAATAACAGAATTGAGTTGCTTGCAAATTTTTGTGTTCTTAGTATTATGGGGCAACTAACCCAGGTCTCAAAGCACAATTTGCAAGTATTAACCTCCTTTGTTACATATGTTCCTGAGGTACTCAGCACAACTGGGCTTTAGCCGATGGTCACTATATTAACAGTCATTTATGTTCAGCAGTATCACTGTTTTAAAAGGCTATGTGGTCCCTCGTGGAGAAAAAAACGGATGCTCCTCATCTGTGGCTACAGTACAGCCAATAATAGGTGTTTACTTTAAACACCTTTTTAGTACCAATATCTTGCAAATAGCTGTTAACTGATTGGTCTGTTAGATTAAACCTGTTTATTCAATAGAGTAATCAGAACTAGGCTGGTAAATGCATATCACGTCACACCGTACACAATACAGCTTTTCAAGGAACTCTAACACGCTGCTGTAACCCACCTATACTTATGTATTTTGCCATGTTTTAGAAGCTTACAGAAGACACATTACATGGCAGTTTTTGTTCTCCTGTCTTGGGCTGCACACAATGTAACCGCAATATTTAATCAAAAAATTAAATGTATTTCAAATGAGCTCAATTTACCTATAAATAAGGGCCATTAAACTAATGTGAGTGTCACAACCTTGATTCTGTTCTTAAGTGATGACAAATTAAACAGTTTGAGCTACTACTCACATTCACAGCAAGAACACATTGCACCCAACATCCTCCAGCAATGTGTCAGGGGTTTCTGGCTGTGGATTAAGTATCTGTCCTCTCAAAATTTGTATCACCCAGAACTGTTATGATGGTGAAGGGGCTCAGCTGTCTTTGGAGATGGACTTCAAAAGGAAGTAGTGCCACTCATTCAGCAGACTTCTACACAGCCTGAAGGAACAAATGTAGGAAGGTAGGTTTTTAAAAGTATGCTTCTTATTTCCATTTTATTGAATTTTAAGCTTCATGAAGAGACTGACCAAAAGGAAGGAAAAAAGACATGAAATGATAGTTAGAGTGTGGTGAAAAAAGAGTAGAACTGTGGTTAAACATTAGCAGGCAGAATAAAAAAAGTAAGCAAAAGGCATCCCCTAGGATTCCATGTGTACTATACTCCTGAGAGCACATCTGGGTGCACCCTGTTTCTGGTGCCTGGAACTACTTCAAAAAGCCTCTATACAACTCAGGGTATTAGTGATAGCTGCCAGAGTTTTGTAAACTACAGATTATTTTCTATACTGAGCTTCCATTTAGCTTCTAGTGGTGTATTGTGCTTATAATATCATTTATCTTGATACGGGAAAAATTATTTTTCTGTTGTATTTTATCCAGAATAACCAAAGTCAGAAAAGTCCCAAAGCAACCAGGATATATTAGTACTAGCTGAATTGCCATGTCAATATTTTGCAGACTTAAACAACCATGTTATACCATAACATTAAAGCTAGCGAACAGCATATGCTAACGTTCTTTATTTTTCATAATAATATTATTTTTTGTTAATTAAAGGAAAACTAGATCTTTAACAATGAATATTTCTTGCAAAGTGCTTAAGTACTTCCTTTAAATGCATTTATAAAAAAAAGAGACTTGTAAAAGGGACATGTTACTGCATACACAAGAGAAGGACAGCAATATTTGCATCCTCAGTTGCAGATTAAACCAGTGTTCAGAGAATGTTTCTCCCCACATTTGTGCCTTGTCTAAAATACCTATTAACTTAATAAATACACATAACAATGCTGAACTGCTAGCACTGAAGTAAACTAGAGCACAATAGAAAAGATATTTTCTTGTACAGGTTAGTTAGGCTGTTCCATTATATTTTGGCAGGAAAAGAGCAGAAATGTTTTTTTCTCCTCTTGGATCTTTTCCTTACACATCACTTTGAAACTAGAATCTACAAGAATTTCGCAGTAGGACTTGATTTGGTGGGGCAGCGCCATCTGCCTAAAAAACAAGGGTTCATGTAAACCTTTTGGTTTTGTTAGGTTGCACAGCAGGTTCAGTTATGGCTATCAGGACAGGACTGAAGGAGGAGCTGAATGTGGGTTCACAACCAATTTTGATGAAGAAGGCTAGGATTGTCTTAACAGAAAATTAAGAAAAAGGCTACCCATCTACCCAATACTCAAGACATGGCCCAGTGCAGGCCTCTGGGAGCCACTGCTGTTCTGGTGTTTGGACATCCAATTATACAATTTATTTCATCAAATGAGATTTCCATTTCAAGGAAATTCTAATAGTAAAAGTGTCATTCTATTGAAAACATAATTATAAAATAGTTTCATCTTTCACACATAATCAAATTTGAATTTCCTATATATCCAAATAAATGGAGGTGTTTACAATTGCTCCTTTTTTCCCCTTCCTGCAGCTATCCCCATGCAGAAGAGAAAAACCCAGTTGTAAATGTATCTCAGCATTTGGAAAAATAGTACCTGTGCTGCATATCTTCGTGGATTTGAGATCTAAGTAAAGATGCAACTGTGCTGTGAATCCGTAAATGGCTCTTGCATAAGGAGCAGCTGGTCAAATAGTATCCGTGTTTCCATGTACGTCTTCATGGTTTGCATTATTCTGGCCACAGTGAT
Source organism: Clamator glandarius (assembly GCA_033459285.1). NCBI lineage: Eukaryota > Metazoa > Chordata > Aves > Cuculiformes > Cuculidae > Clamator > Clamator glandarius. Next base: position 2,290,717 of record JAUNZM010000294.1, read on the forward strand.
TGGAAATTTGACAGTTATCATCTCAATATCACATTTCAAGCAGCTCCATACACCTACCAATTTCCTGATACTTTCTATGGCTACAGTAGACTTTCTGCTGGGACTCCTCATCATGCCTTGCAGCATGGTGCGCTCTGTTGAGCATTGCTGGTATTTTGGGGAGCTCTTCTGCAAGATCCACACAAGCATAGACATTATGCTGAGCACAGCTTCCATCTTCCATCTTTCCTTCATATCCATTGACCGTTACTATGCTGTGTGTGACCCTCTAAGATACAAATCAAAGATAAATACTTTTGTTATCCTGGTCATGATATTTGTAAGTTGGATGGTCCCTGCTGCTTTTGCTTTTGGGATGATCTTTCTAGACCTAAATTTGAGAGGGGCAGAAGAGATTTATAATCATGTCCATTGTGAAGGAGGATGCTTTGTCATTTTTAATGAAACTTCAGGTGTTGTGGCCTCCATAGTGTCTTTTTACATCCCTGGATTTGTTATGCTGTGCATCTATAGGAAAATATACTCTATAGCCAAGAGGCAAGCAAGATCCATTGATGCAATTAGCCAGAAAAAGATGGAATTTGAAATGAAGCACCACATATCATTTTGCAGAGAAAGGAAGGCTGCAAAGACATTAGGCATAATAATGGGAGTGTTCCTCATCTGTTGGAGTCCATTTTTCTTCTTTACAGCAACTAATCCATTTATGAATTATGTGATACCTCCTATTCTCATTGATGTTTTGGTTTGGTTTGGTTATTTAAATTCTACATTTAACCCAATTGTTTATGCATTTTCTTACACGTGGTTTCGCAAGACATTAAAGATCATTCTATCCGGAAATGTTTTCCAACGGGACTCTTCCGGGACTCATCTGGATTTAGAGTACTAGTCCTGGTAATGGGCTGGAAGTATTAACATCCGAGACTATGGAGAGAAACTGATGACTCTATACTGAAATAAAAGATTTTCTCAGCAGTAAATTATGTCCTCCATTCATGTTGCTTGTAGAAATGCCCATTGTATGTGCACCTTTTCTTTCTTTTCTGTGCTTTGTAGAGCATTGAGGCACTCTGTGCTGTACATCATAAAAGTTTAATAATGATACATTTCAACAGAGCAAAATATCAAGATCTGAGATTGTGTCTTTCACTATTTTATTGCCAACTTGTAAGTCTGCACTCTCCAAAATGACATAAAAACGAACAATGAAAAATACACCACATCAACACTTGTGCTGTGGAAGAGGATCCTTATTAGTGACAATATCATAGAATACTAGAATCATAGAATGACTTGAATACGAAGGGACCTTGAAGATCATCTAATTCCAACAGCCCTGCCATGGGCAGGGACATCCCACTGGACCAGGCTGCTCAGGGCCCCATCCAGCCTGGCCCTGAACATTTCTAGGGCATCCACAACTTCCCTGGGAAAACTGTGCCAGTGCCTCACCACCCTCATTGTCAAGAATTTCTTCCTTATGTCTAGTCTAAATCTGCCCCTCTCCAGTTTATACCCATTACCCCTAGTCCTATCACTACAAACCTTTATAAAAAGTTCCTCCCCAGCTTTCTTGTAACCCCTTCAGGTACTGTAAGTTTGCTGTAAGGTCTCCTCTGAGCCTTCTCTTCTCCAGGCTGAATAAGCCCAACTCTCTCAGCCTGTCCTTGTGTGGGAGGTGCTTTGGCCCTCTGATCATTTTACAGCCGCCCTCTGGACCTTTTCAACAGCTCCATATTCTTCTTACACTGAGAATTCCAGAACTGGGCATAGTACTGCTGGTGGGATCTCACAAGAGAGGAATAGAGGGGCAGAATCCCTTCCCTTGACCTGCTGGCCACACTTGTTTTGATGCAGCCCAGGATACAATTGGCTTTCTGGGCTGCAAAAGCACATTGTCAGCTCATGTCAAACTTCTCATCAATCATCACCCTGAAGTCCTTTTCTGCAGGGCAGCTCTCAATCGCATCATCCCCTACCCTGTATTGAAACTGTAGGTTGCCCCAACTAGGGGCATTTGTTCCATGATCTTCCCAGGCACAGAGGTGAGGCTGATAGGTCAGGGTCATTTTTTCTACCCTTTTTAAAAAAGGAGATAATATTCCCCTTCTTCCAATCACAATATTAGTACTTTAATACTTTATTTCACAGAAATAAAGTAAGTTAAAATTAAAAGAAACTATATTTCTGGTAAATTAATGAGTAATTCTCTTCTTCCTTCATTCCCAGGGTGGCTAGCCTGATATAGTTAATTTTCTCATGCTCAGTGTTACCTTCTGAAAAGAACTATGTGGCGCTCTGGACATCTTGAACTCTCTTGAAACAGCAGTATCACAAGTGCTGCCAGGTGATACCTCATTTCTTCTGGTGATGTTATACGCTGAAGGAAAGTGATCTTTCCCTATAAGGAATGTTGCTTATCTGAGGCTTTTGAAGTATGTTTAGTAAGCTCAGCATGCATTAACACAGTCCTTTCAGGAAGTCAAACGAGAAGTTGTTTCTCTCCTCTCATCCACTGTCTGTCTCTGAAAATCAGGAAACATTACTATGATTCCAGAGAATTTCAGCCCTACTGGAGTTCACAGCTGGTCGGTCTCTTTTCATAACTTTTTCTGGCATGTTTCTGGCATTATTATCTGATTTCAGGAACAGTTTCCAAATGAATATGATCCCAGCTTGACTGCAGAGCACACAGCTCTGCTGTCAATATGTAGACCTAAGTACAAAGCTAATCCACTTAAAACCATAAAACCAAACACAGACCCCTGAAGGTTTATAGTCACATAATGTAAATATAGACATCTGGAAATTAGGCACTAAGTTGGCTCTAGTCATTAGTAGCTCTCTTGATACTTACTGTAGAAAAAATAGTTACCTTCACAAGGTGTTTTGTCTCACTAGCTTATCCGTTTAGGCAAGATTAGTTGTTCCTGCAGATGTTCTTTCTTCTACTAGTAGAAGAGATATTCCAGTCACTAGAATAGATATTTTCATGATTTTAGATATAACCTTTAGGTAGCTGAGGTGATGATCACTCAGCATTAGTGATTTCTCAGTGTGAAGGGGATGTACAAATGCAATATGTTAATGAGGCTGCAGGGACTATTTGAACCCAAGACTTTGATAAATGAGGAGAATATGAGAAAAATTCTTCACACTGTTTTCTGGTCAGATTATGAGTTAGGTCTAGTAAAGCAGAATGTACCTTACTGAAATCTCAGAGTTTCATCACATAAATGAAGTGCAAATTCCTTATCAAAACATTTCATTAGTGACTTCATTAAACATTTCACCAATGACTACATTTAACAAAAAAATGAGTGGGTGACATCATATGTTTTAAATTCCCTGAAAATTTGTGCAAAGCAATTACTCCAATAGGATGAAAGGATATTTCATCAGTAAACCTATGTCTGTTCATTTTGCCACCAGTGAGTCTAATTTGCAGTGTCACTTTTCTCTCGTGCTTTGTACAACCCTTGCATGTTTAATGCAGTAAATTTCAAACTTGTGGACTGCTGCCTTTTCCCTCTGCCTTAGTGCCTGTAGCTCCTGTTTTGATAGTCATAACATGGTGCTGCAGCCCATGGGCTGCTCCCTGCTGTGGTGTCATGCATGGTGGCCCCATCTGTGGCCAGAAGTTGTAGTCTGCCCCTCAGTCACCACATGCAGCAGAATAGGGGAAGAGGAGGAGCGCTCACTGTCCAGGCAGGACCCTCCTCACAAAGAAAGCCTCACTCCAAAATGGAGTATGTTAAATAGCTAGATAAAAAAAAAACAAACCAACATTATTGCTGTGTTTAAATGAAAATAGAAAAATTGAACCCTCAAACTGTGTAAATATTGAAAATATATGGCTTCCCTTAAATTGTTAACTCATATAGGCTGGGCACACTGTGTGCTCTCTGTCCTCTACAAGGCATTAATATCCATTCAACAAGGAAGAAAATACTAGATATAGCCATACATAAGATACATACTGTTCTACAAAAGCTTTATAGTTCTGTAGTTTTTCTGATCATACTAGTTATCTAAACCACTGCTTGTAAACAACTGCATCTAAAGATATAATTCAGAAAAAGTCTACGCCTATGTATAAGCAATTTTTGACTAGTCTGCTTCCAGTAGACATAGCCTAAATTTCATAAACTTCTGTGATGAAATGACTGGCCAGGTAGATGAAGGGAAAGCGGCAGATATTGTCTAACTGGACTTCAGCAGGGCTTTTGACACTGTTTCCCGTAAGGTCTTCGTAGAGAAGGTAGTGAAGTATTGTCTGGATGAGCAGACAGTGAAGTGGATTGAAAACTATCTGAACAGCCAGGCCCAGAGAGCCATGATCATTGGCACAAAATTTAGTTGTAGGCCAGCAACTAGTGGTGTATCGCTGGGGTTAATACTGCACCCAACACTGTTCAACAACTTCACTAATGATCTGAATGATGAGGCAGAGTGTAGCCTTCCAACCTCAGCCATTCTATGATTCTATGAAATTTAATTCCCATAATATTTACTGAGACTTGTGTAATGACATATAATCTCGCATAACTAGATTTTTTCAACTAAATTGAATTTCCTACTTTGCACATTTTTAAATAAGGTCTTTCCATATTCATGCTGTCACTTTAAATCCAGACAACTGCATGGGTAATGGAAAATGTTTCCATGTGATGACTATGCTATAGCCTTTCTAAAACAAATTAATTTCCTAAGAAACTGGTTCCACATGTAAGTTAGGCAGTGAGAACTCCACAAGCCACTCCTAGATGTCTGGGCTTCTTATTTCCTGTAGGTATAAGAAAAGTCAATCTAACTTCAATGCTGAACACTCAGCATACTGACTGAGAGATATCTGTCAGTAACAGAGATCACTGAAAACAGAGTGCATCCTATGTTGTTTGGACTTTCTCAGTTACCAAGAGGAGAAAACAATTCTTTGAGAAAAATTAATCTTGCCTTTTGTTCCCTGTTGCTGTGATTACTCCTGTACTGAAGTCAGCCCAGAGGAATAGGAGTGATTTAGTAATAAGTAATGAAATAGGTCTGTATGATCAATAATTAAGAAAAACATGGAAATTATGAGGTACAACGTGAAGGAAGTTCATAGGCTGTAATAAAATGAAGCTATTTTGCCAATGAAAATAACGTCTACAACAATTTTCTCCCCACACTGCCCTTGCAATACAGCAGTGCCTCATATGACTAATTCTCAAAGACAATTTCTAAGGTCCTTTCTGTATTCTTGCTTCAAATGAGTTAAACATTTTCTTTTATAAAAGTTTTCACTCCTCTACAACTTGTAGCAGTTTTTAGACATTTCATTTCTGAAAGGTGAGGAGTCAAACTGTTCCACCATCACCATCCTCTGCCTTATGCGGAAAGATGACCAGTGGTGAGGTGTAAGGGACGTTGCTTTCTGAAGGTAATGCTTTTTGAAGTGTAGCCTCTATCCACAGATTTATTTATTTTAAAAATCTATTTTAATTGTGTCTGCACTAATTTCTGCATGGATTTAAGTTATAGTAACGTTTAATAACGGATCATTGTTTTGAAGCTTGATGTTCTAAACTGCCTTGGGTATTTAAATTTGTTCTGCAATCCACTAATACATACTTTTTCTATCCATTACTTCAGAAAAAAATGTAAATATATCTTAAAAGGCAAAATATTTAACCTACATTTTCATCGACTTTAATCTGAAGATCAGTTAGTAATAGATTCTGCAGCTGGCAGTAGCTCCAGAAATTAAGAAGAAACAGTGGATTACTGGATATTCATACTTCAGTAAAAGCCTGAAATGTGCAATATAAATTTTATGAGTCAGTCTTGTAGAATTATCTCATCAAATACTTCTTTAATAAAACAAGACTCATTTTATATGATGGTTATGTATCAATTGTGTTCACTTTTAATGCCTCAATAGTGTTTCAGAAGTTTAAGTCTTTCTGGAACTTATTAATACATAAGGGGTTTTTTTATTTCTGGATGTATTTACATACAGTCCGTAAGCTCGATATTTCACCTAATCTTGTATACATGTGGCCAGTCTTTCTTGAGGTTCACTATCAATATTCTCCTAAACAGAGCACATTCCAGGCCAATATGGTGACAGTCTTTTGTGCCTGGGGGATTAGCAGACATATATAGTCTGCTGTTATTTCCAAGCAAATAGAATTTTGAGTGTAATTTTGGCCTGAGGTTGATCTTCTCTACTGAAAACAGCAGAATTGGGTTTTCAGCCTTTATCCTTTATGTGCCTGGGAGGAGTACTGGAGAACGAGAGTACTGCTCATGCTCAGGTACATGCTTATCCTTTGTGTAGACACGAGGCTCCAGATGTTATATAATTTTCTTGCTGACAGCCCACTTCATTTTCACTCCACCACACCTACTCAGTGAACTGTAGCCTCTAACTGAGGTCCTTGCTATGCTGAGCTCCCTCTGACATCAGTAAGAGTCACTGCCAGAACTGATATTATTTACATGTTTAAAGTAAGGTGGGCTGAGTTATCGTTACCGCATGCAGCTACTGCAGTCTTTTTACTGTGAATTGTATCTCTGATACATCTGGAGCAGGAAACAGATCAGGGCTGGATGCAATAGGGACTTTAAGGACATAGAATTTGGATAATACAGTGTCTCATATTATTGTTCAACACATGTACAGGGAAGACCCTGGATTAAACATAAGGGCAGTGGGAGTGATGGTCAGGGAGGGCGAGAAAACTGAACAGCACGTTGCTCGCATCCAACAGCCCAGTTATGGAGAGCTGCGTCTCTTCAAGACAGCCTAGCCCTGACTTTAGGTCTGTCTCCTTGGGTTTGTCTAGATTAATCTTAATCTTCTTTTGCTCCCACGATGTTTTCCTGGTGGCCAGCTCTCTGGAAGCTCTGGTGAAGCAGAGGGCTACTCTTGCACACATTTCACACAACACGTACTGGTTCGGGTACCATCTGGGATGCCATCACAAATTTTCTTCTCCTTTCAGAGCTGATACACATGAAATACACAATGTTTGGGAGCAATACTGAGAGCCCACCGTGTGCTGGTGCTGGCAGTGACAGGGAAACTCCATTCCAGGTGATAAGGGATGCAGCAGAGATGGCGTTGCAGCCAGTTGTACCAGGTCATGTCTGCATGTGGCTCATTGTGGCTTCATCAGAGAAACTTACATGCCATGAGATCTGTCACTGTGTCAAAACTAGTCCACGAGGGGTTTTTACTCAAGCCTAACAAAAGGTAAGTGACTCTGACATCCTTCCAGCAGTGAAACCACAAGCCAGATGATGGGCTACAAGATAAATATAATATCAGATTAGGTGGCAGCTACAGATCTTTATAAAGTGTCTTCACAATGTTTGCAGCCAGCAGTGTTTGTCACTGTACTCAACTCTCTTTAATCCCTCCTGTTAGTTACACAAGAATGTCTTAAATTGATGTTAGATGTTTAATTAAGTCTCTAAATCCACATTTAAGCATTTTGGAAAACTCTTCTATGTATTAAATGTCTAGCTGGTGACACATGATGCAATTGGAGATATTTTAACTAATGATTATATTACTTAATTAACATATAGCTTAAATCATTCAGAGTCAGCCCAATGCATTACATCTCCTACAAAGACAATATTTCTTCCAGACTACAAGTTTACAGGGAAAAATTTTGAGCTATCTGTGAGGCTTCAGTGTGTCATGTCCTTGTGTATGTTCAGTGTGTGCCCTTGAGTGTTAAGGGGGTATCTGCTTACTTATGTCTTGCAGCCTGCAGATAGATTTTCTTCAGTAGTTCTGGCCAAGGGGTATTGCAGATCTGTCAGATGGTGGAATCTGGTTCCTGAAAGACTTTGTGACATGTCATGTTTTCCATCTGCTGTTGTACTTGATGCTGGTGCTGAACTTGTGCTGAACAAAGCACTGCTTTGAACAAAACCTAGATCATCAGAGTAGCAGGGATTTATTTTGTGGGCCACACCTGCTGGTGCACAGGTGCGTCTGTCCTTTTTTCTGTAACACATTTAGCACATTCAAATTCAGTAGGGCATAGCATTTATGTTCAGATGTGAGCACTGCAGATCTCTTCATTTCTTCCTCTCCACAAATATCAAGGTAAGTATTTTTGTGTTATTTTTTTCTGAAACACATTCTCACTTGTTAACATATTTTTCCAAACTACACAATTTTAGCATGAATTCTGGTCTATATCAAATCTAGACCATGTTCTTCTCCTTAGGGCAGCAGCCAGAGTGGTTAAGACTTCTTCTATCTTTTTCACTGTGAGTGATTCCAGGAAGAGCTAACATTTCCCTCAGAGGAGGTATTTCCAATCCTAAATTCAGGAAGAAGTTCAAGCTCCCACATCCAGGTGACGCCTCAGTCTGATAGTACCCCTGTGGTCCTCTTCCTCTCTAGGACATGCCAGTTAAATACACAAGGCAGAAAGACATGCTTAAGAGCATTCCAGCCACGTAATCCACACGCAGCATTCCTCTTGCAATGCTTCTAACAGCAGCATTCAGAGCTGTCGTCAAAGATACTGATCTTTACTCAAACAATCACTATATTTTTATTCTTAAATGGTTTGCAATTCAGCAACTCACGGATATCACCTGCAGTGCTCGCTTGTGGTCAGAATAGTTACATGCACTATTGTGGTTTGGGGTTTTTATTGATCTTTCCTGCCACAACCTTAGCTGTGAGAAAGGATTTCCTACCCCCTTGTGGAGTCCACAGGCAAAGGCAGCTTTAAAGAAAAAAGTCAACATCTATTATTAAAAGAGGGATAAAAACACAAACTCCAAACTTAAATCTTTGGGTTGCAAAAACACGAGCTGAGAACTTTTTGGGAAATAGATTGATTTATTTTTGCAAGCTCCATGCTTATTTTTATTCTTTACTCTAATACTGCAGAGTACTTAGAATCATAGAATAACCAGGTTGGAAGAGACCCACTAGATCATTGAGTCCAACCACTCAACGTATATTTCACACAAAGTCACTGATATAACTATGGTTCTGAAGGCTGATATCTTCTGGAGGTGAAGAAAGTGAGTAATAACATAAAACATCCAAATGACAATTCTCTGGTGACAGAGAAATTGCATTTCCAAAATAAATTCTTCAAGATTGAAATTAAAAATTTGATTTACAGATATTAAATTTTCTATTCAAAATGGAAAGATGTCGGAGAAGTTCAAGTAAATTAGTGCTCAATAATCAGCAAACAATTTTAAGTTAAAATTTTTTTTACAAAAAAAAAAAACACACCACAACATTTTAATCCGTTTTAGTGAAAATTAAGTAAATTATAGTAACTGTTCCAAGAAACTTCTGATGAAAGGACAAATACAACTACAACATAGTAAAGTAATATATTTATTCTTCCATTTAGGTAACCTAATCAAATCACCTTCCCATTGGATTTGTTGCATGTCACTCTTCAAAACCGCAGTAATAAAGCATCCATGAAGCTTAACAGAGAAAACTGACATAGAAAAGGATGTGCAGTTTTTAAAGAGAGAGACATGAGTCTCAGCTATATATAAACCAAGAACATTCCAGTTTTCTTGTAAGAAAGGAGGTGTGTTTTCAGTTTTATTTTTAATTACACATTTCTACTTACACCAAAATTCAGGATGGAAAATCTAAAGCAGCCATGATTTTATTAAGAGAAAGATGGTTAAACACAAAAAAAAAATCAGTCTGATAGTGTTCTGGGGTGCAGACAGGAGCAAGATGCAAAGGCGGGGCAGGGTGCCTTCTGAGGTATGAAGAGAGAGTATAACAGGGATGTGTTTAACTCTGATAGGGAGCAGCCTTCTCTTGCTCCACGTCTGCAAGCAGAGGCTGTAGCTACAGCAGACTGCAGGTGAGGCCATCTGAAAGAGGAGCGGCTGGCCTGGGCCAGCAGCCCATATCAGCATTTTTATACTGGGCAGCTAGGAACGTTTGAGCTCCATTCTGCTTTTGGGATCCTGCCCTCAGACACTTCAATTTCAGAGACCACCAGTTTCAGAGTGATGGAAGACACTACTGAAGATACAAAGGAATGTTCCAAATAAATCAGGAGAGGCAAGATTTGTCCCAAAGAAGGTATCGTGTGCTCAAGAATATATATTTTATTTTTCCAGAACTTTCCCCTACAGATATTGTTCTTCAGTGTCTAGGCAATTTTCTTAATCTGGTTTTCTTCCCTAGGACTGATTGCATTGCAGTGCTTTGGCAAATACATCATGCTGCCAAGTCATTACTTCATCCAGCCTCTGGAGCTTGCAGCTGGTGTAGGATTGCTTTGACTTTGTCGAGATTTTAGGGCCTAAAATTGCAAGGTGTGCACTTTGCCCCTGTGCTATACACGTTGGTGGAACCATCCTGCCCCAAACCCACACGGAAATATGTCTGTGACTTCTTCCATCCATCATCGTCAGTGATCCACTCTCTCATCAAGTTTCCATTCTGCTCCATGGTCAAAACCGTCTTTTCCTCAGTATCACATTATGCCTCACAGCATAATCAGCTCCAGGGTACCTGCTGGTACCCTGGAGCTCTTTCCTGAGAAATCTACACATCTTGTGACACAGTTGTGTGTAGCACTTTTCCTTTTTACCCGATTTCTTTCTCTTGGCTGTAATTATACAGTCATTATATCCCCAAAAAGATCATCCCTGTGACAGACGTAATTTTTTTAGATAGCTAGTCAATTTTATTCTTGTTCACCTTTAGCATGATTTTCTCAGCGTTAAATACTGATGTTATTGGAGAATACATGGTGCCTATTGCTGCAGCAGTTTCCATGTTTCTCTCATGCTTAACAAATGCTAAGGAGGCCTGATTTCTCCCTTTTCTTTCTCTTTTCCGGGCACAGTAATGGTAGAGATGTAAGTCCACGTATTTTCTATGGCAAGAAAACTATTCAGAAAAATTACTATTTATACTACTAATTTTTGTTTGAAAAAAATTTTGAAATTGTCATTGCAGGTGTGATATTCAGAATCTTCTATTTTTGATGTACTCTATTGCCTTCCTGTAAAAACTTGGTTAATTAGTCACATTCCTTAAAAATTAATTAGCAACTCCTGAAATGACTTCCAGAAAACTTTGCAAATATTTATATGTGTTCTTTTATCTTTACAGTATTTGCATATACTGCCAAATACCAGAATAGGTAAACCATGGGTGGACTTAAACACAGCAAAACAATACAGTACCCTAGGAAATATTGTGGTCATATGCTAAGAAGTGACCCAGTACACTGATAACCTATACAGGCTGCATTATCCAGATTTTCTGCCATGCCCACAGAAACACAAGCTATGTAGTCACAGCAGTGAAGAGCCATTGTTGTCAAGCATGAACTCTCAAGGTTTAGTAGAGTGAGGTAAATATTTAGATATCATTGTCTGAAAATAAGCACTCTAGTCATCTGGAACTGTTAGGTGAAGTTTCCAAATTAACAAGGGGAGAAGAATGGAGGCAAAACACATTTCTGAAGCTGAAAGCAGTCTGTTTTTTTTGCCTGCTCACAGGACTTCAGACATAGCCTTACGAGTGCCTGTAAGCCAAAATCAGCCTGCTTCTCTAAATGTAATTTTTCACTCTGTAACTGAAAAATATTTTAAATGTGGGTTAATTTAGGATATTATTATCTAGCCTCTGAACATCTTCCTCTCTTTTCATGTGCTGTCCTACATGGCTTACAAAAATAAGTTATCATCAAAACGGAGGTCTGTGAAGATGGGTACACTTCCTCAGAGCAAGTAAAAGTTAGATTTTTTTAAAAGGTATTAAAAAGTCAAATATAACTTTAAAATAAATATAAAATCCATGTTTGTCAATGGTTTTCTGGGCAAAGCTTCAAATGTGCCTTCCCAGTGTTTAGTGCACAGTGCCCCTTCCCCACAGGCAGAATGACAAAGTGATGGTCAGGTGCTGCCATGCCGCTGCTCTGCTGTACGAGTACAAGAGGGGCATGCTCCACTTTGGGCAAGCAGGACATTACAGTGTATCTGTCTTTTCCAGTATTAGTATGGGCAGAAAAATAATTTTTATTCCTTGTTGTGACACTTTAGCAGGAATCGGTGTCTCATTCAGTCAAGTCAGACAGGAAAAAAAATGTGTTTCTACAAGTTTCAAAAGTGTTGTTTGATGCCCAGCAAGCAGCCTTGGATCAGAATTTCTCCTGTAGTCTTGCAGGCTCAAACCTGTGAAGCAAGGGAAAAATTGTCATTATATTGGCCATCTCTGCTTCCTTTGGCAGAACCTGAAGGAAGTAACCTGGGTCTAGGATCAGTCATCTGACTGCAGGTCGGTGCTGTGCAGGTATCTCAAAACAGAAGAACACAGGCAGGAGGGAGGTCTGCTTTAAGCTGCCCTGTGCTGTCCTGCTTCTTGCACTACCCAGAGTGGCCAGAGCTGCCCCAGAGATTCAAGCTATCTCTGCCCACTTTGTGCCACTAAGAGTTTGCCCAGTCTAAAAAGGCAGCTTTGCGTGGGCCACGTCCAGATGCTTAGAGGTCATTCGATGCTTTGCAAAAGCTGATCTACTGGTTGCTTTTATTTCAGTATTAACTCTACACATTTTCTTCTGCCAGTGCTGTGTAGTACATCATCTTACTTCTCCCTCTCCCTTCCCTTTTTAACAGCTTAAAATATCTCAAGTTTCTAATTTTTCTTCTGAAATGTGAATTAAGAGGCCCCGTTAATATATTGCTTGTTTTGGTTAGATTATTCCCATTTGCTATGTGTTTTATTCACTGCAAAGAGCACCAAAGAGAATTGGGAGCTCTGAGGAAAGGTTGTTTCAGTTGTTTCTGCAGTGTTCTTTTGCAGTCTTGGTTTTATCTTTAACACCTATCATTAATGAATTCTTCTTCAAAGAACTCTTGAACTAAAGTATGTCACACCCAACTTTTTTTCTGTGTGCATTTTGACTTTTTCTGTCATATCTTTTGCAATTCCTCTGCTGCATCACTAAGTTCACTAAAAACTGCACATAAGGGTCACAGTCAGGAAAACGTTTGAACAGAAAATATCATGAGATGATGAACTACTGGGGTTTTCCACTTCGTTATGACATCTTAAAATTCAAATTTGACATAAATGGAGAAGAAAATGAGACAATGTAAGGATAACAAGATCAAACTGAAAGAAAAACATTTTCTTTCAGGTTAAGACAATCCTAAACTAAAACAAATATACAAGTTGTTAATTTCAAATATACTTATTAGTTCATTTCATTTCTAAATTTCCTGAGCTAAAATAAACATTTTTCATTGATTCTCTAATCCACAATCTTCTTAGTTTTAATCCTTTAATTGACCAATTTGGACAAAGTTGCTATAGATGGGGACAACACCACTGAGTTGCATTCTCTCCATCGCCACTTTTACTTTTAACATGGTTTAAGCTGCCACAGTTAACTTACAGAGGTGCTGCACACATAGGTGTGTCCTATATAAGCATTTGAATAGACAGAACACAGATCATTGTAACGGAGAGAAGCAAAACATAAAAGTTGCATAAAAATCAGATGCAGAAGGTAGAAGAATTTTGTGTGAGTGTCATGCACAAAAACTTTCCATCGTTACAAAACTGAAGGCCAAATGCTGCTATTTGGGTAAGAAAAATGAAGAAAATACACATACCACATTCTATGGATACCCTGGTCTGGAGGTGGGGTGCCCTGAACCCAGCAGAATTTTTATCTGAGCTAGGTGAGTATTTACTAACATTTCTGCCACACTGTGCTAGTGATAAAACACTCATACACGATATGCTGACTTCTTCAGAGGTGATCGCTGCTCACTACTATGAGGGAGAGCAAAAGGCCATGGTAAAGTCTATATAGCTGTACTACATGTGATGGAAGATTTGAAGTTTAGGTTTGCTAACTCAATGTAGTTAATTTTAGTAAGCCTATGGCCTTCTCATACCATTATATTCCATTCAGGAATCCCAGACTGACTCTTTAGGAAGCTGTGAGGAAAAAATTCACAGCAAAAGGGCACTGATGATGGCCCTCTTAGAAAATCCATAGTACTTTGAAATTGTTTTGTTCTATTTTAAGGAACTCAAACTCAGACGTTATTTACAGGAATTTAGATCTAAGAGGTTATATGAAGCAGTTTCAATAAAAAGGATATTGGTTATGCATGTCTTCACTACAGGACTTCAAATCATATGAGTACATTTTTCTTTCTTTTTTTGTATGTGTTTTACTGCTGATTACTAGGTCACACAGTAAATTTAAAAAAAAAAAAAAAAAAAAAAAGTAAAACACTGTTCGAGATTATATCCAGAAATTTTGTATAAAGAAATTAAAGTAAAGGAACATCTCAAGAACGATTGGTATTTTTCAGTTTATGACAACTTTCTTACTTTTGAATCTGATATATGCTAAAAAACTCTTCTTGTGACTATAACGATCTATATTGTCACTATTTGAGCCTTCTCTTAATTGTGAACCTGTTTCTTTTCCCATGACCAAAATAGAAGAGAGGGAGAAAAATGCAAAGTGATTCCAACAAGTGTGCAGGAAGCTGAGATAGATAGTTTTTTAATGCATTACTCCCTTGAAGGGTAGTGATAATTACAATAGCCAGACAGATATATAGGGTAAATATTTTGATAAGGATATGATTTTACTCAGATATTGAACAACAAAGTACTTGGAAGAGAATGATATTGTATATAAAATACAGGAAGAATGAAAACTAATGGAAGTGTCAAGAGCACCAAGGACAAAACCCCTATTGTTACATCAAAAGCTATCCAAAAGCCCCTGACAATCCTAATATAAATGATCACTTATTATAATGTAGAAACAGGAAAAGGAGAAAGAATCTCTGAAGTTTCACAGCAATTCTTCAGCTAAGCAGTGTTTCTGAGAACTATGCCTAGTTTGTATCTTTTGCACGGGTATTTTTAATAGTATGGAAATGTCACCTCAAATTGTTGTTGAAGTAAAACTGAAAAAAAAGTTGTTGAAATAAAAACGAAAAAAAAAATATTTTTAAAAGAAGAAATTTTATTAAAAATAGTATCTTGCTCTTGTAGGTCTTTTTAAATCACTGCAGTAATAGCCACTATTCATGTCCTGACATAAAAAAGAATGGTATGAAAACTGATGTTGACTTTAGCTCTTTCTCATATTAAAAATTCAGTCTAAAAATTGCCTCAGCCTTATTCTAACAGTGTCTCTTTTAGTCATCAGCAGCCTTTGGCACAGAGTGCCTCAAAAATATCAAGAAGCAGGGAGTCGAGCAGCAGGCAACTTCTTAACTGTAGAAATTCAAAGCAGGGAAGGCAAAGGATGGTATTCATATTGAAGAGCTTGTAAAAACCTAATTGAAGAGCAGAGAAGAGGCAGGCAGTCTATGAGAGCTGTACCACTGGAGTCTTGAGGCTGGCATGTGGTTGTGCTTACTGAGCAGGAGACAAAAGTAGAGGATTTGAGTATCAGGAAAACATTCACAAACCCCAGGACTTTCCTGAGTGATATTTGTCCATGTAATATCCACTTTAAACTGCCCACTTTTAAATTCACAAAACTGTCCAGGAGGTTTTGATGATGTGAAGGTCACTCTGTCCCAGAATAAGCTGGCATGAGCTGCATCTTCTGGTAGGAACACCTAAAGCAAGAAAATACACAGGAAAATTCTTGTATAAGTATTCAGAGATTCAATAGCAGCTAAACACATGCGTTTAAAGAACTTCTAAGAAAATGGAAATTTTTGCCAAACCCATAACGGTCTCTCTATGACCCTAAGGTATATTAGTCACCTGTAGGGGTTCTCTTTCCATCTGGTTTATGTAATATCTCACACTTTCCACTCAGGCAGTACAGAGTACTTAGAAAAGGATTTCAGTGCATTACTGTATAGCTCTGATTCCTCAAAAAGATGTATTTTACTGTAAAGTATTCCTGATTTAAAAGTTTATGGAAATACGGTTAAGAGAGATTTGCTGTTATGTTTTGTTGCTGCTGGGAAGGATGGGAAGTAATTTCCAGCTATCGTACCAGTCATTTCAAAGCCAAAATGCATATATAAAAATGTCATGTATTTAAGTGTTGTTTTCTTGCTGTTAAAAGTCACAATGTTCTGTTATCTGATTTATTAAAAAGACTACTGGAATGATCCCCTATAATCCATTAATACTGGGTATTTCTTACAGCTCAAATTAAAAATTAAACAACTTAAACCTAAACAGCAATTTCATGAGTAAAAATTTGAGGCAATCATTAGGGCATATAACAATATTTCTGTTTGCCTTGTTGAATACTTATGTCATCAACATAATGGATACGCCTATAGCCAGAACACCATAAAATTAGCAACTTCCCTGAGGAGTTTTTCTTTAAAATTAGACACTATTTGTTTTATAATAATCACTTCACAGGTTCTACTTAATAAAAAGAATCATAACTAAATTGGAATTTCATTTCCAGGGGAGTTCAAAAGAACCAGTATACCATTGCACTACAGTCAGCTTTCACATCCCTTAAGGAGGTTTGGTTGGTAAAGCCTGTTACTCGGCACTGGTTTTTCTTTTAAGACAGAACTTCTCTTTCTTGACTGTGTGCCCACACACCTCCAGATTTGCTGCATTTCCTGTGCTACTTGTGGTATTGGTTGAAAAAACACTAAATATAATATAAAAAAAAATTATGTTGAAAAAATTGAACACTTTAATTCAGTAGAGATATAAACCACATAAATCAGTCTCAGTTTTTGCTGGCAATATGGAACCTCTCAGATGGTTTTAAAGGAAGTATTTGATTAAAAGACAATTCTCTTTTTATTCACTTTTTTCCAGGTTAGTCATTTGGCATGTCCAAAGGTGGATCCTTTCCTAGGCTTGTGGCAGAGCTGGGAGAGGCAGTGGGATCTGAGGAGGCTGGCATGAGCTCAGGCCAGGGCTCTGGTGTGAGAAGACGCTCTTCACCTTGTGCTGCAAGGTGGATGGCTCCTGCTATAGGGCCTTACACCCCTTTAGGGTCCAGCTGGACATTCATCTGAGCTGTGCCTTGGGCACACAGATCACACTGCTGGGGAACCTGCTTGTTATCATTGTCATTGAAGATAATTTCTTAGTCCAGCTGACAGAGACCCCCACCCGAAATACTGGACCTTATGGTCACCAATACAAGTGAATTCATCAGTGGCATTAGGATCGAAGGCAGCCTGGGCTGCAGTAATCACGCACTGGTGGAGTTCAAGGTCCAGAGGGATATGGGACAAGTGAGGAGTATAGTCAGGACACTAAATTTTGGGAAAGCAGACTTCCAGCTCTTCAAAGAGTTACTCAGTAGGATCCCCTGGGACATGGTCCTCAGGGACAAGGGAGCAGAACAGAGCTGGAAAATATTTAAGGATGCTTTCCATAAAGGCACAAGAGTGCCTTTATTCTGGTGAGCAGAAAACATTGTAGGCTACATGATAGCATTTCTCATGAGTATTCATCCACTTAGCTAGTATTTCTTTTCTTATTTTCTGTTTTTCTTAAAACAGATGGCTAGGGCAGCTCCCAGGTTTTTAAGTAGACATACCATTCTGTGACTCATCTTCCATAACGTTTGTCACAGCACACATGACTTATTAAAGTCTTATGTTTGTCATGTGATGCTCACAAGTATTTGAATATTGGCTGTGATCAGCTCAAAAAAGGACTCAGTCCATACTATTCCTTGTGAATCCCAAAATAGTTGGTCCCTGCTTTTGAAGAGACTTTCTTCCCAGGCAACTGCCTTATTTTTACACAAAGCAGGTCACGCTAATTTGCAAAGTTATTTAGAGTGTATGTCAGTTTTTAAATACAAAAAGGCATAAGGATGTAACTACAGGTGACATCAAATATCTACCTAAGCTAGTGGCCAACAGCAGATGACAGAGCAAGGTTACATCAATATTTATTATGTTATTTTTCTAGCCCATAGGGACATGCCCCTGAGCTAAAGTCTACATATAGGAGATATAATCCTAAATTCCTCAATAGTGTCCACTGCAACCTGTGGGAATCTTCATAAATTCTTGTACTATTCATAAAGAAGTTATTTTCTACCTCACTGTTATGGACATTATATCAGAAAAAAAATTAGTTTGTAGCAAGTTGTAGTAACTTTTCTATAAAAAAAATAACAAGCAGCTAAATAACAGCTCTATTAATTTAGTCTTCCTCTATTAATGGTATGTAAAACTATTTTTAGGTTTGAAGGATGCTGAAATTTTTAGTGTCTTTTAAAAAAAGTTGTTCCATCCTATAGTCAGCTGCATATTTTCTGAGTGACGAACTCTAAAAGAACAAACAGCTACAAGGAGCTAATAGCAAGAAACCAGCAGATGCCCTATAGCCTGCTGAAAAGAGTAGTCAATTTTTCATTAAATGTGGTAGGCATATGAATCAGTCCCTATAAGAGCAAGAACAAAAGAAAGGAATCGCGCAACAGATATTCTGTAGGAAAATAGTACAGTAGAGTGATTGTTGTAGCAGCTGTGTATTTCAGTGCAGGAAATAAACTGTTACAACCATTTTCTCTCTATTTTGTCTTATCATTATGTTTTTTGCATGGCAAGAACAGTTTCTCCTATGAGCACAAATGAGCTACAGCTTTGGGACGTTCTAATCTGTTCTGCCACCTGTTTATCTCAAACCCTCCTTGGTTACATCCATAATCTTAGGACCCCCAGTCAGAAAAAATATTAAAAGCTAAACCGTGTATCTGGAGGAAGGAGAAGAGAAAGAGGGCTTATGCCTTATTTTCAGGGATGTCTTAAATAGAGAGTTACCATAAAATATTGGTATTTTTAAACTGAGACATTTATGAAGCCTTATGCCTGTAGTTTGTTATATTAGTCTTTATTGCATCTTAGGACAGAAGCCAAAGCTGCTTCTACTGTTCCTCTGTCTACTCGTGCTGTAGCAGAAGGTAAAAACCTGACACCTACTGCATACAGCTGTAGACTTTCTATAATAAGGGTACCAAACCAAGCAACCTGGGCTAAAGACTGAAAAGCAGAATCAGATTCTTTAAAAAAATGCAGGTGCCAAATTACAATAAAAGCATATAGGAAAGGTGTGGCACATCTTGAAAGATCTAGACTGCTGGACAAGTTTCAAGATTAAGACTCTTAAATTTAATGTGTATAGGTAGGTGTTTATAATTATGGTAAATATCTTATAACTACAGCTAGAATGGCTGTTTAAACTCAGGCTGCAGTCAGTGGGTATTTAGGATATGAATCATTTGCCCAGTGCCACCTAAGGTGCCTTAGGGAACCTGAGATGCCTACACAGGTCTAACATTCAGCACCAACGAAGCAGTAGCTGAGAACCAAGTGAGACAGATTCAGACACTTAAAATTGTACTAGATACCCATCTGTGGGGTATTGATCTTAAGCAAGTTTAGACAGTTAGCTGTGTAGAAATCTGCAAGTCTTAAACTGAATCATATTCTAGGGGCATCTTATCATCTTCCTTTGACATCTTTTGCTGTGAACACAACCACAGCCAAAACAATAGTGATAGGGAATTTCCATTGAATTTCTAGTAGATTTTTTAGATATCTTCTACCAGTCCTCAACATATTACAGAGAGTATCTGCCATGAATGTATTCAATTTACCACTTATTTTTTGAGTGTCATTGCAGAATCTATTTTTACAGTTTTCTTCTGTGGAAGCAGATAAGCCTTATTTCCTCAGTGGGTTAACACTGTCCATGCCACAGTATAAGGACAATGCCATAACACTGAGTGATTGTTGCTAGATTTCTGTTTTGGAGTGATGTAGAGAGGGAAAAGCAGAATCCAGACTACTGATGTATACAGTGACAGTGGCAGAGCAAAAAGGTGAGAAGGAAAAGCAGCTAAAATTCTAAGAGTAGCCATGATTGCTTTCCTGACTTTCTAACACAGCATTTTTGCAACTGTCATTAAGTGGTGTTTTCCCCATTTTTGTAACTCCCCCACTATCTCCTTGCCTCGATTGGCTTAAATAGCCAAATTCCATCAGGATCACACTGTTGTTTTTTTCTCCCTATGGATTCAAATGGGAGTAATTATGAATTGTATAATAAGGAGTAGGAGGAGCAGCTGTAAAATTATGAAGACTTATTGCTCTACAACAACCTCTGTTTCAAAATGACAGCCTGTTGGATCCTATCAGAGCTAGCTGACACCCTCTAAGTCCATAAATTTTAATATTTTTAATATCTTTCCTTCTGTAGATTTATATTTCTTTATCAGAACAAAATATTGTCATTTAATTTTATGCCCTTTATAATTTTTCATCATTTTAAAATAACAGGAATTCTGCCAGCTAGTGGAATACATCAGTAACAACCACCTGGCAAGCTCTGCCAGGCCATTTGCTATCGGTACCAAATACTGGCAGCATTGCTTTTCCTATCTAAATTCAGAAGTATGCAAGTGAAATTCAATAGAAGAGAATGAAGTTTACCCATAGGGTAAATGACATACCACTCATACTTTGGAAAGAGGAAGTGTCAGGAATACGATGCCAGGGTTGGGCTGCTTCCCCCTCATCTCATTATGTATGATGCAAGCCTGGGAAGCTGCACAGGAATGACTGCTTTGTTCCTGTGTCACAGGTGGCCCCGATGCTTGTGCCACCCACCCTGTTGGGCCCACGTGCCTGCTGTTTTGGTGCCAAGGAAGGAGCTGGAGTTGGGAAGCAGAAACAGAGAGTCAGAAAGGTGGGGCAGATTTGGATACTAGGCTAGGAGAAAGGCATGCCCTTTCAAAATCACACTATGCAGGTTTGGGTTTAATTTCCAGTTCTTTCAAACATCAGATGCCATACTGAGTATGGATCCTCAAACAGCATGTGTTTGAAGTGACATCCCTCTTAGCTCATACTTACTTAATTAACAGGAATATAAATTGCATATGCTCTGATCTTTGATTAGTGAATATTCAGAGCATCCTCCATGGTACACTGTATTGTATTCCTATTTTATCCAAAATAGTAAAATGTAGCACCTTCTCCTAGCCAACAGCTTTTCTATAGGAGTTAACAAAAATCTTCAGAGGACATACTGTGCTTTTAGTACTATCTGATCAATAAACAGGACTTTCTGACCAATCTCTTAACTGTGTCTTCATAATTATTTTCTACAATTATGTTAAAGAGACCATTTAGATATTCTCCTAGCATAGACGATACTTTGTTTTATGACTCAGCTTTTCCTCCCAGGCTGCAGTATCTTTGCTGCAACCAGTCACTGTAAAGCATCATAGCGCAAAGATTGTTAATTATTGAATAAGTAAAAGCTAATGAGAAGTGAGCTAACATCAGATGAGCATCTGCATATTGTTCATAAAACATGTAGCATTACTAGGGAAGTGTTTGGATACCTCTTTTCCATAGCATAAGAATGAATGTTGATGAGTGACAAGTGTATATTACCTGAAAGCTAACAAAAAAAGTAAGCAAGCAATGATCTCTAGGATAAAGAGTTCTCATTGGCAAATGGGCGTTCTCATTATTTTTAATTCGAAGTACATATTTGAAAGATACATTGTTTTCTGGAGAAAAGCTGACTGAGCTCGGCTGAAACTTTATAAAGCAAGAATCACTAGGCTCAGTCAACAGAGTTTATACAACACTTGGAGACAAAAAACAAGATGAGGCCACAATGTACATTATACTCTCATTAGTGCAACATCCAGTGGGATCATCTTGAATTAGCTTTAGTGTGTCAACAGCATGGGGACAAACACTTGCACATGCAGCATTAAAATCATTGCTAATCAAAATAGCTTATCAAAACTAGGCTGAAGATGTATACAGTGTTCCTGCAGCAAATAAGTATATCAGAATGTTTCTTCCTTAGTAATTTTAATTTATGAAAGCAAGGAAAGGACACTTCTGAGCATTAATTAACATGAGAACTATATGTAGGCATACAAGTCTCCGAGGCTATGTTGTCTCTCCTTGTGACACACCAAAAACCACCTATGTAAAGAGGAGCCTGTGTGTTTAAGGCCTTTAACTGTTTTCTCTGTTGGCAGCTTATTGAACTACTATCAGTATTAGTTGATTTGGATGTTATTAAGATTTCCACTGCTCTAGTTATTTCTAAATCTTAGCTGTGACTTCACATTTATGACAGCAGAAATAAACTTGCTCTTCCCAACTTCTGCAGTTCTTCCCTAGTTTTGTAGAGGAGACAGGATTCCCAGCAATAAGGTGCTGCATGCTCTGTTGTTTTTAATGCAGATAGGGGTATCCTGCAGATGAAGCAGCCCAGCCCCACATCTCTGGGGAGCACCTGGTCCTATAATTTTCCCTTTGAAGAACAGGGGAGGGTGCAGAAGCGCCCCAGCTGCTATGCAGGCAGCCTCGACGCTCACCTGTCCCTTCCTGTCTGATGATCCTTTCAGTGAAATTTTTTTTCCTGATGTCCAGTCTGAACCTCTCCTGGTGTAGCTTGAGGCCATTCCCTCTTGTCCTATCCCCTGTCACTTGGGAGAAGACAGCTCCCTTCTTTCTACGACCTCCTTTCAGGTAGTTATAGAGAGCAATGAGGTCTCCTCTCAGCCTCCTCTTCTCCAGGCTAAACAGCCCCAGCTCTCTCAGTCGCTCCTCATAAGGCCTGTTCTCCAGCCCCTTCACCAGCTTCGTTGCTCTTCTCTGGACTCGCTCCAGAGCCACAACATCCTTCTTGTGGTGAGGGGCCCAGAACTGAACACAGTACTCGAGGTGCGGTCTCACCAGTGCCGAGTACAGAGGGAGAATAACCTCCCTGGACCTGCTGGTCACACCGTTCCCGATAGCTGCCGAGACGCGCGGCCGGCGGGGGCAGGTCAGACCCGCGCGGAGCCGCCACCAGCCGCCAAAACCCGCCCAGCGGGCGCCACCCACCTCCCGCCGTCACCGCGGGGCGGGGCGAGGCGGGACCGGTGGCCGCGCCCGGGGAGCGGCGCTGCCGGGGCCGGGTGAGCGCGGCGGGACGCGGGGGGAGGAGGAGCGGGGGCTGCAGGGGGGCTGGGGGCGCGGCTGCGGGTGCCACCGGCTGTGCCGCCGCCACCGGCGCTTTTCTCCCTTCCCGAGACGTCTCCCCCCGGCACCGCCGCTTCGACGCGCCGAGGAGAGGCTCGGGCCCCGCCGCGGGGAGCGGCTCGGAGGGCAGGGCTCGGCGGCTCCTCCAGGTCCGAGGTGAGCAAAAGGTATCAGCGGGAGCGAAGGAGGCTATAAAAATCATCTGTGTAAATGGCAAGCCGGGCCTGGCGCGCTCAGGCTCCTGGCTGGACGATATCCCTGCTTTCCTGGTAAATAAACCCGTCCCTGCGTCAGGAATGGGCGCTTCTTGGAACTGTACGAGGAGGTTTCTGTAGAATTATAGAATAGCTTGGGTTGGAAGGAGCCTTAAAGATCATCTAGTTCCAACCCCCTGCCATGAACAGGGACATCCCACTAGATCAGGCTGCCCAAGGCCCATTCCAACCTGTCCTTGAACACCCCCAGGAATGGGGCAGCCACAGCTTCCCTGGGCAGCCTGTGCCAGTGTCTCACCACCCTCATGGTGAAGAAATTCTTCCTTATGTCTAGCCTAAATCTGTCCCTCTCCAGTATATATGCCGATCCCCCTCATCCTATCGCCACAAGCCTTTATGAAACGTCCCTCCCCAGCTTTCTTGTAGCCCCTTTCAGGTACTTGAAGGTCGCTATAAGCTCTCATCAGAGCCTTCTCCAGGCTGAGCAACCCCAACTCTCTCAGCCTGTCCTTGTATGGCAGGTGCTCCAGCCCTCTCATTATTTTACAGCCCTCCTCTGGACAGTTTCATATCCTACTTGCGTTGAGGATTCCAGAACTGGACACTATACTCTAGATGAGGTGGAAGGTTTCACTCTGCTTTGCATGGAACACAAGGCTCTGCATCATAGTTGAAGCACAGGGATAAAGCCCTGGGATGCTTATTGCCAGAAGTGATGTGCTTATGTGTTGTGACCCACTCTGCTGATGAACAAGCCATGCAAAAGCAGGGAGCCGTGCCAGCAGGGCAAGTGGAACCCTCCCAAGTGGTCACTGTCCAGCCATCTGCTTTGCCAGCAGTGCAGCCCTTCTGCTTGGAGTTTGGGGTTTTGTACAACTACTGTTAATAGAAAAGAAGGGAAAGAGGAGGAAGACAAAGTTGGAATCTGTTAAAATTAGAAGAGAGTGATGCTAGCT
This sequence comes from Clamator glandarius, assembly GCA_033459285.1. Classification (NCBI taxonomy): domain Eukaryota; kingdom Metazoa; phylum Chordata; class Aves; order Cuculiformes; family Cuculidae; genus Clamator; species Clamator glandarius. The sequence goes on from JAUNZM010000294.1 coordinate 2,314,910, forward strand.
GGTGGCATTACAAATTGGATTTTTTTCCCTTCATGAAGTCATGTCTTGTAGTCTTGTATCAGAATATTATAATAAATAGCACTTTTCTTGCTGGCTTACATCGAAGTGAAACTCTTTATGGGGGATTGCGAGAAGAAAAAAAAGGGAACATGGGCTATATGTAGTCACTAGCATCATGGTAGGCCTCAGAGAAACTCGGCATCCAGCACAGCCAGATTTTGTGCAAGGACAACTTCTCCCTTGGTGTACGTGATCTGAGCATTTGGTTCAAAATGAACAAGCTGTTGTTAGGGAGATTTGTGTGAGAATGTGTAGCACAGTAGACGTCCTGTGGTCCTGCTCCATCTTTGTTTTCCCATAAGGCATTTATCTACCATCCACACAAGTAACTTGCCACTTTGGATTGGTCATCTCGTGTTCTCATTCCCTCTCCTCCCAAGTAGTTCCAGTAGCCATTGTTCATTTTCCTATTCCTGCTTCATTGTCAGGCGCTCCTAGGAAACATAATTCCTTTACTTAAGGCATTTTCCCAATAACTAGTTTGTTCTGTTAGGCTTATGAAAGCTATAAGTTTCGTTCACCTAGTTCATTATGAATATCAACATGGATGACTCAGACAATGATAAGCATATTCTGGTGCTGAGTGTTGGTGATTCAGTAGGCCTGACAGTATTTCAAGCTTCTGTAATTTATGTTTTCCACACTGGGCTTTAAATACATCTTTGTTGGACAGAATCTTTTCCAGGGAAAATGACTAAAACACTGACCAGTGGCACAATCTAATATTTTTTTTTTCTTTCTAGAAAAAAAATACTTATAGCCATTGCACAATGTAAACTTAGTTTTGATATGTTTTAGCATGGCTTATGTGGCATGTTTGAGAGAATTGGGCAGAGTGGAATGGAAAATTACCTTTTGACATCTTTTATGTTAGTATTGCTATTTTAGAGCAAAGAAAGTTTTAAATAAATTTGCTTGCTTTTATTCCCTACCCTATATGGGTTTAAGTTTGACTTCTACCTGAAACTTGATAAGAAAAGAAAATCTGGAAACTTTGTTCTTTTAAGAAGGCAGGAAGGAATTAATTTTACTGCTATTTCGTTTGCATCTTCATTATGTTCCATGGTTTTGTACTGTGGAAGCCCCCAGCCTGCCTTTATGGACCAGGATCCCAGCATGTTAGGAGCTGTGAAAGCACAGTGGAAAAATATCTCTGTCTCTAAATATTTTAGCCCAAGGGGAAAAAAATAATAAAAAATAATATAATAAATATAAATATAAAAATATAAAATATAAAATATAAAAAATATAAAATATATAAATATAAAAATATAAAAATATAAAAAATATAAAATATAAAAAATAATAAAAAATAAAAAATAAAAAATAATAAAAAAGATAAATCCAGAAAAAAACTTAACCTTCCTCATCGCTCTAGATAAAGTATTGGCAGATTTAACGTTCGCCTTTATATTACTAAGTTAGTTGCTATCAGTCTGTTATGAGAATCCCTCAGGTGCTGTACCAGGGAGCACTTATCTAGCAGCACACAGTCTGCTCTTTATTCCAAGAGGTTTGGGTTTTTTTTAAGATTAACTTTGCCTGCTGCAAAGTTACTGCTAAAGTCAGCAGCAGACACCATTTGAAGATGTTAATGTGTTTTGGGCTGCCTTAGGTAGGTGCCAGAGTTACTCCATTGGTGCACCTTGTCCCCTGTCAGTCTTTGGGTGGTAAAACTTACTGCAATGAAATAGATTGAGCAATGTTATATTGCAGAAATCTTACTGATTGTGGCTGTTGCCATGATACAAATTTTCTGTAGCTAACATTGTAACTGGGTGCAGTTACTTTTTTTTCCAAGTGTTTCAGTAGTTCCTCAGTTTTTGCTTGGGTTTTCAACCTGCTTGAAGGATTTTGCACTTTGTTTTGGCAGTAGTTTACAAAGGAAGTCACATTTAGGAGTTCTTTGGGAGAAGCTTTGTTTCTGTGACCTTTATTTAGAAAAAAAAAAAAAATCACATACAATAAAGCCCCATGACTTGTCTCTGGATATTTAAAGGCATAAAATCCTAATTCTGATTGGAATTAAATTTTTAAGCATTTCTTTGGAATGCAGCATGTACTTTTTGCTTTCTGAAAGTTAAAGATCTATAGAGAATCTACATCCTGATACTAAAACATCATTTAAGGAGTAAAATTATTGCTTAAGGGGATCTTATCATAATGTTATATGAGCTTTATAAAAGAAGGAAAACTCTGAGAATATTCAAATGTGAAAATACAGAGTAGGTTTGTTGTTTATTAACTGTAGCTGACTGGAGCCTGCAAGATAGTTAGGTGACTGCTGCTGAGATCTAACAAGTACTGTGCTTGTCATGTCACATTGTTTTATCCTGATCGAACTTTAAAGAATGGCACGGGTAAGCTGCTCGATTATGGAGTCTCTGCTTTCTTGTCTCTGTGTTCAGCAGTCATCTGCCTAAAAATAACCAAGAGAAAAGTAAATTTCTTCCATACTTGACAAATCACCTTGCTAGTAACTGAGTTGATACTAAGTTTCGTTTTTTGCTTGGGTATGGAGTGACAGTGTGGTGCGGGAATCAGTGAGAAATTAAGAAAAATATATAGAGATCTTTTGAACTCTTTAAGCTTCATGTGTGTACAGAGAGGTCTTGATTCAGTGAGTGTTGTTGAAATAGTCTCATTCTTAATGTCATTTCTGCCGTTAGACTTAGTTCTTTGGACTTTATTCAGTAGCTTGACAAGATGAGTTGCCACTAGGTATACTCACATGAAAAGACAGATGCTGAGCGGGAGATAAAAGGTACGATCAGAAACACACTGAAAATTTTAGAGGAACTGAAGACTACCACAGATGCAGCTCTGTTCTAGTTTGAGTGCAAAGTGTATGTCTCTCAACTGCAGCTGATATTAACTTTCCCATTTTAAAAGTTATGCAGCCAGTAATCTCAAAACATACTGCACCAGAGTGGTTAAATGATGTGGAACTGAAAAGAGATGATTTCTATGGAAACAGTCAGAGTCTTGATGAATGCTCCTGTCTACTTGGTATGAAAGGAAATGCTTCATGCATGCTTCTGTTTTGTTTGATTGAAACCCTGACCTTGTCTCAAAGCCATCAGCAAAACTCCACCTAACTTCCCAAAGGCTCGGCTGTTTGGGTTGTCAGAGGATTTTGAGTAACTAGGTGCTAACAAGCAAAGAGTGTGTTAGTAGAAGTAGGATGTTTGTTTGGTTCAGACACCTCTATTGCTGTTTGAACTAGAATGAGGAAGAAGTTCACACTTCCCATTTAAAAAATAATAGTAAACAAATACAAAATTTTTCTTCCCTTTAGGCTCTTCAGTTTGTCTTTTTCTTGTCTTGGGGAGTTTGTGGTGAAGATAGGGTAGTGATGAGAGCCAATGACTGACCTCATACCTCTCTTGTTTTTGTCTGTTCCCCAGACCAGTATCTTACCCTGTCACCAACCTGTATGATCAACATATTCCAGAACAGCACTGCTGGTGAAAGAATTTGTATGGAGCAAAATAGCTGTGAATTTACACTGCTATCTGAGAAATTTACTGTAAATTTCAATTTAAATGTGTGTGTTGATAGAAAGGACTGTATCAACAATTAGAGATCTATATATGGAGATGGAAAACTAAACTATATCTTGTGGGCTTTGCAGTCTGTCATCTGAACATCCTCTCATTATGCGTTATGCTTGGTGGCCCAACTACATAGCTAGAAATTTTAAAAGCTCAAAGCCTTGTGTATTGTACAGTCTGTTCATTTGTCAGTATAGAGCAGTGTAACTTGTTTAAAGATGGTTGTAAAAATTTTCCAGACAAAAAAAATGAAGTCAATCATTGCTTTGGTCAAAACTCAGATGAAATATTCTGTGTATATCTCAATTTCAATGCTGTTACAGAGAACAGTGTTACAGGTGGCTGTCTGGTGAATACAACATGAAAAGAGGGAAAAACATCATGAAAGACTGTTTCAGTTGCTTCTGTAGCCCTTCTGCACAAGGTAGTTTGGTCTGTTGCTGTCCTTTCCTCCAAGCAGACGCATTTTAGTGGTTAACTTTTAACATTAAATATAATATTTAACTAAAACCTTTTTTTAGCCAGGGCTAAGATTTTAGTTAGCATGCTGCTAATGTGTCTGTAAATAGTCATAACTTTTAAAAGAAACAAGCAATATCAACAGTTCTGAGAAATCTTTTTTCAACTTACTTATTTAGGTGGTTTCTTTGGATTTTACACCTATGGTTGCATTTTCTGCTAAATTGGTAGAGTTTCCTTACTTAGTCAATACACTAAGGCATAGAACTATTTATTTGCTGTAAAGTTTGTATGGGTTTGGTCTTACAATACAAATGCAATGCAATATTGGCTAGAGTTTCCAAAAAGATCAAGGATTATTATGCCAGCCTTGGACCGGGTAATTGGGGTTTAGGCTGGCTGATTGACTTCAGACTTTAGTCGATGACCCAAAATAACTTGAATCTACATGTGGTACAGACAAAGGCAGGCAACAATATTGCAAAGAACTAGTGCGATGGGCAATTGCGCAGTAAGTACATAGGAGAGTGCAAATGCACTCCCTTCCACCTCATATGCAATCAGGTTTTTCATTACTTGGGGATGCTTCAGGGCCTGAAGACTCCAAGCGGCATTTGGGATACTGGTGGAGCAGCCATTTCAGAATTGTGCAGGGCTTGTCTTCACAGTAGCTGCAGCGTGTTCATCCAGCATTAGGTATATAACCTGCAGGGCAGCAGGGATGAGCTTGATTTCTGTAGTTAGATCTTTGGTGAAGTTTGAATGGGATGTGTCTGATCAGTACCATGGCTTGACAGCTCTACTAGAGATCATTTGATATCATAGAGATATGAAAACAGTTTGTTTTAAAACAAGTAGGGGTTTGCTGCACTGTACTAACATAAGTATTCTGAAACTGGAAAAAAATGGCAGCAAAGACTGTTAAAAGACTGTTAGTTGTTCTTTTCTTAAAAAAAGTTCATAAAGACTTGGGTTTGCAAACTGTAGCACAGCTGGTATCATGCATGACAAATCAGTTGGCCTTTTCATTTCCTCCTTTTCTGTTTAAACATTTAAATGTGCTTTCTCTCTCTTTCCCTGAAGCTCCGTTTTAGCAGAAGCTAAATAGGCTAGGAAAAGAGGACATTGCTTGGAAGGCATGTGGTTTGGGTTGAACAGTGGAAGTGCAGTGAGCTGGTGAGGTCAAAATATTGAACCCATGAAAGGTGGTGTGCAGGACAGTGAAAAGGATAAAATTAAGACTAACATAGCCTGGATGAAATGATGGGATTGTGTTGGATGGACATATACTTGATTAGTCTGCATCCTTACTGCAGAAAAGATAAATTGACAGTTTTGATTTGCACATGATCCGGTGGGTCTCTTCCGACCTGGTTATTCTATGATTCTAAGACTTGTTAATTTAGATTTCATAGAATCATTACTCTATGATTCTAAGATTTGTTAATTTAGATCTAGACACCTCTTTGAACTTGCACTGAAATTTGGGTGGAAAGCAGGCAACATCATCTCTAGTAGTTACATACTGCAGGATTGTATGTGTGCAAGTGTGTTTGTGAGTATTTGTGTTGTCATGTTTTGACTTTGTAGATAAGATGCTGTAGTTCTGGGTGGAAAAAACCACCCCTAAAAATGCATTTGTATACCCAAGTTGCTGAGAAGCACAGCAGCTGAAACAGGATAAAGTGGCAGTTCATAGAATTCCGATGAAACTGGATTACAGTTGGAACTGAAGTTGATACAAGTGGCTGATATTTGGAGGGAATTGAGTGTTTCCTTCATTCTGATCTTGTGTGATATCTGCTGTAGTGGGGATTTTTCAGTGATTTATATATGCTAGGTTGTATTGGTGGGATAAGTGACTTATGGTATGGAAATAACTACATAATTGGTTTAGAACATAATTCATCAGAGGATTTGGCATTGAGAGATAAGGTGTACAGCTTTTCTCTGGAATGGCAACAAATAAAAATGCATACTTCTTTTCTTACAGTGGGGGAAATGTGTAACAAGTTTGACAAAGAGCGTGGTTTCTGTGATGTAGCTGCTGTGAGGTAGAGTAATTGCACATCTTAAGCCATGTATATTACTGGGAATCTCATTAGTAAGAGTTTTTCCCTTTTTAATTTTCTACAATATCATGTGCTTATTAAATACCTTTTACGAAAGCATTTCCTTAAATCCTGTCTCTGGAGTACTGTGTTTAGTATAGGATAAACATAGTATATAGAGTTTTCTTTAATCTTTTCCTCTGTATTCGTCCTTAAGGTGATGAAGATCTTTGTAAACCAATGACCAAGACTAACTCTATTTTCTGGGGGGATTTAGGTGTCTTTAATAGGTGGAGGCAGTCTGACTTGTTCCCAACGTGGATGATCTTGACAGTGAATCTACTCAGCCATGTCATACAGTGCAGGTTTTGGGGATCCTAATCAACTGGCTCAGCGCATAACTTCCAACATCCAGAAGATCACACAATGCTGTAAGTTGCATTTATGCATGTTTTATATAAAATATCAAACCTTAAAAATCGTGGTGTCCCCTATTTGAGGTTAGTTTCTCTGATTCATTTATGGGAATTCCCTCTTTGACTTCGCCTGATCATTTAATAGGTCTGTGGCACCCCATACAGCAGATCCAGTCCTTCATATGTATGGTTAAGTGTAATCTGTGCTGGGTAAAGATAGTATCACTCTGTATTCACCAATAATTAGCAAGATGGCTGCTACTAAAAAGCCAGTATTGTCCTGGCCAGTTATTTGGCACCTTAAGATGGAAGGTTGAGATGTTTGCTGAGCAAGGATTGCATCAAGTGTTTGCTGGAGCTTGAGTTGTTTAACAGGGTTGGAAGCTGTGGCCTTGTAGCTTGCCCTTGGAGGTACGTATTAGATATGTAAATAAGATTGTGCAAGTTTTAACATACTTGTGTTTAGATTCAGACCACCTAATTTTTTTTATCGACCTGACCAAGGTATTCAAATTAGAGGAAAGTCAGGCTGTTGCAGTTTTCAGTCCTTTTCCCTTTCCCTCTATTTTCCATTATATTTTTAGTGTGTGTGCGTGTATAAAGCAAATACAACTTGATCTCACAAATTATGCAATTAATACCATTCATCAGAAGAGGGCTAGCAGTGAATAGCATCTAGGTTTTGGCATGCATTTTCTTAATGTTGTACAGGACATAGTGTGCATGCAGAAATGGGTATTTTGTTATTAAAACTTCAGATGAATTCTGGCATCAGGTTTTATTAAAACTTTTGTATTTGTTTTGCAAGACAAATTTTACAAGTTGGTATTTGCAACACAGACTAGTGGCACAGGTTGGGGTTTCACCTATTTTTTAAGCTACATTTTGTATTTTCTTCCAGAAGGAAATTCTTTAAATCTTGATAGGAAGTTTCTCTACATTAAGGTAGTATTTCCTCAATCTAAAATTAACAGACTGGCTCTGTAGGAGCCCTTATGCTTTATTTCCTAAAATCTGCTCCGTAATTTCACTCAGTCTTATGGCTTCTAACTTGGTCTTCTTGAGACACCTGCCAACCTGTGACAGATACTGAGGCTCCAAGATGTAAAAACAAAGAAGTCTTGGTGAAAACGTGAAGTGAAATCCATGGTTGGAAATGGAGCCTGGTGAAGGCAGTCACTCAACATAATTAATCATCTTGTGCTGAGCTCAGTGAGACCATAGTCTCACCTCGCCACTTCCATTTCTCCTCCTGCTTCTGCTATATCTCCCCTCCATTTGTGACAAGCAAGGCACACTAAAAGCAAGCTGCCCAGGCTTCAGTAGAAGGACATATGCTGCAGGAGTTGCATGAAATCCTGCCCTCCTTTCCTTGTTTGAAATTTAGATGGCTAAAGTCTGTGCAATAGGCAGGTGCTTCTGCAATTCCAAGACCGAAGTCTAAATCTCTCCTGGCCCCACTGCAGCATGGTTTCAGAAACAGGAACTTTGCCTTCAGAAACTCCAGCCAAGCACTCTTGTAGGACTGATAGATACACGTCTCTTGCTCTCTGTAGATCTGACTGAAGGGTAACGACTCGGTTACTCTCACAGTCCATTCTCCTTTGGTAGATTTTATGAAGATCTTGATCCTATGGATATGCTGAACATGTTTCCTGGACTGAGCTCTCCAAAGGATTTATGTGCACTTTTCTAGTTAGTCTGTTCCAATATATAGTAGCTGTCCAGCTTTCTCTTGGGAGATGTGAGCTGTGGAACGTCCAGGTCAAGTGAGGAGAAGCCTGCAAGGTTATAGAGCTAATCAGCTGCTGAGCAGGTGTCTCTCAGACTGCCGTTGATGATCTTGGTTAGAGAGGGAGAGAAGCAGGAATCTTGACCCTAAGTCCATGTTTTGCATTCTAAGCAGTTAACTTGGTTTTGCACTTCTGTCCAGGAATGCTTAGCATCTGTGTGCTGCCTTCTTGATTAACCTGGAGATGTGTAGATATTTGTGGTTTTCAGAGTGAGATTAATAGATTTTGAGAGTTTTGTTTCAGGCTACCAAACCCTTTCAGGAAACCCTTCAAAATTAATTCGTACTTCTGCTAACATGCAAGCAAACTGTGACTACTACTACTACAAAGACACAGATGAGATGTAGATAAGCCGGAAGGAAGCAGGCTCTTCCAGCTAGTGGCTGGCCCTTTAACTTGTGGGAGAAATAAAAAAGAACTTACTGAATTAGACAACACTGTGCCACTGAGATTTCAAAATATGCCAGGGTTTCATAGGAAGCAGCATTGGCCAAAACAACAGTCTTTACTGTAACATTTCTTCAAGGTTGAATGATTACACACCCCCTCCAAGTAATATATTCAATCTGATTCTTGAATAACTATTTTTAATACGCCATACATGTATAAAATAGAAATACATATATTAAATGTCTCATATGTCATAATGCATCCACATACTGCTGCTGTCCTATTAATACTTGTGATCCTTTTTCCCCTTCTTTCCTCATTCATGTGGCCCACCTGCCAACTGACAAGCAAAGCTCATCTCTGCTGGTTTAGCATACCACTTAATTATTGAAGTAGGTTGCAAGATAGTATTCTTTCTGATTTGAGTTCTTCTGTGGTAGCAGAGAGGACCTATATTTGTGTCAGGTGACAGCTGGGTTAGCTTAGCACACTTTTAACTTTAGAGAACAGATTTTATTGTTCTGTTTGATTTTCTTTGGAGGAGAGAGTATTGGTGAACCATTTTTAGGACCCTGAAGATGAAATCGAGCTAGGTAGTGGGAAGCTGCATACACTGCGGACTGTGCTTTGAGCTCTCTTGGGAATTTAAGCCAGGAGGCACCTCTATGTGTCTGAGATCCCAACCCCCAGAGCATTCTGTGAAAAGAAGATTCTTTTCAGCTGTCCTTTAAAAAAGAATATGTGCTCTGTTTTGCATTTCCAGCATTTCTCCAGTAATAACTGATTATAACATCGCTTAGCAACATATAGGGAATAGAGTCTACTTTTCTCAGCCCAAAACTCATGTTTTGCTTATCAGCACCATTTCTAAGCTAAGATTTAAGGGACTGGACTTCTTGGTGCCTTTTGTTGAAACTGTTGCACTGAGCAGCTGGAATTGCAAAGCTCAAGGCTGTTCTTGACATCCCATGTAGCAGGCCTCAGGCAAGAGAGGGAAACTTAGGCTTTCAGACTCACTTCTATGATTTTTAAAGAATCCACATGACTGTCTTTGAGTTGTGGTATAAAACCTGTGGAGCCTGAATCACATGTGCTTGAATGAACAGCGGTATTGTGTGCTGAACCTTGGTGAGGTCAGCATTGCCCGCGAGGTGTGTCTTGCTGGTTTGGTTTCGGGTCTGTGTTAACTGTGATGAGAAGTAGATATGCAAACACCTAGGGAAACATTGGATTTAAATAATAAGACCAGAGAAGTGTATAATAAGCTTTGGCACCTCTTAGGCTTAGGCAGCTGGTAAATTCCTGTGTTAGAAGAACAGAACTTTAATCATAAGTTTGAAAGTCCATCGATCTGAAGTCTGGTCCAAAGTAACTCTAATACTCATTCCAGGCCTGTATTGTATCTGATAACGAAATCTAGATGACACACATTGTATTGGACTTCTTAAATATGAATTTAAAGGTGGTTAAGGTTTGTCTCTAACTTTCTGAATGTGAAGAACAGGAATATGGAAAACAGAATATAAGGAATGATGCAGGATGGGGAGCTCCAACCTGTAAGGACTTTGCCAATAGAGAACCTATTATCAAGGTGTTCTAATCAGTGTTTACCAAAGGAGCAGTAGTTCCAGCACTGGGTTTAATAGGTTGCACTCAATCTTATGCGGAGGCTTAATGACAGCTGTTTGAGAGAAATCTCAATGTCTTCCTTCAATATTTCCTTTAAATGTTTTCTGTTGGCTCAGCTGGAAAGATTTGCTCTTCTGCTCAGCTGGAAAGATTTGACTTGTGTCTCTTGACAGGAACTGTGCAAGATGAAGTAACCATTTACAACAACTGGATAGACAAGGAATGAGTACGATGCACAGAAACAAGATGAAGTAGCAAAAAATACATCTTTGTGACAAAACAAGCCCTGCCTGCTTACAAATCTGTATTTCCATTAGGGATGTTTATTTACCATATTAGGGATATGTGTAGTAGGAGGAGTGTTGAGTCCATCTTGTGATTTTTTGTTTTTTTTTTTCCTCTTCCTTGTTTTGAAGAGCATGTAGCGAATAATACAAGAGGATATCTGATCTTTGAACAAATGGAAAGGTGGAAGTAGAATAAGTAAAACAAGTGATGAGCCTAATTTAAGAGTTTTAAAATGTGTTCATTTTAGACTTCTTACAACTGTGAAGATGAGGGGGAGCAATTATTTGCAATCTGACAGTTTTCTGCATTTTAATGAATCAGTTCTCTGTGTGTAGCAAAAAAAAGGAAATTATTTTGTTTAAAAAGATGTTCCTAAGAGGGAGCAAAATGGGAGTTGCATTCATCTATAGGGACAACTCTGCAGTTGTAAGAGTATAAAGGATATGGTTTGTTGAGTAGGGGCCTCTTCTGCTCAGCTGGAAAGATTTGACTTGTGTCTCTGACAGGAACTGTGCAAGACGAAGTAACCAGCTGTGGTTTTTCCTTCCCCTTCCTACTTCTTCTAAAGTCTGTCTCCCCACTGTAGGTCATTGAGGAGACAGACTTGTATGCCTTTGTTTAGCCTTGCTCCTAATATTTTCTTTGTACCTCCCGAATATGTCACTCAGTGCAATCCACAAAGAAAAGCAAGAACAACATAGGCAAGATAGATAGCTATCATGTCTCAACTGGCACCTTAAGCTGTGCTTTGGCAGCTATCAGTTTAGAAGCAGCTTAGAATGCTGCCTTTTGCTTGAGAACACAGAACAAAACTTGGTGTTGATAAAATTCACCCAGTCTTTGAGTTTTAGAGAATTTCTGATTTGCAGACTGTAATCAGTTACAGAACCTACGCTAACTGAAGTAAGGCACGTATATTCCTTCCCTTCCCAACTCCTCCATTTATTAAGGTTGTGGCAGGATTTTGTGCAGTGGTAAAAAAAAAATTGGTAAGAATGGCATAATCTACCCTGGCTCAGTGGCAACAAGATCAGTGGTAGTGTATTTGACTTGTTCATACACACTGAAAATCAGCCCAGCAAGAGAAACAAATGCTCTGCCTACTGCAAGATGATAAAGGTAAAATGAAATTCAGTAGCCACAATCCACATATGGTTAGATGGACTCCATCCAGCCTTGAGAGATTCCTTCACATGAGAACTCTTGCTTTCTGCTGACTGTCTTTTCTGTTACAGTGGCACAAACATCAGTTCATATAAAGCACATTCCTAGAAGGTCAGCTTCAGCCGTCAGAGATCCCTCTGTCATGTGATCTCGCTCCTGTGACAGCAAGTTTCTCATATGTCTGTTGCATCTCAAGTTTTCTATAAGCCAGTATTTTCACTGTATGCTGTTTAAATGGGTGTTGAATTACATCCTCCACATGACTTCCCCTTCCACTTCATGTAACTGGAGAAAACCATAAGCATAGATTAAACTCTGAAGAAGATTGGTGTTCTGATATATAGTAGCCTTGCCGTGGTTTAAGCCCAGCAGGTAACTAAAACATTCATGAAAAGTTATGTCTGCCACTGTGTTTGTTAACACCAGCAGACTCACAATGATCATTCTTTAACCAAAGAAGGATGCAGATGGGCAAGTGAGAAGTAAATTAAATCACTGAGGTGTTAAAATCAGTCTGCATGAAAAACAAAATTCTATTCTTCCTGTGTTAAAAGTGTGGGTTTTTTTATAGGTGTGATTTTAAAGCAAATAGGCTTAAAGTAGAGCTTGTTGACAGAGATGATGTCAGAAATTTCCAGTTAGCAGCAGTTAACCAAAATTTAACATTGTGGGAACATACTAGTTGGAACAAATATTTTATTATTGTTGCTGCAGGATGGTTTCTTGGATTTAGGATGAAGTTTCAGTAACCCCTGGAAAAGGCTGGTTGTTTATAGGTTTTAAGGATCTACTATGGTCCTCCTCGTTCCATTTTGTGGGCATTTTCAAGGCTGAGGAAGTGAGCTTGAATCTCCTATAACCAAATCATAGCCTCAATAAAAAAGATAATAGGAGGAATTAATATATTTTGGGTCTTTCTAAAAGCCTGTGCTAATGCAATGAGGTGAAGTCATGAAGCCCACATTTCCTTTAGAAATGAACTATTTCTGAAAACTTCAAACATGTATGCTCATGCTGTTGCTAAAGGTTTTTTTCTATGTAAAGCATCATACATGCTTAAGGTATTGTAGTATGCCTCACAGATTTATTTATGAATTTGGGGAATTTTGGTAATATTTTTCTGTGTTTTGTCTTGTTTATTAACAAGATTTTGGTTCTGTGGAAAACGGCATATGAAAGTGTCTTATGTGGATGACTGCACTAGAGGTATAGGATTTTAGTTATGGTAGCAGCAGAATGGTGAATAAATGAATCTTCCATGTACAACCCAGAGCACTATTTGAGTTAGTATGTGCAGAAAAGGCAAATTTTTTCCTTGTCCTACACTGTTCTGCATTACCTTAGTCAACTAGTTTGGGTAAGGAGGGGATGAAGGAGTTCTGTAAATTAAGCCATCTTATTTTAGAAGCAATTTAAATAAGAATTGTAAAACCACAGTACAATTTACAAATAGCAAGATGACCAGTGAAAACAGGCAGTTTTATCTGCAACTGTTGCTTTTGCTGATGGAGCATGTATGAATGGACTCACCTAGACAAGATAACTTCTGCAAAACAATCTGCATTTGCAGCAGAGAGGGGAAGGGATGTGGTCAGGGTTCTCATGCTCCTTCCTATATCTAGAGAGTTAAATTTTGGAGCCTTTCTAGGATACTTAACATACCTATTCCAGTTCAATCCTGTTGGATTTTCTTACTTGCAGGCAGAAAAAGAGGAGAGTGCATAGCAGTTTGATTCTCTGAAGAGTCCTCCATCAAGTCTCCTATCACACTACTGTTCTGGAGTCTGCACTCCAGTGAGGACTCAGAATAAACCCTTCTGAGTTGGCTTCCTGTGTTAATGACCTGGTCTCTTTAAAAATTAGCTCTCATTATCTAACTGGGTTGGGTTTGTGGTGTTTGTGTAGTTAGTATTTATTGCAAAATGATGCATTGTTTTCATAATGTTAAGCTACTGGTATTCTTTAGAGAAACTGGGGTTTCAGGGAGTTACTAGGGACATTTTGGAATATTAAAATAAAGTGATTATAACTTGATTTAATTGACTTCCCCTTGGCTGAACTGTAATAATTAATCACATGATCAGTTATTGTGCACTTAAACAATGTGTCTTTTAGTGTGCTCTGCACGCATATTAGAAGAACAGGCATTACTTGGATCCCACTTCAGTGTAATTGAAAGATCGTTGTAAATGGTTGTACACTACAATGAAATATAGCAGCTCTGAAGAAAATGAAGGCAGATCTCAAACTTTAGACATTGTTGCTGATGTTTCTGGTCACCTAGGGGCATGATTCTATTTAGAAATGCTAGAAGCTTTAAAAAAATCCAACAGGGAAGAGTACAAGACTTGGTATTTCCCCACTCTTCCATGCTTAACAAGTCTTTGGTCCTTAGGGTTCTGAGGACAATCTTCATCCGCATCCTCATTTTATTTTCTCCTTCCCGTACATACTTCAGTTACTTTTTCTCTGTGCTAATGTATTATTCTGTTTTAGAATTATCAGTGTTATACATTGAGTTAAGGCAGAATAAAGCAACTTACTTAAAACCAAATTGCTGACATTTTTAGATACTCAATTCCAATTAGGTGAGATCTTGGGCATACAGGTGCTTTTTACCTGGGGTCTTCTGGATGGTGTCTTCAATTTGATTCCTCTGATGAACTGTTACTCTTGCTTAAAGTAGGATTACCAAGGTGCACAGCATTGTGATTTATTTAAAATTTTAGTCAGTGTGCACTATACTAGTAACTTTAAAGAGATATTTATACACAGATAGAAAATGTAAATCTACTGAATTTAATGCAACTACATTAGGTTGCCACGTAAAACAGCTTTTATAGAAGATTGATCTAGGATTGTTTTCTGTATTGTCTGTCCATCTTTGGTCAGTTGAAGTGCAGCAGGAAAACACACTGAATTGGATTTGAATAAATTGAGGACGTCTGTTGTCCCCAGGCAAAAGCAGTTTGAATTGGTGTAATTTTTACAAAGAATTCTTCTATTCCAGTAACTTGCTTTGAAGTGACTCAAGTTTATTAGATTCCACACAACTTAATCTGTAAATGGATGTGCTATTCATTGACTCACTTGTTCAGGTGAACATGGTTTCTTCACAGTTACCCAACCGGTGGCAGTGCTTTGACAAAGCATTTCTGAATGGTGACTGTGCTGGTGATATATAAGCTGCATATTTGCCTTATGAAGCCATAGCTAAGCCTGAGCCTTATGTGGCACAGACCTTGCTTTTGGTGCATACAAAGGAATGCTTTGCTGGTTCTATTCATTTTGCTCGTACCCAGACACTAGGAAGATGACTGAAAAATCAATGTCTCTAAATCCTCATTGTTTGTTTTAGTCCTATGAGCCTTAGGCAGTGACTAAAATCCTATCTGTCTCTTTTTAAGTAAAAGAAAGTGGCATGTGGGGGACACCTTTACTGTTACAGTTAGTATACAGGAGCAGCTGTAGCTGTTGGTTGGAACAGTGCTCTGCTTCCTGTTCTGTGACAGGTCCCAAGCTTTGCTGTTTGGTCAGGCAGGTTTCGTTGTACCCACCCTGCCTGCTTGTCTGGTTCTTGTTCTCGGCAGTACACTGCCTCAGTGCTCGTTGTTCTTGTTTCTGCTGGTGTGTTTTTGCAAGCACACCCAACAGGTACTCTATTTCCTGTGAAGCATTAGACTTCAGCTTTATGAAACGGGACCACGTGGTGGGTCTGGCTTGGAATGTAAACACTGAAGGAAGCTGCTGCTGTGTGGCTATAATACAGTCTTGTGTGATTCAAGTAAGAAGTGAGGTTCCAGGCTGCAAAGGGTAATAAGCAGCACTCATTAAACATTTTTCCCTTAGTTTCATGCTTCTGTGTTGTGGGCTTCTTTTTAGAAAACTCTGTGGATTTTTGTTGATTGACCTCACTCTCGAGCTGCAAAGCTGCAACAAGTTTGGTCATGGCCTATGGCCACTGGAGGATTTAAAGTCTGGTTTTCCAAATGTTAAATGAAATGGAAGTTGAGATAGGAAGACAGCTGATTGTAGGTAACCTGGGAAAGCTTCTTTTCTGCAGCTGGAGTTACTGGCAAGCATTTCAGAGTAAGACCATTCTCAGTTTCCCTTGTCTCCTGCTAGGGATGAATGTGGTGCTTGGAAAATTCAGTCCTGCCACAGTAGGTTAATGCCCTGCAGTCCACTTTTCATTTCCTTCCTCTTAGTCCTTTGCCTTTCAAACATTAGATTTTTTTCAAGGGATTGGGTTTTTATTCACCTTTTCTTCTGCAACAGTATTGTGGTATTATAGCCTGTACAGGGATTACTGATTGTAAGTTGACAATAACTTTGCTCCTACATTCTTGAAGGCGAAAAGTTGTTTAACTTTTGGACTTCATTGTATTAATTTTTTTTTTTGTATCTTTACTTTAAATTTGAAACTTCCCATGTGATTTTAAACGCTAGCATGTTCAAGGAGCAGAACCAGCAGTTATATCAGCATGGATTAAATTGTGGTAATGGAACAGCTTTGTAGAGCTGGCTGAATAGAAGGAACGGTGAGGAGAAAGGATATGACGCTTTCTTCTTTCCTAGCCAGCTAAAAGCCAGCTGTTAAGCAAGAGTAGTGTGTGATCCCAGTGTGCGATATATGCTTTTAGCTATATAAAAAAAAGTATGTATTGCAGATTTGGCCAGAACATGTTTCTCAAACACTTCTACCTGTCAAAAAGTGTAAATATTTTCACTGTAAATCTCACTACTCCTGTAACTCATGTAGAGAAAAGGAGGCCTTTTATATAAGGCAATATTAGTATTTTTCTTAGGAGCATCCCCCTTTTTTGTTCCCTTTAACTAGAGGACGAGTTTCCACTGACTAGAAGTGGAACTACTGTTTGGCTTAGTAAAAGTAAACATGGGCTGACTCTTAAATAATTTTCTCTGTAGGAATTCAGGTTAGATCTTAATTGTTTCTCTGGCTCATCATTAACCATGTCTGACCTGTTCCTGAGCATGTGACCATTCTGAGAGTAGCTGAGTAGCTTTTATCAGCTCATAGTTGTGTATTATGAGATCTAGATCAGGAACGCCACAAAAACAAGTTGTAAGTCTTCTTACTATCACAGTACTGCCTGTTTCTAATAAAAGACTCATTTGCAGGAGGAAAAAAGTGATATTATATTCTTTTGTTGAGACAGGAGTTGCTTGGAGAATATGCATTTTGCTTGTGTGTTATCACTCACCCTGCTTCCTGCACTGCCCAGTTCGCAAGGAGGACTTACCTGCTGTGGTGGCTCATTGCCAGCTCACAGCTAGTAAGATGCTGCTCCTGCAGGGCTGCAGGATGAGCCTGGAAAGAGCTGTTCATTGTATCCAAGCATTCACCCTGATCTTCCATGTAGAAGTAGTTGCAGGAGCTGGTACACGTCTGATGGAGTGTTTCCATATCCTGGTGATTTTGGTGAAGAATGCTTGCGTGCACACAGTATGTGCCCTTCTGCAGCTCCTGAGCAAAGTCTAGCAGCTAGTTGCATGTACCCAAGGAACCTGATCTGAAGTGTCAGATTTTGCACTGAAATTGATTCAAATAATGCACAAGATCCAACCAGGCTCTGTTACAGGATTGGTAATGCCCAGGGGGCAGGAGAGACCTCTGAAAGTCATGTTAGTCCTGCTTTCCAGAGCATCTTGAGAGGTGAGAATAATCAGAAAGTGTGGAATGGAAAATCATAAAGGGTGAGGTTATGTAGGAACCTGTCAAAACTGCTCTGATCTTTGGTCCCTGAATGTTACCAGAATGTTTACAGTGTAGAGCAAGGACTTTGAGTTGGGCCTAAGCCTTTGGCTCTCTGGGACACTTGGGCATTACTGATGGAGTAAGAGGCACCAAAACAGCTACCAGATGCCTTGATATGCCAGCCTGAACTCCTTATACAGGATTGAAAAGCTGGTTAAATGAGAGGGGCAGTACCATTATAAATACCACTATCAGCAGTGAAGCTGGGAACTTACAGGCCTCTGTTTTTTACAAAAGTAACCCCAGGATCAAGCTATTTTGCTCTTCCTTTTCTATGTTAAGATCCTCTCCCTGCTTGCTTCCCAAATGGAGCAGTAGAAGGAGCCAGCAGAGGTGTTTCTACAGTCTAACTTTTGGAGGGGAGGCTAAGGCTACCCTGCTTTTCTCTTGAGGAAGAGAAGTGATATTGACTTTAACCAAGGGAGTTTTGAAGCCTGTTCTGGCTTTGAATTAAATTCTGTGAGATCTCTATGTATATTATGAGGAAAAAAGACACTTCACCTCCATGATCTGAGTGGTGTTGTCTTGAAACCTATTTTAATTTTTTTAATCAGTAAAATGTTTCAAGTTTGTGAATCTGGACAAACAACTGCAGTTTAAGTGCTTTTATGATTACATGTATAATATTATATCAAACGTCTGAATAAATAGTATCTACAGAAAAAAATCTGTTGCAACAAGACCCCAAACCAAACAAACAAAAAGGAAAAAACTCCAAAGAATTATAAGACTATATAGGGAATGTATATATTATCCTTGTATACACTCTCACATGTTTATATTAGTGAAAAGGAGTACAGAGGATGAATTTCTTTAACTTGTCAGCCTTAAGGTCTATACTATAAATCCAGATTTCAGGAAGGTCAACTTCTCTTCTTCCTGTCTTATACTCATTCTGCAAGCTTGCTTTTGGCTTTATGATGACAGCATCAGGAGCACTATTGAAGACTCTTGGCTAAAATTTACTGTTCCTGCTCTGCCTTTTTTCTGTTTGCTTACTTGAATAAGAAATGTTTTACTCTTCAGTGCAGTATGCTTCATATTAACAAACAATCAAAAGAGAAACGGTGTATTTTTTCCGTAATATCCTTATTATGAAAGGTTAAGCTGGGAAATGCTAACTTACAGGAAGCACACACACCCACAAAAAATGTCGGTTAAATCCTTGGGGTATTTTCTTTAATTTTTTTAGGTTTTTCCCTTTGAGGTTTGAAAGCTGGTTAACACTTTGCAGACTTCATGGTAAAATGTATTTTAAATTTGTGCTGAATTCATGAATTGCAAGACCTGAACTTGGATGAACTTCCCTCTGCTGGAATTGTGTAGCTGACCATCTACATGATGCTGGCTTTTAGTTTCCCCTTAGTTATCTACTTGTGTTCAATTTTAGAAGGAGGATAAATATCTAATTAGCTTGGAATGCAAATATTTTAAGTATAGGCTTTGTTTCAGTTCAAGCTTTAATGTAACACAATCCTGTTTTCTTCGTTTGCAGTTTAATAATGCGTCTGTAGGTGGCGGTCGGACACGCCAATACTCCCTCTGCCTGCAAAACCACTGTTAACAGGGTGCTTGTGGTTTGGTTTGAGTGTTTTCTTTCTTCTCCCTTTAAAAACTGAGCACCTTGGCTCTTGAACGAGAGAAAAGCGTGTGTGCCTTCGAACAAACAAAACTTCAGGATAACTTATTCAGTTTTATAAATATTAAACCTTCACACTGCTGAATTCAAAAAGATAACACCAGAGAATGCCCTTTTTGTTTGTATTAAAACAATGCATTATACCGAACATCAAAAAAACAGGCTTAATTACCACGAAGAGGTATTTATCAATACGTGTGACCAGGCGTGAGTGTTGGGGTCCCAGCTGCCAAGGAGCAGGAGAGAGATGATCCCTGCAGGCTGGAAACCTTCATCAGGCAGTGGAGGGCTGGTGCTTGGCAGCAGGGGGCGACAGGGGACAAAATTAAAACATCTTCACTTATGTTTTGCTGCTTTTCAGCTCAATTAAAATACGAGCTGCGTGAAACCCCTTTTAGTGTGCTGTTCCCTTCAGTTTTAGTAGCTCATTTCCACTCAATTTCCCAAACACTTCTCTCTTGAAGTGTTTGATTTTCACCACATGCAAAACTTAAGTACTAAGTTTCCCCTTTTTCTGCTATCCTCATTACCTGGGTTTGCACAGAAGGGATTGGCTATAGCAGTTATGAACATCGGGATGTTATGTACAGCAATGTAGAAAATCCCATATAATATAATTCACTGGAAATTTGTTATAAACCAAAAAAATAGAGTTTATATTATTACTAACAATATTCTAAGGAATTCCAGTTTCATCTAGCTGCTTAACAGAAGTCATAGGTAACTTTCTTCTTATAACTGAAGTTATATCCATTACAGATCTCTTCTGTGGTATATGGAAAAATACTCTTATTTTTTTTATGTTTTTCTTCATTACTTGGAGATGCCTTTTACTGGAATTTCAGCTGTGTGTAGGGGGAAAAAGATAGTGTGCTAGTAAAGTGAGGATCCCATGTGCTATCATATTTTCTGTGTAATACACCAGTCTGCTTGAGGAATGCCATGGAAATACAGAGAAGGCAAGTCTACTCGTAGCTGAGATCAAGCAAAAATGAATTGGTTTGCATATGTATTCTTTTGTTTTAGATGATATAAAGAGGCTAACCTGAGATAAAGCACATAAAGGACATTGGTTTTGCAATGTGATAAACTGCATACCCTTGAAGTGTCTGTCCATTCTACTCCTTGCTTTCTCGTGTGACAATAAAATATGTTAAGCTGAAAATAAGAGTCAGATGATGTGTCATTTCTTGCAGTTCAGAACTAATAGATTATGAAACACACTTAAACATCCCTGGTGACTGGCTTTTCAAAATAATGTGTAAAATAGGATTAAACCAGAATAATAGTTGTGCTGCTTATTTTAAAAATTAGTATTAAAAAGCCTGATTTATACTTACAGTGCAACTATTAACTGATCTTTAAATTGCCTGTTTCTGTCTAGACACTTGAATACATTTCCATCCTTTATCCTTTATAGGAAAACCTGGATTTTGTCTTTGACTGGCAAAAACTATTTACTAGTTCTTCTGGGACTTCTTG
The DNA here is from genome assembly GCA_033459285.1 of Clamator glandarius. NCBI lineage: Eukaryota > Metazoa > Chordata > Aves > Cuculiformes > Cuculidae > Clamator > Clamator glandarius. The sequence goes on from JAUNZM010000294.1 coordinate 2,335,614, forward strand.
AAGTGGGGTCTTTGTAGTAGTTTGAAAAAGTCTTGAGTATCTGTTGACTTTTATGGCTTTAGAATTGTCAAACAAAAATGTGTAAAATTCAGTGGGAATTGTCTGTACCCTGTTAAAATTTCTCTTCCTCTTCACAAACAGCTGCCGAAATACAAAGAATACTATATCAGCTTGGAACACCACAAGACACTGCTGACTTGAGGCAACAGCTGTGAGTACTTCACATGAAAATGTTTAATTTCATTGCATTGTAAACAATCTCGTAGGTGATGAGCTGTTTTTCTGTTAGGCAGAGTGCTTGATCTCACTAAGAAAGGCAAGTATAGAGAAATGCTTGAAATCTAAATTTTGCAATACCCTTTTTAAAATTTATTTTGGATAGTCTTTATAAACTAGAGTCAGCTGGTTTGCCCACGTACATTTCCTGCAGTATCAATTAATCTATAAACCTATGCTGTATCTCTGCAAAGGGAAAGTGGCAGAAAGCAATATTGCTGTTTTAAAAACAAACATCCATACCCCTCTACCCCAGTCAACTCTTAAAATCTATTGGTGTAAATTACACAAGATATTGGGGATTTTTTTTGTGAGATGTGATACTGGGGGAGAGAAGTGAATGTCTTTAGTGATGAAATCTACAGTAGGGAATGACATTAAAGAATAAATATGTACCAGAACTTTTAAAATAGCGGGAGTGAAATAAGGCTCTGAGGCAGTTGCTGTGCTCTGGTTCAGTCACTGGAAAGTGGACTTTAATTAATATGCCACCAGCAGAGACAGTCAGCTGCTCTCCACTTCTCTGCACAGTCTAATGAAGTGATGTGTTTTTGTCTGTTAAACTCTTACCACATTAATCTCTGCATCATAAATGCACATGAGCAACAAGTTGTGCTAACTCTGTGGGAGATGAAGTTGACAGTCTTTAGCATGGTTAATGCTGCACTGTGGCAGTTCCATAGTAGCAGGATGTGTGTACTGGACCAAAAGCACCACATTCAATGTGTGTGAAAGCCAAATTCCTTTATAATAGAGCAAGTTCAGGGCCCATAATGTTAGTCACATACAATCTGCAGTGGATCTCTTACTGGACACTGTGAACAGGTGAAGATCAACATACAGTTCATGCAAAAACCAGACAGGATCTAGGCATAAATTCACAACTAAACAGGATAGTAACTGTTGTGAAGGACACATTTCAGTCCCTTCCTGGAGGTGATATATATGGTGCGCTTCATTGAGTTTTTATCTGTCCCTTTTTCATTTGTCCGAACGTTTGGCCCTTCCTTTCATGGTCATATGTATTTGAAGATTTATTTGATTATTGATGTTGACTATTTGCTAATAGCTTTCCAGATAAAACCTTTTTATATATGCTAGGGAGGAGGATGCAAAAGCAGGTAAAGAATTTTAGCTATTCCTGGAGAAAATTGCAAAAATTAGTAACAAAGTGTGTAATAATATCAGAACCAATGAGACAAAAAAAGCCAAAAATAGCAATGCTGTTGAAGAAGAGGCACTTTTTAAAAAAGTATTGTTAAATCTATTAGTAAATAATGAAGTTTTCATCTAAGTTCACAGTTATTATATGATGGAAGAATGCAGATCCCTTTGATTAGCTTCCCAGTAGCTGTCAGATATACTGCTGCTGGGGTTATATTCAAGCCACAGTATGTTCTTCCACACAGAAAAAAATCTGGGTTTTTTCTACAGTTATTCTGAACTCAGAAATGAGCAAGTGTTTCCAACTATTGCTAGCCTTCAAAGAACTATGAAAAGCATGTTTAGATATTCATAAAAACTAGAAACCTATTGCTGCACATTAGGAAAATGGCAAAAACAAAAAAAGTGAGTAATGAGGTGCTGTCATGCTGAGGAACACAACTTCTTCAGCATCTCTCCCTCCTGAAATCCATGATGTCATGGGTTTTGTGCCTTTACAGTGAATGATAGAATAAAGATGGCTTCACACACTTTGGAACAGCATGTAGTACTGGTGCTTTTCTGAGAATCAGTGAAATTCAAAGTAATCTGATGGTACCTAATGAAACTTTGCATTTGGTTTTAGGCAACAGAAGCAGCAATATACCAACCAGCTTGCCAAAGAAACTGACAAATACATTAAAGAGTTTGGATCTTTGCCTGCAACAAGTGAACAGGTATAAAATTGAAGAACATGACTTGTTTGACTATCGTATTGGCTCATGTAGAGTGCTTGAGTAACTTCAGTTCTGCATGTCTGTTTCTGTTCTCCTCTCCAGGCTTTCAAAGCACTATTTAGTTAGTCAGTCAACACATTTGCAAAACAGAGACACTTGGAACATCAGAATATTTTGTTGCAGTGCAGACTTGTTCCAAAGTTGGTTTTATGTATCAGGAATGAGGTAGTTTGACTGAAATGGTTTGAATCAAAGCAGTGTGCTATGCGTGTGATTTCAGGTAGCTAGGCACTTTGTAATCTGTTGCAGATATGTGAAGTATGACTCTACAGTGCTTCCAGGTTCAAGGAATTTTTTGCAGAATCTTGGCATTGCAGAGCAGGTGGTCAAACCTGTTCACCCACTGTGTGAATAATTTGATTATGCACAGTATGCCTGTTCTATATCACTTATATATGTATATATACTATGTCTTGTCCATGAGCTTTTCCTCTCTTGAAAGAAGTGGATGTGACCTGTTACTAAAACAATTTGTGCAGTCTTTTAAACTGCTTCTTTCCCAGGTCTGTGTGAAATCTCAGCAGGAGGCAACATGTGAAGTGGCTTTTGTCATTAGCACACTCCTGTCTGCCATCCTGTTGTTTCTTATCCTAGCGAAATCTGTCACTTAAATAAGAGAACAGCAATAGGGTCCCAGAAAACATGGATTGAGGTTATTGTCACTCAATCAACTTGCCTGGTCTGTGGCTGGTTACCAAAGAGCCTTTAGGAAAAGGAAGTGTTCCTAAACACTGAACTCAAATGGCAGGCCATGATCTACATGTGCTCATACTGTCAAGTTGTAAACTTTTAATAGAAGCGTTAAAATTTGGTCTTCATGTATAACCTCTAGTTCAGGCAAAGTATGTTTGCGGGAGGGGATAGGTGGGGGTTGATTTCTCTGTTTCTTATTTTGGAGGTGTGAAGTTGACAGTGTCTTACTGTTTAATCTTACTTCTTCTGTGATTAGTATCTTAATCAAAGCTACCTCCCAATGAATTGCCTAAAAACCAGATTTGGAAGTTTTGATGTACATTTGGGATATATAGTGGAGACTCTCCTGAGTGCCAATATTCCTCTTCCCTCCTCTACATCACAGAGTGTAAAGGGGAAAAAAAAGCCTGAGAGGTCAGAAACAGGTATTTTTATACTTGTTCTTAAATGCTTAAAGGAGGATGTGAACCCAAGTCTGGATGCAGCTCAATATGTGTTTTCAGCATTTATGTGAAGTACATGGGAAGTGCTGTTTTCTTTCTTTTCAGCACCGTTCCCCTCATTCCATCACTGTTGCATATTTTAGTGTCCATGTTATGAAAATGTTTCATACTTAAACAGTAGGTTTTGTAATCAACAGCTAATAATGAAGATAGAAGCTTTCTTGTCTCTGCTCATTTCTCATCTCCAGCTGTTAAATAAAATAAATACATTGGTTTCCTCTTTAAACATCTTAAATTGTTCAGAATTATGAGATTCCAGAGGTTTGTCCATGAAGTTGCAAACAGTTTTGTAGACGGCCTTCCCTTATATGTATTTAGAAATAAAAAAGTGTATGTACCATAGCATTGAGGAGCCTGGAAACAGCAGAGCCTTGAAAAGACAGAGCTCATTTGACTTGTTAAACTTTTCCTCCTATAGCGTCAAAGAAAAATACAGAAAGACCGTCTTGTGGGGGAGTTCACCACAGCCCTAACAAATTTCCAAAGACTCCAAAGGCAAGCTGCTGAGAAAGAAAAAGACTTTGTAGCCAGAGTAAGAGCCAGCTCAAGGGTATCTGTAAGTGTCAGAAAATGTCATTACGCTCTGTTTACAGTGGTGGTGGTGGTGTTTGTCATTGAATTTGCCTCCACAAGGCTACTTACAAAAGCTCATATCTGTCTCTAAATACTGCAGAATGTGTGCTGTATGATTATAAGTATATAATTATAAGCTTTTTGCTCACTATTATGCATAGATGAATTATGCAGCTGATTTTATTGTAGAGGCTGAATTAAGCTGTAATACTCCCTGCAACCCTAAGAACTGTTACTTTTTCCTGGCCTTTGTCGCACAAAAGCATGAACTGCCTCTGGGTTCATGCTGTAGTCTTATAAAAGCAATTTTTAGTAGATTTGAAATGCTTTTGCTGGACCTTTAGTTATCAACTGATTTTTATTCCTATGGGGGAGTCTCACTTGCCAGATTTCTGTGCAGTATTAAAGTGGAGAACTGCTGAGGAGATTGAGATGTTGAGCTTTTCCTTGTTAGCATATTAGTTTTGCCTTTTCACTCTGTGCCAAATACATGTTGCTGTACTTGTGAATTTTAGCAGGCAGTTACTGAGCTCAAGTTTTTTGCTTGTATTTAAGTTTTATGCATGCAAAAAAGCAAATTCAAGATGAGAACATGTTAAATCATGTTTCAGTTTGAAGTTGTCTCACTGTAAACCTTGTAAGATTGACTCATTATAGAAATGCTGACAGTGCTTCTTTCAGGGCCATAATGTTTTATTTATATTTTTAAATACTCATCATGTAGGGTGGTGCTCCTGAAGATAGCTACAAAGAAGGAACACTTGTCTCTTGGGACAGGTAGGTTGAATTTGTTAATAAGTCTTATCCTAGCTCTGAATAATAAATGGCCTGCAGGGAAGCCAGCTGCCCATTTATGTCTTCATACATTTATTTTTTTCCTGATCGGTTGCCTTTTTCTGGAGGGAGTTGGCATAGGTTGTTCACTTAATCTTTCTTCTGTAGGGCAGGTATAGAGAAGAGGGTTTGGTAAGATAGGTGGGCAGAAGGAGGAGTGGTTCACATCACCTCCCATTTTTTTTCCCCCTGCATAGTTCAGCTTTAATCATTTTCTTAAGCTGCTTTTGGGCTTTCTGAGACTCAAACTTAGATAAACAGAGTCCAGCCTGTGAAAACAGTAAAACTGTTCAGTTGTGATAAGGATCCAATGCTTACTGGGATCTCCCACTGATTTCATACTTTCCAAGAACTACTTATCAGTCTCAGCTCTGTTTTGTTGACTAGCTTGATTTTGCCTGCAGTTTATAAATCAGAAGAAACTTTGCCCTTTTATTTGTTCTTGGAATTTCCAGTCAGCTAGCTTAATGCTATGTGCAATGATTCTACAGCAGCCACTTTCTGCGCCAAATGTGTGACTGTGAGACCTTCCCTGTTAGCCTCACTGGCAAGGATTAAAACATCCATTTAATTAACCGATAATGTAAAAATGTGGTATGTGCTTAACTGTTTGGTTTTTTTCTTCTGAGTTATGTTTCATTTTACCTATTCAGTTCTGGGTGGGTTTTTTGTTTGATAGTCAACCACAAGCACAGGTGCAAGATGAAGAAATTACAGAAGATGACCTCCGTCTTATTGAGGAGAGGGAATCTTCCATTAGGCAGCTTGAGGTAAGTACAAGTGGCTTTACAGCAGAATATGCTTATAATGTTTCCAAAGTAAAAGCATTTCATAGTGTCATGAGCGTTAATTGCACACATTAATCTTGAGGAGGTAGGATTTGTTTGTGGGTGTAGTTTTTCCTTCAAATGTAGAGAGATGCTAGAATATGTTATGTCAATTAATGCCATTGCCGTTTGCAAATGATTGTTTCTTTGCAGGCAGATATTATGGACATCAATGAAATTTTTAAAGATCTAGGAATGATGATTCATGAACAAGGTGATGTGATAGGTATGTCCAATTTAAATATTCTCTGATTTTTTTTTTTTTTTTACTGTCTTTTGCTGAAGAGCAACAATGTGGAACTTCCTTTTGCTGGAAAAATTTCTCTAACAAGAATATGAACACTAAAGCAAATCAGCTGTAACTTAATATTGGGTAGGCTGACTGAGTTGGATGGGAATACATCAAGGAAGTGTGTTTAAAGTGAAGTTTAGTATGCGGTGTAGTTTTTAATGTGTATAAAATGTCTTTGAAAGTGTTTTTTGAACTCTTTCTACATAAAATTGGAGTTCAGTCAGGGAGTTTTACTGTATTGATTGGTGATATAATTGTGCAGATTCAGCAAAGCTTCCTGCTTGGCCCTCCACACAGACACATTTATTCTTTTAATGAAATGTGATTAGATATTGTGGTTTAACCCCAGCCAGCCGCTTAGCAGGCACACAACCGTTTACTCACTGCCCACCCCACAGTGGGATAGGGAGGAGAGTAGAGGAAAAAAACTCGTGGGTTGAGATAAAGGCAGTTTAATAGGACAGCAAAGGAAGAGAGAATGATAATAAAAACGATAATAAAAGAATATACAAAACAAGTGACACAAAATGAAATAGATTCATCACCCATTGACCAACATCTGACCTGTCCCTGAGCAGCAACTCCTCCCGAACAACTATACCCCACAATCATATAGTAAGCATGGTGTCATATGATATGGAATATCCCTTTGGTCAGTTTGGGCCAGCTGTCCTGGCTATGTTCCCTCTCAGCTTCTTGAGCATCTGCTCCCCCGTAAAGCATGGGAAACTGAAAAGTCCTGACTTAGTATAAGCATTTCTTAGCAACAGCTAAAAACATTGGTATATTATCAACATTATTCTAATACTAAATCGAAAACACAGCACCACATTAGCTACTAGGGAGAAAAATAACTATCCTAGCTGAAATCAGGACATCAAAAGATACGTTTTCTGATTCTGCTGCTAAGCATGTAGGGTTTTTTTCTGTCACCTTAGCCCATAATCTGCTCATGTTTTCCCAGAGGGGAAAAGAAAAACATCTGTGTCAATATGATAGAATACCAAACTAGAGGCGTGCCTCTTGGTGTGTTTTGTGTGTCTGTTTCCTCTGATTTCATGGGCCTTAGGACTCACTTAATCTGAGCAGAGGGCATTTAGTAGCTAGTTGGAGGACACGTAGAAGTTAAAAAAAAAAAAAACCTCCAATACCCAAACCAAAATAAAAGTACTAGGAGTTTCTACCCCAGTTGGTATCTAAAGGTTCAGCCCTGCTTCTAGAGTAGGGCAGCTGTTACTGACCTGAATTCAGCCGCTCGTTGCCTGGACAGTTCAGAAAAGAACTCAGGCTTGTGTATAGAATTGGTCAGACTTTCACAGGTATAAACTTTGGGTATTGATGAAGACACCAGCAGTTGGAGGCGGGGGGAAAGTACAGCTATTACATGTGCTTTCAAGTGTATTTCAGGATTCTAAACCTTTGTCTGGGTTATGACTAACCAAAATTTGAAATCTTTTTTCCTTTTAAAATAAAGACAGCATAGAAGCCAATGTGGAAAACGCAGATGTACATGTGCAGCAAGCAAACCAGCAGCTGTCAAGAGCAGCAAACTATCAGGTAACGTCAACACAACTGCCAGTTGTGTGTAACTGGCCTTTCTCTGTAGTCCTGACTCCACTTCCTTACGCAGTTCAGGTTTTGTTATCAATGTCCTCAAAAACTTATTTAAGGATTTATAGTAGACTACCATGATATTTCTAGGTCATTCTAAAACAAAAGTCAGTGACTTCTGAAAGCTTTGCATTTCCTATAATATTATCCAGGCTATTTCAGACACCTGGAGTTATACCTTTACTAAAAGCGAACAAACAAATGAAACGCATACCTTCCCCCCACTCACACTGCTCTTTCCCCCAAACAAACAAACCAACAAAGCAAAAAAACACTCCCACCTTTTACAGCTCAAGAAATAATACATCACTGTGTATGGAGAGCAAGCTCCTAAAGATCATTGGAGGAGTAGGGAAGATAAGCAAGGAAGTCTTCTGAAGATGCTGCTAGTTAGCACCGTTCTTTGCTGTATAAAATCTTCTCAAAGCTGTATATATCCAGTTTCTGTTAAAGCATATTTCAAACTTTCAAACTTTTCTGAAAAGCCTTTTAAATACCTTTAAATGCCACTTCTTTATAACATTTTTGAACTTATTAGGAAAAATCTTATTAGTAATAAATCTTCCCTCTTAAGTCAGAGTTAGTCCTTAGAGCTTTTTTTTTAATCTTCTTATGTGTATTAGTAGTATCCAGGACAGTAAATCAATGACAAAATGTCTGAAGGATTGCTTGCTGGTTTCGATAGGGGGAGAAGGAAAGGAGTGGATGCATCCTTCAACTGCATTCTAGGTGGCACTGGTATGGTTGATGGCTGCTATTTTGCTGCTGGCAAAGTTCAGAAAAAAAAACAACAGCAGTCCTGTGGAAGGTGTTAGTTTTGTGGTTGAAATTTAACATGAAAAACCTCATTATTTACCTTGAGGAGTAAAGGATGAAAATCTTCTGATCTTAAAGACAGGCAGTCAAGACAAGCTTCTCATCAGTGAGTTTTGCACCAGAGACCAAATGCTCTGCAAGCTTGTCCTGTGTTTGAGAAGATTGTGTAGTTAACTTTGGATTTGAACTTCCCTTTGCTTGAAAACTCATCCTTATTCCAAGATACTGAAAAATAATTTCCATTTTCAGCAGATATATTTCAGTTCTGGTAGCTATTATATTTGTGTGCCCCGACCTCCTCAAGGAAGTGTTAGAGGCCCAGGCATGCTGGTGGGAACAAGGCTGCATGTGGTTGGTACCCTCACAACTCCTATTTGTGGTTACATAGAATCACAGAATCACTAGGTTGGAAGAGACCCACTGGATCATCGAGTCCAACCATTCCTATCAAACACTAAACCATGCCGCTCAGCACCTCATCCACCTGTCATTTAAACTCTTCCAGGGATGGTGACTCAACCACATCCCTGGGCAGCCTGTTCCAGTGCCCAGTGACCCTTTCTGTGCAAATTTTTTTCTGATGTCCAGCCTCAACATCCCCTGGTACAGCTTGAGGCTATTCCCTCTTGTCCCGTCCCCTGTCACTTGGAAGAAGAGGCCATTACCCTCCTCAACAGAGGAGGGTAATGGCCTCTAGAAAGCAACAAAGGCACCCCTCAGCCTCCTTTTCTCCAGGCTAAACAACCCCAGCTCTCTCAGCTGCTCCTCATAAGGCCTGTTCTCCAGCCCCTCCACCAGCTTCGTTGCTCTTCTCTGGACTCGCTCCAGAGCCACAACATCCTTCTTGTGGTGAGGGGCCCAGAACTGAACACAGTATTTGAGGTGCAGTCTCACCAGTGCTGAGATGAACTCCTCTGCCATGTGGGGGGCATTCACACGGCAGAGCTGTTTGGACAAAGCCAGGCTCTTTTCATTCCCTCTTTACACTGCTCCTTCAGCACTTGTGAAAATGATGGTCAAGTGTATAATGAAAAAAAGATCTCCATGTCATTAGACCAATAGCTTGCTTAGGTAGTGTTACAGGGAAAATGCTTTTGACAATGTGATGTTGGCAAGAAGTAGTCTCCAGGATGAGAAAGGAAGAGACTGGGAGTGTAAGGAGAAAAATCTGACCACAGATTAAACAAAATGGAAGATACTCTAGCAAATGAATTGAGTTCTAGCAAGTAAAATGATGAAATGACGAAATCTTAGCCTGACAATGGGAGAAGAGAACTGGCACTGAGATGCTAAAACTAGACAAACGGAACAGTTAAGAAACTTGATAGAGTGAATGGTACTGGGCAGAAAACTGGCAGCTGCAGTGAAGAACTGACACAGATGTGGTTCTGTGGGTGGGGGGGAAACCAAAAACAAGACAAAAAACCCAAAACACCAAGGCAGAAGAACCTCTGCTAAATAAAGTAAGACCTGGCTTTGCTTCTGGAGCTGTGGCCTGAAATCCTGAAGTTTGAGCACTGTTGTCCCTTGGCTATCAGCAAAAGACTGTAAAACCCACTGTTGATTTCCTTTCCTGCTGTGAAGGAAACCTTCAGGTTCCATATGCTTCAGATAAAGGATGACAGTCTGCTGCTAGTTTGGGGTGCTCTGGTATCTCAAGTTAGAGACTGGTATCTCCTAGTATGGGAGATGTGGAACTTCTGGACATGCTCATGACTTACACATTATTGTAGTGACATCTGTAGAACTGGATCTCTAGTCAGGTTTTTTTTTTAAGAGCAAGTTGTACCTAAGTAGCTTGACAGAAACAACTCTAAAACCACTCTATGAGTAAAGAGAAGTCTACCTCCAGAAGTCTGAAATGGCAGTCCTTTTTCCCCTTCTGTATGTATACATTAATAGCCTTTAAATATTTTTCTAGCTGACTATTTCTACCTCCTCTGCTGTGCACATTGATTATTTTTTTATTCCATTGGCAGCAAAAGTCCCGAAAGAAGATGTGCATCCTTGTTATCATACTTGCTGTTGGAGCATTGCTTGTTGGAATCATCATATGGCTAACATCAAAACAAGTCTCTGAATAAGGTGTTATAATTGGTGTTTAAATTATGAAAGGAAATGGTTTGCTCATTGTGAAGATGAGTAAAATAATGGTTCTGTACTTCCATCACCTCATCACATTTTCTTATAAGAATTTTTGTTTTAACCTGGGAACTCATGTTCTCAGTACTACTACCATCAATGTAGCTGCCTGCCCTCTTGGATGTGCATATTGTCTTACCAGAAAAAAAAAAAAAAAAACAAAAAAAACCCCCAAGAACTAGACAAGGTCATAAACTGTTCCATTAACTTGAACCTTAAGAGGTTTTATGTTTACAGGGCTAATCAATATCCTTTTAATTTGTTTTGATGGGGTGGGTAATTATCTTTCGGAATATTTCTAAATGTTGCTGCCAAAACAAACTCCTGAGTTGTTGTGTGAAGCAATGAATTCATATCTCAGAATTTATTTTTAAGTTAGAAATACCTTTCTATCTTTCCCTCCCATCCCACTTGCCAGCCCATTTGATATGAGTGGTTCAAAAATAAAATGGAGGTTGCTGAAGTTGCTGAAGCCTTTGAATTAAGCCTTCAGTTTGCCTGAAATCTTTTAGGTGCTTCATACAAAGTCTGACACAAAAAAAAAAGATACTGTGCCTGTAACTCTTTGTTTAACAAATTCAGAAAATCAACTACAATCACCTTCAAAATAGTTCCCATGTGAGTTGACACAAAGCTGTACAAGATGCTGCCACCATTCAAGCGATCCCACAGATCATTTTCTGAAAGGCTGTTGAGGTTCTCTGTAGTTTTTCCTTCCATGTCTTTTCCTGATAAAAAATGTGTGCCTTTGAGCACTGATTAAAAAATGCATGCATGAGACGTGTTTCAGTCAATAATTGAAAAGTTTGTCGTGAATTTATTCAGTTTCACAAGAAACTTCACTGACTGTGAAAGTTAACTCACTGTTCACTCTTGCACGCTGACATTTTCTTAACAAGGGTAAGCAAACATCTGTACTTGAACACACGTGCACTTGTACTGAGCGAAGCGATCAAGCTGAGCCTTGTCTCACTGTGACAGGTTAGAACATGTTCTGAAGCCATCTCTTTGTCTCTACCCTCCCACAATTGGTTCCTGAGATACAGGATCAGTCTCAGGTTTTTTTGTGTCAGACCCCGTGTATGTGGCATTGACTGTGGTTATACCTGGAAGCCTCCTGCAAAGGTAGGTAGGGTAGATGATGTAATTATGAGGATTTTTTGTTTCAGTTCTTGAATTAAGAAAATCTTTGCATCTAAAGCATGCATCAATGAGCTTGGCTAGATGAAAATAAGCTCTAGTCTGTGAATTCTTAGACTTACTGGGAAGAAGTGAAATTCCCAGCTTCCTAACTGCACTTGAATGTCACTGTTCTGAAACTGCTGTGATTTCAGTTTCCATGAGCAGTTACAAAGGTGTATGTTAGGTCTTTTTACAGGTGAAGAAAAGAAGGTTCCAAGTTCAGCAGTGGTATTTGAATGAAGCTGAATCAGTTGAACTGATTCAAACTCTTTAAGACATTTTATGCTTATAACCTTTAAAATGACCCGTTTCCTTTTGTGCTATTTTGTACTAATATATTAAAAAACCAACGATTTTGTCAATTAATCTATTTACCTTTTTAATTTATCTTGATGAACTAATCTGAGAAGTGTACAGGTGAAAAAGTCATTTAATCTGTATTTTGTAAAGTTCTTATACACTAGAATTGTTTGGGAACGCACCGTTTACATGGTGGGTAATGAAATATTATTTGGGAGCAATCTAGCTGTAAGTATAAATGGACTTCAGAATTGTAACCCTGAAACCAAAATAAATGTCTTTTAAAGATTATGCTTTTCTAGTAGTTCCTTTCTTTTTTTTTCAGACTCCATCTTTACAAGCACCGCTTTCATCTTTGCTTTTATGTAGATGACTGAAACTTCTCTCAACAGCTCCAGAGAATTTCAGCCCAGAGAGACCTTGGTTACTGTGCTTCATTTCACTTCATTAATGAAAATATTCCTGGATCTCTCATTCCCAGCTGTGTGAGCCTGGTCTCAAGAGGAAAGTTTGCTTCACTTTGTGTGGCTCCTGGCAGTAGGTGCTGAGGGTAGACTTTCCTTTGGCATAACATGAAACATTTGAGGGATGGGAATACATGGTGCTGGATGGAGGCTTGTGCTGCTCTGTTTGGATTCTCAAAAGCCAGTCCTATGAAACTGCATGGTCATATTCTATGTAATACGGAAACCACCTCTGAGATTGAAAGGGGAGTTTCATTTTCATGTAAGTTGCAGTATGGACTCTGATGTGTTGAGATCCCCATCCACTGCATTCCTGTGTTCCTTTGTGCTGTGAGTGAGGCTGAGACTCCGTTACCATTACTTGTTAAATAACCATCAGATATGCTTACAGCCACTACCAGCCACCTCGGTAAGGCTGTCACTAGTAATGCTAATGACTTTTTTTTGTTTCCAGACTACAATAATGTAAACTAGGAGAGCAGTCAACATGCCTTGCCAGTGAGCTGTCTAAAACTGACTTTGGAAGTTTTCTGACTTTAATGTTTAACAAAATCTGTGCTGTTGCAGACAGTTGTAGAGGAATGGCATGATCCTACTTATATATAAAATCCTTTTCTCTATTGCCATACCTCATACCTCTTCTGTAAGTGACTTACAGGTTCCACTGACACGCTTGGAAAAGCAGCACTTCAAGCACATCTTCAGCTCTGACTCCTGGCAGATCAAAAATTCTCTATGTTTTTGATGCTTGTCATGTTTTGCAAACATGAAACAGTTGGTCTGTTTTTTTCTACCAGGAGTGTTCTCTGCTAGAAAGTTTATCAAGCTGAAGAACATTGCTCATCTGGGATTAAATGCTATGTTTTATGATTGACTGTTTACCTTGTAAAGGGATGAATACCTTCCTTACTGAGTTCATCCAGCAGTGACTCCAAAGCAGCACAGCCAGTACATAAAGCTTCACCCATCAAAAGCTGGTGATAATTAGCTGGTGCAACAATTTTGAGTGATGGAGAAAGTCTCTGAGTTGCACAGCATTGTTTCGCAGGCCCACACTACCACTTGCTGCCTTTGTTCTTGCTCTTATGCATCAGATTTATCTGCATGTCTTTATATCCCGCATGCCGTCATGTCTTTCTTTTCAGGCAAGCTGCTTTCCAGTTGTGGTTCAGGCGCTGTCGGGGAAAAGAGCGCTGCTGAGAGCCATGGTGCGTGCATTGCTTGCTTTCATTCATGATCTTCTACTCATAAAAACTGCTTATTGGGTGGGTTACTTCAGACAAAAGATTTCTTCCTTTCTTGAGTCCCAGTGGAGAGGGGCCACCCTGGAGCCCTTTAGCTCTGGAAGAGTTGAAGGGCCAGCTGTCAGAAGTCATGGGGATGTTTCCATCTGGACAACCAGATGAGAGCTGCCTGGTTCCAGCAGGCTTCTGGGCTGACTGCTGCTGCTGACCCAGCCGTGAAGCAGAAGGTGGTGGGGAAGTGGGCACTGGAGTGGTTACACATAAGCTTCTGTACCTGCTAAAGAGACCAGCCTGCAAGGCCCTAATTGCTAATTAAGAGTCTTGGTGCTGTTAATTTTCAAACTTGATTAGGCAGAAACAAAACGTTGTGGGGCAGGGTGTGGGGGGAGAGATAGGGGGTGAATGGGGGTGTGTATGAGCATGTGTATTTAAAGTATCTGTATTGGAGAGCACAAATATTCCTTTTTAAGCTGCTCTTAATGGAGTTCCTCTATATTTTCCCTCCCATGCTTGTGTATATCCTTGAATGTATGAAATGCAATTTCCAAGTATTTAAGGAAAGCTTTGATATCTATTAAGAACCTAGTAAAACATCTGGATGTAACATGTATGAGCCGATGTTTCTAGAACAAAGATTTTTAGCAGTTCCAAATTATCCATCAATATCTGTCAGATTAGCAAGGACAAAAAAAATGCAATCAAAGCACCCTTCATTTTACTGGAGGAACCTGGTAAGAATAGTTCCTTTGTAGATATCTTAACCACACACCAGGGGTGCTTTTCTGTTCGTTCTTGCCTTTTCAAAGAGCTGAAAATCACAGGGGCAGACAGCTTTTTAAAGGCCTCCTCCCTGCCCCTGGACCTCCCCCCTTGGAAATTGTTCTCTATAATCAAACTAACTACACATCGAAGAGCTTTCTGAAGTCACCTACACGCACACTGCAAGCATAAAGTCAGTAAATATGTTTGATGTCAAAGGTATGAGCTATATTTGGGGCATCAAAACTAGCTTCAAACCGTGAAAATAAATTCAATCTTGGGAAGGAAGGGGTCAAAAGGTGGGGGGAGGGAGATAATGACATAATCTGTTAGCAGTTTGAAAGATCAAATACCCTTGTAGTTGATCACTGGTGTGGGATATTTCAAGGACTACTTGTGTTGCTGGGTTTCACATTTGGAAGAGATTACTTGCTTTGCTTTTGCTCAGTTCTGGTTGAACCTATTTGATGCTTTCAGGAACAAAAAGTGTGAGAGGAAATATCAGAGATCTCCTTGCTGCTGAGTATCAACAGTTGGTGACTTTCTGTTTCTTATGAAACCTACAGTGCAAAGTGGTGCTTAATGCATAGCAGGTAGCTCTCCTTTTCAGTCTGCAATTAAGTCCAAATCTCTCACCCAAAGCTGTTGTGCAGAGAGAAGTAATTATTCTCTGATGAGGTGCCCACCTGCAGAGCCATTCTAGAAGCTATTATAACATAGAGTTGCAAGAATAAATATCTGAAAGCAATCAGCTTTAAGACATCTTTTTCCTTGTATGTATTTCCAGTGGTGCCCCTAAAGCTGCAGAAATTTCTGTAGCTTAAGCATGCAAATAATAAGGCATTTATTTAGTTCTTTGTGTGTCCTGAACACATTCAATGATAAAAGAAGCCAAGTGTTTCGGCAACAATAAGGTACTCTACAAACCTAGAAATAACTGGAAATAAGTGACAAAATGTTCATTTTTGAAAGTTATGCAGTATTCCCTCAAGAAGAACATCATGAGAGAACCAAATTATGTCATCATTTGCTACTTGTATAATTGATTGTCTACACTCCTTGTTGCCTGCCTTAAATGTCTAGGCTTGAACACAGCTGCAGTGATTCATTTTGCTCCTATTCTAAATAGCAGAAAGGTACTTGGGTTAAGGGAATCACACTTTTCAATATTTGCAAGAATATTCTAAAGAAGAAATATTCACTGTAAGAGTCTGCTCTTTAATGATCATACCTCTGTCCATGAACATAGCACTTCGTTGCTACTATTGATAAAATAATTTTTTCTGAATTAAGACAAAAAATAACCTAGATTAAAAGACTTTTTAGCACAAGAAAATCAATTAGATGGCAGATTTGTTTTTGTTAATGTAATATTTTAAAATATGTCTTGCAAAAATTTGAAGGGGAAAAATAAAAATTAAAAAAAAATTGGAAGCTGCAATGCTAGCATCATTCGTCACCACCCTTACCGAGCTCTTCAAGATTCATCCTGGACTGAGTTATGATCATGCATTTCCTTTAATGTTTATATGGTAATTGTTTGGTCTTTGGCAGTGCAGATGGAAGTCTGAAGAGGTAATAAGTATGGGAAGGAGCAGGCAAACTGCATAATCCAGGTAGTTTAAGTGATAACATGCTTCCCACCTTTACTTAAAATAGGCAAAAGCTGCTGGAGCTATTTTTGTAACTGCCAAGCTTACAGTTTAGGAGGGAAGACTTGACTATTCTCAGGACCCACAGCGAATGTGTCAGCGACAGCTTCAGCTGCTCTCCAGCCCTGCCCACTGGATGGACCTTTATCTAAAGGAGGTAAGTGGGGACAAGGAGAGGATAATTTCAGCTCTAAAGGAGAACAACTTGCAGAGAGAGTAGATAAATATATCCCTGCCATCTGCGCTGTGTTTGCTTCCTTCTGCCCACCCTTGCATATGCCTGGATGTTCTCTCTGCAGAGGGAACTGAAAATCCAATATTGAGTTACCAGAGCCCATCACAAGGGAAGAATTAGACCTTCATATCTCATGCTCTTCAAGAACTTCTCTGTCATGAATTGTCACTGAAATAATGAGAAGCCTTGTTGTCTGATGGACCCTTCCCTGACAGCTCTTCTTCAACCAGATAAAGAATAAATATAATCTTGGGGACTAGCCACTGTGTTGTCAGGGAGAATTAGGCTGAAGAAGCTTGGAGGATTAGAAATACTTATTAAAAAGTAGATTTAAACTGTCTTTGTAAAATGACAAAAACAAGTTGAGGCTTTCTTATCCTGTGTCAGTCTTGGGTTTAGTGTCTTCAGCAAATCATTATTTGGGATAATAAAAAGAGAATTTTAAATGGAGAAAGAAACTGGAGCAATTGTCCCTGACCTGTGTTGTTTCTGTTAGTTTATAAACTAGTTTGCAAATTCCCAAGCAGGGAGTTACAGAATCACCAGGTTGGAAAAGACCTCTTGGATCATCAAGTCCAACCATTCCTATCAATCCCTAAATCATGTCCCTGAGCACCTCATGCACCTCTCTTTTAAACACCTGCAGGGAAGGTGACTCAACCACCTCCCTGTGTAGCCTGTTCCAGTGCCCAATGACCCTTTCTGTGAAAAATTTTTTCCTAATGTCCAGCCTCAACGTCCCCTGGTGCAGCTTGAGGCCATTCCTCCTTGTCCTGTCTCCTGTCACTTGGGAGAAGCAGCCAGCTCCCTCCTCTCCACAACCTCCTTTCAGGTAGTTGTAGAGAGCAACAAGGTCTCCCCTCAGCTTCCTCTTCTCCAGGCCAAACAACCCCAGCTCCCTCAGCTGTTCCTCATAAGGCCTGTTCTCCAGCCCCTTCACCAGCTTCATTGCTCTTCTCTGGACTCGCTCCAGAGCCTCAACATCTTTCTTGTGGTGAGGTGTCCAGAACTGAAGGAGTGGTCTCACCAGTGCTGAGTATAGAGGGAGAATAACCTCCCTGGACCTGCTGGTCACGCCGTTTCTGATCCAAGCCAGGATGCCATTGGCCTTCTTGGCCACTTGGGCACACTGCTGACTCACGTTCAGTCGGCTGTCAACCAACACTCCCAAGTCCTTTTCTTCTGGGCAGCTTTCTAGCCACTCTTTGCCTGGTCTGTAGAACTGCACAGGGTTGTTGTGCCCTAAGGAATTGTAAGCCTTGAAGCTCTTGGGGGAGAGGGGATGCTTCTGCAGAGACAAGCCACTGTCCTTCCACTGTAGATCCATAGTAATGTCTCTGGAAATGTGCAGTCTGGCAACTGAGTTATCAGACAAAAGCATAGGTCATCATTACTTTGCAAGTCTTCAGGAAAAAGTAGTTTTTTCATTCTAAATACTCTTAATACCAACCACTGCAGGAGAAACAGATGAGTGCTTCTCTGATGCCTGAAGGGGAAAGGGCTCTTCTGCATTATATGCTGGAGCAGGTTGTGGTAGGTATTTAAGCTCACCTGGTTGCAAATAGGAATAGTGTCAGAAGATTGAACACCTGAATGATCTGAAATTACCATGAGGAAATGTTGTCGATTTGCTGGTGAGAACACTTTAGTATCTCTTAATTGTTGTTTTGCACACGAGTGTTGGACTGGCTCTTGTTAAAGTCTATGCTGCCATGAGATAAGTGAAAAATTTCTTTTTTATTCCTTTTGTGGAAGCTTTGAGGGAACCCTTGGAGTGGTGCCCTCAAAAACCAAGGTGCTTCTCCAGCACTTGGACTCACTTTCTTCAGCATTTTCCTTATGGTCTCCTCGACAGCACACTTGGACAAGAGACAAGTTTTCTCTAAAATCAATTCAGCACAGTTTATCCTGATCTTGTCTTTCCTACTGGCAGCTTTCACCCTGCTCCTGCCTTTGCCTGACAGCCCAGATGGGCAGAACCAGCTCTGCTTTAAGGTTCTGCCTGCCCCATTGTGCCAATTTTCTTTCTGCAAATAATTCACCTAGGCTGGCTACATGATGGCTATGCAGATCAGTAGTTCTGGGCTAGAAACAAACATTTTATTCACTCAGTGTCAAAGGTATTCTGTGATGATTCTATTTCACATCATGAATTTTGAAACTTCCATTATCTTTTCAACCAGTCGTAGCCTTGATCTCAGTGTGATTCTTGCCAGTAAAAAGGAAAATTTAGTTTGTTTCTTCTGACAGACACTGGGGATTTTTTTTTTTCTTAATCCCTACAGTTCCGATTTTATGATGAAACTGCACCTGAAAACAAGCAAGTGCCCAGTGAGCCAAACGTTTCCTTGCAAGTCAACCCTCCTGTCATCTCCTTTGCTCCTCCACCCTAGGTTACTTCTGAACATTGCCAGGACAATGGAAGTTTGGCCTCCAGTTTCTTTTTTCCCCTAGATGTAAGATATCTATAAACTCTCCAGCTACACTGTAACTCCTCTAGATTTGCTGTAGAAATTATTTCTCAAAAAAAAACCAAGTATGAGGTTTGTGATTCATCCATTTGCAAACATGGCCCTGCATAAAAAGTCTGAATGGATATTTTGTAAACCATGCATATAGACTAGAAAAGCTCTGAAAACCCAGAAATATTATATAAAGACCACAAGACTAAACAAAAGTAAGATAAATATTTGAGGGGAGAGGATGAGGTAGAGGAAAGAAAAGGATCTTTCTATAGCTTGTGCTATAAAGGCAGAAGCAAATACAACAACTGTAGGTCTGAGAAACTGGACGTGACTGAGCAGGCTTGCACTGAGTAACACTATGCAATGTTGTTCCGGGCAATAAGTGGTGGCAGACTGTCACCCAGTACAGATGACTCAGATTTTGGGAATTGCTCTTCTATGAATAGCTGTCTAAAGCTGGCCTTTTATACAGCCAGAAACCCCATCTTTACTGCTGTTGTTTTACATCTTTGGGAGGGGAAAAAACAGGAGCTTTTCTTCATGTTGTGTTCCATTTGTATCCTAAGGCTTCTGTAGTCTGGGAGTCAGTTTTGTTAGAAGCTTAGAGAAGCACTCAGACCTCTGAACTTTTCCTGACTTCTCAGCTATGTTCTTGTTTTCTGGGAGGAGTGTGTGCAGAGCAAAGAAAACCTAAGGAGGACTGAAACAAAGGTAGAATGTGTCAGGGAGGCTTGTAAAAGACTTAAGACCACAGTAACATCAAGAAATTCAGATATACAGTCATACTTCAGTTTAGCTCTGCACAAGTTGTTACAACTCAAAATATATATCAATCTTAAAAACTAAGACAAAGAGCAAGTCAGATATTTTATTAAATCATATTCAAAATTTCAGGAAGGTGTAAATATATTTGTCTTGACACCATCCTTAAGTTTGCAAAGGGTCCAGGTGTGTTGGTATTTTAATTACTCTTAATTCATAATTACATTTATGCCTTCTGATCTCTGCTGTTCTAACAAGAAGGTCTTTGTGAAGGAAATGGGTTGTTTCCGTTTGTTCAGTTGTACTTTTCATTACCATGCCCCTACACCAAAATCATATCAGCAATACGCCTATGCTATTCTGATGGGTTGTTTCTAGCTAAAACCCTGCCTCAAAGCAGGATGTCCTAACTCCAGTCCCCAAGGGAACAGGAGGGTGAGACTGATCAAGACTGATTTTTTTTTTTAAAGTGTGTTCAAAATACTACTGCATGTACCAAAGAGGCAGTAAAATCTTGGTTTTTAGACATGCTGTTCTTTCATACCAAAGACACCTTGCTTATCTCCACCTGGGGAAAGAAAAACAAAACGAAACAAAACTAAAACCTGGGAGTTTTTTGAATCTCTCAGTTGGGCTTGCCTTCAGTTGCCATCCCTAAAGGGAGAAGGGAGGAGGTTCCTCAGCTTGGTCTTCAGTTTCTCCTGATTAGGCTTTGCTATATAGATATGCAGAGAATCTTTTGATGAGGTCCTTAAAATCAGTCCAGAAGAATACAAGGAAGGCAAAATGTACAACATCATCAAATGCTTTATCAGGAAATCATTTGTCTGATCTAAATTCCTGAGTGCTAATATGTGTGTGTATATATATGGTGTTTGTAAATCAAAATGGGAAAGAATATAAATTTAACAAGGTTTAATCCATCTTCTAACACCAGCATTTCTTAGGAACTGTTTGTTGTTTTGGTTTTTGTACTTACCCAGGGTTGTAAAATTTTCCATGGATTTGCATTACAGACTAGTTCCCACTGTGCTAGCAGGGCTTAATGACTATTTGTGATTACTGTGTTAATGGTACTGATTTACTTTTAATGGGTGCCAAAGTATCCGTGAGTGTTTACTTTGTTAAAGATACCGTGGACAAGGAGATAAAGGAGATTTAAGAGGATGGCACAAGACTGGAGCTAGTCTAGGCTCGTGCTAGATGAGAACAAGTAGGTGACAACTGCGTATCACAACCGTGCTGCTTCCAAGGTAGTGATAGGGAAATCATTTATTATAAAAAAAAACCCAAAACAAACACACTCCCAGCCCCCACAAAAAAAAAAAAAAAAAAAAAAAAAGCCCAGATCAAAAGAGAAAACACCAGAAAATCAAACCAACAAAACCTAACTGTCTGCTTGAAACTCGGGAAACAATCTAGTGTTGGAGTCTAAAACCTGAGATGCCTTGGTGTTCCTACCTAGGCTGCCTTTCCCCTCAAAGAGGGTCAGAGCAACCTGGAAAATCTGCACCTGACTGATGGTGTGTTTTCACCAGGTGTAAGAACACAGTTTGGTGATATACAGAGGAAAAAAAGGTCCAAGATCTGCAGCCTGAGATCTGCAGTTGCTATCTGGAAAACCCTGAAGTGTGCTTTTAGATCATTAGTCCAGATGAAGATTTACTAGGAGAATAAACAGGTGACTGTGGATGTCTCCTGAACTAGTGGTGGTGTACTCCACAGAGAAATCTCTGACAGGAGGCTACAGCGTGTAAACTAGCAATTTGCAAGGAAGTTTGGGTTTGGACTGTGACTTATTATTCTACAAGAGATAACAAGGTTATGGTGTTAAAATAACATAGAAGTTCCTGAAAAATGCTGAGGAGTCAGACTCTGACCTATATTTAGCATGGTGAAATTACAGTACAGCACCAACAAAACCAAAGTCCATTCCTCGTAGACCATGTATTAAATGGAAAACGGAAAGTTTAGCTATTGCAATGTCAGACTTGCAAGAATATAGAGAGATGAATGATGCTAAACCAAAAAGACATTATGATTTAAAGTCCACAAAACACCAGTACTCACTGAAAATGACACATTCTGCAACTAAGTTGGAAAGAAGTGGTCAACAACAACATTGGTACCACATGAGTCTTCTGAGTTTTGTGGCCACAGATGAATTTGTACTGTGACTGCCTTCTCCATCTTCCACAGAAAGATGGGGGCAACCACTGAATTTGCTGCTTCCTCAAGGAGCTTCACTTCAAAAGCAGAACTTCTATGGGCCCAGATCTCTGAGTTCCAGAGCATTGTACTGCCAGAACAGATAATTGTCTGCTGGTGATATTGCTATTTTGAAGATCTGTTTTAACACAGGGGCCACCAGAAAGCAAAAGCTGTTAGTAAGTTTTGCAGAAAAGCGCTAGTAGTGTGTTAGCAGGGAAAAGATGAGTTGTTCAGAACTGGTGTCTTCAAAGGACTTAACTACAGACATGGGAAGTCTGCAAATTGGTGATGGAAGTGCAAGTCCCGACGTGAGACTCGCTGGCACTGGTCCCTGAAGAAGGAGAGTGTCTCTGTGCCCAGAGTGATTCCCTGACACTGTTCTGTTGGTGGCCTGGCTTATGTTATCATATACCCCTTTCCAAAGGAGAAATGGAGATCCTCCCTATTGGAATTGCCCCTCCGAGTTTGAACTGTAATTCCCTGTTGTTTTCCTTGCTGAGCAATTTCTGTATCTGGGTGATCTTGGTGTGATTATTTTTCTCTTTCTAGAGAAGAAGGGAAGGGAAGGGAAGGGGGAAGGGGGAAGGGGGAAAGGGGAAAGTTATTTTCCTGCTCTGAGCAAGTGTAGTAAATGAAAACACCAATGTCTTCAAAATGCTTTATAGTAAAAAAATCACAAAATGTGGAAGAATTTTCTGTTTGCAAGGTGCTTTATGGGTCATATCATCACAAAGCATTACCCAAGTCAGCTGTGTGAAATCTCTGCATTAGGGTATAACATTTAAGGCAAACTCCCCAAATCTTTGGGGAAAATGCAGTTTAGGGATATCTCTGACCTTTTGTCTGTTGAGAGGGAGGTTTAAACAGATTGTTTTGTATGCACATATTCTCATACCCAGATTGTACGAAAGCCACTGTTCTTACATTTCCATTGTTAATATGTTGCTCGTACAATTGCTGCAGAAGTCTTGCTTGCCCAGCCCCCAGGGCAGCCCCAGAACCTCTGGCATTGTCAAAGGAACACTCTTGTTGTTTACACCTCATAGACTGGCCAGTTTTAACCCCCAGCCTGTAGGAATGGGAATCAAAGCTGTTTTCCTATCTTTATGGTTTTTTTCTCATAGAAATCTTTTCTCTTTGGGTGTGGGGGAAAAGACAATCCCTGCTTTGGCGCTTCTGTAGGAGAGAGGGGGGTGGGGGGAGCTCCCTGCTGTCTTGTGCAAGCTCTTCGCTGTTTTCCTCCACCTCAATCTGACCTGATGTAAGTTTAGGAATCAGCCTTGATCCTCATATTTAAAAGTAAATGTTTTCCTAAAATAAAATAATTTTTTAAAGTTGGGATTTTCTGTTTGGTTTTTTTTTTTTGGGGGGGGTATTGTTTTGGGGTTTTTTTAAAAAAAAAAAAGTCAGCTTTTCACATTGAAAAAATGCAACTCCTGGAAGTTCAAAGCAACTCTGTTACAGGAAGGGTTATTTTCTTTTTCCCACAGCCAAGCGATGTTTTGTCAAAATAGAGTTATGTATTTTTTTAATATCATGACTTGTGACTAATATAAAAGGAATTAAAACGTCAGTTAAAACAAAAGCCAGGAAACAGGCAGTCTCTTCTGCATGGTCTTTGTTTTCCCTTCACACCCCGAGCAGCTTAGCATGCCTGCAGTCATCTGGTGGATTATAAAACAAGCAAGGACCCAAATTCATAACAGTATCACCAGCAGAAAGAGTTCCAGGACTCCCCACAAATAATCTGTGGATACTGAGCTCAGCTGGTACAGTCACATGTAGAATGGTCACTTATATAAGTATGGGGTTTGGGCTTCAGTCTCATGGGTATATTAACAAACCTGTCATTGCTCAGAATTGAAATAACATGTATTCATGTTTTGGATTGGTATTGTGAATTCCAAGCAATGATTTGTTTAGTTTCATTTGGAAGACTCCAGCACTGGTGAAGAGAGCCCTAATTTAAAAATCTTTGTGCCTGTGAGCGTTAAACAGCTGCAAAGCTGTATAGTAGTGCTCACATGGGAGCATCTCACAGCTGCTCTTATCCTAATATTTAGAAGAAATGTCTGCAATGTGCTGTGGTTTGGACTCCAGCTTTTTCAAAAAGTCCAGAAATGTCTCAAAAATACTTATTGTTTCTTGTGCAACACTTGTGTAGCATCTTTGAAAATGTCAGTGATTCATAAAGGAATGTGTACTGATGACACTGTATCCTCAAGATAGCTGTATTATAAAAGAATAATGCAAGAATATAAATAATTCTATTAGAATTACTCTTAAATGACTAAACTGAACATGAGGGAATGTTTTACCAGATATGACATTCTCATATGGTGATAAACCATGCATGTGAGTCTCTCTACACAGTCAGCTACCAAGAAGGTGAATGGCAGTGTTGCAAAGCAATTACCGGACTTCTCATACAAATATGGGGCAGGGCTGAGTAACAAGCCTGGGGAAAAAAGCAATTTCTTGTCAAAACTGTAATGAACTAGGCTAGTTTAAAAGCTTTAAAGGCACAGTTTTTGAATCTATGCATTTGGAAAGCACTGAATTAGGGAGTGGTTTCTGGCAGTAAACCAAGGAGCAGAAGCAGTGCAGGGAAGGAAGGAAGAGGTAGGGGAAAAAGCAGGAACTCCTGTGTAGTAAAGTGGTGGTGAATATCTGGGACTTACCTAGGACAGCATTTTTACCCACTTTAGCTGTGCACAGGACATGTGCAACAGTCCGAAAATGCTTCAGAGAGTATTACACTGATCAAAATCTCTTACGACAACTTGCCATTAAGCAACAGAATTTAGTTTTTCCATGGAGATTTTTAATTTTAAAATGGTGTCCTGCTATCTCCTGCTGATGCAAAGGCCAGAAAGGCTATTGTGACTCCGATGCCTGATCACCATGAAATATTGCCCAGAAATTTCTGCACCAATTCACAGCTCTGGGTTGAGCTGGCACATACTTGGATATAAGGCCACAGGTCCTGCCTTGAAACTTGTGAAGGCCTGAATACTCACTGCATCTTTTGGGAAAGTAAAATCGTTATAATTCTACTTTTCCATACAGTTGTTTTTCCTGTTCTGAATTTGATCAGCTTCTGCTTTCTGCTTTCAGTCATGCAGTTGGGTAATATACTTATTTACAGGTAAAACTTTTTTAATGTAATTTTTATCCATAGGTATTTACAGGCCACGATCAATTCAACTCTTGCTTTTGACTCAGAGCTAAAAAATAGAAAGATATTTCAGTATTTTTCTCTGCATTTTATATTTCTTAACTGACTTTTCAGTGTGTAGACCCTGGCATAAGGAACAGAGCACAGAAATGCTTGCCTCCTTCCCTGATGGCACAGTCAGTTCTTCTCTCATCATTTCACACCAAGGGTTCCTGCTCAGTAGATTATTTAGTGAGATGCTTTGGGCTCTTTCAGCATCACTGCTTCCAGGGTACTTTTTCTATCACATACCTGTGGCATTATTTTTTTCTACACTTGATGTTACAGTCTTGTATTTTAATATTTCTTCTTCAACTCTGCTTTGCGTCCCCTGAAGATCCATGACTATTGTCAAGAGGTGACATCATTTGCCAATTCTAAGGATTTTAATTTCACTGCTTTTTGTTATAGTACTTTCACTTTCATAGTAACATTACTTGTCATTCTAGGTTTGAAACTGGACAAAAGCATCTATGACCATGGCAAGCAAGTGAACAAATCAAGGAGAAAAATCTAGACATTTTAATGATGACCACATTGAACACCATCTTTGGGAAATCTTACAGTAAATCAGCAGGCAAGAGTCTCATTCGTCAACCTGTGTACACTTTATATGCATACACTTCATTTATTAAAACCACATTTCAAAAAATCTTTCTTCTTTGCTTAAATACAAGTCATCTTCTGTGTGCATAACTGCTTGGGATGTGTGTTATAAATGCAGGAGCAAAATGCATTGCATCAGTTTCTAAGTAAAAATACTCAGTTCAGCAGAGTGCTTGAAAGTTTGAGGTGGGGATGGGGTGAGAGGTGGAATGGAGGTTGTCCACCAAGGAATATTTTCCTTCTCCTAAGCAAGGTTACTTCATTGCATTGGGAATTTACCACTGATTTCAGAGGAAATAGAATTGGGTTCAATAGTTTGCTGTGTTGAAAAATTCTGGAAAATTTCATCTGATGGAGCACGTCCTGCTCTCCTTCTGTTTTGTGTTTGTTCTGCTGATTTTGACATTGTAAATATGAGAGGGAAATTAAGCCTAGAGGTAAGTTATACTCCCTAAATCTATCATCTGCCCAATTTGGGAAAAAAAAAAAAAAAGTAGAGATTGTTCATTTAGTTTTAGAAAACTGGACACCTTCATGAAAACTGCACAGGAGAATGGTCTTCAGGTTCTTATAAAAGTCATACTGTTGAAAATCTATATCTACCAGTTAGTTTCTAAACTATACCAAAAGAGAACAAGACAGAGAAGGGTAGGATCCAGGAAGCACCTTCCTCTGCTCCAAGAGCAACTGTGTTGGCTTCCACGGTCAAATAAACAAATAGGATGCAAAAAAGCAGTTACGGGCTTAAATTGCCACTTCCAAGATCAGCCACCTAACAGAGCTTTCTAATGGGAAGAATGGTGATGGATAGGAGTCGATTCTATCCAAAGGGAGAGGAGAAGGGTTGGGGAAGGGAATTCACGCTGATGGACATAGTAAAGGGGGGGCTAGAAAGACATCTCTTAGGTCTGAGATGGGTAAAATGTGATGTGACCCGGGTAAATGTTGATCTGCCCCGGCGTCATGTTTTCGGCTTAGGTGATCTCAGGAGGTTAATTATCACCAGAGAAGTGCATTAATCTGGTAAAGGCTTTCATTTTATTTAAGCCAATCTTTTTAAAGAAAAAAAAAAAGCCAAACTCAATAGGTCTGTTCTCAGTCTGAACATTATTTAACAAACTGCATTAATTTTGTAAGACAGCTGTTAATATTAAATCATTATTAACCAATTGGTATCTACTCTATCCCTCAGAAATGTAGTATTATTTGGTGATATCCACAGACAATATTTAGTTAACTGGTAAAATCTATTATAATATCTCTACAATCTCATTATAACCAGTAAAAAAATAGTTGAATAACCTTGGTTTTCCATATATCTGCTCATGTTTGAAATTACAAAGCCACAGCACAGAGAAGTAGTTTGATTCTATTTTTTCACTGGTGTCATTGTGGTGAAGGTCCACCTGGCAACGGTTTTTCTTCCTGGACCCAGTTGGCTTCCTGCACTCTGCCTCTACTGCAAATAAATGGATTTACGTGGCTATATGGATAAAAGTATAGGAGGTACTTTTTGGATTAAGAAATAGTAAAAGAGAGAAATTATTTTATAGTGTTTAATCCAGCCATATGTTCTATGTAATCACCAAAATATTTGGGGGGACACTTTTAATGGGACTATGAGAAACCAATTTAGAGGTCTACCATAAGCCACCCAAGCCCAGAAGCCTCACACACTTCATTTGTTTTGAAAAGTTAATGATGTATGCAACGGTTTTTTGGTTTGGGGGTTTTTTTCGGCTATGGTTTGTATGCATTTAAAGTTAGGGAGATTTTCCTAAAATATATGTTGGTTTCATGCTCATTATGCATAATTATTTTCTTGTTAATTCAGTCCTACGTGTTACAACGGTAACACCTGTACATTAACTAAACGTGGTACTTTTCAGTGCTGTGGAGAATGCGTAGGTCGAGTAAATGGTATTGAGTTCTGAGAAATAAGAGATGCACTTTACCTCCTGGTGCTACCCTATTGAGGATTCTCCTAGGTGTTGATAGGAGTTGGCAAGCGAAGGCAAAGAAATAATGCCTCTCTGTTGTTGCTTAATGAGTCAATTAATTATGAAGATTTAGCCTGATCGTGGGTAGTGACCTCACACTTAACACACCCGTGCTGGTGTGATGCCTTCAGGCATTTTTCCTAGAGAGCAGCCCAGCCAAGCTGTCTGTTCTCTCTAGGTGCAGGCAATGGGATATCCCAAGGACATAGAAAGGTTTGGTTTCAGCATGTTTCTGGTGATATCCTGTGCTCTGTGGCATACTTTGAGTTAGATCCTCGCTGGCTGTTCTCTGATGCATGTTAGGTTACATGCAGGAAATTAGTGAATATTGAACATCGATTATACACCACTAGTTAATGTGAAGTCTTTTATAAACGTTTTATAAACTACCTAGCCGATAGCCAGGCTAGCTGGCTAACAGAGGGCAACAAGAAGTCTGTTCCCATCTGTGAAAATGAAATTAAGAACTTTTTATATATCCTTTTAATTCAATTATTTTTTTCCCCTATTGGAATGACCTACCTAAATCCAGCTTTTGACATCAAAGTGATGCAAGAGGTTTAGAGAAGTACCTTGGAGACGCATCTGGAAGCTTGTTTCAGTGGGATAATACCTACACAGAATAAACAGCTCCACTGACAATCCTGTTTGTGTTCAGTGCAGATGGGACACAGACTGCTGGAAGGTTTGTGGGTTGAACTTGATGTTGTCTCCAAAACGCTGAGACAGCAGGACGGGCTCCGAAGGAACATTTCTAGCAGCACAATTAAAAGAAGCTGTCTCTATCCAAGGGCAAGGTTGCTTCAACAAAGGGAAGGTGGGAATGTTCCATCTGTGCCTTCGGCAGAGCCAAACATTTCCTTGGGCTCACACAATGATCTGGCTGCTCTTAAACGTTTGTTTAAGGTATTCAACTCTGAAGAAAAAAAAAAACTTCAAGTTGGGAACAACTGTTTTGTTTTCATCTACACAGTTCAGTTGGGAGAACAGGGCATCGTGCTTATTTTTATTTAAGCTTATTGAAGCTGCACTTAGGAGAACAGCAACTTGGCCATGTAAATACACCAACAGTAGTGTAGTTACCATTCGTATGCACACCTGTGCTGTTCTGAAAAGATAATCAAAAGCATTGAATAGCTCTGAGATGGGGAAGTATATGACTCCACTGTGTCTTCTGAAAACAAAAGTCCTCTGAAAGAAAGGTATTAGCCCAAGCTGGGGTGTAAGCTCTCCAGCATTTCAGTATATATATATATTTTCTTTTCTGGTATTTGCTCCTTTACTTCATCTTTTGGTCTTTAAAGTTTTGTTTTCCTCCTTGTCCTTTTCCCACCCCACTTCCCAGATACTTGAAAATTCTTATTACTTTGTAAAGTGGAAAACGCCTACAACTTGAGTGCTGTAGACAGAGTAACTGCATGAAGGCTTTTGTAAATCTTTGTAATTCTCTTTCTATGCATTTTGTGTATTGATTTGCAATTTTCTTTTCTTTTGCTAGGGGTAGTAGAGAAGAAGATACAGTTGCTTTTACTTACAAGCTGGCATACAGAGGAGCTACAAATTCTTCATATGAAATAATGTACTTATTCACTGGAGCTAAAAGCAATACCTTTCTGTTCTTCACTCAAATTAAGGTAGATTTGGAGCTCTCCTGTGTTACGAAGAATCTATGTTTTAAATATTCTGTTAATCTCAAACTATTATAAGTATAACATTCTTCCAGCTATTCTGATGAGTTTGGACTCATGTCAGCTGATGTTTTAAATTATTTGCCTAAGGACAGAAAAATAAAATCAACTTTAGGAAAAAAATTGTTTTCCCAATGCTATGCTTGGGGCACTAGCAGAATGATTTAGCTTTCTTTTCCACACTGGCAGGCTAGTTTCTGCAAATGTTGCCAAATTTCCAAATGCCTTGACTCAAGTTTATAAAAACTTCTTACTTCTCTTGGGAGAGAAAATTGGAGGGCAAAAGTTTTACTAGACCAGTTGGAAAAGCCAACAGGCTTTACAGCAAAGAGTCTCTCATTTCCCTTGGTTGTGGTTGTTGTCTTTTCCCTTCTTTTATGAGTACCTCTGTGAAAGGAGGCACTTAGGTGCAGTCAGTCGTGCAGAATAATGCTGGGAGCTCATTCACAGCCAGTGCCACAAACGGATAATACATCAGAAGTGACATTTCTACACAGTTGTATCTCCTCAGGTGTGGGGAAGAATTCCTTCCCTTTCATTTGAATTTAACCCAATCTAAATTTTTTTTTACTTTTCATTGAGTGTATCTCTTCTTGCACTGATGTTCCCTGAAGAATAATGCCTTTTAACAAATGTACCTTTAAGTGTAAATACCACTTTAAAATGGTTACTTGCATGTCATATACATCTTTACTAAGTTAATACACATGTAATGACAATTCTAGCTGTCTGTCCATCTGTCACAGAGGGCATACATAGTTCAAATGCTTCTAGCTATGTACAGTTCTTCACAGCATTGCTCACAGGTGCTTGGTGCCACGGTTGTATATAATGCATTTCTGTACTTTTCTTGCAGGACCAGAAAATGGCCCTATGCAGGTGGTTTCAAATATTTCTATACTAATCAGACAACATCTTTCTGTTGCAGGAGTGGTTTTTAGGTAAGCGGTGTCTTCGAGGGAGACAGTTGTGTTGTTGCTCTGGATGAAACCCAGTGTCATGGTTTACTCCAACTGATTTTTAAGATTGGTTTCTTACACAGCTTAATTATCCCACAAGCCGAGGGCCAGCCATCTTCTGGACAGTCACAGGTGGTTGTTTCAGCTCTTTCATGTTCTTTCCTTCCTTACAATTTTGAGAACTGATGGGTGGATTGTCTCCTGTAGCAAAGTGTGATGCTTTCATCAAATAATGTCCATATTTTTAGTAAGCTGTTAATGTTTTCTGGATCTTGTGGGGTTTTTTTTCTCAAATATTTGTGATATGAACAAGAAGGTGCCATTTATTTTTATCAGTACTTTAGTGTATGAACCGTGCAAAGGTGTGAGGGAGCAACTGGCAAGACCACCTTTGGTAGTGGTAGGAATAGACTTTAAAAAAGAAAAACACTAGATGAATAATTCTGTTTCTGCTTAGGCATCTGCCTTCCTTGAAGCAGTGAATTAAGTTCATCAAGGAGAAGGTTCTAATCTGGTGTCACCCTGTGCTCCTACCAACAGCATTATTTCTAAGCCAAGGCTCAGATTTAGACTGTGTTTTCTTCATATGTTTGGTCTCTTAATGATGAAAAAAAATCTTGGTGAAGTCACCGAAGTCTCTTAATGTGAGTCTTAGGAAGTATACTACTCTGCCCACAAAATGTCTCTTTTAACTCTGCTAAGAAAGTTTTATGACATTAGTATTGTTCTTAGGATTATAAATAGCAGCAAGTTGAAAAAGGTTGGTTTTGCCACAGTATTTGCACATCAAGTGCACAGCTCTGCAAAAGCATTTGGATGATCTGTTTCAATGGAAAAATATCTACTGGAGATTGGAAAGCAATAGAGCTGCTATCCCTGCACTTCTTCTAGTCTAAATGTAGCCAGCACGACAGGGTGAGCAAGGATGCTGAGTGCGGTTCTGTTGCTGGAAGACAGGGTACCCTTTACCTGCACCCCCATGTTTTGGTAAAGGGTCATAAGGGCTTTGGGAATAAAAGCTTCAGAGCTGCTGAAAAGCAGCAAACTGACCCTTGAACTGTGTGGAGCGAAGATGATTCTGTCCCACGAGAGATTTCAAGAACTCAAGTATTGTTTCTATTCCAGCTCTCAGCCTCCTAAAAGTAATTTTTCTCCACAAAAGAAAATAAAGCCTGAGAGCTGTCTAGGGTTAGCTCCAGAGCCATGGAACAGGAATGCTCTGGCCACAGAGAGCTTGGCACAGGATCCTTGCATGCTGAGCTGTGCAGAGGCTGCTCACCATCCAAGGCCCCTGCAGCTTATCAGTAACACCAGGCTCTTTCCTGTGTTAGATACTGCAGTTTGTCCAAGTCACTAGATGATCCTGTTGCCTTGGCTTTTTGCTGATTTACTGGAATGATATTTGTCAACCCCAAGTTTGAGTTTATTTGAGCCTGTTTTTCATTTTTTTGTCTGTCCCTGTTTGCTTCACGAAGAGCAGGGAGTTGGAGCGGGGGCAGGTGGAACACGGGGGTCAGGTTTTCCATGTGGAGAGGGGCCCAGCTCTTACTGAAAACAGCCTCTACAGTGCACACCCACCTCCAGCTCTGCTTCCCTCATGGCACCAGCAACCAGGCTGCCTGGGGAACCCTATCTCAGTTTACAGCATACGGCGTGGTATGGAATATTCCGTCATCCTTCCCTGTCTAACAATACCCCTTGTTATGTACAGGATCCTAAAATGTTGTCAGTACCATCCTTACCAAACTGAGGCATCATGGAATACTTTAAATTGAGGATTTTCCATTATTTTGTGCAAACACACACTGCACACGCTGTAGGATGGACTGGTTAGATTTCCACAACCACTGTTGTGGTCAAGTGGCAGGAATTTTCCTACTGTGTGATCTTGTCATGTCTACATTATTGTAACTTTATCCCAGGGTTTCCATCATGTAAGAACATAACATACACTCTTGTAAGAAAACTAAGAAGCAAAATCTAGTTTAAAAAAAACCCAAACTACCAATCATACCAATTCTATTCCTTTACAAATTATTTTCACTTCACTAGTATCAAATTATTGTTTTACTCTAATTTGTTACAATGTCTTAGGCAATTGTAATTTTTGGTGCTTCTCATTTTTAAGCATTTTCTTTTGTGGAAATTATTTCAATGTGTTCCTCACATCACAGTAGCTGGTGATAATATGGAAGCCCCAGTAATATTTGTGAAATATTTTAATGCAAATGTCTAAATAAGAAGCATTGCTAATTTCCCCTGTGTACTGGTTTGATTGATTTATATAGAATTAATGTTAAATTTCTGTTGTGTGACAGATTTTCCTTTTTCATTTGAGCACGGACAAACCGCAACTCAAACAGCGTAATTTCATTTTTAAACTGTTTCCCTGTTGTTTGGGGCTTTCAAGGGCCAATAAGACTTCTTGTGGACCGTGACTTTTCCGATTTCGGTGCTTTATTTTTAATTCCCACCCAGGTTTACAGGGGGGCTGGGGAACGTTCCTTCAAAACATCTTTCTGCTCTTTACTTTCCTACTGAAGTGGTGATGGAGTAGGGGCTGGCGGAGGGGAGGTGCAGCCTCTCTTACTGGTGTTACTGGGGACCGCACGGCCAGGCTGGCCGGGGAATCGTGGCACTGGGGACAGGTGCGGGGGTGTCAGCGGACACGGGTGGCGTTCCGAGCTCCGCTTTTGGAACTGTTTCAGTGCAAGTCACTCGGGAAGCTCCTCATTTTCCACTTCCAGAGCAAAAAATAACTTTCCCGACGGGGGCATCTCCCGCTTAGCCACCCGCCCGCGGCACCGCGCTCTGACGCTAAGCCAAGAGGCTGCTGAGAGAGCTGGCGAGAGCCTCCTGTGATTCGAGGAGCCTGTGATGCTTAGAGTGTGTGATTCTGCAGTTCTGTGATCCGAGGAGTGTGTGATTCTGAACTTCTGTGATTCTAGGAGTGTGTGATTCTGCAGTTCTGTGATCCGAGGAGTGTGTGATTCTGAACTTCTGTGATCCGAGGAGTGTGTGATTCTGCAGTTCTGTGATTCTAGGAGTGTGTGATTCTGCAGTTCTGTGATTCTAGGAGTGTGTGATTCTGAAGTTCTGTGATCCGAGGAGTGTGTGATTCTGCAGTTCTGTGATTCTGGGAGTCTGTGATCCGAAGAGTCTGTGATTCTGCATTTCTGTGATTCTAGGAGCCTGTGATTCTGAAGTTCTGCGATCCTAGGAGTGTGTGATCCCAGGACTCTGTGACTCTAATAGTCTACGATTCTGTGACTCTGCGATTCTAGGATTCCGCGCTCCCCGGTTTCTCTCCCCCGTTCGGACCTTCCCCCTCCGGCAGGTGCTGCGGGCGGGGGGCGGGCGGCGGGGGCCGCGCTGTCCCGCGGGGGGCGGGGTGTCGGGGGGCAGCCCTCCCGCCTCCCCACCGCTCCCCCCCCCCCCCCCGCCCCGCTCCGCGCTTTTCTCCGCGCGCACCCGAGCGCCCGGGCAGTGGCGGAGGCGCGGCGGGGGAGGATGCGGCGGCTGCGCCCGTGGGCGCTGGTGCTGGGCGGGCTGCTGTGCGCCGCCGCGGGGCCGCCGCGGAGCTACCCGCACAGCGCGGTGCTGGACGGCGCGGCCGCCTACCGCCTGCTCTGGGGCCGCCGCGGCAGCGCCCTCGCCCTCCGCCTCGAGGTGCGCACCCGCGGCTACGTGGGCTTCGGGCTCTCGGCCGCCGGCGGGATGGCCTCGGCAGACATCGTGGTGGGCGGCGTGCGGAGGGGACAGCCCTACCTGCAGGTACCGCGCCCGCGGCCTCTTTGTTTATTGATGTTCCTCTTTACTGCTGTTTCTTTCTCTTTTTTCTGATGTTTTTCTTTCTTTTCTGATGTTTCTTTCCTTCTTCTTTCCTTCTTTCCCTCTCTCTTTCCCTCTCTCTTTCCCTCTCTCTTTCCCTCTCTCTTTCCCTCTCTCTTTCCCTCTCTCTTTCCCTCTCTCTTTCCCTCTCTTTCTTTCCCTCTCTTTCTTTCCCTCTCACTTTCTTTCTCCCTCTCTCTTTCTCTTTCTCTTTCTCTTTCTCTTTCTCTTTCTCTTTCTCTTTCTCTTTCTCTTTCTCTTTCTCTTTCTCTTTCTCTTTCTCTTTCTCTTTCTCTTTCTCTTTCTCTTTCTCGTTTTCTCCCCTTCCCCTTCCCCTTCCCCTTCCCCTTCCCCTTCCCCTTCCCCTTCCCCTTCCCCTTCCCCTTCCCCTTCCCCTTCCCCTTCCCCTTCCCCTTCCCCTTCCCCTTCCCCTTCCCCTTCCCCTTCCCCTTCCCCTTCCCCTTCCCCTTCCCCTTCCCTCTCTTTTCCGCTCTTTCTTTCTTGGGATGCCCATCTTTCCCTGCCCCTCTTTCTTCCACAACCTCTTTGCCTCTCATCTCCATACTTGTTTGCTTCTTCCTCCCAGCTTTTTGGTTATTCCTATTGTTCCGCATTTCTCTCCCTTCGGAGGAGCTATTCCTTTTTGGTTAGGTGTCTGCCAGCATTCCCTCTAAACTTCTACATGGATTTCATCAAAAGTGTCAGGTTTCCTTCCTCTTTATCCAGAAAGTGCAACAGCCCTTCTCTCTGTGCAAGGACACACTCTCCCTGCTGCCCTCTGAGCCTGGACCCAAGGAGGAGAGATGGGGGATATCACAGCCTCTCCCGGCGAGGTGCCGCACTGTTTTCCTCAAAGTGTTCATCGATGCAACCAACAAGTGACGGAGTTTGGCCGTCCTGGTTCTGCCCAAGCTTCCTTTTTTTTATCCCACCGGCTCAATCCCTTCAGTTTCTCAATCTGCCGATATCCTCATCTGCTGGGGCGCAGCCGGTATTGCTCGCTCCTGTCCTTGGTGCTCCTTTTTTCCTTACCTGGAAGTGTTTTGACTCAGATATTGAAAAGGACTTGCAGAGTAACCTCTGGGGCCCCTGGTGTCTGTCCTTGGTCTGGTAAAGCAACCTCAGAGGAACCTATCTGGGTGGGCAGAATTCTCTAGACATGTTTCTGTAGTTGTGTAGATAACGCCAGGGAACAGGAGCGTGGGACACTGGCTCCAGCAAAGCATCCTCTCCAAGAGACAGGGGTGGCTAGAGGGGTAGGACCCATGGGAGAGGAAGGGACCCACACATTCAGTCCCATCTCTGCCACCTGAGATCCAGCCTGAAGGTGTTGTTCTGGGAGTGGGAGAGCAGGGGCAGCTCATCCCCCAGGTGTATGGAAAGGGAATCAGACCAGGCATTTCGACTTGTCACTCAAGTTGGCTGAATAATAGCTTTTAGAGAGGCAATTTAAGAGCGATGTTAACCCAGTTGCTAGAGTAGACCTTTTTAATCATGTTAGAGCTAGTTGATCTTTGAAGCTGCTGCTTAAATTATGTAAGATTTTGCTTTAACAATATGGATTTTTATGAACATGTTGTCATAAGAAAACTAAATGCTTAATATGCCCCCCTACTATTTTTATAAAATCAAACTTTTTCCAGACAGAGTGAATTTTTAACATAAATATTTCCTTTTCTCCTCTCTATTACTTCACTATGTGAGGTTTAGGCAAATATTTGTTTTATATAATTTCAGATAGATGATTTTCAGAATATTTTTCCTTCATATTTCAAAATGCAGATACTTTTTAAAAATAGCCTCAGTCTAAATAAATCACTAATAATATTACCCCCACCTCCCTTCTGGTTTCAAGCAACAACCTGTTAGGCTCACAGAATGTAAGGCTTTCTGGAGCCTTAAGTTTCAGAAGATGCACCTATTAACCATTAACAGAAACACAAAATTTGTGCTTGGTTAATTGATAGACCCTATTTGGGTAAAGCAAACATTTTAGAAAGGAATCCAAAGGTAGCATAAAGACATCTGGTGATGGACGATCCATGACTTCCCTTGATAGTTTGTGACAATGGTGAGTCTCACTGTTCCTGATTGACACTATTTTGTCTGGGTTCAGATTTCAGCTATGTATTTTCACTACTGTATTAAAAAGCCTATTTCCTCCTACTCCGCCTCCATAAAGTTATATATATGTTGTAATCGAGTCACTCCTCAATTTTCTTTTGCATAAAATAAATACATTTTGCTCTTTAAGCATTCCACTGCAGGACATTTTCTCCAGCACTCAAAGCACTTTTTTTGGCTCTTCTCAGCACCCCTCACAGGTTTTCAGCATCCTTTATGAATGACCCCATACAAATTCCATTCTTCTTCCAAACATTTTATTCACTGGCATCCCATGACAACTGCAACCCAGACAGAAGGGCCAAGCGCTTCCTGTTACAGAACACCTGGTACTTTTCCTGAAATACTAATTTAACACCTAAACATCTGCTATACTTAGTGCTATGAGTTATTTTGTTGCACTTCTGAGTGGTAAGGCACAGAAGAAACACTTCCATCTGTTAATCTTGCTTGCAACCTGAGGTTTTCTCCATCCCCATTTATTCTTCTGTTCTAGGCAGCAAGGTTTTATACTGGAATGAGGTCTCTTAAAAAGTTGCTCAATTAAAATATTCCTGTACTTGCACCAGCAAGGAAACGCCACAAGCAACAGCAACGAAGGAATAGGATTTGTGCTATTTTTTTTTTTCTAGCAAGTCAGCAGGGATTGCCATAAAATGAAATACTTGTTCTAGAAAGCTATTTCAATAATATCTAGTTCTTCCCTTTACTGGACACAGAAATGCAATTAATATTTTAAAAGCAAGTTCTATGTTAAGTGTATATCATCCTCATTTACATTATTTATTACTAAAAAAGAATTTTTCATAGATAGCACCCTTGAAAGTATGTGGTTTTATGCCTAGCTGTGCTCCATAAAATATGTACACCCTGTAATGAAAGAACTTACTTTTCTTTTTGGTTTTAGAAACATGTTTTCCTTCCATGATCATCAGTCGGAAAATGTGCATAGTGGTCTGAACTCTTAAAAGGGTCATTTTTTGGTTTCTTTGAAAGTTTTGAGGTGCTTGTTAGTGGCTTGATTTTCAGAAGATGTTCTGAAACACCTTTACAGCCTTTCAAGTGGGCATTGAAACTACTAGTCTCCTGGGAGAATTTAGCCTCTTTTCCCCCCTTAAATTCTCTGCCTCTTTAAAAATAGAAAGTGTTCTCGGAGGGAAGAGTCCTCTTCTGGGAGCAAACATGTAAATGTAGTTAGACTACAGCCATCGGTGAAGGTAAAAGTAGATATACCTTTGTCTGGAAGATTGGTGTATTGAGGTAGAGGAAAACTTCCAGATGATTTTCAGAGACCAGAGAAAACATTTTGTCTGGCATTTATTCCTTGTCCTCTCTGAGCAAGTAGATGCTATTCCTACTGTCAGCAGGCAGTGTTTCCTTGAAAAAATCTGATGACTCAGTGCTCTGGATTTCTGAGATTGGGTTTTACTTTCACAGTTTCTAGTTGTATCCTGAGCTTAAGTGTAGTGAGTTATTTGGTTTGCTTTTCCATGTTTGAGCTGTATATAAGCTAAAAGCGAGTCTGGCATAAGTCAGGGCTAAAATGATTTGAAAGTCTGAGGTTTAGTTCTCTCTAAATATATCAAAGTGAAAAGTGTTTCAGTGTCATGAGAGGAGAACAAATCTTCATGGTGTACCAGAGTAGCTTTTTGGAGAGCATTGAACAACTGGAGAATTATATGTTTACTGTCCTAACATTTCAGAAATTCTGTATTTAGAATTGGAATCTAGCCATATATTGGGAGGATGTAGAGGACATAGCATAGCATGAATATATATGTATGTGCATGTGTAGCTTTACTGTACTGTCATGAGGGACAAACCTCTACCGAGGAGAGGGAGAAAAAGACATCAGTGAAAAAATGATTCTCACATGTTACTGAGAGCCCTGTCGTGACAGAGCAACTGCTTATGTGGGATTTGGGTGAGTGTATTTGAGAAGAATGGGCAGAAGATACCAATGGGATTTAGTGTTGGAAAGCTGGGAGCCGCTTTTTCTGTATAGGGAGAGGGCAGACTTGGAAGGAGAGTTCATGCTTAGCAGTATGTTACCTTGAAGTATTGCTGTGGTCACTTGTTCTTGGGGCAGGCAGTGTTAGCTTTTGTGTCCCTCCACCCCAACCCCACCTCCACTTTTTAAAAAAGCATTTCTTTTGTGCTTATGAATTGACACAGCATGCATTTTCATGCTAGATCCATGCCTTTTGCTTGGTCTCCACCCCTGTCTGGAATTGTGCATCCCCACCCACGGCACGTAGCTGCAGAGAGCTCAGTTTTGGGGAGGGTAATCCTCCTTGATGAATGCCTATTTTGTGCAAGTTATACAACAGGATTGCATTGTTAGAATCTTCTGTTGAACTTGCACAAAAATAGCCCCTACTCAGGGTGAATGGGGACTGTGTGTCACTAAAAAGTACTTTATTATTCATTACAGCCTTGCTTGTTAACTGTCACCCAAACTAAAAAATATCTGTTATCAAATATATCCCATAGAGTTAGCTTAATTGCTCATAGGGAAGTACTTGGGAGAGATTTTAAAGGACAGAAAATAGTAAGCATTCTCTGTACGTATGGATATTCTGCTTTTAAGTGCACTCATGCCAACAGCAACAAAAGAAGTGTTTAGAAAACAACTTGAAAGGCACCAAGAAAGACATGCAAAGCAAGTGCCACACTGACACATCTCAGCTGATGCTTTTTGGAGGTATTTCATGCCTTTGGGTACTGGGGCAAAATCTCCAGATGACTAATGAGTCCCTCTTGGCTTCCATGTGGGTAGTAAAGAGACACTCCAGTGTACATCTCCACTGGTTGGGTGCTTTGTAGTTCCCTTTCAGAGGTACAACAGTTAGGACAAGGCAGCAACAGTTGGTGAACAAAAGATGAGCAGAATTCTGTAGCTCTTGTATTTCTCAGCCTTTTGAGGGCTGTTTTGCAAGGTTTTTCATGCTTTAATTTTTTTTTTCCTTGTCCTTGGGATTTTGGGAACACTGAGAAAATGAATTTTTCTTACAGCTCCCAAAAAGTAAATACCTGGAAAAGAGTGGAAATGTAGCCACTGTGAGTGACTGCAAAGGTTTAAGGTAATGGGGGACTGATTTAATTCTCAATATAAACACGTATCTTACAAGTAGGAGAGGGAAAAGGGGAAATTTTCTAAGGCGCATATGAACACTGGGGGAACAGGTATCACTAAGAGTTGGGGTTGAAAATCCCTTAAGAGTTTTTAAAACTTCTATGTAATTGAAGTAATTAAAGTAATTAAAACAAGAAAACTTGTACTGGTTAAATGTGGCTCCTGTGTAAGGAATGTTTCTTGTGATAAAGTACAGTTGTGAGATTGGATCACACACTATCTCCTACCTCAGGTTTTCTTTCCCTTAAAACACATTGCTACATGTTTTATCTAGTCTGTGTTAAGACAGCCTTTAATCTAGCTTGATGGCTTCTGATATAACTGGAACATTACCTCTTAAATCAACATTTACTCTTGAGGTAAAGACTCAGATAGGTCCTTGGGACTCTGTTGCAAAGTTAAATTATCTATGTCAATACACAATGTCATATTTCAACTTCTAACCGCCTATGCTTTTTACATCTTTGTTCGGTAAGTCAGAGAACTCTCCACATTTCAGTGTTTTCCATCTGTGTGTGGAGAAAGTGATAGTTTTATATCTCCCAGGAATGCCACAGAAATGCCTTGGGCAGCATTTAACTAGATATAAGAAATACACCAAAGTGTATTCAGATGACTTACAGTTTGAATGAGGAAAGACGTGTCTCTAAGTATATAATTGTGTTTCATGTGTAAAAAAGACACACACCCTCTTTTTGAAAAGAAAATATATGTACATGTACACACAGATACATGTATTATCTGTTTCTGTAAATACACCTGGCAAATGTGTCTTTGTGTATATGTGTATGTCTGCATTTAAAATGCAGGCACACCCACAATTATTTGTTACAGATCAAAATTTTATGTCCTTGTTAAAGTTAGCAGTGTACTTGAAGTAAATAACCCACATTTACTCCACTGTAGCTCATCTGGTTTAATTGGAATTGTGCCAGGAATTGTGCAGTTTCTCAGAGCTGCTTGCATGAGGCTTCCTAGCAAAAACTGAATCACTTCATGCTAATCTGTTGTGTAAGTAAAAAAAATAAATAAATCAGTAAATTAATTGCAAACAGACTGCTCATAGGGTAGCAGCTGAACTTACTGATCCCAGTTACTTTAGAAACCTCTTGCAACTGCTTGATTCCTGTTGCTGCCCTTTCTGTGGATATTTTGTCATTTGAGCCAATCCCAAGATTGGGTCAGTCAACTGGAATGATCTCAAGGTGTTCTTAGACAGAATGATGCTTTCAGACTCCCTGTTTTGTGTTAGTTTGCTGTGGGTGGGCTCTGTTTTTCCCTAACATAAGAGCA
Organism: Clamator glandarius; assembly: GCA_033459285.1. NCBI lineage: Eukaryota > Metazoa > Chordata > Aves > Cuculiformes > Cuculidae > Clamator > Clamator glandarius. The sequence goes on from JAUNZM010000294.1 coordinate 2,376,249, forward strand.
TATTATGATTTTTGCCTGAAACTCAAGCTGAAATTTATTTGAGGTTGCAAAAAAGTTTGGTTTACTTATTTGTAAACTAATGTTCGTTTCGCTTCTTGGCAAATACAATATAAAACCAGCTTCTTTTTGGTGGTTACTTCCAGTGTGTGCTGGAACTGTGAGCAGCAGGACTGTGAGCAGCAGGATTCCATCTAAATAGAATACAAGAATAAAAAAGAGAAATGTTAACTGCAGTTGGCTTTTTTTTTTTTTTTTAATGCAGAAAGGCATAGCTTGATGCTTATTTCAACCAAATGTTTTGGTCAGTTCTTTTGCACACTGTAGCGATTTATCCATCCTTTATATACTCAGCTAGATCATCTCCTTCACAGCTTTCATCTTGATTACAGCTTCCTGATTCCTCTTAACAAACTTGTCTTCACATTTGGTAGTTTGGGGATGTTCAAAACTCCATGAGCTGGCTAAAGACTATAGGTGAGGACTAGTTGCAACACAGCTTGGTTTTGCTTCATTTCACATTCCTGGCTTGTCCCTTGACTTGCTTGTAAGTGTTAAGTCACTGCTGGAATGGCAGTGATCTCCCAGTTAGAGAAGAGCAGCATGAATAAATCATGGCCACAAAGCTGCTTGCAAGCTGAACCTGCAAGGCGGTTGCTGGATGGGACCACAGCTTGAGAGTTATTTTATACTGCTTGAGGTTGAAAGGTGCCGTATATTATTTAGGATGGCAAATAATAAACGAAACAACTCTGTACATTGTAAAGATCTGGGGAGGGAGTCCCATAAACACCTGTTCAAGTCTGTGATGACAGCTGTTGGTGCTTTTAGGGTCAGGCTTCCATCTGCAGCTGTGCTTACATTCTCACAGATAAACCAGCCTCTTTGCACATCATTAAGAAATTATTCTCCTTGACTGTGTGTAGAGCAGCAATCAGAAACCATATATGCCACAATTTTTTTTTTTTTTTTTAAGAAAGGGAGAGGTTAATAGGATCTGAAACACAGGATAACATGGTCAGCTTCACATCTGGAAAAGGTCATAAAATAACTTGTGCTGTCAGGAGGACTTTTCATTTTCCATATATTGTTTTAACTTCTAGTTAATGTGAAGGAGCAGATATCTAATTATTTGACCGATCATACAACTTAGTCCAGAGTTTTTAATGCTAGCTTATGCAATATAATTGAAGAGAGAGCAGAAACTTTGAATGAATGTTTCAAACGTAAACAGTTTACAGAAGTACGTTTTGAAGAATAACATCTTCGCTATTATGTAGCATGACTTATAACACTTCTGAAACTGTTTTAAAAACTTTCTATTTAAATAATCAAAATAAAATGTTCTCACTAGAAAAAATATAGCAATTTTACTTCTTTTTCTGTAACTGCTTACACTTCTATAAAACTGATCTGAAACCTGGCAACTTTATCTTCATTTAATGTATTATATATATACTTCTGTGTGTATAGGAAACTAAAGAATCTGGATGCAAGTGCCAAATTGGCGCGTAAATCCATATTTTCAGATTTCTGCTGTGAATGTTTCAGAAATTCAATTTTAAGGGCTTGATAATTATTGCAGATCTCTGCTGGGTCTCCATGAAATTCATGTGACTTGTGTCACTATAATTTACCCTGTAAAAGACAGAGGTTTTCTACCTAACTGCATGGGACCCCAAAACCAAATCTGCATAAAAGAGGTAACTGTATTAAAGCCTTATTCTAGCTGGTGGGAAGGATAAGCTATTTTAACATGACATCTCAGACTGTCTGTGATAGGTATCAAAATGCCATAATTCTGTTGATGAAAATGTCACTCTCCCTTCTCTACAGAATTAAATGAATGAAACTGATGAATTTAGGTGTGGTCTGTGTTATTGTAGATTGACCCCGAGAGAGTTTTGAACCATATTTAGATAACCTCAGTTCAGCTGAAGCCCAGATGCCTAATGACCCCTCTGCGGCCTCCAGTGGATTCATCTCCTGTGCTGTCCTTTGGCCTTGTAAGTCACTTTTCAAAGGCCTTCGGAGGTACCCAGATTTCTCCTTTGACTAGACACAGGCACTTAAATGGAGACTAGGCTGTCCAAATGTTATGGGTATGATTGCATTTGTACCATAGGAGCATGACTTGAATTTACTCATATTTTGCTACTCTGAAAGGAAGCATGAGATGGATGAAGCTACATATCTACAACTAACTTTTTCTTACTGTTCCAAGATGCTGCTGAAAAGGATGTAGCATCACGGTTTGTTAGTGTGTCTTCATGTTTGATAACTTCCTTTTATTCATTACATTGTATACACAGATACATCTTAGAGGCTTTGAAGCTCTGATTAATACATTGAGTAGAGTCTGTGCAGTTTGACTTAAATCTTTGTCAACAGAGATCAATATGTTTCCTTGGTGATGCACCCTTGTTTTGTTTTCAAACTGGTAAACAAACTGTTTTCATGTGAGATGTTGAGCAATTAGATTCTGAGCTGTTCAGAATTTTTTTTTGTATTATTCGATTTTATTTTTGTGATGAAATTCTGGATAATGTTCAACAAAAGAAATAAAAGTAGAGGCAGTTCACTACTCCTAAATAGCTCTTGGCAAGTATACTCACACTTGACTGCTCTAGAGTACTCTCACTGCACTCAGCGGAGATGTAAGACTTGGGGGATAAATGGATATTCTGTCTTCCCAGGACCTACATAGATTGGTGTCCCAGGTATTCTCAGCCCCCTGATATTCAAGGGCTATTTCAAGGTGACATATATCAGGCAGAAAGAGTAAGCAGAGACGAGAAATTCATTACTTTACAGAAATTTTCACATGGGAAAGATTAGCACATAATCTAAAGTGAGTCATGGAGCGAGGTACAGTTCAGCATCGGCAGCAGGGGTAGAGGCAGTGAGCATCTGAGCGGGAAGTGCTGCAGGCCCCCAACTCAGCTCTCCTCCCATGGGAAGCAGAGTTGATCCTCTCTTGGGGCTTGGGCTTTGGGTCCACCTTTCCCAAAATATTTACTAGCAGCCACAAAATGAGCCCCTCACAGTGAGCCAGGGCTGTGACCTGTCTTTGACTGTCTTCCAGGCGACTAAAATAATTACTATTACAATCACATGATCAAGGCACATCTGAGCTAATACTTTAATTGCGCAACTTCTTCAAGTAATTTTTGCATTCTCCCTGCGGGCTTATGAGCGTCAGGGCTATATCACAAGAGGGATTTTTTGGTTACAGCCATGTCCTCTAAACTTGTTAATAAATGGTAAAGTTCACTGGGAGAATATTGGAGTGTACACACCTAACTGCGCTTCACATTTCTGAGCTTTTCTTTAGATTGATTTCAGGCACAGCCTTTCAATACGTTCATGTGAGGAAAAGCTACTACTGAATTTTTGTTCCTCAATAATGCAATGTGTGGGTTCTTATTCTAGTACAAGGGTGCCTTTCTCCAATTTAACATAAACTTTCAGCAAAGATATTACACCTTGATGAAAGCTGATGTTTATGGGGTTACATTTCTTGTACAGACAAGTTGTTAATATTTCGAAGATGGAAGCAGAGATTCCATAGAGGAGTGCTTTCAGAGCAGAGATGGTATTGTGCATAGGCACACATTGCCTCTTTCCAAGCTCTGATGCAAGGTTAGAATGGAATGTTTTGATCTCATAAAGTGCCCATCTTCAAGTACCATCCCAGAACAGGCTGATTATTTCCACCTGGAAAAGCAAATCCAGATTTTTTTCTGTAAACAAACATAATTCATCAGTTGCTTTTCCTTTGGCACACATTTTCATGTCCCAGTCCCCTCTTTTGCTCTTTTTGATAACTGTTTTTCTCACACATGAATTCTTTCACATATATATTTATTTATTTGCAGTCATGAAAAGTGCTGACAGGAAGTGAAGGATTCTTTGCAGTACCTTTGAAAAATTTTGAAATTTATACTTGTTCTGGAATTGAAAACATCCAAACTATTTCAGTAGTTTGGACAAGACAAAATCTGAATATTTTCACACTGATAAACGTAGTTAGCTTTTTACCTTTTACTTCCTTAAAACTGCATCGTCGCTGAGATAATTTTATACAAATTTTCATCCAAATTAACATACTTTAATAACTATTTGGGCATGTAGTTATTCATATATCTATGAAAGGCTGACCAGCTTGTGTGCATGTGGTCTCTTGCATAAACACAGCTTTCTAGGGTGGGGTTAAACTTAAAATTACAGCTCCTAAATGATCATTTAGTATACTAGCAAGGTATCAGCTACTTTTAAAATACCTGGACATAACATTTTAAAATTTTTCAGCTTGATTGCCTCCACTTTAACAAAGGGGAAAGCTAGAAATCTCTCTAAAAGTGAACAGAGGTCCAAATAGCTACAGAAGTAAATGCCTTCCAGAAACAGAGAGCACTGTGTTATTCTGCAAGGATGCCGCACAATTAAAGGTATCTGCCTGTAGCCTGTTTGGCATGAGAAGTAGACCTGCAAGTTAGAAGACCCCCTCCCTGTGACAAACTGGGCAGAAATAGTTTAAGCCTTAAAGGAAGGCGAGCAAAGGAGGTTCATCTGAAGTGGTGGTGAGACCTTTCCAGTTGGCTAGAGTGGAAGGGGAGGGAAGGCTGTGTCCCAGCTGTGGAGCTGAAGGAATTCAGGGTGAGGAGGTTAATGATTCGGCATTGCTGCAGCCTCTCCTCCATTGTAGTGTGCCTCTGCTGAACCCCAGACAGCGAGCGTCTTTCTTACAAACAGCCGTGTCCTGTCCTCCCCCACTCCAAAACCCCAACCTAACCCCAGCCCAGCACCTTTTGTATGAACTGAACACTTTTTGTACTAGTTAAGCTGTAAAGTTTCTGGTTTCAGCCAACGTTCATTCAAAAGGGTTGCTTTTTGTGGGGAAGAAAAAAGAAAGAAAAAGTTTGGAAAAGAGGGAGTGACAATATTGTTGATGTGAATTTTTAAGTGAAAATTGTTCTCTCTGTAATTTCCTCTGAACTTCATAACACTTCAGTTATGACAAAATAGTCTTCCATGTTATTGAGTACAGCTGATAGTTGTACAGCTGATAGTTCTGCAGTTCTGTATAGGCAACCTGTTGAGAGTTGCTCAAGACATCTTTAAGCTGCTCATCAAGGAGACTTGCTCTCTTGAAGATTTTTAATTAAGAAAATGTTCAGTGCCACCTCAAATTTATAATTTGATAAAAAACTATGATATTTCAGCATTTTACATAAAGGTATATTTTAAGGGGCTTCAGTTCTGGACATGAAGATCCATTTTAAATTTAATATTAATTTTTAATAATACGATACTTTTTCTTTTCAATAGGATTACTTTACAGATGAAAATAGAGTACTAAAAAAGGACCCTCAACAGGATTACCATCTGGAATATGCCATGGAAAACAGCACACATACAATATTGGCTTTTAGCAGAGAACTACACACTTGTGATACAAATGACAAAAGCATAACGGTAAGAGGCCCTGCGTATATGTAGATAGATGAAGTAATTAACAGAAGCCAAATGTATACATAGTTTTGAAGCCAGTTATTAAAATATCTTATTAACAAGAGGAGAGAATTAGAGAATCAGAGAAACTCACTTTTCAAAACATCTGTTTGATCAGCTTAAATTAACTAAAATACTTCTGCTAGTTTTATTAAGGTCTTACATTTTAGTTTTGTTCTTCTACCTTAATGCGTAATGTTCTCTAATTTCTAACACACTAAGGATCCTGAACACAGGAATGAAATAGGTATCTCTGGGCTATAAGATCTCATATCCAGTTACCGTCATTCAAGAGATGCCAACTTGAGAAACACTTATTTTTAGCTTTTACACTAACTTATAATTGATCTTAAAAATAGACTTTTAAAAGTTTGGTGCATGTATATTTAAAGAATATTTCTGGTTTTATTTTTTTATTCAAAATTATGAAGTTGAAAAATTTGATGATAAAACTCTTTCTATGGTAAAATACTTCTAATGGTAAATTCTGCTGTTGCTCTAGGAAGTACTATACTCTTCCCTAAGCATAATTTTAAATTATATGAAGTTGTGGACTTCTGTATTGGAAATGACAGATAGGTTAGAGAGATTTGTGAGGCTTTCCATGCTTTGACCTTTTTACTACTAATTTTAGAAGGACTGCTATAGTAGTTTAGCACTATTTTCATTATATATCTTTTCAAAATATACACAATAATAACAGCATGAGGAGCTGAATCATGCAGGAAGGAAATACACAGCTGTATAAACCACCAGATTTTCAGGCAGTCAGTGGACCTATGGCTTTTTCATCTGCTCAAAATTCTCAGTGGAATTTAACATTCTGGGACACTTCAGGATTTATTAGTCTACTTTGTCTCAAAGGTGATTATTGTAATTTGAGAATGGTTTACAGAGAATTGACCTGTGCTGTGGCTGTAGATGGATTTTTAAGATGTAAATCTGTTCTGAAATTGGTTGTCTATCTTCCCTAGCATGTGAGAACAGCAGTTCACAGAAGGTATTCGCAACTTTACAGAGCTGAGTGGAAAATATTTTTTTGGGACATCTTCTGATTGCATATCTAGAAAAAAAGGTTTCATGCATTTGGTTGGTTATCTCTCTATGAGTCTATTCTGTTATTTGCAGATATGATTTAAATTCACAACATTAATGAAGGAATCTATCAGAGAGATGCAACTTCTGCATATCTTCAATGAACCCTACAACTGTAAAACATTATGAATTTTAAAGGCAAAATTGTGTCAGTAGGTGACTGCTCCTCTGATATACATTGTCACTGTTCAAATTCAGCAACACCTACAACATACCTGTTATAGGAATTGTGTGAACTACTTAAGGAAGATATTGTTCCTAATCCTTATGGACTTTTTGTTTTGTTTTGTTATGTTTTGAGTTTTTTTTTCCTTCAGGAGAGCACAGTGCGTGTAATATGGGCCTACCACCACAAAGATATGGGAGAAGCAGGTCAAAATTACCATGGGTCTAATCGTGGTACAAAGAGTCTACGTTTACTAAATCCTGAGAAAGAAGAAGTCTCATCTGCCTCTCTGCTATACTTTGACTTGACAAACAAAGACGTAAGTTACTCTGGTTTTTGGGTTTGTGTGCAGATAGGGATAAGGTGGCAGCCAAAGCTTTGGGCTTAAGTAACAGGGTAGTGTGACTTTTGTAATATTGTGTTCTTGCCCTTTTAATTAAGACAGGTGCCTGTACCAGACAAGGATACAACATATTGGTGCCAAATGTTCAAGATTCCTGTACAACATGAAAAGCATCATGTGACAAAGGTGAGTGATTCTGAGCAGATTTAGAGGAGCTAGATAACGATTACTTTTCAAATTAATTTCAATTATTGCTGGAGTGAAAACAAGAACTCTGAAAGCATGTTCCATCATGTTTCTACTTTTGTATAGGAAGTTAATGAATTTCTTTTAACAGAGTATAATTTTAGATTAAAAAAATATTTTAATGGTGAAGTCTGTTCAAAGATCCAAATTCTTTCTTAATTCCAATTGCTAGTCTTGTGATGACCACAGTGGAGTTATATCATGTTACATCATGTGAGCACAGACTCCATTATCTTTGGCTGTGTAAAAGCCAGATTTTATGAAAAAAGAGATGTGTATTTTAGTTAATTGATAAAAGTAATGAAAAGGTATAAGCCTCTACACAAGGTTCAGTGGTATCCAATGTGTTTTCAAAACCCACATGCATAAACATGTTTTCCTCTAACACGAGTTCTAACTTTTCTTTCAGTTTGGAACTGAAAGCTTACGAGTGCTTGGGGAAACATGGTTCTCACATTCCTTCCCAGGAGCAATATACTGAAGACCTCCTAAAATAACAGCTTGTTATTATTGTGCTAAACTGCTTAAGATAGCACAGTGAGATAACTCTGGTCCTCAATTTAACCTTTCTTTGAACTCATGAATGCTTTTAAGTATACAATTATATTCCTTTTTTTGGATTATTGCCAGCCATATTTCTTCGATGCTTTCAGTAACATTGAAATTTTAAATTACCTCAGAGATTTTAACATCTGCTCTGCAGTGAATGTCTGAGAAATACCTATAGTTATTCTGAAATATTGAAATTTCTGCACTTTATCAGAATGAAGAATTGCAATATCCGAATTTCTTTCAGGTACATGACCTTTAATCACACTTGAAATTTGTGGCAACTACTTTCACAGATATGCATGAAAGGCAGAATTTGCTTGTAATACAGTATATATGTCAGGATTCCTAGCTTTCTGCTTTCAAGTGAAAAAGCTTCAAAATAGTGGTTTCAGAATGATGCTTTCCATGTTAAGCTTGCTGAAAGTTGTAGATACATGCTAGTTTGCTAAAAATATCTGTGGAATTATTTATTATTTATATTTTATGAATTTCTTTTTAAATGTTTTGCCTGACTGTATATATGATTGCTCATTTTTTAAAATAAACTGTGATAGGTTGAAGCTAAAACATGATTTTAGTGCAGAAATACATTGACTAACTTTTCAGAAGAGTTTTATATCATTTATTTTTACAATGGTATGTAAAGGATGTTACAATTTTAGAATTCGCATTATGAAATCAGCAAGTTTTTTTAATATAATGTTAAGAATTAAAGTAGAAACCTCAGCAATTTTCCACCTTCAGAATTGCAAATAAGTTTCATCTTACTACTCAAAAAATGTCTAGAGAGAGAAAAATAATTACAGAAAGATAAAAGAATTATGTAGAAATGCTCCCTTAGCATTTGTTTTCAGGGTACAGCTAATATTTTCATATATGTGTCTTCTGAAGATGACACATAAAGGGTTATTCTGGAATTTTATCTATGCACTCTTGTAAACTGATTCAACCTTTCCTAAAGCCTACTGAAACACAAAGGATGGGGCTTGTGGCTACTCAGGGGGATATTAGCTATGTAAACAAAGATTGAATTTCACAAAGGAGGGGACAGAGGAATCATTTGGCCTTATCAAACTGTAAGTGTTAGTTAAATACTTCCATAGATGTTGATTTTAGTTAAATACTTCCATAGATGTAGCACCATTTTCACACAAACCTACACATCTCATTTTTACAGTCAGAAAAGTTTAGAAACCAGGACAAATTTCTCTCTGATACACTTCAGTCTACTTTACTAGTGTACATGTAAGTGGTGGCCATTTCTGTTGTACTGTATGATTTGTGGAGCACTGAAATGGGTTTAGGCCTTTGTTGGATGACGTGTGCTGTCAACAGCATAGATTTGTGTGGTTAGCTGTGAGTACGTGTAAATTTGCCGGTGACCTGGAGTCTCAAGTGGATGCAACAGCCACAATAAAATATTTTTTCATACTTTTCCGCCACTCTATGTCATTTCTTCTTGAAAATTGCTCAGAAAAATTAATAATAATGTATTTTCTAAAACATCACTTTCATCAGGAAAGCACAATGTTTTAGAACAAGAAAAGTATCTGGGAAAAAATTAGACCTATCATTAAAGGCAGAAGTCACGACTTAATCATCTTGGTTCACAAATGTCAGATTCTGAACTCACATTTCAAATCAAAAAGAATTTTTTAACTTCCATTGACCAGGCATTATTTTAAAAAACAGTAGTTACACGCTGTCAGGCAGAACGTATTCAAAGCACTTACAAAAGTATTTTGTAAATACAATCTAGTGGTGAGACAGTTGCGTAAGTGATAACACTTGGTCTTAGGGTATGTCTATGGTGTTGTTTTCATTTGGATGAGAATCATGCTTTTGAAGTGAATCCTCAAGCTATTGTTGCTTACTCGAGCACGGGTCCTGCCGTGGTGTAGTCTTCGATCTCACGAACTGAATCCCTGTGTGTGAAACTCAGCAGGAGGATGTGCACCAGGAGCAAAACAGAAATCTTCCAGATGGAAATGGCTGGTTGGTCCATGGGACCAGAGCGTCACATGTACAAATAAAACATTTCTGATGCTGGGTAAGTGTGGATGTCAGGACCACATCTGTTTCCTCTTTTATGCTTTTTATCCCAAACTGAATGAATCCCTGGGACATGAGAAACTATTTTGCAGATGTCTCAGTATGCTGGTTTTGCCTTTCGAATAGCTCAGGCATGGTCCTCCACCTGATTACTCACATCATCAAGCTGTTGATTTGGAGTGAATAAAAGGGCTAGTTTGGGTAGCAATTGGAAGGGCTGGGCTTTTCAGTTAGCACAAGGTAAAAAAATAACTAGCATAAGAGATCTCATTATCAGTCAGAAGTAAATCATGTAAGATCTTATGTCTTTTGTTTCTCTTTACATAGTATTCATACTACTTTACAAGAACATCAGGTTGTAAGAAACAATATTTTCATTGACTGTTCTTGATCAAGCTGCACTACATGGCATGTAAATTGTGCATGAGATAAGATTGTAATCTAGCATTGATCTCATAGGTGGAATAAGGACATGGAAAAGCAATTTCTCCTTATGCTACATTTACCAATGGAGAACAGAGTTTCCCTGTGATAACAGGCACTCAGCTACAGTTAGGACTTCTCTGTTTGGAGTCATAGAATAGTTAGGGTTGGAAGGGACTTCACAGATTATCTAGTTCCAATCCCCCTACCATGGGCAGAGACATCTCACTAGATCAGGCTGCCCAAGGCCCCATACAACCAGGCCTTGAACACCTCCAGGGAAGAGGCATCCACAAGGTCCCTGGGCAACCTCTGCCAGTGGCTCACCACCCTCATGCTGAAGAAATTCCTATCACCACAAGCCTTTATGAATAGTCCCTCTTTCAGGTGTAGGACCTTGTGCTTGGCATGAGGTTCTCACAGACCCACTTCTCCAGCCTGTCCAAGTCCCTCTGGATGACATCTCGTCCTTCTGGTGTGGTAACTATACCACTCGGCTTGTCATCTGCAAACTTGCTGAGGGTGCACTCAGTCTCGCTGTTTAATATCATTGATGAAGCTATAAAATAGCACTGGTCCCAGTACGGACCACTGAGGGACACCACTTGTCATGGATCTCCATCTGAACTTCGAGCCATTGACCACTACTCTTTGAATATGACCATCCAACCAGTTTCTTATCCACTCATCAAATCCATTTCTCTACAAATTAGAGAGAAGGATATTGTGGGGGACCATGTCAAAAGCTTTACAGAAGTCTAGATAGATTACATCTGTTGGTTTACCTTTGTCCAGTGCCACTAAGTTGGTTGTACAGGATTTGCCCCTGATGAAGCTGTGCTGGCTGCTGTTAATCCCTTCCGTGTCCTCCGTCACCAAGGACTTCTGATTGCCATGACTTTTCAAATATCATGAAGAGTGGCTTGGGAACCACATCTGCCAATTCCCTCAGTATTCTGGGGTGTATCTCATCAGGTCCCATAGACTTGTAAATGTTCAGGGTCCTCAGGTGGTCACGAACCTGATCCTTCTCTATTGTGGGAGGAGGTTTACCCTTTGTTTCATGTCTTTTGCAACTTCTTCCAACATGCCTTTTGTTCCAATACCTTCTCTGGTGCCTCCAGGAACTCCTGGAGAGATAACTCGTAACAACATTATGTCTGCTAGGAAATAAAACAAAATAAGGTAATTTCTCAATAGCTGGGCATTCCAGTGACCAGTTACCCAGATAACCAGTTCTAGGCATTGAGCTGATTTTACAGTTCTGGCAGAGTATATCACTCCTCAGCTTCAAGCTGCCTACTGGGCTGAATATTGGATACTTGAAAATTTTTTTAACTTCTACTGGGCTTCCCTCCTGTGTGTTTTTGCTAGCAGAACCAATTATCAGGTTAAGAAATGAATTTTGAAAATAACAACAGGCAGAACAGATGAAAGGAATTGCTTGGAGGCAATAGTAGACAACCGCTTTTCTTCAAATCTGCTGTTTGCAGGATTGCTGTGTAGTGGTCCTGGAGTTGTGGGTGAGTGCACATCACTGCCTGTCTGCAAAATCCTCCTGCAGCTATATGTGCACTGGCCTGTTTTGCTGCTTTGAGCTTCAGGCTGTAGTATGTGCCTCAGGCTTACTACCCTACAGGGATTTTTACTTTTCTCACATGTGGAAGTTAGCTGGGAGCTTTCTCAGAAGTAGTTTTTGGAAAAAAAGCATTCCACTTATTAATCCAGGCTTGCCAGAGATGGGTTCAAGGTTATTTCTTGCTAGGATTTTTGCAGTGCTCTGTAAATATAGATATTTTGACTGGTTCTGAATGTGCCTCTTACTCGCAACCCTAAGGAAAATTCTCTGGTTTCACTGACTCCACATGGGGAAGGACTTTTGCTTCTGCAGGATCTCTTGGAGGGAGGCAGGGGCTGTCTGGTAGAGCAGACACACAGGCGTTTCCACGCACCAGCCTCTGCATGAAAAGGGTTCTGTGTCCCTGCTGAAGCCACACTGATGGCAGATTCTTGGGCATAGAGTGTCCTAGCAAGCAGTCACTACTGTGTCAGGGCTGGGAGTGGGAGCTTGCAGAGTGAGAGGTGCTTGCCCTGAGGAGCATGCACTGAAAAGAGGAGTCTGGGCAGCACCCTCCCGCTTGTAAATCACCTCTTTTTAGAAGTCTTTTTCTCATTGCTCTTTCAGATTTTTTTTTTTTTTAAATTATTTAGTGGCTGCACACTGAAGCTTCTGAGATCCTTTAATTCTTGTACCATTGAGATGTCTGATTTTTATGATTATCAGCATGAAAGCATGTGTGTGTTGACGTACCTCCCTCTACTTTGACAGTTTGTAAGACTATTTGTTAATGATTGTTTTCTTCTGCCTATTTGCTGAATTTAGTTTTTGCTTACTGTGAGCTGGTGTCATGCAGATGTTTACTAGCAGAATGAAAGTGAAAATTTGTTTTATCTTCATGAGAAATACCTCCCTGTATTTTGGTAAATACAGCTTTTGCCATATTTTAAAAGCTTGTTTTTACTGCTCTTTCTGCTTGTGTATTCTACAGCATTTTTTATTACTGTCTTCATCTTAGCTTTCCATACACCATCTCTTCTGTTTGTTAAATTTCATTGTGTCTCATATTGATGTAATCGTCTGCTAAAGATTCATTACTTTAGGTTCACATTATCCACAGGTCTCCTGTGTGATCCTCTACTGTTTGTTTCTGACACAATTAGAAAACCTTAATATACAGTATTTCCTCTACTATCTCTAGATTTTCTGTGAATTCTCTATACCTCTGGTCTCTCACTACTCCTGACAAGTTTTTTAAAGTTGTGTGTAAACTTCTGAAAATATACAGTATATACTGGTGAAGGATCAGCATGTATATTCTGTGTGCGAGGTGTCCCATAATCAAATTGTGTGAAGCTTTTTAGCTTCAGTGTATAACATGTCTATACTAGTTTCAGCACTTCGTAAACTTTCCCTCTTTGTTTTCTTAAGTTCTTTGAAAAATACTGTGCTTTCCTCAGGGAAAGTACTTCCCTGAGCTTCAGTAATAACAATCCCTTAGACAAAAATGTGTCAGACATTGAATTTCATTTTTAAGAGCAGGTAAAACAGTTTATGTAAAATAAGAAATACAGCTGGGTAGGGGCATCATTTAGCTCTACCTACATGTCTTTTCTCTAAGAATTACTCATTTTCCTGTAGTTCCAAACTTTCTAGTTTTTTTTCAAACCGGTATAGTCAGAGAAATACAGCCAGAAAAGCCGCAATGTGGCCGTACTTCAGATTCTATAAGAGAACTTTTTTAAAGGGATGCCCAGTTTTAGAGGGCAATTGGCATTGCATTTTGTAAGCTGTTTGACATTGGTATGACTGTATAAAAAACGAGCAGGTTTAGCTGCAGAAATGGGGAAGAAGCCCCATGCCAGGGGTACAACTCACTTAAGTACAACTCACACATATTAAGTTAAACTTAGGCAAAATATTAAAGACAGTAAATGTCCAAGCACAAAGTTAGGCTTCCTCTCATCTAACTTGACTTATCTACAGGTCTGAGCCAGCTACTTAAATGACCTTACAGTGGCAAAAATAGCCATTTATATCACCATAGAGAAGGTGTCTGAAATACATAAGCTCAAGAAACTCCCGTGCAGTTCGATTTCTTTCTCCATTGACTGAAGAAAGGACCCAGATAAACAGCCTGTATTAGATACGTAGATCTTAGGTGGATGAATCAGGGTATATGCATCTCACCAAAATGGTCAGGGGATGGAAGAAATTGTGATAGGAACAAAAATTGCAAAATAAACTTTGGTTTTTAAGAAAAACTGATTTTTCTCAACCATAACCCCATGTATTTTTTGACTCTGAACTTAGGATGTGGCTAGTGAAAACAGGCCAAGCATATAATGAGAAAATAAATTATTTAGCGTTAACTGAGAAGTGTTAAATTTGGCATATTTTTATATAAACATCGAAACACATTGTTGATCTCCTTAGAAAAGGGAGCCTCTTTTCGATTAAAGAAAAGGCTGTCTTGGAGCACACCAGCAGCTGCTGGCTAATCTTCATGTTCAGTTTCAGAGCAATCTCTGATAAGGAAGTAAAAACTCCAAAAAAACTTGTTGCCAAGGGTAGCTGTGCATTTTGACAGTGGAATGCTTTAGTAATACCAAAGACTCCAGTGTGAAAATACAAAGGGACTCCAGTTTAAGAGACTGATTGATTGAAAGCCAGAAGGGCAGCCTGTAGCCTTCAGTACCTAAATGAGGGCACTGATTTTTAACTTGAGTGATACCAGACAGTAACTACTTGTTATTCTCTAGCTTGAACTTTTAGGTTTTGCTAAATGTGATAACTCTAGAAAATTGCATCATGCAGGCTGACACAATCAAATGTTTTGTATTTTCCTGTATGTTTCCCTGCAAAGCAATTTCAGCCTCAGTAAATTAGATTGGCAACTAAATGATCATTTTACACTGCAGAGCTTGCAGTCTCTTTGCCCTTTGATCTGGAGGGCTGTCTTTTCAATGCAAGCCTGAATTAGCTCATTAGGCTTTGCAATGCTGAAGAATCATGTAACTGAACTGGCTGAAAATTAAAAGTGTCCCAAGCAACACAACACAAATACTGTCTTCTCTCCTGTTCTGCTAAATTATTTCATACCTAAAATGATTTCATATATTATTTCATTCTGTGATCAAAGATGAAACTACATATGACCACAGATTTTAATGTCACACAAAGTTTGTGTTTCTTAGTGGAACTTAGTCTTCTTTGATTTCCCTGGTATATCTTTACAATAAGAATACTTAAACTATGCAGCTGTTGCTGTACAGTTATTCCATATTTGTATGCAAAAATAGTTGCTCTCATGTCATTTGTATGGAGAAGAAATTTCATTTCTGATGTAACTCTTCAGTACTGACTTCTCATTCTGCAACCCTAGCATTAGCTACTGGTTTAGTAGCTCTGGATACTCAGAGAGTAATGTTATGATACCCTCTCCATCTCTGTCTCTCCTTGCAATGCACAGTAGTCTCAGCTATGTTGTGAGCATAGATTCATTTACTCCCAGGGGTAAAATAGAATGAAAGAACATTAATAACAATGAAAATACCACTCCACCACATCCCCGCATAGCATATATGAAGTCAAAATCACACACATGACAACTAAGCCACAGGTAGATGGTGAATAATTTCTCTTTGAAGCAAGACTGAAGTGAAGTTTTACCTGGTATGCAAATAATTCACATCTTGGATCTAACTAAAATACAGCCCCTTCCAAACCCCAACCTGAGCAAACATAAGTATCTAAGCAAATTATTATAAACTTAACTGTATTACTTATCTGCATTTATTTTGTAACCCACCTCATCTTTATGTCGTTGTTAACCCAGTAATTATATCTTTTTAGAGGGTTAGGAGCAATAGTTCCCAAGATTTGCTCTGTTGACTCAGAAGTGTCTTGTGAAAATCATGAGCCTTGTGCTTACTTTATCCCATGCTTTCCCTTCAGCAAACTGCCAGAGCAACCAGGCTGGTGACTTCATTATCTGAATGCCTAAGATCTGGCTTGTATGTGTTCCCTCTTGGTAATGCTTTGCAGAAGTCAGCATTTCCTTATCAGAAAACACATTTCCTAACAGTATACCCCAGCATACCCCAATGTAAAAAAGAAATGGGCACACCATACATTGTCATGCACTCTTGTCTTCAGGCAAAGCGGTACCTTCACTCCCAAGCAGGAAAAGTATAATGTTATTAAGCTACATAATTGAAGGGAACATCTTCCAGTTGCACAATAGAATTAAAACCTCTTCCATTGCCATCTCAAAGACATAGATAGACATTGCTATGTATGAATCATGATTTCATGAACAAAAGGGAGTAACTTTTTGACTTTATACTATTCAAATTCTATGTTCCTCTTGAATAAATATTAACTCTTTATAGACTATGCATTTTGGCTTTAGATCTGAAATGTATTTGGTTACATATTAATTTATTATGATTTGACTTTCACATGAAAGTAATGATGTTGCTAATTAATTGCTGATGAATTCTGCTTGGTGTGTGTCAACTGTACTGAGAACCTATGGTTGTAGTGGATACTGCAACTAGTGTGTTGGTGTTTGTGCTGTTTAGGAGTGCAATGAGTGTATTGCCAAGAAACAGAACGCAACGAAATATGGTTTTTTTGTGACCTGAGCTTTTTATCAGATTGCTCCTTGGAATTATACATTAGTTGTGGTTTGAGCTAAATTAGAGTCGGTTTTCTGACTCTTATCTCAGTCTCATATAATTAACTTTATTTTCTGAAAGTTACCTGCATGTTTTTCAGACAGTTTCGCTCTGGAATTGGTAACACAGGACATCGGTATGCAGAAAGGCTAATACTTATTCTAATAGCCATCCTCGTTCTGGTGAAAAAGGGCCACAGGGCAGATAGGTTGGGTGACCCTAAACTGACCAACAGTCATATTCATCTTACTCAATAGGGAACTGAGACATCACGAGGGTCTCACTCCTCTTCTGTGATGGCTGATGTCCAGTGAGGACCTTGTCTCTCTGATTGCTTCTGATCCCAGATCTGTGTGTTCCTGAATCCATTTCCTGAGTCTAGCTCCCTCCTAGCCATGGACCCATTCCCTCATGTCTGCTCTGCAGTATTTGTAGTGACGTACAGTCATTGAGGGGTGGGCGCACGTTTTTATATAACTGTATATATTTCATTACTTCCTAATTTTTTTCATCATTCTTAATATGATTTCATTAAAACTGTAGTTTTTGTTTCCAAACCACAAGTCTTTTTCCTCTCATCTCCCTTTTCCTGGAGGTGGGGGGAAAGGGAACTGCGAGTCCAACTGCACAGTTTTAGCTGCTGAAATTAGCCAGGTCAGGACTAAACTGTGACAACATTTTAACTGTTACTATATGGGTTATCTTAAATCTCCAGGCATACCTCAGAAAGAAACAATGTCTTATGAATATTTCTTTGAGATATACTTCCTTTGGATTTAGTCTGAATTACTACATGCTTTTAAAGACTGAAACTCTTTTTGTGAATGGTGCAGTTTCAGGTGATAATTAGAAATAAGAGCTCAGGCACAGACTTGATAACAGGGAGAACAAGGAGCGCTAAACAAATCTCTAGTTCTCATTCTAGAAAGTTTAGTTATATTAGTTAAAATATTTAATGTGTTCTGCTGCTGGCTTATAGAAATTCTAGATGTACAGTGTGGTCATTTTCATTGCTTTAATTGTCATAGTATGTGGGGATGGAAGGATTTATGTGAATTCAGATACATAGCCTTCTCTCCATGCAAACAATGCAGCAACAGTAACTTTTGCCTGAATGTATATATACTTTCCCAATAAAAATTCTGCAGTTTTAAATGGAGGTATGGTAATTACTTCTTAATGTGCTATACTAATTAAACTTAAATAAGAGCCTTCATTGCACAGCACAGTCACTGAGTAGACAAATCCTTAGTTCTTTACACCCAGAACAGGAAATATCTGTGCTTTGAATAAGGTTTTCTATCCATGTTGTAAGGACTTTTTCTGCACAATGATGTCAGGTTTTTTGCATGTTTTAAAATATACCCCAAACCAGTTAAACCTAAATGCCAACGATACAGTTTAAATAAATAAATAAAAAAGCCAACACTGTTGTTTTATCTTGGCATTATGTCCTGTATTTGCATCTTAATTGGAAAAAAAAATCTTCCACATATATTAAATACCTGAAGTTGTATGGAAACTCTACTTTTGATTAGGAAAATTTCCATCCTCCAAGGAAACCTTACCTCACCTTATGAAGTTAAGGGTGGAGATGATTGCTGCTGCTTCATTGCCATCTCTTTTGTATTAAAATACAAGCAGCAAGATATGTTAATAATAACACAAGTTATATTTTCCTCCAGCTTTAAGATGTGAAAAATGCTCATGAAAATAATTTAGATGAATTTTTTTTCTTTTGAAGGACAGTTCAAGTTAAGAAGTAATACTCCCTGTTGTACATAGATGAATTTCAGTGAATTAGAAACTGTGACTTTGCTCTGCCTCTTGCAATTCACTTACCAAAATATACAAATTTCTAAGTCAGCAGCACAGTATAAATTCAGAAGCACATAGGACGGGTAGGCATTTAGAAGGCTTTGTTGGAAACTGAATGGAGACTGAATCTAGGATCTGAATTGTGAGAAAATCAGAAATGGGCACTTAGCTTTGTACATGCAACTGATACGGCTGATGTTAGGAAAGATTATGGGAGCTAGTCCATGCTAGACTGCAGCGGGTTGAGAATTGGAGATATCTCTTTCATCTCTAACTATTCTATGCTTTCTGACAGATGAGATAGACTGGGAGTGCTGGGAGGGTGGTCCCTGCCTGATCCTGGGAAGCCTGAACTCCGAGCTGAAAGTCTGCAGCAGATTAGTGTCCCAAATGTGTTGCTGGCCTATGCAGGCTTTTCTCCTGACCTTAGACAGCTGTTAGGTTGTTAGGGTCAAAATCATGGTCTGCCCTGGAGTCATGGACTTAAACATATACCCCAGCTCAGGGGCATATTTCCTTCTCTTAGATTCTTGCTCAGCACACCTCTGAGTTGTATGAAAGAAGCAGTATTGGTGGGTTTTTTTTCAAAACATTTATATGAAAATAAAACCATATTATTATTATAGATTTTTTTTCTGGAATATATAGGGTGGTTTTTTCTTTAAAAACCCCTTGTTTTATTAGGCCAAGTATTCTAAGTATTTGGGTTTTTAAAGAAAAGCTATAACCTGTACTTTTGTTTGCAGAGGCAGTGTCTTCAGTTTGCATTTGAATTTGGTGTATTTTAAATACTTCTGTCTTTGGAAATTGATTTGATAGGATGGTGGATTATAGTACAAATATTAGGTTTTATATCTGTTAATGGGATTCAGACAGGTTCAGATGTGTCAGTGTGCTCAGTTAGAAATATCTTTCCGCAAGCTTTCAAGAAAGGTAGGGAGGATGCAGAAAGTAAGTTACCATGAATAATAAAAAAGGAGCTTGTGGGTTTCATGAAAAGCAGGGGAGATTGAGTCTTGTTGCACACGCTTGTTTTTTGCAGTCCCAAACGCTTTTGGCATTTTAATGTAGGATGGATATAGGGCTTTTGTTATCTGAGCCTCTGGCAGTTAGGAAATGTCAAGCAGAAAATGCACTTTGCCTGCAGGGCAAGAAGTCATTGAGGTGCCCTAGTGGTGCAGTATCTGCAGGCTTATCCACGATGTGGTGAAGAGAAGAACCCTGACAGCTGGGTCTTCCTTGCATGTCAGAAACAGTGGAAAAGGTGCCACAGATGAGCCTCAAAGAATGAGGGAAAATGGGGAAAATAGGTAGCTATACGTGTATTCACTTTCAGTTTCCTTTCAGCCTCTTTCTTGACTCCCTTGGCTAACCAGGAGTGGATAGGAATTAACAAGGAAAGGGGAAGGAACTACATTTCAAAGTCACAGGTTTCCTCATAATTTTTGAAAGTAAAAGGTAGACTCCAATTTTCACTACAACTTATCTAAATTACTTAGCTACCAGTGGCTGAATGTGTCAATGGAGAGTCCCCTTACACTACAAGGACAGAGTAAACAAGTATATGTATAAATAAGAATCAGAATAAAAATTAACTGTTCACTTAATTCTGCAGTTTATTATGGACTATGCCTCCTTGGTTTTTTTCTGTATTTCATTCCTTGGCTGTAATTTCATGCAGTAAATTATTATATTTTCATCAATATACTAAAAGTTACATTATTTCCCAAGACAAATTAATAAGACAGTCACGGCGACTTTTAGAGTTGATCCACTGTTAGTGTGACTGGAGACCTGAAAAACTAGACCTTAGCTTAGCTTTCAGTTGTGTGGTTTTATGATTAAAGACGCTTAAAACCCCCAAAACTTTATGCTTAAAAAAATGCAAATAACTGGCAACTTTGAATGTGTGCATTAAATGGTCCATGTGTTAAAAATTAATACCTAGAGTTAGGGATTAAGGCAATAAAGGGCTGTTAGAACAGGACTAACTTTGTAGGAGATGAGCCTGTTCAAATTGTGCTATCATTCATTGCGGCTGCAAGTACTCTGGAAACCAGCCCACCCTGATCTAGATGTTTAATTGTAGATATATGGTCTAGAAAATAATTTTACACCTGGAACTACTTGTGTGTGTGTTTGAATACATTAGTGATTTGCTAAATTTGGCTCCATGTTTGAGGAACTCTGTCATTGTCAATCATTGTTTGTAAGCTGGGGTTGTTTAGCCTGGAGAAGAGGAGGCTGAGGGGAGACCTTAGTATTCTCTACAACTACCTGAAGGGAGGTTGTGGAGAGGAGGGAGCTGGCCTCTTCTCCCAAGTGACAGGGGACAGGACAAGAGGGAATGGCCTCAAGCTCCGCCAGGGGAGAGTTAGGCTTGAGATAAGGAAAAAATTCTTCATGGAAAGGGTAGTTAGGCATTGGAACGGTCTGCCCAGGGAGGTGGTTGATTCACCTTCCCTGGAGGTGTTTAAGGTGAGTGTGGATGAGGTACTTAGGGGCATGATTTAGAGATTGGTGGGAATGGTTGGACTAGACGATCCGGTGGGTCTCTTCCAACCTGGTTATTCTGTGATTCTGTGATTCTGTAAGGCTGGCAAGAAAAATGAGAAGTTTGTTTATCTGGAAAAAAATGTGGTTTGGAATTTCTGTTCATCTTGGAGCAAACTAAGTGATACAGATAGTCTTTGTGGAAAGTGAAGGAGGATAGGAGAGGCAACCTGAACAAGTGACTTACTCAGTAAGTTAAAATAACAAATGGCTGAGTAACTAGGGCAGTGTCACTTGGGATGTAGAACGGCATATTTAAATCCCTGCTCTAGTTAATCACTACAATAGAGGATCATATACTATATCTTAATTTTCTTTTCTGCTGAGGTTGTTCTAGTAAGTAATTACAGTTAGCTATTCATTGGATTAGAGAAAGGGAACCCAACAGGTCTAGAGGATTTGCACATCTTCCTTCTCTGGTTTCAACCAGAAATGATGCCATGATCATTAGGAAGCTGGCCATTAAAATATCTCCATACATTTCTCAGAAATAAACAATTGTGATTAATGAGATTTTCCTAGGATTTTTATTAGCAGATTTTCACCAATCCTAATAGTTTCTTTTGGTTTTTTCTCTCTTTGTTTAAAAGCGAAGGAGAAAGGTGGCACTTGTTTAATCAAGTTGTAATAAAAATGTGTAAAATGTGTAGCTTCGCTGCTGCTCTTCATTATTTATTTGTCTTTGAAGACACAAAAGTGTTGGAAAGATGCAGGAGGGTTTGTTTTAGCTTTCCTTATCTTCTCTAAAGAAAGCTGAACAAACTTCCTTTCTGAAGTGCTTTTATTGTTTAGGCAATCGACACTAGGAACTGATGACGGGATGTGAGTTTCTAATCTTGGTGATGTCCCATTGTTTTGAGGGGAAATGGTTTTGAAGTAGTGATTGTGCGCACAGCAGGTACTGGGATCTTGTAAAAGCAGGCAGAACTATCTCATGTTGGGACAAAAAATACACTCTTTTGTAGCAGCTACAGAGCTAATATACCTATAACTATTTGGCTAACTAAACCATACATGATGTGGAGTTTCTGAATTCTGGAGATTTATCCTGCTATATAATGTATATGCTGCCATGATATGAATGTGTTTTAATTCTGCAGTATTTGGATGAATTACAGGTATATGAAGGAGCAGAGGGGAGAAGAAACATTAAGCTGAAATGGATTTCTGAATCTTTGTCAGTCAGTCTGATATAATGGGAATAAATTTGGAAAAGTGACTCAGCTCCTTCAAAAATACCTTTATTTTCATAGTACAGTAATTCATGATGTTGCTAAGGCTCAGTAAAATAGTGATTGCAAAGAACAGTACAGAAAATATCTTGTGAAGTATTTCATTCTTGCCATTAGAACAAAGCTTTAGTATATCTGTGTGAATTGGCATCCTTCCATTGACTTCTGAGCACAGTGAAGTGGGTGGGTTTAGGTTGTGCACTTCTTGGATAGACACACAGAACTCAGCAGAAGCTGAACTCCCTGAGAGCCCAGATTCTATGGTATTTTGCAGATTTATATCAATGAGGGTGGTCTTGATATGCACAGGCTCTGGTTGCTTCTTCCTGCCCTTCTGCCTTTGTAATTGATCTAGTGGTTTGAACAAAGTCCAGAGAGGTACATTTCTGGTAAAAATATTGTGCTAACAATATTTTAATGACGTAATAAACTCTTCTTGCTTACTCTTTTCTGATGCTCTGGTAGATGGAGTTTGTGTGCTTGCAAAACTCATGGCGCAAGAATGTGTCTATGTTTTTTGTCTGTTTAAAATACCTTCTCTTTCCTAACAGTAAAAGGCACTACTGCATGCCACTATGTATCTTAAGAGTTGCATTGCCAAAACGTTACTTTTCCCATGAAAACATGAACGATTATCTTATTCAACTTGAAGGTAGATATGACGGAATGGGATGCAGTATTTGAAAGCAGAATCAAGTGGAAAACTCCTTTCATTTTAATATTGGTTTCTATATACTGATATTCTGTGGAATATGATCTTTCTGAAAAACAAAATCAATCTTTCCAGAACTATTCTTGTTTGCCTGAGGGATGTCATCTCAGACAGAGATAATTTAACAGCATCCATCCAGTGAACAGTGAGTGAACAGTGTTATATGGGAATGAAATAATTTCAGTCTACCCTGAAGTTTGGTGGTCAAATTATGCTGAGGACACCCAGGTATCCCTGAGAGCCCTCCAGCTCTTCACTGCCATAAACAGACTGGAGTACCCAACTTCTGAGGAACCACTTTATATTAATAAATCCTTTACAACTGAGCAGGTTGTAAAATAATTCTAATTTCTTGTAGATGTCAAAATAATTTGGAAGTCCATCTTGAGCTGCTGAGGAATGTGGGCTGTACCTTCAGGCTCACCCTAGACGTACAGAATCTATGGGCAGCTCTAGTTTCAAATAGTGCAAAAGAGGCAGAAACAGGGATGAAAAGCTCTGAGCAGTTCCAATATCAAGCTGATTTAGTTGAACAGATGTTCAGCTGGTTTATATCCCCTTCATGTTGGAATGTGGCTAAACAAGATTAGGCAGGTAGCAAAGCAAGTGACAGTGCAAGACTGCAGTGGGAGAAGGGAGAACAAGACAGGTGACAACAGAGGTTTCATCAAGACACGGAATTTTCTTCCTGTCCTCTGGTGATACACTTAGATAATGATGTTTTTAATGCTTGAGGTTGCAAAGTGCTGAAAAGTGCTGAAGTAGCACCTCAACATAACTACAATCTAACATAATTTTAAAATAAAGACATGATATAATTTTTAGTTCTGTCTGCATACTTTCGTTGAAATAGTTACATCTGATGTGGTTTTTTTCTTTTTATTTTCCCTTCCCTTCCCTTCCCTTCCCTTCCCTTCCCTTCCCTTCCCTTCCCTTCCCTTCCCTTCCCTTCCCTTCCCTTCCCTTCCCTTCCCTTCCCTTCCCTTCCCTTCCCTTCCCTTCCCTTCCCTTCCCTTCCCTTCCCTTCCCTTCCCTTCCCTTCCCTTCCCTTCCCTTCCCTTCCCTTCCCTTCCCTTCCCTTCCCTTCCCTTCCCTTCCCTTCCCTTCCCTTCCCTTCCCTTCCCTTCCCTTCCCTTCCCTTCCCTTCCCTTCCCTTCCCTTCCCTTCCCTTCCCTTCCCTTCCCTTCCCTTCCCTTCCCTTCCCTTCCCTTCCCTTCCCTTCCCTTCCCTTCCCTTCCCTTCCCTTCCCTTCCCTTCCCTTCCCTTCCCTTCCCTTCCCTTCCCTTCCCTTCCCTTCCCTTCCCTTCCCTTCCCTTTTTTTTCTCTCCTTTTCCTTTTTTTTCTCTCCTTTTCCTTTCTTTTGTCATTGACAGATTGTGCCATTGATCCAGAAAGGCCATGAGAATCTAGTGCACCACATCCTTCTCTACCAGTGCAGCAGCAATTTGAATGACAGTGTGCTGGACTACGGACATGAGTGTTACCACCCCAACATGCCAGACTCTTTTCTCACATGCGAAACGGTCATTTTTGCTTGGGCCATTGGAGGAGAGGTAGGATGAATGGCTGTTTAGCATGGTTGATCAATGGGGCTTCAGGAGGATGGGTTCTTCCTAGTATATCACTCAGTCTGTTTTTAAGGGTACACAATCTCAATCCCTAAATGCCTCATCAGTAAATCCTTAACATCTTTTTGTCTTCCTCAACTTCTTGTTACTTCACAAGTATACAATGAACATGGTGGGTGAAAGTAATGAAAATAGTATAGACAGAGTTGATGTCTTAGGGGAAGAAAGTTAACTTGGGAGCATGGAAGTCTGTCAGCATCTGGTGTGGAAATACACTGCCTCCAACAATGCCCAGCATCTGTTACTGGCGGAGAATGTCAGAAAGAAAGAAAAGTAAGTCTCTCTAGGTGACTACATAAAAGACATGGAGGCAAGATTTACCAAATGAGGTTAGACATAAATCTAATTCATTTTGTGCCTCACCAGGATCTTGTTACAGTATTCCCCCATATAACGCTGAAGTTTAGTACCCAGCGTTTCAATGTAGGAGGAATCCTGTGTCAGTGCAGAGCCAGCAAAAGGACCGCTTTGTTCATGGCAATGGGGCATATTTAGAGAAAACAGTCCCTGATGCCACTTTGACCCCAGGCTGTCTTTCCAGCTTATTTCATGTGTTGAGGCTGCAGTTAAAGTTTTCAGCTGATACTAGGAAGAATTACTGCCAAAAGAATCCCACCCCTTCTTCACCCCCTTGACTCACTGTATGCCCACACCATCATTTGTATCCCAGAGAGGGACTGGGGTGATGATAGTTTCTGAAGCCTTCATTTGCCAGCCTGAGCTCTAAACCATCTTCAAGTACTGCAGTGTGAGGAATCCTGAGCTGCTACACAGACCCATCAAAAGACGTTTAATCCACAATAAGCATTATCCCTGATGTATGCTTTGTGCATTTTTGCCATCAGCTATGTTCTGACCTAGTATTTGTACTTTCAGCTGTCTTAATCTAAGTGAAATAAAAAAACTCATATAAATAAATTATCGTATGAGAAGCACTACACAGGCTTTTGCAAGGATGAACCCGTTGTTAGAGATCTATAGAGTGTAATCTGTCAGATCTGGGTTACATTCAGGTTTACCGGACTGCTCACTTAACTTACTTTAATTTACCGTTACATAGAATGGAGCTGATAATATTTATTGCTCTGTACTATGCTTAACTCACTAAGGTCCATTAAGCAGCAGAAAGTTGGAATCTCAAACTGTACATTTCAGAAAGCTAGAATCTCAAATTGCGTATTAACATATTAGATATATACTGTAAAATTACACAGATTCTACTACTTTCTACTCTAAAGGTGGATTTGGTAAATAAATTCACTTAGAAGATACTAGTATTTTAGTTTGAATTAGGAGGGAGCTGCTGAGGTAAATCTGCCAGCTATCCCCATTTACCAAGCTGTTGATCATTGCTAGTGCTTTGAGAACTTGCATAGCTCCCTTCGGAATGAAGTTAAACTGAACACTCATGGGTGAACCCTTCACCTCCCAGCAATAAATAGGGTTTTGTGCCTGAGGTCTGACCAGAGGTTGCCCAAAGGAGCATCGTTTGGGGACAGTGGGTCCAGCACAAGCTGTTGCACTGTACAGGCTATTTCTTTTGCACTGCATGGCTTGCTAATGCAAATGTAGCCATGAAGAGCAGTTTTAGTGTTCAAATTGTTTTGCTTAGAGTGCAGCGATTTGTGTATGAGAAATTATTGAATTACACACAACCTCAGTATTCCCTGGAAATTACTACTTTTAAAAACTGGGAACATTTAAAATGTAGATTCTCTTTCTCATAAGTGTTTTATTGTCAGACTAACTGCTTGGTAATGCAATGTTTACACATTTAAAATGGAATTTTCCTTTTCCGCTCAAGCAATAAATACAGGATAAATAATCACAAGATCACAGGATAACGCATGTTGGAAGGAACCTCAGGAAATCTCTAGTCCACTCTTCTACTCAAAGTAGGGTCAGTGGTGAGGGCAGACCAGTTCGCCCAGGGTTTTATAGTAGATATAGGATCTACTATTTTATATTGACATAGTTATTTAGTGCATTGATTGTATAATAGCTGTATTAGAACACAGTGCCATATTCAGAAAGTTTTAAAACAAATTACCTTTGTCAATTTTATCATTACTATGATTGTATCATTGGAAAAAACCCCAAAACTAGATATATTTACATAAAGAAATTAACTTTTAACCATGGCAAAAATAACTATATGCACGTGTTGATTTCCAGGGCTTCACCTACCCTCCTCATGTTGGCTTATCCATTGGCACAGCAGCTGACCCTCAGTTCGTTCTTATGGAGGTACATTATGACAATCCATCATACACAGAAGGTTTGTGCACTCACACTCTTTAAAACATGGAAGACTTTAAAATGTATTAGACACAACCATTTCTGATTGCATTGCACGGCAAACAGAGCAAATACAAAGCTGAGGTTTATTTTTCCCTGCTTAATAGCTCCTAGTTCCCAGTATTTTTTCACTGCACTCAAAAGCTTAACTTGAAGTTGGTAGGAAGTTCAGAGATACAAGTACCAGGCAAATACATCTCCTTTTATCACTACATTCTTGTTATCTCTCCTTTTCTTTTCCTGGGAAATCGAACCAGACTGAGAGAGAGCAACACAACACCCAGACTATGAGGCAGCGGCACAGGGAATGAGCCTTTTATCATTGTTTTTACTATCTTTTTTAAAACATCTACCTGAACCATGGACCTTTTCTGAGGGTGATATATAGACTCAGGTTGCTAGACTATTCACTAGGTAAAAGTATCTTGTATCTTTCCTAATAAAAATGATTAATACAAGAGAAATAATTATAAGCACTTAGATGTAGAAGCAACATAAATTCTGAGTAGATACAGAAACAAATGTGTACAGCTAAACATTGAAATGAATGAAATAGATTCATATAATTTTGACTTAAAAACCACAACCTTTTTTCTATAGGCTTTGGATCCTTAAACTACTTTTTGAAATCAAGACAAGTCCTTTAGTTAGTGCAGCAATAAAATCCTGTGTAGTTCTCTTGCATACTTCACTCAAGGTGCTAGTATAATTGTCAAGTTTGGGATTTAGAAAGCCTGTTTTAATATGTTTAGTTGATGCTTTCTTAGTTAGGGAGATTGCAGAAGAGATGTATTTAGTTGTCCGAGGTACACTGTAACATGACACGCAATCCAAGGCAATGAAAAAATATAATTAATGCTAGGTCTCAAGGTGAAGGAATAGATAAATTCACAAGTAAAAGCCAACGCATATTTCATTTGAAAGTCACACACACGCACATTTTGAGGTCTCATTTCCTGGTATTGATTGTCTACCTGTGATCTACTTTCTTTTCTTTGAGGTACCTGTTGGATAACTTAGTGGAAAAGACACAGGGGCTATGGGCAGCACATATTTCATTCACCTCTGAGCACCACAGATATCCACATACTGTGTTTAACAACCTTCCTGTGGGCTATCCCTGTATATTCATTTCTCGTATTATTTTACTCATTTCCAGGTTATTGGGGCTGACTCCTCAATTTTCATGTATAAAACTTTGGACAAGCCTTGGAAAATGTATTTTTTTTTTTTTTAAATACTGATTTATAGCCATGACTGACTGTGTTGGGTTTTTTTCAGGCTTGATAGATAACTCTGGTCTGAGATTAATCTACACTCCAGTTATAAGGAAATACGATGCTGGGGTTATTGAAGCTGGTCTTTGGGTCAGCCTTTTCCACAATATACCACCAGGCATGCCTGAATTTGTGTCAGAAGGTCACTGCACGCTGGAATGTCTGGAAGAGGTATGTCTCCTGCCTGGCTGTTGGTTTGCATCCTTAGAAATAGTTTTGGACAGCATCTTTAATTTCTTGGGAGGACTGATGTTTACTGGTTAAAGATGTGAACAAAGGCATCTCCTACATGATGCCTTCCAGAATGTTGAGTCCTTTTGATCTGAATATTTGGGGTGCTCAGTGCTCAGGTTGCTTTGCTGATATGAGTGATGGTACTGGATGACAGAGCTCTTACAATGATATAATTTTGTGTTCAATACATAGACATACATTGCTTTCCATCACAAATCTAATTCATAGTCTGGCATAGCTAGCCCAGAAAAAAATGTTGAGGGAGGCTAATTAAGATCTGTGCAAATGCAAAAAGCTCCTAATTGTGAAGTGAAAGACTAACGTATTCTTACACCAACCACAGAAACTAAAGACCTGAAATGGTTTTGTTGTATACACCAAAGTACTAAACTATCCATTCATTAAACACTTGGTTCCATTAGGATAATCTAAATATCTCTACAGATAATGGAAACAATAGTTTAAAATGAGATTAATGTATCATGAGAGATTCTCATGTACTTTGTCACTTATAGAGAAAGGATGAATCAATGTTTGTTATGATGTGATTTGGAGTGAAGGGTAAATTGGAGATGGAATTTAGATTTGTTCTTGGTGATGTTAGATGTTTCATATTGTCATAGCATTTTTCAGCCTAAAAACACTTCAGTCATGCAGTTTCTGATCTTAAGGCTGTACTTGAAAGGTATTGCAATAATAGAATATTTATAGTATGGGCTCTGAACGAGGATCAAAAGTTCAGATCAATAGATCTGAGATAGAATGGGAATGATGTCAGATTTGTGCTGATTTGGAAAAGTTGATTTTAAAATGTTTTTGACCTGGAAAAACATTTCAGATATAAATGTATAGTATTTCACTACCAGTTGACTTGAAGATGGGAAGTAGAGCATGTTATAATTACAGCCTGTTAATTTAAAGCACTTCTTTTGGCACAATGTTGATGATAACATCATTCATAACTGCGTAGAAAATCTTATTCACAACAGACATTCACATTCAGCAATATTGGTCAATAGCAGTAAAATAATTGTGCATGTTTTAGTATATAATACCTTTCAAAGTCTTAATCTATTGCAAATTATTTGTAGTCTGGTTGATTTTCACCAAAACTGTGTTCATTAGGAGTCAAAACGTGTTTTTATTGAAAAAAAAGTAACAGAGAAAAACCAAGCCTTATTTGTATATCAAACCTCAATTTCACATACAGATCTGTTTTTGCTCCAGGCTACACTTTGCTATAAACTGAGGGAATGCAAAATAAATGTATTACTATGTTTTCTGCTCTGTTTGTACACTGTATTACATCACATTGCATCTGGGCACACTGATGGTGTTGGTTCCTCTGGTCAGGCTCTAGGTGCTGAGAGACCTGCTGGGATTCATGTGTTTGCAGTACTTCTTCATGCTCATCTTGCTGGCAGAGCTATCAGGATGCGCCATTTCCACAATGGCAAGGAGCAGAAGCTGCTTGCTTATGATGATGAGTTTGACTTCAACTTCCAGGAGTTTCAGTATCTGAATGAAGAAAGAGTAATCTTGCCAGTAAGACACCCTTGCTTCTTTCCCTAAGAATGTTTAAGAGATTGTGTTCTTAACATTTACTCACATTGAGGATTAAACTTGCTACAGTATTCTTGAATGTTCTGTTCATATTCCCACGTACTGAAGAGCGACTCATGCACTAGAGTTGCAATATCTCAGGAGACACTAGAGAACTAGCTTGGCCTATCAATTCAGATTTCTTTGAATGCGTTTGGTGTCCATAACTGTGTGATTTATTCTTTGCTGCTACAAATGCTTGGACAAAGCAGATCATAAAATCAGATGTGCCTGGTTACGCTGTCTTTGTGCATCCAGCCAGCTGAAGGATGGAAACACCACCACGTGGCTTTACAGAGTCTCTGCAGCCAAGTAGCACATCTTGAGTATTTGCTCGCAGCAAATACCTAGCAATGCAAGCCTGCGTCTACAAATCAGTTAAGACTTCTGTTTGTTTCACATTTTCATTTGTTGTTAAAAGTAAAACCTGTGCTTATGTTCCCTGTGAGGTTTCACTGAGAAAACACAATTACATTATTTCTTCTTCCTATCTGCTGCTTTTGTGAGAATAAAGTAATTTATCTTTTATAAAAATCCAAGCTACAATTATATTATAAAGCAGTAGCTGTTCATAGGTATTGCATGAAAAGACTATTTTTTTTTGGTTGAATCACTCATTTAAAAATTATTCACTCAACCTTTTTTAGTTTCAGCTGGCATCAATTGTTGAATTTTTTGCTTGAGTACAGAAAGTTTAGAGCTGCAGAGGCTGAGTGCTCCAGATTTGACCAGCAGAGCAGCCAGAACTTGGTGTAATTGGTCAAAATATAAAAAAATTAGATTTTTTAAATGATTGAAATCAGTGAGGGAAGGGAGCTAAAAAGAGCTTTGGAATGACTGAACTTCAAGTATGGTCAGGAGCCCCATGGTTTCAACTTCCAGGCTTCTCTTCTCCTCCTTTTGTCTCCTATGTCTCTTCTCCCACACTGGGATACTTTAATATTTGCCTTTTGAAGGAAAGAAGCTAAAATGCTAACTTTCTCATTTAATTTCTACAGCAAAACATGGTTGATTAGGTGCAGCATTTACTCTTTGAAGTCCAACTGCTTGTACTTCATGGGGACTTCAAAGACAAAATGGTGTTACGTCATGCAGGAAAGAAGTGTTGAAGGGTTTAGGATGAAGGTTGGCAGAAGATGACAGGTTTGCAGAGAAAACCTGTAATATTTTTAGGAAAATCCACTCAGATTATAGAGAAAGACCTCTTAAAATTCAAGAACAAAAAGAAGCAGACAGCAGGAAGACTAGAAGAGGTATTTGATGGTATCAGCAACTTAAAAAAGGCAGCTCAAGTAGAAGCAGGATTTCTTTCTCTGAAGTGAGCCTTTTTTCATGCCTTTTATTGTTTTCATCTTATGCAAAAATAGTACAGCTTTACATACATCACTCTGGTGTATTTCGGACCAGAGTTTAGTCAAGTAATTATTACTATTAAAAATTTTCATAGAAGTTCTTGATATTCTCCTTCTGCCAGCTCTTCTTCCAAGGGTGTATCCTTCTTTCAGCTCATGTTGTTCAGGTTATTTGTTTTCTTTGTGCACAAGCACTTTCTTCCAAGTTTGGAAGCAAAAGATCAAATCTCACAGAAGGAACACTTTCAGTGACTGTTATCCAGTCTGTAAGCTACAAGAGCCAAAGACCTTGCTGGTGGGAGCCAGCATATTCCTGCTGGGAGCAGTGAAGTTATGCCAGTTAACGCTTCTTCAGAGAGAGCTCCACCTCCATTTCACAGAATCACACAGAATCACTAGGTTGGAAAAGACCCACTGGATCATCGAGTCCAACCATTCCTATCAAACACTAAACCATGTCCCTTAGCACCTCATCCACCCGTCCCTTAAACTCCTCCAGGGAAGGTGACTCAACCCCCTCCCTGGACAGCCTCTACCAGTGCCCAATGACTCTTTCCGTGAAAATTTTTTCTCTGATGTCCAGCCTGAACCTCCCAGGCACAGCTTGAGGAGATGTTCTTTATTAACTGACGAGTTTGCGTAGCACAGTACATAGAGGTATGCTACTGTTGGATTCAAATGTTAAATTCACCCTCAGCCTACTTGTTACTCCAACTACAGGCGGCAACTTGGAACCTATTCCTGTGAAAGAACTTGTGTAGCTGGATATCCGTTTATTGGGGGCTTTATCAGTGCTAGGAGGCTTCGGTGTTCGTTTACAAATCCAAGGGTGCCTTAAAGCTTGACTCGGAGTCATGTGCATTGAAGGATCCCAGCTGAGACATTCTCTTAAGAACTCTATGGACAAGGGATCGTCACACCCTTTCAGCGCCGTCACCCAGTCTTTGTTCCCTGGAGCACCTCAGATTTTACCCCGGCGGGATCGACTCCCACTAAGGGTCACTCTTCCATCTGCATGCGTAGTTACAGTGCAGTAGCGAGGATGACCCTTAGAGTTGATGAAGTTCTTGGCTCACTTGGATTGATCCAAAAGCTTCTGAGGTGGCATTCCAAGAAGTTCCATAAGGCTGATGCACCTTCTTCCAGCAGCCCGGAGAATAGTTAGCACTAGCATTAATCTGGCAATGAGAGAGCCTGCAGGAAAGGAGGAATTCTCAACGTTTGAATGCTCATCTGTTTTTTTCAGAGAAGATTAATATAATAGGTGATAAAAGAAGATGATGATACAAAAAAACAAACCAAAGCAAATATACCTCTGTCATCATTGTGATATGAGGTGGCCTAAAAATACCAGATTTTTGATGTATGACTATGTTGTTTAATAAATTAATTTCCACTTGATTATCATTGTGATTTTGGGACTTGTATTTGATTAGGTACAGGGAACAAAGGTAATACCAAAGCGTAGATCAGTTTGTCAAGACAGTAAAAAGTTAATTGTAGGCACTTGAGAGGGTAAGTATTCAGCCTTTCCCATATATATCTGTCAATGTAGATAAGACTTTGCCTGCCACTCCTTTACACGCAGGCTTGGCAGATAAGTAGTTGTTATTGTTATGTGGAAAACCTTCTTTTCCTCATTTGGCAGGTATTTCTATTGAAGTATGGCAGGATAAATTAGCCTGGGGAAAGCTGTCCAAAGCAGCACTGGATGAGTTTTGGAGCAAAAATCATGTGTATACATCATCTACAAATATAATTTTCCTGAAAATAGCACTACATCTGGGAAGCTCAATTGCTACTTGAAAAAAACCAAGCCCACAACCAACCAGAGTCTTAATAAGACTCCATCTAAATCCATGGGGGATCCCCAAGGATCTGGGATGATATGAATGTTAAGTGTCAAGGCCTTGAAACACTAATTACCTAATCCTTTGCTCTCAGTAGTTTCCATTGCTCTCATCTTTATTTTTTAAGTGTTTGCTGTCTTCTGTGGTTACCTGAAGCTGATGTTGATAAACTTCAAAACTCCGAAATACCTAAATCTTGTGTTTCAGGGGGATAATTTAATCACAGAATGTCACTACAGTACTGTGGACCGAATTCGTATGACCTGGGTAAGAAAAGTTTTAATGGATCAAAATAAGTGCAGAGATGATATTGGTATCTAAAATATTTTCCATAAAATGCTATTAATAAGTGTGAAGTTGTTAATGCCTGTGTGCATGTAATTATATATTATCTTTCCTCTCATAGATTCTTGGATTTTAAAGTCATCAGGGGCTATTATGATCTCTTGCATAAGGCTTTCATATGTTTGGTTTATAAAAATAAGCAAGCCAGCTCATAAAAGATCTTTTAAAAATCAGATTTCACTTGCATAAGCAGCGCTTTCTTCATAACATGCTTTAACATGCAAATTCTGCATATTCCAATGAATTATTTTTATGAACTTGTTATGCATTTTCCCTCAAAGTTGTAATTTCCTGTTCCTATGTATTTATTTTTACTTATGCTTTGACCAAGATTCAATCACTTGCTTTTGTACCTGACATAGAATTCAGGCAAAATGCAGATCCTTTGGGTAGGAAGAGGAGGTTGGGTGCCGTGAGTCTCTGAGCATTGCCTTTCTCATGCAGAGGCTTTTTCAGTGACAGGGGTCTTCCTGGATAACTTCTGCCCCAGGACAGTGCAGGGGGATGCCGCATCATACCCTTACACTGTGTCAACTGAGGCACAAGGAAGGTCTGCGCCACAGCCCTGAGTGCATGTCCTTGGGACTGAGGTCCAGGTCAGGTTTGACACCTGGTGGAGTGCCGTCTCCCAGATGCAGCTTTTCAGGTTGGCAGAGCCCAGACATTGGGCTTTGCAGTGTGGCCATTTGGTTTTGGAGGTGAAGCAAATTCAGTTGTTGGTACATGAGCTGAACGTGCAAACTGGCTATGAAAGCAGAGAGTGATGCCAGGCATGCTATGTTTATGGGAGGCATGCAGCTGCTGGCACCCAGTCTTTGCCAGGGGCTGATCTTGCTGCCTTGGGAGGGACTGGATCCAGATGTCCAGGTGTTGAGACCTGAGGGATTTCTGTTTGGCAAGGAAGTTCTGTTCCTGGCATCCAGAGGGCAAAGGGATACATCTCCCTGAATCATGGCTTGCACATGGGTGCACGCAGGAGGTACATAAAGAAAAGCAAAGGAAGGAGAACAAAGGCTTTTGAGTTTTTGTCCTATTTTTCTGTGTGATGACCACACTAACTCTTGGCCCTTGATTTGTGTGTTTTGTCTTCTTCATTCTTATTCCTGTGGTTCTGTGAAATTTGTAGAACTGCTGTCACACAGGATGTAGGGATGGGTAGATCCTAATCTTGTCCATATTTACCAACGTCAATTTTAAAGTAGTTTTTTGCCCTATGGCTCTCAATGGAAGTGTGTTTCCTCTGCTAGGTAAAAATTTTACTCTAATTATTTTATAGGTACTGCTCATTTGCTCTTGTATCAACATTATCTGCTAACTTAAATAACTCATTTCTTTCTTACTCTTTATCTGCATATGTACTTACAAGGACAGCCCATATAGATACATATTCCATCCTGGTCTCCATTTTAATAGGCAAAGCTAATTTAATTTCTTATTAAACAGACTAGTTATCCTACCAGATTTTTTCTACATCTGCTCCAATTTAAAGACATTTTTTCTGAAACATGGTAGATATAAGTACCTCGGAGGCAGCCTAAAATAAACCTGAGTTTCTCAGATAATAGTCTTCAACATAACAGGAATCTTATTTTACTGACAGTCATTCTTTCTGTCTTTTTCAACATCTTTTAAGCTCAGGAGCTATTGCTTGATCTTGCAATGTATTTTGTAATTAATTACATAATGACTTCTTGCTACTTGATAACCTAATGTGTAAGATAAAGCTCTTGAATTTGGCCTCCTAATACACATTTCATTAGCATATAAATGCTAATCAGTGTTTTTATCTCTAGGATTCCAATGCTATCTTGCTTAAAAGAAAAATCCTATTTTCAGGGTGGTCTGAGCACCAGGAATGAAATGTGCCTGTCATATCTGCTCTATTACCCAAGAATCAACCTCACCCGATGTGCAAGTATTCCAGATATAATGGAACAGCTCCAGTTCATTGGTGTTAAGGAAATCTATAGACCAGTCAGGCAAGTAAAATGTTTATGAATCTATGTAGCACTTCTATTTTTGTCTGTGGGATTACAGGGTCATTTTTATATGGCCTTTCTTTCTGGTAGTGCAACAATCTGCAGGGTCACTTATATCCCTTCTTTTTGGTCAATACATTATGCTGCTATTTATTTTCCCTACCAAATTATTTTTCATCTTTTTTTTAATAAAAAAGTGGTTTTGTCTGTTAACTCCCCCCCCCTATTTCTCACAACAGTTCTTTTTCACCAAAACCATCTTTAAAAAGACTATATATCAATGTCATATCGATGCTTCAAGTCTATCAGTTTATTGAAACATATTGGTGTTTCACATATAGAGAGATAATTTAGAAAAAACTTTGGCAGCATGGGTACCAAGCCACCTTGGGTTAATTTTTTGTCAGTAATACTGTCAGTAATACTGCCGAAGTCAGTTAGTGCAGCCAGATTCTAGAACTGTTGTTCACACAGAGCGCTTAACATTGTCTGGGTGACACTGACAAAAATGCACATAAGGGGAAAATGTTTTAAGTTAGAAAGGAAATGGAGGGATCGAGAGAATATTTAATTCTTCATAAAAGATAAAGTAAAAATAAGTAAAGATGACTAAAAGATAACTGGTAGATAAACAATATGATGGAGGAAAATGAAACAATGGAGGCTTTGGAAGAAAAACAAGTCAGAGGATGATGTGCAAGGTAAGTACTGAGAAAAACATGGAACTGGTGGTAGGAATCTAGCCAAGAGGAAGAAAGAGCATTTTAGGTGAACTGTTGGCTACAGAGGGCTTGCTGTTCTGCACTCCTACTGTTCAGAGAAGCAGGGCATTGCACGTTTTTGAGATGTAAATTCATGTCAGAAAGAAAATACTCTAGCTCATTCATCAGTTTATTTTCTAATAAGAATAACTCACAAGAATCTAATTATTGACCCATTGCTTGGCTCAAAAGCAGTAATATAATTTTGTTGTTGTAAGATCTGTCTGCTTCAGTGTTCATCAGATTGAATGGCATGAGGTGGGGGCTCTTACCATTTAGGCAGCTCAGGATCTACAATAACCACCAATTCTGCTGGTATCTGACCACTGGAGTAAGCCACAGGCTGGTGTATTTTAACGTGTTACTGTTTCTCCAGTGTCAGCATAAATCTTGCTGTCCTTCATCACAAGAGTCCTCGGCAAGAATGAAATGCTTCCCAATTTGTTGATAGATCTGGCTTTTCTGCCCTTTAATGTCAGTGGGATGGCCTGACCAATGGTATCACTCACTAAAAGCAAGAGTGATTTACAGAATCCAATGCAAAATTTAAATTTTAGTAGGAAATGGGAGGAAGGCCACTATAGACAGGATATACTTGTGTGTTGATATATAAAAATCAATAAACAGCATATTTCAGTTTTAAAGTGTTCCTCACAGTGCTTAAAATAAAAGCATCTTAATAGCTAAACTAAAGTAGTTATAAGATTTTAAAATAAAATGGATAGACTAACAGTTTATCATTACATTTACATGTTAAAAGTTGTCTTTCCTTATGTAGTTTGTCTTAAAATGATACAAAACTATTCTTGGAAAGTAATTTTATGTACAGGCTTATTGGTCTTAGTCTTGAAATTTATATCTAAGTCAGAAAAGTTTGAAGAAAGTCACAGTGCAATCAATGTCTACTTCATTTTCCACACTATTTCCATTTACAATCTCTTTTAATACAGAGAGAACACAGTTTCTAAAATAGTCCTAGCTGAAAGAGTCTTTCTGAGCTTAGAAAGAAAATGTTCTAATAAATGTATGCTCTCTTGAGTGTTCATTCATGATAACTGTGCTTAGGGAAAAAATGCCCTTTTGGCCTGGGGAAATAAAGATGTTTTGAATAGAGTAAGTATGTAGACTGTCTGCCGCAAATGGAATAGTAATTAGAAGAAGAGATTATTAATGCCTCTAGTATTTATGATCTAATCCACAATTCTCATTTCATTAAGCTCTGTCAGCCTAAGGATATGTGACCTGATACTCATCTCTCTTGTGTCAGTCTTACACTGGAATTGCTTCACTGGCTCTTCTAAATTCTCTCTTGACTTAGACATGAAGGCAAGCTGGAAGGAGAATCAAGACACTGTGGCTCACTTTAGAACTATGAGGAAAGAAAAAGAGTTCTAAAGTGAGCCACAGTGCCTTGATGGCACAGACAGTGGCATAAATCATAAGGAGCTGAGGTGAAAGCAATTGGACCGCAGTAGTGGAAAATAGGTACTTGATTAAAATTATGTCCTCCATGCTTAGATATTGAATAGAGCAGAACTTTGGCATAGGCAGCACTTTACCCAAAGCCAGTGGCAGACAGCCTACTACAAGATAACACATCTATCTGAAGTGCTTTGAAAAGATAACCCATGCTCCAACCAAAGGATTAATTAGGTTACTTGCATAACATTATAGCTATTTTTATTCTTTCACCAGCTGTATTGGTCTTTCTGTTTTTAAAACTTGACCCATTCACAATGTTGTTTCCATTCATCCTGGTAGAGTCAAATGATGAGAATGTACAAATAATGGAAAAGGTTTTCTTTAGCTATTTTTTTTCTCTTTTTCAGTTTTCCTTCACTATTATATTTGAGTTTTCTTTACTAAACGAAAGCCAAGAAATATCATTCCTATCCTTTCAAAATCTTTGGCTGTTGGGAAATTGGGATTGGCCCCTTTTGTTCATGGGGAAGATTCGTACATGTGGGCAAATAATCAGATCATTCACAGCAGGGCAGCAGTTCTCTATTAACCCCTAGCCTAACGTCCTCTTGCAGCTACCGTATAGGGGCATTCCAAAAGGCAATCTCCGCAACACCACTTTTTCTCGTTTGATCTTTTTGATACTGCTGCCAACCAATGCATGATAAAGCAACTCCTGTGCTAGCCTGAGTTTTGACCTATCTGAGTTATGACAAGAGCTTGGCAGAGCCATCTGGAATCAGTTTTCTCATGGCAAACATTTCATTGCCACGCTGACTGCCAAGCCAAGTAGAGGGTGTGGCTTTTGTTTTGGGGTTTGGGTTTTTGGGTTTTTTTTGAGAAGTTACAACAGAAGGTCTATTTTGTATTGTGTGATTGTGCGTGTGTTCAGTTTGCAGATCAGAGAACAGAAATGTAATTTTTTTTTCTTAACTTGAAGTCTTTCATTTCAAAAAGCATCTCACAGCAAGTCCAAAACTGCTAACAAACTTTCATAAGCCTGTTGAGATTAGTGAAACTGCATCATTTTTCTGTCGTAGAGAACTTAGCTGAGAACGTGAAATAGGCATAATATGCATATTAATAGTACATTTGTTTTTCTAAGTAGATTCTTAAAAAGCTTTTTCCCATTAGTTCCAACTTGATGGTATTTATCTAATTTTAAAAAATGCATTTTTTTATTTTTCTTTAGGACTTGGCCTTTCATTATCAAGAGTCCTAAGCAATATAAAAACCTGTCTTTTATGGATGCAATGAACAAATTCAAATGGTCCACATCAGAGGGTCTGTCCTATAATGAACTTGTTCTTAAACTGCCAGTGAATGTAAGATGTTCAAAAACAGATAACGCAGAATGGTCGGTAAGTATTGAAAGCAACAATGCCATACAACAAGTTTGATTTACTGTGTTTCATTGCATATGAGTAAGTACCTGGTTATATGTCTTCAGATTGTTTACACAAATATATTGCATTTATATACAATAATAAATGATGAGAATGTTTTATCAATACTTTCCCTTATCTGAAGTTCTAGAAGTATTTAAAAGGAGTAGAGAAGTTGGAGCTTTGATCATTACTCAGAACCAGTAATTGGACTGTGGATTCTTCCCAGGTGTCTAGGACTGATAGTAACCATGTGCCTCAAGATTAGATATCAGGTTAAAAGATTTTATCCCTTGGAAGCCTCCATTGTCAGGGATGTACATTAGGGTCTTGCGATGGATGTTTCAGACCCCTGAAGTTACATTTCTACTCTGAGTCTCTCTTATGGGGAAGCTTATAGACTGCATAAGAAAGCCTCAAGAATCTAACTTCTTAACTCAGGCATCTAGACTACCTAAAGATTCATGAGTACTCTTCCAATATCTCTTGGGTATTTTTGGTCTTGTATTGGGCCAAAATAAATGCATTTGGATTGTCTGTTTCCTTTGTGGACCTTTGGAAGATTTTGTCTTCTATAATTGTCCTTTCCCAGTTCCCTTTATGAAAAAAACTATAAGATAAAAATAATTCCCCAATAAGTTATTATATATTCTAAATGTCTACTGGTAATTTAACAGGACTGCTGGGAAAAGTTGTCATCTTTAGTGTTGATGTGTGTTTATAAAGAACTAATAGTGCATGTAGTGTCACCCCCGAAGGAGATGCTGATCTCCTTTATAGGATCCAAGTTCAAGATTCCATTTTAATTTTTTGAGTTTTTCTGCTTGGAAGGAGAGATTGTCTTATTATACTGGTTTACCTCCTATTGTGATTTTAGGCCAGCCTGACAGAGCTGATTTGAGATACTGCTGATGAAATACTTCCCAGGAAAGGACCTTTCCCTCATTCTCCTCACCCTGCAGAGTAGCCCACACTTTCTTGTAGCAGGTCATACAATGCTTTCAGCTGGTGCAGAAATTGCTTTCCTGAAGGGGCTTTCTCTAGTCTTTCCAACATCAATCAGACTGTTCTGCCTGTGGGATGTCAGTGAAATGCTGTGTGCTATAAGTAATCAAAGAGGTTCTGTTTCATTCTAATATTTGTCCTATTGCAGAAAATCTGTGAAAAGTACTTATTAACAGTGTGCATGACTATTCACCAGTTTTGGTTAAACTTCTTGACCTTTGCGACTGTTGGCCAGTAGCAGCTGCATAGCCACTCTTTGACTAATTATTAGTCAGAGGACAAGTTAAGATGATGGAAAGCACACAAAAGTTTTATCAGGAGGGGATAGGCTTCTGTGTTTTTTTAAATGGTATGTTTTCTGGAAAATGTTGCCCTTTATCTTACAGGATGAAAGAACAATTCTTACAACTTTAAAAATGCAGTCGAAGAGTGAGCTCACTGGAACTGGGAGTGCTTAGTTCTATCTTTTAATAATAGTTTCCAATTTCAAGTGACTAGGGCATATTCATCAAAGCTAAGATTAGGAGTCTTTCCTTTCCCTTCCCTTATTGGTGATAGTACATTAAATTGGCCATCCTCATAATAATCAAGAACAGATTTAAACTGAATGACCAAACAATCAGTAAGTTGTTAAAAGAAGGAAAAAACACCTGAAGTTAGGGAAAGTGAGTTGAAAATACCTTCATTCTTCTGTAGGGGTGGCCCCTTGATCAGTTTTAGCTTTGTGTTTTGTTTGCTGAGGTGAAGTCACTATTTATTTTTTTCTGCAGTGCAGCATAATTGCAACATAAAAATCAACCAAAGCATATGTTGTGCAGATGGGTGTTAAGACTTCAAAAAAAAATTTGTGCCAAGGAGCTAGATGTATGCAGAACTTCTTTCCTGTGACATGTAGGGAGTACATTAGGAAAACTCTAGCCTAGCAGTGTACCCAGATCTCTTTAATCTTATGTCAAAACTATGACAGGCAGATAGTTAGGTACAGCTGCATAACAATTGCATTGATTTCTAAGGTAAGAATGAAATATGACACATAGAAATACGACATCACTGTATGTCACCTTGCTTGAGTAGGGACTTTGGACCCGATGAACTCCG
The DNA here is from genome assembly GCA_033459285.1 of Clamator glandarius. Taxonomy (NCBI): domain Eukaryota; kingdom Metazoa; phylum Chordata; class Aves; order Cuculiformes; family Cuculidae; genus Clamator; species Clamator glandarius. The sequence continues at coordinate 2,417,467 of JAUNZM010000294.1, forward strand.
GAGATCACTTTCAACCTCAGCCTTTCTGTGGTTCCATGAAATAATGTGTACACAATAAACTGCCTTGCATGATTCAACTATCATCCAGCATCTTTGTAGGTCTGTAACACTGTAAACATCCATTTTATCTGCCAGGGAGATGAAAACAAAACCTAAACCAACCAAACAATCCCACAAAGCAAAGTAAGATCATACAAAGCAATCAACAAAAGCCAACCTTGGTTTATTGGAAAGGATACCAGTGTATACAGCTGCTCCTGAGCTGAAAACAATGGATATCCACACTGGCTGGGTGTATACATTAATGTATGTACTTAGTTTGATGACTCCACAATAAAAGCTACAAGCCCGGTATAAAACTAACAGTAGATTCTCATGCAATCTGCCAAATAGAGAACAAAATAGAATTTTCTATTCTTATGTGACAAAACTTTGATTTTTTTTTTTAATTGTAGATCCAAGGCATGACAGCTTTACCGCCTGAAGTAGAGAGACCATACAAGCCAGAACCAGTGATATGCAGCTCATCTTCCTGTTTACATTGCAGTTTATTCCTCACACTTTTGTTTGTTGTACAGGTCACAGCTAGTATCATAGAAAATATTGGGCCCTTTGTATAATAATTTTATTAATTTGTGTTCTTTATGCCATGCAAGTTCTGATGTGTTTGCACTGTTGCTATTGTAGGTTTATTTTTGTACATGTTAATAAATTAAATTTGCCAGTTCAAAATGAAACGTATACTTCCTCTGAAAACTGTGGGGTTTTTGGTTTTCAATGTAAAGTATGTATAAAACACGGTAGGTACACTGGCACATTGCGTATAGAAATCTTTTCCCACCTTGTTTTGTAACACTTTCTCTTGGCTCTTTCACATGGTGTTTTCAAGATCAAGTATGTAGATGGGTAAAATTAATAAACTAGAAGCAACTTAGTTAACAAAATTCAGCCTGGTGTGTGCTATATTATTTTGTCTTGGTTCTTGACATCTGCAGGTTATGAAATTGTTATTGCACGGAGAGGTCTTGTGAACATGTATTTGGGCATGTTTGACTGGCATGCTGTAAAGCTGCAGGAAGGATTCATTCAAGAAGGACATTTCTGGGAGCAACACACTGCAAACCATCTTAACTCCTGAAAGAACCATGCACTGTAGGTGCGAAAGAGATAAACACACAGGCAGAAGCTCAAATCTCCCTGTAGCAATTCCTGTATGGTCCCTTGACATGGCAAGTATTTTTTGACTTAGTCCTTGGCAATTCAGTGTGTTTCTTGTCTTAAGATATTTGTACAGTGAGTAAAGCTTTGGCAAGAGGTAGGCACGCCTTTGCCAGATTTGATCTGGATAGCAGTAGCAGTAACGATCTATCTCACAGCCAGGCTCTGGGAACCATAGTAGGAACCTGCCAAGATTTATTTTTAGTACATGCTGAGCATCACAGTAGGCCAAGTGGTTGGTTAAGAAGTTATTTTTGTGTCTCGTGTATAATTCATTGTTTTATTATTATTACTTGGAAATCTGCAACTTTTTTACTCAGATTATATTGGGCAGGGAAGATTCTCAAAGATGCCTAATTTATTCCTCCCCAGTGAAATTATACAACATGGTAGAAAAGGAATAAATAGCCAACCCCCTGCCCTTGCCTTGTTTTCATAGCTACACTGCAGTTACAGTAAACTATAATTTTTCCACAGTGCTGCATAAACTTTACTGGATTGTATCTATGAAAATAAGTTGATTTGGATGTTAAGAGTGCTCCGCTGACCACTGAAACACCTAGACTACAACTAGCCTCTGTAGGCTTAGTTACATACGGACCTTGTTGCATACATATTATGTCATGGATCACTCTTTTGCAGTGTCATGAGTCCAGAGCAGATCAAGAATCTGACTGAGCTGGTTTTCTGATACCTGTCTGAGTAGTTGCACCTCCTAATGAAGGCAGATTGTTCTCATGCAAGGAAATATCACATAAGGAAAGTAGGGAGAAGATTTGGGAACTACCTTCTCTGTATATGAGAAGTGAGAAGGAAAATATCAGAAAGCTGGTAAGGTTCTATTGTGGGTAGCCATAACTGACACATAAGAGAGGGGCATAAGCAGCTGATGCCTCAGGTAGAGAAGAGAGAATTAATCAAGTACAGTTTAATTTTCCTGGATCTATAACAATCTAATTACAAAATTTATGCAAAAGGAGAGTTTAAAACGAGCTGTGAAGATAGAAATTCACAGGGTCTACTAAATCCTCCTGATGCAGCGTCTGTACTTGGGCTAAGAAAGCAACTCCCACAAAATCCTGGAAAATTTCTTTGCCGTTGTTGGGCAGCTACTTCATCTAAATATGCCTGCACAGTGGTATGTTCTGCTGGTGCTGGATAAGGCAAGAAAAAGGTGCGTGTAGAATAGTATATTGATTTTCTTGTGGTCAAAACTTTGAAGTTTCAATAGAGTTGTAAATTTTTAGGTGTCTCTTCCCTGCCAGCAGAATAACTATGCTTTTGTGTTCTGTGTTGCTGACTAGAACTCTTTGCAAAACAAAAACCAAATAATGGTCATAGTGACCTACAAGTAGAAAAAATCTTCCAAGTGATTATTTGCACAGATCTGCTCAGAATATGAAAAGCTAGGGCATCCTCCAGCTAAAATATCACATAGTTCAGGGTGCATCATACTTGTAAAAGCGGTCAATGGGATCCTGGGCCTTTCTTACACTTAAACCTACCCCTAAAGTGAACATGTTGTTTGAACAGCTTTTTGTCAGGCAGTTAGGATAAAAATAAAAGGGAATGAAATAAGAAAAGAGTCTTTGTGTTGGACAAGGGAGCTCTTTCACATGAAATACTGTCTCATTTGCTAATAAACGTGGGCTACTGGCATCAGTCCTATGTTGACTTGGTTTGCAAAAAAGATAAAGTAGACATAAGGTTATTTTCCATTCATTTGGCTGTGCTCTGGCTTGATGCAGTTTCTTAACTACGAGGATTTCCTTTCCATAGGCACCTGGCCTAAGACCATGTGAACAGATGGGTGTTGTTGTCATCCAGTATGCCACAAGATGACATAAAGCAAAGCTGTCTCAGAAAAGATGTCTGTGAGACATAACTGCCAGTATATCAGGAAGACCTGCCATATACACTAAAAATTCATTTTTGTTTAACCTGAAACTGTTTTATGACATCTAGAGGAATGGAAATGAAAATTTTACTTTACAGGTGAATAAAAAGAGAGACCGATGATACAGTTCTGGGATATTTCTAACTGAAAGGAACCAAACCAAATATAAGGACACTCCATTATTAAAGAAACTTATAATAAGAAAACAAATAAAAGATGAAAGTCTGAAATTGTTGAGAATTCAAAGCAAGATAAAGTTAAGAAATGCCTTGAGCTAATTCTATGCTGTTGAAGAAAAAACAGGTGAGGCAAACAGATATCTAATCACACTGCACATGAAGAAGCTCTCAGACACGATTTTCTGTGATTTTATTTCAATAATGTGCTATGCTAAAGAATATGCTTGAATTATGCTGTTACCCAAAGCTTACGTAATAGTAACAGTTAGAAGTGTATATAGTTAATACTGTTTTCAAGCAAACTATGGTAGAGGAGAAAATATTGAGTATAAACTGGAAAATTAATGAGTTGGACTTGATGAGCATAAAATGACTAAATGTAGTACTTCCTTTTAACAATTTTGCCACTCAAAGCTTTTAAATGTAAAGAAATGTTTTTTGAGTTTCTAGTGAAAAACTAATCATATAAATATTTCAGTGGGATAAGGAGTTGCATTCTGGAATAGCAGCTGAAAATCCTACTCTCTTTAAATCAGATTCTCCAAACAATAATCAAGCTGCCTGTCACCTGTAGACTTATCAATAGATGTAATATCAACACTAGTTAATCCCTCTTGTTTTTGTTACTTATTCATTACAATGCTTCCATTTAATGAACCCACGACTCTCCTTAAACATTCATATTATCTGAATCAACAACTCTCACATAACCAGGATGCAGGAGGACCAAGAAGGAAGCACTGGCGTTTATGTAACATTTCAAATCGCCCCTGTGGAAGACGGAGTCATTCTCTGTCTATCCCACCCATGAAGCCCTTTATACCACCCAATGTCAACCCATCTGTGCCTGCATCACACTGGCATCTAGGTTTGGTGCAAGTGTGGACTGACCCAAGAGGTGACAAGCAGAGCTACAGCCAGTGGGAGTGCAATGGGGCTGGGCTTTAGCCCTTTCACTGAGGAGGTCTGGCTTGGTGTAGGAAATAAGGCTGAATGTGGGAAACAAAAGCTAAGTGTGGGAATGGGGCTGAATGTGGGGAGAAAAGGGACTGGGTGCTTTCCCCCCACCCGTCCCCTTTCTTTCCCCCCGCTCCTTGCCGTGGGCTGAGTACAAGGTCTTCAAAAGCGAGGAATGTGTAAAGGGCACATCAATATCAGTACATGTCTAGAAGTAGGCATAGTCAACTCCTGCGACTGGCAAGGCTCTTCCAAGGACAAGAGCCTAATTATTTTCTAAGAAGGTGGACTGCAGCTGATGGGCTGAACACCACATCCCCCTCCACCCTCCTGGTCTTCATCAAAGTAAGTGGGCATGAGGAGGGAAATATGTAATTGAACCTTTTGGAATCAGCTGATAGACTGGATCCCATCCTCTTTCTCCCTGCCTGGATTCCACTGGGGTAAGTACTGGTGTCATCCATGCTAAATATACATCTTAACGTCAAACTAATTGAGACGAAGCTAATTATTAGTATTAGGAGGAGTGTGCATAGAAAGAAAGGCCTTAAAACTTTTATTGACTTGGTTAAAAAGTAAAAAAATGCCCCCAGAAAGCTCTCAAATGTGTGATTCAAAAAAACATGGAAGAATGCAGGAGAACAGTGATATTCCGTATTTTGAGTCGAGTGCAGGACCATCAGCACCTGCCGATAATCCCTTTGATCCAGAGCCAGCAGCCCCAGAGAGAACTTTGATTTATTTTCATCAGTGGAGGTGCAGTGACCCTAAACAGCTACAAACTTTTCCTGGGATTTGTTCATGGGAGGCCAGAGACTCGAAAACCTGTAGAGGAAGTACTAACTGCTGTTCTACCGACCCGGGGTGGGGGGGTGCTGCCCTGAGCTGAGGTGGGGCTGCCCGCCACCACTGCGGCTGCTGCAAAACCCAGGCACTTTTGGCATTACAGAAGGGGCTGTTAACAGATACGATAAGAAATTGCTCAATTAAACAATGTTGGTTCAAGAATCAAGACAGTTTAAATAATGTGATTTTACAACAGGTGCTGCTTTTTCGTTTATCAAACACTTTTAAAGATACGGGATGTTGGAAAGTTGAAACAGGCATGACCAGTATACAGAGTTTATAGATAGATCGAAGGATGTGCTTGACAAGCAAGTAGACAACTGAGCAGTTAAAGAAGCATTAATTTTGCAATCAGTGACAAAAATCCTAATGACGAATATGGAAAGATATGGTGTGGTCTGAAAACTCCTACAACAACAGCTGGGATCATTTACCTATCAAGCACAGCTGATGGCTGCCGCCCTGACTGTACACCAGATAGAAAGATTTTTTGTTCTAATTGCAGGCTTTCTGGAATAATTCAAGCAAGGGAAATTGCATACGGGGAGATGGAGGTTTTAGCTCAACTGACCAGTCTATGATTCTATGAACGCAGAAACTACAAAAATCATGAACCTGCAAAGTACGGCACTCACAGAGCAGAGAAGAACAATGTATTACCACAAGTGAAATATTTGTTAGACAATCGATATAAGCCTTATTAGATAGTGCATGTACATATTGTAAGTGTTGTATGTTCCTGGTACCGTGTGTAGTTTAAATATCCATAGCATGGAAAAACTGTGGATCCAATAGTGATAACCAACATTGTATGCATGTATTCAGCTAGCTTAGAAATGAGTTACCGTGTGTCTGTGTGTTTGAAGCGCTTCAAACATTTGTAAGACTTACAAATTTGTTTTGATTAATCTTGGAAATGTATCTCTGGGACCTTTCAATCTCAAATGTCCACTAAGCTGGCAATCAGGTAGATTTACCTGGGGATCCTTGGAATGAAAGGCTTCAGAAGGAAAAATTTTAAAATACCCTGCAAAACATAAAAAAGGAAAGATAGAGAGAAAAAAAAATGGATAAAGCCCAGCCTTGCAGCTGTATGTGTGTGAGTGCCCCCTCCTTCTTTTCCCTTTCTAAGTTTTTTTCCTTTCAGCTTTGAAGAAGTCCAGAGGAGTTAATGGTGTTGTCTCTCTAGGGGGATGCCAATTTGTGAGAACACTCTGCATTCCAGTGTCCCTCATCAGCAACCGCTGGGCCCTAGTGCAGACAACCTTTAGGGATGATTGAGCCAATGATTCATTATGAATTACAGAGTGGATATTTTGCCACACCAACCCCAAAAAACATAGTCACTAGATTTGAAATGATTACGATGATAATCACCAAGGGAAGAAAAAGAAGTGTTCAGTTATTAGGCCACTAGCAGGGCACTAGTGATTCAGAGAGGGTGTGCTGGAGAGGACCACCAGTACATCACCACACAGAAAGTGTGGGAGAACACACCTGGGGGTGGTAAGGGAGATTATGGGCACTCTGGCACTAGCTACTCCAGTTACCAGGCAATTGGGAAGGGACTCTGTTCCCCCTAAGAGGGCTGAAGGCTCAGCAGCTCAACTGAAGTGCATTTACACCAATGCACACAGCATGGGTAATAAGAAGGAAGAGCTGGAAGCTGTCTTAGGGCAAGGAGCCTATGATGTTGTTGCCATCACGGAAACGTGGTGGGATGACTCATATAACTGAAGTCCAGGTATAGTGGGGTACAAACTCTTCAGGAGGGATAGAAAGGGAAGGAGAGGAGGTGCGGTAGCCCTCTTTGTAAGGGAGGACTTGGACACTGTTGAAATAGATTGTGGAGATGAGGAGATTGAGTGCCTGTGGGTTAAAATCACAGGAGTCCATAAGAAGGTAGATTTTGTGATGGGATTCTGTTACAGGCCACCCAGACAAGGAGAAGCAGCTGACGAGCTCTTCTATAAACAGCTGGGGTTAATCTCTAGATCGATGCCTCTCGTTCTTGTGGGAGACTTCAATCTTCCTGATATCTGCTGGAAGTACAATAGAGCAGAAAGGAAGCAGTCTAGGAGGTTCCTGGAGTGTGTGGAAGACAACTTCCTTGCACAGCTGGTGAATGAACCAACAAGGGAAGGTGCCCTCCTGGACCTGCTGTTTGTGAACAGAGAAGGCTTTGTGGAGGATGTGGCAGTAGGAGGACGCCTAGGACTAAGCGATCATGAGATGATAGGGTTTTCTGTTCTAGGCGAAGTGAAGAGGGTGGTTAGCAGGACAGTAGCATTAAATTTCCAGAGGGCAGACTTCAAACTCTTCAGAAGGCTGGTTGGCAAAGTCTCATGGGAGACAGTGCTTAAGGGCAAGGGAGCCCATGAGGGCTGGGAGCTCTTCAGAAAGGAGATCCTAGCGGCTCAGGAGAAAGCCATCCCCATGTTCCAAATAAAAAGCCATTAGGGGAAAAAAGCATCTTGGTTGCACAGTGAGATCTGGAGTGATATCAAGAAGAAGAGGAATGTTTATGGGCTCTGGAAGAGGGGACAGGCCTCTTGGGTCAACTACAGGAGGAAAGTGAGATTGTGTAGAGAAAAAATCAGAAGGGCAAAGGCTCAACTAGAAATCAAATTGGCAAAGTTGGTGAAAGATCACGAAAAATCTTTCTATAAATATATAAATAATGAAAGGAGGACTAGGGAGACCATACAGTGCCTATTGGACGCAGAAGGTACAACAGTGAAAGGGGACGAGGAAAAGGCTGAGGTACTTAATGCCTTCTTTGCCTCAGTCTTAATTGTAAAGAAAGTTGTTCCCTTTCTGTACAAACCCAGGAGCCAGAGGAGCAAAATAAGCCTCCCATGGTCCAAGAGGAGGTGGTCAGAGCCTTGCTTGCCCAACTAGACACCCACAAGTCTATGGGGCCAGATGGGATTCACCTGAGCGTATTGAAGGAGCTGGTGGATGTGCTGACCAAACCCCTTTCCGTCATCTTCCAACAGTTCTGGCTAACTGGGGAAGTTCCACTGGACTGGAGGCTGATATCATGCCCATCTACAAGAAAGGTCACAGGGAGGATCCAGGGAATTACAGGCCTGTCAGTCGGACCTCAGTGCCAGGGAAAGTCATGGAACAGGTACTTGAGTGCTATCATGAAGCACATGCAAGAGAACCTGGTGATCAGGCCCATTCAACACGGGTTCACAAAAGGCATGTCTTGCCAAACTAACCTGATCACCTTCTATGACAAAGTGACTTGGCTGCTGGACAAGGGAAAGGCTGTGGATATATCTTTCTGGACTTCAGTAAATCCTTTGACACAGTTTCTCACAGCATTCTGCTACGGAAACTGTCAGACTCTGGCCTGGACGGGCGCACACTCTCCTGGGTGGAAGACTGGTTGGATGGCCGGGCCCAGAGAGTGCTGGGAAATGGAGTTAAATCCAGCTGGAGGCCAGTGACAAGTGGGGTTCCCCAGGGCTCAGTGCTGGGTCCAGCCCTGTTCAATGTCTTTATCAATGACCTTGATGAAGGCATCGAGTGCACCCTTAGCAAGTTTGCAGACGACACTGAGCTGGGTGGAAGTGTGGAACTGCTGGAGGGTCGGGAGGCTCTGCAAAGGGACCTGAACAGGCTGGACTGCTGGGCAGAGTCCAATGGCATGAGGTTTAACACGGCCAAATGCCGGGTCCTGCACTTGGGGCACAACAACCCTAAGCAGAGCTACAGACTAGGAGAAGTCTGGCTGGAGAGCTGCCTGGAGGAGAAGGACTTGGGGGTGTTGGTTGACAGCCGACTGAACATGAGCCAGCAGGGTGCCCAGGTGGCCAAGAAGGCCAATGGCATCTTGGCCTGTATCCAAAACAGCATGACCAGCAGGTCCAGGGAGGTTCTTCTCCCTCTGTACGCAGCCCTGGTGATACCGCACCTCTAGTACTGTGTTCAGTTCTGGGCCCCTCACCACAAGAGGGATGTTGAGGCTCTGGAGCGAGTCCAGAGAAGAGCAACAAAGCTGGTGAAGGGGCTGGAGAACAGGCCTTATGAGGAGCGGCTGAGAGAGCTGGGGTTGTTTAGCCTGGAGAAGAGGAGGCTGAGAGGAGACCTCATTGCTCTCTACAACTACCTGAAAGGAGGTTGTAGAGAGGAGGGTGCTGGCCTCTTCTGCCAAGTGACAGGGGACAGGACAAGAGGGAATGGCCTCAAGCTCCACCAGGGGAGCTTTAGGCTGGACATTAGGAAAAAATTTTTCACAGAAAGGGTCATTGGGCACTGGCAGAGGCTGCCCAGGGAGGTGGTTGATTCACCTTCCCTGGAGGTGTTTAAGGCACAGGTGGACAAGGTGCTGAGGGGCATGGTTTAGTGTTTGATAGAAATGTTGGACTCGATGATCTGGTGGGTCTCTTCCAACCTGGTTATTCTATGATTCTATGATTCTAAGTCTTGCTTTATGAAGGAGCGATAAAATACCCTGAGAATATCAAATGACTTTCAGCTGTATTTAAGCATAGATTATCAATACTATAGAAAATAAATTAAAAATACCTGCTTCATCAAGTCAAATACTATTTTTGTGCATCTCCTGTTGGCTTTACCAAAATTTCTGCTCCTGGGACTAAAGGAGGATGTTGTGTAGAATATTTTTCTTTTTCACTAACTGTCTTAAGATTGTATGACTGGCTTGTCATGAGAGGTTGTTTTAAGATATCTAAGGCTATAGGGTTTGAAAACTTCTTCATAACCTGTGTAAAACCTTGCAAGACATTTCTGGGGAATACATCAAACTTCTATAAATATCTATGTGTTTAAGACATCAAGTTACAAGTCTGCAATACGCTATGAAAGCCATAAAAGCTGCACAAGTTTTGGCCATTATTTGTGCCATCAGGTAATAAATCTGGCAGAAGCTATTCCCAGATTGTGCCTCTCAGGGGAGACTGTAATTGAAGTACTGAACTTGGACACGTTTTTAGACTTGACAGGATACACAGGTGATGAAAGGTGGCACAAATCCATTATAGGCCTACACAAGTCTACCTCATCCTTCAACAGCAGAGAATTTGGTCCTTCAAGGCTGGCAAGTTTTAGAAAAGCGGCTCAGAAAGTTGAGAAAGGCACTGCAGGAACAAGACTGTAGGAAAAAACCCTAAAGATAGTTAGATAGATATATCCAGCCAAACATACCTCCAGAAGTTAGTGTCTTTCACCTAGGGTGGAGAGGACCAGAGCTGTAGAAAGATCCCTATATATGAAATCTGTGGGTATTTTTGAAAGGCATAACGGAAAGAACAGCTGGCTTCGTACCTAATCCATTGAACAAAGCCTACAAGTCTCAGGTTCAGTAGCCCATGCCACCACCAGAAATATGTGTGCAGTTAAATTTATACACATTCCAAACCACTTCAAAAGTAAATCTGAGAATATGCATGCCACATAGATAAGAGGATAGCCAGAAACATAGAGAGAACACATTGGCACAGAAGAGGAAAAGGGAAACTGGGACAAATAGGCTAGAATTACCCTGTTCCTGAGCTACCTCATCATATGCAACAAAACATCCTTCCTGATCTTGCTTTTAGTACTAAAATTTTCATTTTTATTTTGTCTACTGAGAAGAAAAGCCACTTACTTTACTCTGAGTGGCTTAAAGAAACAGCTATTTTTTCTTGTTCAGCCTTGATGACTACAGAACAATGATACTGCTCCTACCTGCAGAGCAGTGTAACAGCACAGGGGGAATTTTAAAAGGCTGAATTCTGGACTTGGCATCATGCAGCTGCCACCTTCCTCATGGTCTGCTATGGATCTGCCCACCTGCTAGTCTTTAAGCCATGTGCAGCTGAGATACCCAGGCAGGAAAAACGGACTTCCCAAACACAGTGAGGTGTAAGTATTGTACAAAACAAGCTGTTTACATCTCATTTCGGTTCTGTAACAGTTAGTATTTGGTATATCAGAAAATTTTCAGAGGACTCTTTCCTATATGCAGGAGGAGTCCAGTACTTTTATTTTCCCCCTTTCATTTTTTCCTTTTTGATTTTGCATTAAAACTTGAAAAAAAGAAGGACTAGACAGAAAAAATAACTGCTTATTGAACAGCACTCTCTGCTGCCTCCTAAGAGATTTGCATGTAGTATATGCTCTAAGCTATTCAAGCCTGAAATGGACACTTCATGGGATGGGAAAAAATGCCCTGTTCTGACAAGGACTTAGAGGGAATGGTGTTAAGCAGTCTTTAGTGTCAGTCCTAAAGTCTATCATATGCCTTCCCAGGCAAGGAGAAGAACTCAGTAGTAACAAAGGAAAGGAATGCAAGGGGCTTGAGTGTGCACACAAGCATTAAAATCCATCCTCAGACTCCACCTGGACAATCTCCTACTGAAGCAGCATCCTGTTCAGGTGTAGGGTGGGAGGAGCTGACATCAGGCAGTGACAGCAATGGGCTTTGTCACTGCACTTGAGAAAATACTTTAACAACAGAAAAAATAAAAAAAACCAAAACAAACATCTGCCTTTTTCAAATAGAAATCTTTTTACTAAGGCCTTTTCCAGAGACAAAATCTGAGGTGTTTACATGTAACTTATTACATCTGTAATTTATACCAGTATAAAAATATTTGTAGTGTCTGGCCAACTGCCAGAAGAAAAAGGAAATAAATAGTACCAAAAAGAAGGGAAAAAGATGCACTTAAATCAGTTATGCTGGTAAAGCAGTGTTATTTTTGAAGTGTTTAACGCACACTAGGGCTAAAGCAAAACTGTTATGCAGACAAAACCTCATCACTAAAATGATATCATTCATACTTCATGTTTAAGCTTAATAACACAGATTGCAGTGTCTGAAAGTATCAGACAGCTCCAAAATGAAAGGAAGTGAAGAAAAAATAGAATAAATAGAAATAGAAATATGAAATAGAGATTTAAAATTAAGGCCCTGCCATCTTGTGGCACCAAAGAAGAATAACTCCAGTGCTGTAGCAGTCACTGGCGGCCTCAGCATCCAACAGTGCAGGGTGATTTTTTCAGCTCCATCTCTTGAGCAGAGCATCCCTGGGACACCAGATCCATGCATCATCTCCCCTGGCTGGAACTGCCCAGCAGAGAGGGACATTTTCTCAAGGCACTGCCCCATCAGCCCGAACTGTGTGTTTGAATAAACTGGTGTTTAAACAAAACATGGCCTGTGGGAGAGGCAGTGTTTTAAACACTGTATCATTTCAGTATTCACTTAACGGGGGCTATTAAAAGATTTTTATCAGTTCTATCTGCCTGTTTTATTTGTCCATTTAATCTTCATCTTTCTGTCAGCATGCAGATGCTTACTCTATATTTAGAAATATCACACATTTGAGGTTGCTGAAACTGGCAGCCCAACAGAGGTGAGGCTACCACTGCTGCATGTCCCAGGTCCAAGCCCCTTGGCCTGCCCGCCAGCCAGTCCAGTGTGATGTTGGTTGATGGGTGCATACTGACACAAGGTCTCACATGCTCCTTGTGCTTCAACTTAAACATGTGGCTGTGACCCATGTTTTGACTGCAGCTGCTGGAACTTGGACCCCCTACTCAACAAATATGGAAAGGAAAATAATTAGAAATGGACATGAATGAGAAGCCAGGACCAGCTGCATTGATTTGATGTCGTACATGATCAGACAAGCATCCTTACCAGCAGCCTGCTTACATATAACCAGCCCTTTTTATTCCTTTATCCCCATATTTTACCACGTTTGTTTTGCCTCTGTTGCTCCATCTCAGGGAAAAAGTCAGGGAAAAAGTCAGGAGGGCTTGCAGGGAAAAAGTCAGGAGGGCTAAGGCCCAACTAGAAATGCGATTGGCCAAGACTGTGAAAGACAACAAAAAGTCTTTCTACAAATACATCAACAGCAAAAGGAGGGCTAGGGAGAATCTCCAGTCCCTAGTAGATGCAGAGGGAACAAGAGTAACAGGGGACAAAGACAAGGCTGAAGTGCTCAATGCCTACTTTGCCTCAGTCTGTAACAGTAAGGAAAATTGTTCCCTCTGTGCACAACCCCAGGGGTTGGAAGAGAAGTATGAGATTCCCAAGGTCCAAGAGGAGATGGTTAGAGACTTGCTTGCCCAGCTAGATGCCCACAGGTCTATGGGGCCGGATGGAGTCCACCCAAGAGTTTTGAGGGAACTGGCGGATGTGCTGGCCAAACCCCTTTCCATCATCTTCCAGCAGTCCTGGATGACTGGGGAGGTTCCGCTGGACTGGAGGCTGGCTGATGTCATGCCCATCTATAAGAAGGGGCTCAGGGGGGATCCGGGGAACTACAGGCCTGTCAGTCTGACCTCGGTACCGGGGAAAGTCATGGAGCGGGTGATCTTGAGTGCTATCATGAAGCATGTGCAAGAGAACCGGGTGATCAGGCCCAGTCAACATGGGTTCATGAAAGGCAGGTCTTGCCAGAGTAACCTGATCACCTTCTATGACCAAGTAACTAAACTCTTGGATGAGGGAAAGGCTGTGGATGTGGTCTTCCTGGACTTTAGTAAAGCTTTTGATACAGTTTCTCATAGCATTCTGCTTCTGAAACTGTCGGCCTCTGTCCTGGACAGGCGCACACTCTCCTGGGTGAAAAACTGGTTGAATGACCGGGCCCAGAGGGTGGTGGTAAATGGAGTTAAATCCAGCCGGAGGCCAGTGACAAGTGGGGTTCCCCAGGGCTCAGTGCTGGGTCCAGTCCTGTTTAATGTCTTTATCAATGACCTGGATGAAGGCATCGAGTGCTCCTTTAGCAAGTTTGCAGATGACACCAAGCTGGGTGGAAGTGTGGATCTGCTGGAGGGTCGGGAGGCTCTGCAAAGGGACCTGAACAGGCTGGACTGCTGGGCTGAGACCAACGGCATGAGGTTTAACAAGGCCAAATGCCGGGTCCTGCACTTGGGGCACAACAACCCTGTGCAGAGCTACAAACTAGGAGAGACCTGGCTGGAAAGCTGCCAGGAGGAGAAGGACCTGGGGGTGTTGGTTGACAGTCGACTGAACATGAGCCAGCAGTGTGTCCAGGTGGCCAAGAAGGCCAATGGCATCTTGGCTTGTATCAGAAACGGTGTGACCAGCAGGTCCAGGGAGGTTATTCTCCTTCTGTACTCGGCACTAGTGAGACCGCACCTTGAATCCTGTGTTCAGTTCTGGGCCCCTCACCACAAGAAGGATGTTGAGGCTCTGGAGCGAGTCCAGAGAAGAGCAACGAAGCTGGTGAAGGGGCTGGAGAACAAATCTTATGAGGAGCAACTGGGAGAGCTGGGGCTGTTTAGCCTGGAGAAGAGGAGGCTGAGGGGAGACCTTATTACTCTCTACAACTACCTGAAGGGAGGTTGTGGAGAGGAGGGTGCTGGCCTCTTCTCCCAAGTGACAGGGGACAGGACGAGAGGGAATGGCCTCAAGCTCCTCCAGGGGAGATTTAGGCTTGAGATTAGGAAAAAATTCTTCACGGAGAGGGTGGTTAGGCATTGGAACATTGGCCCAGGGAGGTGGTTGAGTCGCCATCCCTGGAGGTGTTTAAGGTGAGGGTGGATGATATACTTAGGAGCATGATTTAGGGATTGGTGGGAATGGTTGGACTCGACGATCCAGTGGGTCTCTTCCAACCTGGTTACTCTGTGATTCTGTGATTCTGTGTGATTCTGTGTGATTCTCACCATTTATTCTCTACAACTCTTGAGGCAGAGATCTTATACAAACCACAGCACATGATGAGAAGGCACATATGGGGGAGAGTCAATCTGTCTCTTCCTGACTTTGGAACCTGGGAGCTGTTCTCCAAAACCATTTTTTTTCCCTGCAATTTTGTCTTTTAAAATAAGAAGGAAAGAAAATCAGAGAGTTGGCACTAGGTGTTACCCATGGAAATGCCAGCTGTTCTTCTCTGATGTCAACAATTCAGTGGCCAAAGGCCTAGAACTCACTTCCTTCTGGACAAGGAGGAAGAAACATCTGCAATTTTTGGCTATGATAGTTTGCACCAGCCAAGGAGAAGTCCAGGCAAGTCCAGTCAGACAGCTTGAAGCTCCCTGGTTTGCGCAGATTGCTGCAGTGTGGGGCTGGAGCAGCAGCTAGGACACAACATGTGGCACCGTGCTGTGGGCACGATTGTGGATTTGCGCTATGCTTATGTGGCCTGAGATTGCATTTCCAAAACAAAAGCTTGAGAAAGACCAGGGAACTCATTGTGGCTGGAGTTTGGCAGCTCCCCCAGGGATTTGCTCAAGAGCAGTGGAGAGAGAAATAGGGAAAAAGATTCATCACCCAACAACAGGCTTGATAGATATCTGCTGGCAGCAACCTGTTGAGGAAAGACTGTTATCAGACTTGCTGGTTTACTACATATACATCAGAGTGTACTCTAAGCCCACTCTAATTGTCTGAGAACACACCTCCTCCCAGCCTTTTTGCCAACCCCTATTTCTACTCCATGTTTCAAATGAGAGGGGTGCTTCAGTGCCTCCAGTGAAAAGGAACAGAACAGTGTGAAAAACAATGTATTTTTAACTAACCTCTTGCTTGGAAACAAGTGAATCACTTTGGCTTATTTTTTCTACAAATAAAGCAGCCTAAAGCAGACACTAGACATGGAAAAATTTGTCCAGAAGAAGTGTTCAGAAAAATGATGCACAGCTGAGAATAGGACAAGATTGGGAAACCTTGGTAGTACTGATGCTGTTGAGCAGTTTTACAATAATCCTACTGGAAAGCTGAATAATTTAACAAGGATCTTTTTACTGTTTTCCACCTTTTTTCTTCAATGCTCATTTTTACCTCCATTTTAACTCATTTCTTGTGGAGATGGTTTGGAGGCCAGTTCTGCTTCATATCTTTATCAACAATGGACAAGAGGCTCAAGTACACCCTCAGTAAGTTTGCAGATGACACCAAGTTAGGTGGGAATGTTGATCTGATTGAAAGCAGGAAGACTCTGTGGAAGGACCTGGATAATGTGTTTGATAGGAATGGTTGGACTCGATGATCCGGTGGGTCTCTTCCAACCTGGTTATTCTGTGATTCTATGATTCTATGATAGGCTGGATTGATGGGCTGAGGCCAGTTGTATGGGGTTCCACGAGGCCAAGTGCTGTGTTCTGCACTTGGGTCAAAACAACCCCATGCAGCGCTACAGGCTTCGGGACAAGGGGCTGGAAAGCTGCCTGGCAGAAAAGGACCTGAGGGTGCTGGTTGACAGCTGGCTGAATATGAGCCAGCAGTGTGTCCAAGTGGCCAAGGAAGCCAATAGCATGCTGGCCTGTATCAGAAATACTGTGGCCAGCAGGACCTGGGGAGAGATCGTCTCTGTATACTTCTCACTGATGAGGCTGCACTTTGAATACGGTGTTCAGTTTTGGACCCCTCACTACAAGAAGGACATTGAGCTGCTGGAGAGTGTCCAGAGAAGGGCAACAAAGCTGGTGAAGGGGCTGGAGTGCGTGTCTTAAGAGGAGCGGCTGAGGGAATTGGGGTTGTTTAGTTTGGAGAAAAGGAGGCTGAGGGGAGACCTTATCACCCTCTACAACTACATGAAAGGAGGTACCACATGTGCTTATTCTTAATTCAGTCGTGCATTTTATAATCAGTAAAACTTTGCTGGATTTTCTGCTGTTCCCAAGTAATTTTAGTATAGAACAGGGTAAATTCTGATAACAGATTATCAATTTCATTTTTAAGACCGTAAGTGAGGGAAAAGTTACATGGGAAATATTGTGTATTGTTTCTACTGTATTATCCCTTCCTTGGAAAAGATTTCTGCTTGCCTAAATAACATAAAAGTAGTGGAAAATAGTGACTTTTTGAGGTGTACATGATATACCTATATCAACTTCTCCACTGCCTGTTCTTGAGAGAGCATCCTCCAGCTTCTCTGCCAGTATGGGGCAAGGGTAGCTGGCTGCCAGCCTTGTTCTACAAACCAGAGGCTGCATCATGAAAACAAAACCAGCTTGTTATTGCCTCCAAAGCTGAGATAGCAGGTCTGAAGGTAAGATGGAATATTTTGTTCAGTTCTGTAACTTTAGTCAGCTTGTTTGGATTGGAATTTTGACTGTTTTCTATTTATCTTCCCTTTCTCATCATAGGCCATGGTGGATAGGTGACTGGACATGCAGGCTCCCTCATCTCACTGTGCCTGTTTTTGTGCTGCAGGCAGCCAGGGAAGAAGTGTGAATGGGTATTGCATCAAAGGTATGATCATAGGAACAAAATCCCTACTCAGGGTGAAAAATGGGGTCAACCCTGACTTCCACACGGAGATCAGCTGAGAACTATTTTAGTCAAACAAAATAAAACCAGTACAGATTAATGCTACAGCTGTTGGTAGTGAAAAGGCTCCATTCTCCTTCCTTCCTGAACAGATCTCTGGTAGTCACTGGCGTTCCCAGGCCAATACTCATCAAAGTAACCCTCCTTTCACACAGCTTATTTAGTAGTGTTTTAATACTCCTGTACTGGGAAAGCATCTAGCCAGTTGTATTGTTTAAAATAAAAAAAAATAAAGCAGAAAATACAAGGCGGAGTACTTCAGCATAGTGACACACAGTTAAACAGCAGACAGACCAGGAGACAGCATGTAATTATATTGCTTACTGTTTTGACTGTCTGATTCTCAACATTTTCTTTTGGTAAATGTGAGCTTAATGTACCTCTACCCACTCCAGATCTGCTGCAGATGAGAAGCATAGCTACAGTGGTAAGGGGCTGCCAGGATGCCGTCTTCTCTGCAACAGCTCTCCCAGGCACACATAGCAGTTGGTAGCACTCATCCTTGCTGTACCTGGAGCCTTGAATTCTTAAGCTGAAATCAGAACAGAGAAGCATGGCAAAAGTTACATTCAAGGGAATTTGTTATGAACTGGACTTAGATGCTTACTAAACATTTATAGCTCAACTCTCAAACCATGTAATTCTCAGGCAATTAATCACCATCCCTACAGAAAATTATGCCCTTTTGGCTGTAGCATTTTCCTCTCTTTAAACTCACATTCTTACCTTTCTTTGAGGAGACCAACAAATGTCATTTTCCATTGGAATCTGTGAATTAATTCTGCTCATGATTGTTAATTCATGCTTTCTTCAGTCAACTCGGACAAGGTTGTTTCCTAGGAGTTGTAGAGGCTCACAGAGCTTGTTTTGGTGCTTTGTGTTTGCACACTTCTGACTTATTGATACCACATCCTTCTCCAGAGGTCTGTGGAGACAGTCACCCTCCAAGTCAATAACACAGTTGAACCCCATGACTAGAGCTTGTCAGGAAAAATAGCTGAGTAAGGTACACTGGCTGCTGCTGATCAGCTGTGTTTATCTAGCCTAAGTTAATAAATATGACCGAGTCAAGACAGTGAGTCTACTGTCTGTGGCAGCTGGCCAGGAGCTCCTGGGTAAAGAGAGAAGCTCGGTGACACAGGAAGGCAAAAGACGAATGTTTGCTGTTGGTACACAACTGCTAAAACAACTTACGCAGATCACAGTGGGCTGAACAATCAGCAAGGCTGATATGATGACCTAGAAAAAGGCTGGCATCCTGCTATGATAGCTGGAAAAATAGAGTAATTTTTTTCCTTCCTGTTTTCTCCAAGTTGCAGTTTGGGAAAAAACATACAAAAGCAGTCTGATGGGGAAAATATTTTCTCTGTACAGGGTCTGTCCAGATAGCAAATGCTGTCTTTCCTCTCTGCCTCTTTTTCTTTTTTCCCCTCTCTTTGTAGTACTGAAACTCTATTTTCCTCCATGTGTGTTCACACACACACTCAAGTGGCTGAGGGACCGATAATCTTCATTATCTGCAGGATGATGATTCTCTCACCACATATCACAATATAGTACTGAATGACTGGCTCACTGTAAGTTGGGCAGCAGCACCACAGGTAATGTTGCCAGCAAAGGCCCTTGGCTGGAAGTTACAGTTTTGCTGAGAAATGGAGAAAAGAGAGAACTGGATATCTGACAACCTCTGACTAGTAGTCAGTCTGAATCACTCGTTCGTTCCTTGATATTTCTCGGACTTTTTTTGTGCACCTGGATGCAAACTGAGTCAAGATGTTCAGTTTGCTTCCAAACTTTTCCAGACAGTCTGTGATCTTCCAATTTGCTTAAATCAATTTTAAATTAGAGCTTTAGCCACTCTCTTCTCTTTGTCTGCATGAGCTTCTCTTTTAATCACAAATGTTACAAAATTATTTTAAAACATGTGAAATTGCACTCCACTTAACCTCACTGAAATTAATTTACGACCACATGTGTAATAAGATGTAGAAGTTTAGCAAAGGACAATCTTAATATGAGAAGTAACTATAGTATCTTATACTCTGTCTCAGGAGTGTATTTAATATGTAAGTTGTGATCTTCAAGATTAATAATTTGAGGAACCAACAATTAACAACAAGAACAAAACCAACAATAAAAACAAGCAATAAAAACATCTCAAGATTTTGGCTTCCTGAGTTTTCACATGACAATTTTAGGTGATATTCCTACTGGTTGTCTAATGAAATGAGTAGTTATCCATTTATTCCATTTCCTTGAGGCAAATTTTGATGCCCTGGACTTCAACAGACATGGGTTACTTGTCTCAAACTGGTTATTCAAAATCACTAGCAAGGAGAAAGAGTAATAATTTTTGAAAAATGTCTCATACCTTCATGTAGACTCAGAAACAATTCTGGTTCAGTCTTATGGGGAGTACTGACACATATAACCTTTAAAAAACAGCCTACAGGATCTAAATATAATTTCTTTCTCACATGTATTACATCATTCTTGACTTTGTAAATCTCTATCCTTCTCTCTGCTATCTAGCTTGTCTATTCCTCACCTCTAACTTGAAAGTACCTGCATATCTCTAATCATCTGAAAACAGCTTGATGATGCTTAGTTCTTTAGAGGACACTAATGTGTTTTGAAGTATGTCCTCTCCTCCCATTACACCATATTCATGCACAAATTTATTAGGTCCATTCTTTACCATGGTTCCTTGCAGTTCATGATGACAGGACAATTTGGCCTGTAACTCCCTGGTTTGCTTTATTAAACTTTTAAAAAATGGAAACTTTAAAAATTTCTGATTTCAAAGGTTCAGAGAAATCTTTTCTAAAATCTTCTTTCCATTCTTCTGGCTGTTAGGCTTCATAAAATTATGCATCATATGCTATAGGCAACAATTCAATAAATCCACAGTTGAATTCCCTTTAACTAATACCACCTGGTTCTGACCTTATTGTGAAGGGAATAGTAATATCTCTGAAATTTAAAGCAGTGCACAGACTGCAGAGTGAAATTAATTGGAGCCATCAAAAATTGAATTTATTTATCTTTATCTAGAATGTTACATGAACTGTGTCCTTTCAGGAGTTAGATTTTTAATAAACAAGTTTGCATTTTAAGGACTCTTGTCTTCTATCTCATTGCCCAGCTGATAGACCTTGCAAAATTCCGGGGCAGTCCTGTAGGAAGTGCTGGCAAGAGCTCTACAGCTGTGGTTCTTGTGTGTACCATTCCAATGGCAAAAGGCAGGACAGAATGCACCTAAAATGTTAGCTTTTTGAAAGAAAAACTTTGGCAGTAGCATCTACTTAAAGAAAAAAAAAAGAAGTGCAAAACAGATGGCAAGGAGATTACTAGAAGGATGATAGTTTCCAATTAATTTAGTGTTTCATATAATTTAAGCATAAGAGGAGCCTATATGGAACAGAGAACTTCATCTGAACTAAGACGTAGGCCCACAAAAGCAAAGTTGTAGAACTTTTAAGCTCATGAGCATGTCAAAGCCAATAGGTACGGGAAAGAACATGGTTCAGGTCACATGAATGGTCTGCCCTTAGATGAAGGATCTGTAGGAAGGTGAAACCCATCAAACATGAAGCAGAAAGCACATTGCTGTTACAACAGAGTGCCAAAATGAAAACCAGAGAATAGTAGAAAAAGTGTAAGAAGACTAAGGAATGGGGTGGAGTATTTGTTATGTTTAGCCCTCAACAATGACACTGTTTCTGTGCTGAATCTGTGGTAGGAAATCAATTAATTAGGCACTGTAATATAGACACAGAATACTCACAAAATATGGAATAAAACATGCCAGTATAAGAGTAGCACTGTTTTTGACAGACAACCTAGAGTCAGCTCAAATAAACAAACTGACTCCTTCAGTGAATCACAAACAACTCATCTGATCTGCATGGAAATTCAGGCCCAAGAGGAACGATGTAGTGCAAGACCTATATTACCGCCCTGCTGACATAGGAGGTTGTCTGAGTTCGGAGACGCAGTGAGGGCACAACACACAATTGTAGGGGATACTCCATTTATGATACAGATCAGGCAAATGTTGCACTGTAAAGTGAAGCAGGACACAGATTTTTATGTGTTATTGGTGATTGTTTCATGACAGAGTATAATAGCTGCTCCTATGAGCCATGGCTGTGTACTTAGCTTCATCAACTCTACAGGACAACAAAGATTATAATACCCAGAGGGCTGTGCGAACTTTTCATAACATAAAATGGCATGAATAGAGTTCTGCAAGCATTTGTGCTCAACTGCGTGTTTCTCAGCATATCCAGGAATGCTCTGGAAAGGGAATGGGAAGTGATGTTCTAAAATTTGTTCATGATGCCAAGTTATTTATGTTGATAAACATGAAAGAGACAGTAAAGAGGTGAAGAAGTCTATTATATTTCTTGTATAGTCAATAGGAAGAGGGTATCCAAAAGTTATCTGCCATCCCAGAAGTGGTGAACGGTCTTCTGAGCTTACTACCTCCTTTTCCCACTGGTAGCTAAGGAAGTCAGCTTCTGATTCATCCTTATATTGGAGTGAATTAATCCAAGTTTTAATATTGATGCCTCATAGAAGATCTCATCATGCTTTTCCTCTCATTAAGGAACAACTCTTGGTCCTTTTTATGCTGTCAGTCCACAGGGATGTAAACAATGGGTAGGAGTATGATTAATTCCTTTTTTGGGCTTTCAGCACCCTTAGGGGAATAGAAAGCCAGGGTCTGGTCCCTGGTCAAGGCCTCTTATGCCTACATAATCATCAAGAGTCTTCAGTTTTCCCCTAATATTCCCTCTGGGGACTTCCCTCACACATTGTAGCACCTTACTTTACATCTCCCAAGATCCATGACATACAGATGAGAAAGAATGTTTTGTTCCTGGCCAATTGCAGGTGACAGAAAAGTTTAGTATCATGTATTGAAGATGGCAAGTTAGAGCAGCTCATGACTTTAACCTAATTTGTGCTGTGGGTACCACCAGTGCAGCCAGGAATGAAAATGGCTCATAAATAGGATTGAGCCAGGCATAGTTGTCTGGTGAGCTATAGCAGAACATGAAGAACTATAAAGTCTGTAAACATCTGGTTCAGAAGAGGAGAGGGTGGAAAACAAAATCATAAACAATTCTTCTATTATGTTGTATTGTAACAAAAAGAGAGATTTGCAACATTTCCTGTGCAGTAGTTTAAGAACAATTTTGGCTTATTTTTCTGGATGCAGTTCACGCAATCTATGCCATACATTTTCTAATGCACACTTGAGTTTAAAGTGGGTTGAACAACATTTATTTAAGACCAAGGGATATTTTGTTTCAACTTAGAAAACAGATGTTGCTTGTAGTCACAGAGTGAATGTTTTCCAGTTGCCTGACTCTACAAAGTGACATTTCAGTGTTGTGCTGTGGGTGGAGGAGCATTGCCTCTAATTATATAAAAAAAGAGTAAACTAATTAAGGTTAGTAAGGCATTAGATGTGGTGCACTCCATGCATCTCAATTTTTTTCAGAGGTCACACGTGAAATTTGCCCCCAGTGTGAAAGTATCTCTGGCGAACTTCCAGGTGGCATCTCAAATATCAGACTTTTCAGTGGAGAAATGAGTGTGGTGCCTGCCAAGATTCCTGGCTTTCCTCCCCTTAAAGACACGTGCATACAGCTCTTCCTCCTCTTACAGCTTACCGTTGACCAGGAGTTACCTTCCCCCAGCAGCAGAAACCTGTCTAGTTCTCCTCCTATTCATGAGTACCCACTTGAGTCCCTCCTGTCCCAGCTATGGAAAAACACCAGCTCCTTAGCCAAGAACACCCAGTTTTCTTGGACTGGTTAGACAGAGCCGACTCCAAGGCTGGCTGTGAATGTGAGGAGCAAACCATAAAGAGTACAATGCTGATGGGACTGGCCTGTAGTCAAGGTACTCAGAGCTCTCTAGCAGGCTGATGAGGGATACACCTATACTTACATCTGGATTATCGTCAAAATACAAAGCCATATTTTACCTTGCTTATACTGCATTTCAGTACAAAGTGCACCATGAGTGTCTGATTTCTGAGAAATATAACATTGGATCTGTGATAATGAGCTACAGGCAACATACAAAATGTTTATATTCCACCACAGGGTCCAAATTTGTGAAATAAATATTTGCTGTCTTGTATGTCTGTGGGATTCTGCCATAGAGAACATTATGTGCTATAATGTGTTTCAGAGCTGCCCATGGCAGGACTTGGACAGACCTTTCACTGCATGTTTAGCATGGCATTTTCTTTAGACTCTCTTCCCATTTTCCCTGCTCCTTTACAAAAACAGTTTATAATGTTTTACTGTTCATGTATCCTGTACTATATAAACTATAAATGGTATTTTGAACAGGTGTAGTGTATTTATTTTAAAGGTTGGAATTTTATTACCCTGACATGTATTCATACACATCAGACATTATCTCAGCCCAGAGCCAATAAAATTCAAGCAATATTTAGGAACTGAGGTGATGGAGAGAAGAGAGACTGGAGTACAGATAGGAATGTAGTACCATGTGAACTGCTCATGCACCTATTTGCAAAGTTTTATATCATTGAGAAAATATATCATTAGTATTGTTCTTATAGATTTTGGTCAGATATAAAACAACTATTCTTTGTCACTAAAAGGTACCAAAAATGTACATGTCTCCAGATTACCTCATATGAAATGATCAATGTATGTTCACTAATGGTATTTTAAAAGTTAGAGACTGAGTGTTGCCAAAAATCTATTGTGTTCTTGTTTAAGTGAGGCCATATTTATTACTTTTATGAAATCAGAACTGCTGAGTGTGAAAATTTACTAGAGAAAGCTATTAAGAAGCAATACAGACAATGGAAAATGTATAGGGGGAAGATCATAGCCTTAGGAAATATTTACCCCCGCATGAATTATTTCTGTACTTCCTTACTTGAAAATGCCATCTTCCTGTTTGGCCTTTGGACAGCTATGCGTTCTCTTTCCACAATGTATGAAACCACCCATCCTACCAAAAGGTTTCTACTTACGGTAAAAAATTTCTCACACAATTCCCCAGACTGTTTACATAAAACTGGAGTTTCATATTATTATTTATTTAAAATTTACCATTTACCATTTGTAATGGTGAGCAATAATGGTAAAAATAATCTTTCATTAAGGGTGAATGTTAAATGAGGTTTTGCTGCTCAATATTTCATCCTTTCAATCTTTTGCATTTCCTTTCAAAATATCAACATGTTCTTGAATTCAGTGTATATATCCTTATTTGTAAAATAATGCAATTTTTATTGCTGAGGCTTTTGAACAATATTACTCTACAGTGAAAGGATAAGAGATTGATCATCATACCACAAAAAATTTAAATAAGGCATCCTTTAGATTTGTCTTATTTCACATTCTAGGACTTTAACTTAATAGAGAAAGAGGCAGGCTGAAATGGAACAGTCAATAACATCAACAGATCAAAAACATAAAAAGAGATAGTAAAAAAAAGGAGCGTCTAGTTCGGTAGATGATTAGTGTTCAGCCTAGAGCAATATACCTGCAAGAAGTAGATTCAGGGCTTGATCTTACCTGTCATTTATTGATCTGATTGGGGAACACAATAGTGCTGTAACCCCAGAGGTATCATCTTGGATCATCTGATAGAAGAGCACAGAATGGAGCAACGAGAAGATAGATATGCTCCTTTACAATGAAGAAGTAAATATTTCAGGGGTGCAAAGGAAGAAGTAGCATTTCCTAGGCTTGCATATTACAGTAGGGTAGTACTTGTGTTGGGTATTGAAGAAAACCTGCACACTGGTGCAGCTCAAATGCCTCTCATCAGCCACAGCTGGCTCTCTGACAGCCCTCACTAGGATCCTACCCTTCACAAGTTACAGGTGATAGAAAACAGGGAATGAAGTTTTTAACCATTTTCTGACAAAGACAAAGCTGCTTCCCCATGTATTTCAGATTGTCAGGTGCCCTCTCCAAAATGCCCTGATTCTTCAGTTGTATTGATGCTACTCTGAGTGTGCTACCTGCTCCCTGCTGAAGACTGAGGAAGAAGGAAAACCTCATCCATATTCCACCATAGGCACCAAAAGTCCCTGCTTTGGCTCTGTTTGCAGTGTTTTTTTTCTTTTCTCTCTCTGCTTCTGTATATTTAAGTTTTGAGATTTGATGAGTTCAAGTATCTCCTAGATGATGCTTCTGCTAGAGAGAGCTGGAATGATGCTTCATTCTCATTGACAGTGACTATGACTGAGACTTGTAACTCTCAGAAGTGCTTCTGATAATTTCTTTTGTCAAATTAGATTTTGTGAATAAATTATCCCCCAAATTTTATTCCATGTCTTACATCATGCATACATACACATATAGACTTGGAGGTGCTGACTGATGAGAAGCTCAACATGTGTGCTCACAGCCCAGAAGGCAAGTTGGGCTGCATCGAAAAGAAGCGTGGCCAGCAGGTTGAGGGAGACGATTTTTCCCCTCTTCTCCACTCCTGTAAGACCCTGGCTGAAGTACTGCGTCCAGTTCTGGAATTCCCAACATAAGAAGGGTATGGAACTGTTGAAACAGGTCCAGAGAAGGGCTACAAGGATGAACAGAGGGCTGGAGCACCTCTGCTATGAAGACAGACTGAGAGAGTTGGGCTTGTTCAGCCTGGAGAAGAGAAGGCTCCGAGGAGACTTTATGACAGCCTTCCAGTACCTGAAAAGAGCCTACAGGAAAGCTGGAGAGGGACTTTTTACAATGACATGTAATGATAGGACAAGGAGGAATGGCTTTAAATTGGAAGGAGGAGGATTTAGATTAGACATTAAGAAGAAATTCTTCACAATGAGTTTGGTGAGGCATTGGCACAGGTTTCCCAGGGAAGCTGTGGATGCTCCCTCCCTGTAAGTGTTTAAGGCCAGGTTGTGTGGAGACTTGAGCAGTCTGATCTAGTGGGAGATGTCCTGCTCATGGAGGAGGAGTTAGAATTAGATGATCTTCACGGTCCCTTCCAATTCAAACCATTCTATATTCTATGATTCTATGAAATAAGTTGCAAACTCTGTGTGAACATAGTCTTTGAATGTATTTGTAAAAATTTAATACACTTGAACATTTAATATTCCTTTTATTAGGAAGTATTTCACAATTTGAAATGCATTATTTTTGTTAGTTTATTATTTAATATATTACTTAATTACAGAATCACAGAATAACCAGGTTGGAAGAGACCCACTGGATCGTCGAGTCCAACCATTCCTACCAATCCCTAAATCATGCTCCTAAGTACCTCATCCACCCCCACCTTAAACACCTCCAGGGACAGCGACTCAACCACCTCCCTGGGCAGACCGTTCCAATGCCTAACCACCCTCTCCGTGAAGAATTTTTTCCTAATCTCAAGCCTAAATCTCCCCTGGCGGAGCTTGAGGCCATTCCCTCTCGTCCTGTCCCATGTCACTTGGGAGAAGCGGCCAGCACCCTCCTCTCCACAACCTCCCTTCAGGTAGTTGTAGAGAGTAATAAGGTCTCCCCTCAGCCTCTTCTTCTCAAGGCTAAACAACCTCAGCTCTCCCAGTCGCTCCTCATAAGGCCTGTTCTCCAGCCCCTTCACCAGCTTCGTTGCTCTTCTCTGGACTCACTCCAGAGCCTCAACATCCTTCTTGTGGTGAGGGGCCCAGAACTGAACACAGTACTCAAGGTGCGGTCTCACCAGTGCCGAGTACAGAGGGAGAAGAACCTCCCTGGACCTGCTGGTCACGCTGTTTCTGATAGAAGCCAGGATGCCATTGGCCTTCTTGGCCACCTGGGCACACTGCTGGCTCATGTTCAGTCGGTTGTCAACCAACACCCCCAGGTCCTTCTCCTCCTGGCAGCTTTCCAGCCAGACTTCTCCTAGTCTGTAGCTCTGCACAGGGTTGTTGTGCCCCAAGTGCAGGACCCGGCATTTGGCCTTGTTAAACCTCATGACTCATTGTTACTGACATGGGGAGAATAGGGCATCAGTAGTGAAAGAAATATTTATGGCTGTTAATAAGGATACTTTGAATTCCAATAGCTTGGCTTTTGCTAGCTCAGACTTCAAACCTTTTCTCCCTTTTAGTATCACCCAAGTGAGCTATGATGGCTGTACTACTTGTGAAAATTCTGGAAAATGCCCATGTTCCTTAGCTGGAACAAGTAATGAAAATAGACACTTACCTACTTTCCAAATTTAAATCAGATCAGAAAAGCATGGAAATTCTTATAACTACTACTGGGAAGGAATGAAACCGTAGCAAGACCTGACCTTGACTTGTGTGATCTGTGTTCTCGGCTGAGCTATATTTGTATTTTCCACATTTTCAGTAAAGGCTACATGCCTAGAGTGACAGCTTCTGCCCTCACTCAGCCGCTCTTCACACCCTGAAAGGAAAGCTGCCTTAAATGACCAAGGCTGCCATACAAGTAATCCTCCCCCTGGGGAACAGCTGTGGAGAGATGGATCCTCTCGCCATTAGTGGGCCCCTGTTGCCAGCTGTCTTAATCCAGATGCTGGGAGGTAGGTGAGAGATGCCCAGCCACTCATGTTAGCAAAGAAAAAATACAACAAAGTCTTCTAAGGCATGATCTTACAGGAGCACAGACATTAGATTAAGCCATCTCTCAGCCCTGCAATCCTCAAGCCTCATGTAGATGCTGCCTCCAGCTGAGCCACCCCACATGAGAAAGAGATGGACGCACTGGAGATAGCTCAGAGGGGTCCCTGATATGGTTGAGAGATGAGTCCAGTCCAGCCTGGGGCAAAGATTGAGATGGTGATGGAGGGTAATGGCAGTTCCCTAGCACCTATGGGGAGCTAGTCAAGAAGATGCAGCTAGGCTCTGCACAGCAGGAGGCTGTAGGACAATGGGTGTCAGTTGAAATAAGAGATTCAGGCTGGATGTAAGCTTTTTCATGCTGAGGACAGCAATGGAGGGGTTTCTTTGGATGTTTTCCACACCAGAGTGCACACAGCCCTGAGTAACCTGGTCTGACCACACAAACAGAGCTGCTGTGAGTAGGAGGTTGGACTGGAGACCCTCTGAGCTCCTGCTCAACCTGAATGGCACTCTGGTTTAATCCTGTGATTCTATTATATGTAAATACATACTTATGTTGTAAATGGGAATCATTCATTACAAGTGACTGCATGCGCTAATGAGTATTTAACTTTTGAAATTGTCAGTCTTTCCCTCTTCTCACCAGACTGGAAAAAATTCTGTCAACAGTGGGTGCAGAAAGAGAAAGATATCTTCGAATATCTCTTTCTGCAAAAGAAAATACCAAAGTTTACCATTGGAGGGAGGTAGCGATGAAGCTTTTGCTTTCAGACAAACTAGAACAGTCCTTACAGAGTGGAAATGCAGATTAAACAAATGCTTCTAGGCCAGGCCGTAATCTTCATATTTAATTTGATAGTAAGTTGCTGAATGCCATTGTATGCATTTTTACTGTAAACTCCAGGAACAGACGTTGCTCTACAGCTAGATGAAATAGCTGGTCCTTACCCTGAAGAGACTGTGATCTAAGACTGCAGGATTAAACTCTTTTTAAAAGCACCTAGTCGAATCTGAATTGATGGGAATTAGACTCCTAGAAGACTGATGCTCAGTATGAGATTTTTTGTGTTGTCCTGCAGCTTTACTCTTTTGAGTAAACCTCTTAATGAACTCCACTGCCTGAATTACAAGAATCTGCTTTCCTTTCACAATATGCAGAGAGGTCTAAATCCTTATCAGCCAGATCCACAAAAGCCAGTATGGTTATAAATAGAACAGATGAAATACTATCTGAAATTCCACTTCTTCCCAGTCAATCAATGATGATTTTTTTTTTTATCAGAATTCACTATCCTGAGCTCTCATCCATCTCCAGCTGCCTATGCTGTGCTAAATTCACAGAGATGGTGATCTTTCCACAGCAATGTGGGGGCTAGCAGAAACAGACCAGAGAAGAGAAGAATGTGAAATTTAATTCCTTTCCTTTGCCTGCAAGAAAGGGAAGCAGTATTTCTTACCTCCTAACTGTTAAACTACATGAGTATTAGATGTTCTTGGACAGCCTATGGCAAAAGCAATATTTTACAGGGCTGAGCCTGGAAAAGCTGTGAGCCAAGGAATAGAGCTACCTCCCCCAGAAGTGAATCCTCCATGTGTTGTAGTGAAGCGGCCAAGAACCATGGGAGGTGAGATACTTCCCTGGCCATGGGAACACTTGACCCAAGAGTCTGTAAAATCGTTCATTCTCTCTCTCTCTGACCCAATGAGCATGTAGTTATTTGCTGCAGTTTGTTATTCAAATTGCCAAAGAGAATCTCACAGTATTCTATTGCCTGGAACGGGTGGGTTATGCAAAGGCCATTCAGAAAAGGATAGAATGGAGACTGATCTTCTCACACTGTAACTCAGAGCTTTTCTTGCAGTTCAGTGGGAAGAGGAGGATGGAGCTGCATATGATCTGAGGCAAAAAGGTGGAAGCCCTACTTCATTAGAAGAGGTGCCTGCAAACCACCTTCCAGATGAGATGGCAGAAGCAAGCCAATACTAGATTGAGACATGTTGCATTAAGGCTGAGAAATCTGACAAACAATGGAAGTGCTTTCAGAGCCTGAAAGCAGCTTTGTAAAGACAAAGATGGATCACATTTGGGAACTAGGCACTTTCAAAGATGTTAGGCTGGAGTTATGTGCTTAAATTCATCTGTGAAGTCAGCCTAAATGCTCACATAATCAGAAATTTAATGGCAATTTTTTAAAAGGATACCAAGAGTCAGCTGAGATATGGTCATTAGCCAGATATGTATGCCTAATACATTGCAAATATGAAGGAAAAGTAGAAGTTTTGTCTCACTTTCCACATTGGAGGGTGTAGTGTCTCAGATGCTGTGGAGTCCCAGGCTGGGACACTAGTGACCAGTGCTTGGGTGTCAGCTGAGGAGATCATTTACTGAATCAAGGTCCCAGACTTCAGCCTAGCAAGACTGGTATATGTGTTTAACTTAATTCATGCTAACCCCACTGTTTGCTTGAATCAGTTCAAACTTCCAGTTCAAATGTACACAAAGCTTTGCAGCAGAGAGTTGAGTCATAATATATTTTGGTTTAAATTTGTCCATGACTGACTTTCCATTCAGGGCCTTAATTTTTTTATTCTTTGATGCTGAATTGATTTGAGCCAGTTTGTACTGAAAAAGAAAACACAAGTGGGAAGGTTTTCCATTCCAGCTCCTCTCTCACCATCTGAACTTCATGGATCCAGCACAGGCTGGGTGTTTGCTTTTCAAAGACAGATACTGGCAGGTGGAAAATTAGGAACTTGCGTTATTCATGTATCTACACCTGCTTTTATAGCAAGGGAGAACACTAACAAACACATGGCAAGGTTCATTACTCAGCTAGGAAGAACTCACTTAGTGCTCGTCTAATAGTGTTTGCTTTAAATATGGTCTGCATGGATCTGTGCAGTATCCTAGCACAGTGCTAGTGTGCTGGAACGGAGGGTAACAAAGGTGAGTCAAGGTATGAGGGAGATGTGAGGGCCAAGGCTGGCAAGAATGTCACACTGCTCCGCACATTTTTCCAAATGCAAGCAGTTTCTGAGATGACAGGTTCCTGATAACAGACATTACTTTGTTTGATCTATAATGCTAGTAACTGTTTCAATATATCTGTGTGTGCAGATGTGTAGATAACATACACACACAGTGCAAGTATATATAAGCGTGTACACATATAAAAGGTTTGGTTAATGGGGATCCAATTAAATGTAAGCTTCAGACAAATTATAAGGCTACTTTCTGGGTCAATAAAAGTCCATTGGGTTGAATAGACTTTCAGATGAGGTTTGACTGCCTGATGATGTCACATATGGCAAGTGGAGAGAGAGCAACAGGCTTGAGGTAAGGTCCAGGAGGACATGGCTCATTTGTCTAAGCAAGGCATACATCGTTTTAGTCCCTTCCAGATTTCAGCCATGACAATTTTCCCTATGAGGTCTCTGCAGGCAGCATAAATAAATATGGACAGGTTATCACTCCTCATCTCTTGAGACACTGAAATGCTGGCTGGTCTAGATCCAAGGAAGTGACAAAAGCAGTTCACAGCTGCCCTTCCCTCCTATTACACTCAGGTGCTTGATGTATGAACATCACGCACAGAGATCTTTTTCTGCACCACTGATTTCCCTAACATATGAGAAAGATTAGAAAACAAGGGCTGGAAAGTGAGGTACTGTAATATCTACTACTTTACCTCTAAAAATGAATATAGTATGGTATACTGTACTTCCTTTTGATGTAATGGAGAAGACTAAGCATATGAAAGTACATGCAGAGAACTGAATTATTTTTTTAATACTTTCTACTACTGAGACTTCACCCTCCCCATTCCCTGTCTCCCTTTTGGTTCTTTGCAGTCACGAGCCTCTACTACACTGAAATGTGCACTGGTTGCACCATACTCACTGCACTACACTCCACAGCACTTTACAGCTGCCACATGAGCCGCACACTGAACTTGGACAAGGTGACTGACACAATTAAACACAGTTTGGTCTCTATTACCAATCACATTAAAATCTAGAAACCACCAATTTGTGAGAGTAATTGATCTGCCTCACTCTTATGAAAATTCTGAGTGAAAAACACAAAAGCACTGTAAATATGTCCATCCCCGACAGCGGAGCAGTTCCAACTTTAAATACACAATGAAAGATCTAGTAAAATCAATGAAGAGGTGTATTATTCACAGATGGTTGTTGCTACAGCAAGTAGTTTCCTTTATGACTAAACATAAAGACTGGAAGATCTTCTTACATGTATCTGAAAGATACAGCTAAAAGATTAAGAAATTAGAGACTATTTTGCATTTGGTGGGAATAACAGGTTTCTGCTCTGGAAAAAAAATAATTACTTACCTAGAAGACATTTAACCATGACTGCACTAGGCTAGGTTCATGCCACAGTCATCCAAAACTCTATAGCTCTGCTATTATAAAATCTAGTCTGAGTATTCTTACAGTTTCTCTAGTAATTTAAAATTAGTGAGGCAATATTTAAAGTTTGTCTTTCTAAATGGGCTTTATTTCCTCACCTTCAGTTGCACAGACTGAAAGATTAACACAAATGTACTTGAAAGTAGGTTCCTTGGCCCTCATGCAAGGAAATAAACGATTTTATTTTCCCAAAATTTGGGTAACTTACAGTTGCCTTTGGAATGACTAAGTCAACAGGACATGCCTGGATTCCCAGTGCTTATGAAATTCAATCTATTTCTTTAGGTGCATAACTAAGAATTTAGGGCTCAGATGCACGATTTAATTATGTGGCTTAGGAAACTGACATTTGCCTTACAATAAAGATGTGATAAACTGTCCTTTTATTTAGCACAGTTCAAGTCATCCTGAGAACACAGAATTATTTTTGTCACCAACATAAGTGGCAAAAGTCCCACAGTCTTCAGTAGAATAAGTCCACTGCAAGCCCAAGATGTTTTGCTTCAAACTGCATGCACATTGACATGCCTATATAACATTTCTTCTGAGTTTCTTGTCTCCTCTCTTGCAGCTGGCGTTTGTGCAAGTCTATGGATGCATGCCCTTCTCCACCTGCAGCTGTGCCAACAAACAGCTGAGTCTCCAGCCTCCTCCCTACTCTGCTACTGGAAGTCATCATCCCCTCTGATCTGCCAGCCAAATTCCTCACGTGACTTCCCATAACTTCTGCTGTAACAGTGCCCCATTCTTTAAATTCTTAAAATGGACTAATCTTCTTTTTTGGTAAATGTTGATTAGAGGCCAAAGAGAGGTGATGAGAACATGGAAACAAGATGCTGCTGCAGTAACATCTTCAGCAGGTATAGCAACAGCCCAAGTAGGCAAGTGTCCACAGCCTATGTGCAATTATTAATTGGTTTCACTATTGTAAAGAAGCTTTATGTTCTGGGAGCAAGCTGTCCGAAACAAAACTGTTCATATAACCAAAGGAATTCCTACAGGCAGAATGAATTATGAGACTGATGAATACGTTAATACTAGTCCATTTAGATTTCTATAAATGAAGAAAGATGTTAAATAAATGGCTTCTGTTATATAAAATTAAATGAAAGAAATCCATAATACTGTTTGGGATGGTGAAACAGAACAAAATAGGGACTGTTGTGGTTTGAGGTAAATTAGAGTCAGTTTTGTGACTCAGTTGCTCTAAGTAACTTCATTTCTCTGAAAACTAACTGCATGTTTTTGAGACTGCTCTTCTCTAAAGTGATAACAAAGGGCATTGGTATGTAAAAAGGCCAATGCTTAAAGGCCATCCTCAAGCTAGCGGAAAAGGGGCTGTACCTGTGAGGAGGGGTGAATAGGGCAGGTGACCCTGAATTGACCTGTAGGGTATTACATCCCATATACAGAATCACAGAATCACAGAATAACCAGGTTGGAAGAGACCCACTGGATCGTCGAGTCCAACCATTCCCACCAATCCCTAAATCATGCTCCTAAGTACCTCATCCACCCTCACCTTAAACACCTCCAGGGGCAGCGACTCAACCACCTCCCTGGGCAGACCGTTCCAATGCCTAACCACCCTCTCCATGAAGAATTTTTTCCTAATCTCAAGCCTAAATCTCCCCTGGAGGAGCTCGAGGCCATTCCCTCTCGTCCTGTCCCATGTCACTTGGGAGAAGAGGCCAGCTCCCTCCTCTCCACAACCTCCCTTCAGGTAGTTGTAGAGAGTAATAAGGTCTCCCCTCAGCCTCCTCTTCTCCAGGATAAACAACCTCAGCTCTCTCAGTCGCTCCTCATAAGATTTGTTCTCCCGCCCCTTCACCAGCTTCGTTGCTCTTCTCTGGACTCACTCCAGAGCCTCAACATCCTTCTTGTGGTGAGGGGCCCAGAACTGAACACAGTACTCGAGGAGCGGTCTCACCAGTGCCGAGTACAGAGGGAGAATAACCTCCCTGGATCTGCGGTGTCTGATACAAGCCAGGATGCCATTGGCCTTTTTGGCTACCTGGGCACACTGCTGGCTCATGTTCAGTCGGTTGTCAACCAGCACCCCCAGGTCCCTCTCCTCCTGGCAGCTTTCCAGCCAGGCTTCTCCTAGTCTGTACCTCTGCTTAGGGTTGTTGTGCCCCAAGTGCAGGACCCGGCATTTGGCCTTGTTAAACCTCATGCCGTTGGTCTCAGCCCAGCAGTCCAGCCTGTTCAGGTCCCTTTGCAGAGCCTCCCGACCCTCCAGCAGATCCACACTTCCACCCAGCTTGGTGTCATCTGCAAACTTGCTAAGGGAGGACTCAATGCCTTCATCCAGGTCGTTGATAAAGACATTAAACAGGACTGGACCCAGGACTGAGCCCTGGGGAACTCCACTTGTCACTGGCCTCCAGCTGGATTTAATTCCGTTTACCACCACCCTCTGGGCCCGGCCATCCAACCAGTTTTTCACCCAGGAGAGTGTGCGCCTGTCCAGGACAGAGGCCGACAGTTTCCGAAGCAGAGTGCTGTGAGGAACTATGTCAAAGGCTTTACTGAAGTCCAGGAAGATACATCCACAGCCTTTCCCTCATCCAAGAGTTTAGTCACTTGGTCATAGAAGGTGATCAGGTTACTCTGGCAAGACCTGCCTTTCATGAACCCTGGGCCTGATCACCCGGTTCTCTTGCAAGTGCTTCATGATCGCACTCAAGATCACCCGCTCCATGACTTTCCCCAGTACCGAGGTCAGACTGACAGGCCTGTAGTTCCCCGGATCCTCCCTGCGCCCCTTCTTATAGATGGGCACGACATCAGCCAGCCTCCAGTCCAGCAGAACCTCCCCAGTCATCCAGGACTGTTGGAAGATGATGGAAAGGGGTTTGGCCAGCACATCCGCCAGTTCCCTCAAAACTCTTGGGTGGACTCCATCCGGCCCCATAGACTTGTGAGAATCTAGCTAGGCAAGCAAGTCTCTAACCATCTCCTCTTGGACCTTGGGAATCTCATATTTCTCTTCCAACCCCTGGGGTTTTACACAATTTTCCTTGCTGTTAAAGACTGAGGCAAAGTAGGCATTGAGCACTTCAGCCTTGTCTTCGTCCCCTGTTACTCTTGTTCCCTCTGCATCTACTAGGGACTGGAGATTCTCCCTAGCCCTCCTTTTGCTGTTGATGTATTTGTAGAAAGACTTTTTGTTGTCTCTCACAGTCTTGGCCAATCGCATTTCCAGTTGGGCCTTAGCCCTCCTGACTTTTTCCCTGCACATTCTCACTTCCTCCCTATAGTCCACCCTGCCCCTTCCTCCAGAGGTCGTAGACCTTCCTCTTCCTATTGATGTCTCTCAGGACCTCCCTACTCAACTATGCTGGTTTCTTACCCCGCTGGCTACTTTTCCGGAACTTGGGGACGGCTTTCTCCTGAGCTGCTAGGAGTTCCTTCTTGAAGAGCGCCCAGCCCTCATGGACACCTTTGCCTTCAAGGAGCGCCTCCCATGGGACTTTTCCGACCAGCCTTCTGAACAGCCCAAAGTCTGCTCTCTGAAAGTTGAGGGCAACTGTTCTGCTAATCTCCTTCTTCATCTTACCCTGCACTGAGAACTCTATCATCTCATGATCGCTTTGCCCTCCAACCTTCACATCTCCCACCAGTCCTTCTCTGTTCACAAACAGCAGGTCCAGGAGGGCGCCGTCCCTTGTCGGTTCGCTCACCAGCTGTGTGAGGAAGTTGTCTTCCACACACTCCAGGAACCTCCGGGACTGCTTCCTTTCTGCTGTATTATACTCCCAGCCTATATCTGGGAAATTGAAGTCTCCCACAAGGACTAGAGGTAACGATTTTGAGACTACACTCAGTTGTTTGTAGAAGAGCTCATCAGCTGCTTCTTCTTGGCTGGGTGGTCTATAGCAGACTCCCATCACAATCCCTTCCTGCCCATGGGCTCCTCTGATTTTCACCCACAGGCACTCAGTCCCATCCTGACCATATTCCAG
Organism: Clamator glandarius; assembly: GCA_033459285.1. Classification (NCBI taxonomy): domain Eukaryota; kingdom Metazoa; phylum Chordata; class Aves; order Cuculiformes; family Cuculidae; genus Clamator; species Clamator glandarius. The sequence goes on from JAUNZM010000294.1 coordinate 2,453,807, forward strand.
TTCGAGGGTATCAAAGCCCTCTCTAACATAGAGGGCTACCCCACCTCCTCTTCTGCCCTTCCTGTCCTTCCTGAAGAGTTCATACCCCACCATGGGTACGCTCCAGTTGTACGAGTCATCCCACCATGTCTCCGCAATGGCAACGACATCGTAGTCTCCTTGCCCTACCACAGCTTCCAGCTCCTCCTTCTTGTTTCCCATGCTGCGTGCATTAGTGTAAATGCACTTCAGCTGGGCAGGTGAAGCTACAGCCTTCGCAATAGGGCTTCTCCCCAACTGAGCAGTCCTTGACTTAACTAAGGCCACAGTGCCAGTTTGCTGCCTACCATCCCCAGGTGCACTCACCCCCTCTTCCTTCGTGGTGGTATACTGGCAGGTGTCACCAGCACACCACCCCTTTGCCACTGAAGTCTCACCTCCAGGCTCACTCCCATCCTGCCTGGCCTCCATCCCCTCCCCCCTCACATCTATACATCATACTCGGTAGAAAATTGAGAGATCACAAGGGTCTTGTTGTCTTCTGTGATGGCTGACGTCCTGTGACGACCTCGTTTGCCTGGTTGTTCCTGATCCCAGATCTGTGTGTTTCTGAATCCAGTTCCTGAGCCTAGCTCCCTCCTAGCAGCGGACTCATTCCCTCATGTACGCTCTACAGGATTTGTGCTGACATATAGTCATCGAGGGGTGGGGTGGGGATGAGATCTCATGTATTTGTATATATTTTATTACTTTCTAATTAGTTTCATTATTATCATTATCATTCCATTAAGCAGTAGCTTTAGTTTCTAACCTGTAAGTCCTTTTACTCTCATTTTCCTCTCTCCTTTCCCTGTGGGTGTTGGGGGGAAAGGGAATTTGGAGGCTCAGCTGCACAGCTTTAGCTGCCAGGTTTGCCTGGGTGGGGCTAAACTGTGACAAGAGCATAAAAAGAAAGGGCTGCTATAGAGTGAGAGATGGCTACTGGACAAATACATGTGTTTATTTTTGAGCTATTTTTAAATTTCTGTGTTGTTTCATTTACACTTAGATGAGTCAGCATCAGTCATATTTGTCTTGGTTTACAATGACTATTATTTTAAACTAACTGTGTACATTGTTGGAACATACAAAGAGGACTTAGTACAGACAGTTTTACCAGGCTGATGACTAATTTCACTTCTGCTTCCTTTCTGGATGCCTTTTTGTGACTAGTTTCAATGAAAATTCAGTTTATAACTACAGTAGTCAAGGGAATGTTTTTCATTTCACACACTGTTTCTTCCTTCACTTCCTGTTAGCCTGTGAGACAGACTTCTTGGAAATGTAAACTTAGTGAAATTCATCATATCAATAAATCCCAGCACTAGTGTGCAACTCGTGCTAATCTTGCATTCACAGCAAGGCATGAAGCAGAAAGTCAGCAGGCTAATTTGCACACCACAGCATCATGAGAATAAAATTGAAGTAAACATGAAAAGCTTCCTTCCATATGCAAAATCTTTCCTAGAAAGAAGGGAGGCTCAAAACACCTGATTCTGCAGAGGGAGAGGGTGAAGATTTGGGACCAACAGACAGAGGTCTCATGGGACCAACAGACAGAGGAGTGTCCCATCAGTGAAGCTGTTTTCTGTAATTCTTTTCCACCTAACAGTAGACATCAGCAGGGGAGAGTCCACAACAATAAGGGTTGAAAAGGGGTTGGAAAAGGAGCTTACTACCATAGGTGACTGTTATGCATTATTATATCATGAGTGCATACTATTATATACGAGTTTATTATATTATGGGTACATATTTTTACATGTGTTTTCCACAATTTGCAGCTAGGTATAGTAGGTATAGTTTCTGTCTGGAAACAGGATCCCTCTCTAAGTGATAAATTATGTTAATTAGAGGTCAGCTAAGGCATAGAGACCCAAAAGGCAGTGCAGAAGCAGAGGAGTGCCAATCAGTTTGGTAGTTCTGGTGCAAAGAATGGTGCAAAGAAAACTTGAAATGGAGTGGTCTGTGTTATTGCCATGATTATGAATATTGGTTAACATTACACAGCAGAGCAACACATTAAAAACAAGTTTTTGTTGTTTTCCAATTTGAGTTGTAAGTATGCATAGTAAGCTTTCCAGTAAGAGTTTATCTTTCAGACAGTTTACATACAGATTGCCATTCATCAGGGAATACGGTGGTATTGTGAACAAAGATAAACTGAAAGTCATTACAACAAAGTAATTTGCAGCCTTGATTTAGTGGGGAAAATGATGACTGACTGCTGAAGAAGTTAGCCCTGATAAATTCGAAGAAATGGATCAAATGAATATTGGAAGTAATCTCTGAGTCAAAGGCTATAATCTCATTCCTGAAACTGATGTAAAAAATATGATCCACTTGGTTCTCATTCACCAGCTGAAGCAAGACTAGCAGCGCTGTTTCCAAGCTGTCATGAATATGCAGAACCTGGCTCAAGACCGTGGCCATTCTTGCTGAAGTCGTGCAGTTTTCTCAAATCCTGTTGCCACAGAGGGACAAAGATATAGCTAAGCCATGAGGCTGAACTCTGCATTTATGTCAGTGAATGGCTGAGCCTCTGTTCTGCTAGTGGAGAATTTGGATGAATGCCATCCCCTTCACCTTCTCCGCTGCCATCCTGGTCATACAAACTTTGGTCATAACCTCCCAGCTCCCAGATGAGTCACCCCAGCCTTCTGCACCTCATAACTGTCTCATGCCCTGAATCGACCTGCAGATATCTTCAGCTGGTCCTTTACAGTTTTAATGCATGAAGTGCAAACTCTTATGCAGTGTAAAGCAGAGTTTTTGGTAAAAAAGCTTGTGCGACAGCAGCAGCCTGGAGACCAGTGGATATCTAAGGCTACAGTGCCAGGTTTCTAACACTGAGCTGGCTGAGAGTCACTATGGAAAACCAGTCGACGGCCTGCCACAGCAGCACATAAATGCACACCTTGTTGTCCACTCGATGTTTAGAGGTATTTTAGTTTGGAAGAGTTTAGATCTGGTGGTGAAATAAGACAGTTCAATTCCATGACTCTATATGGTATTATTAAGTTTCCCCTTTTTGAGGAAAAAATGGACATTCTAAACAGCCAGCTGAAAACAGCCTCTCCTGCACAGCTAAGTAAACTATCATTGTCAGGAATGTGGGTAATCTCCATTTTATGCCAGGCTGTGTGCGCGCTCCCTGCTAAAGCATTTCCTTTAGCAAAACAAATAAGTGCCACAACGACAAACACTACAACAATCAGTCAATTGATGGACTGAAATGCTCCTTTGCCATCATGCAATGAATCCCTGCATGAAAAACACAGGCCTGGGTAACTGAGTTTCCTGCATCTTATTTTATTTCCATGATCCAGACATGACATGCGTTGCTTTATAAACCTTAGAGAACAGAGAGATTATTATGGTAATTCAGCATAATACTATGTTTAATTTGCTATCACTTGTCTTCTTTTGTATGATATTAGTCAAACACATCACTGTTTTTTCCTGATAAAAGTATGGTCCTGTCTTTATAAGGCAGTAGGCTATGTGCTATGATGGACCTTCTAACACTACAAAATAGGAGCATCTTGAACAGAGCTCACTGTCTTGGAATAAAACAGAATTTCAGGCCATCAACCAATGCCACACAGTTCCTATCATCCACATTGAATTCATGCTGAAAATGTCACAAAACAGGGATATTTTTTGCGTTCTTAAAAATAACATATATGGTTAAAGAACTTTTCCTGAGATTGTGTACAAATGCAAGCAAAAGTGCTTCCCCCTACCCTGGCTAAACTAGTAGCAGCAGCTCTGTGGTCAGTTGGTCTTCTTCTGTTTAAAAAATACAGTACATTCCTTGCTCCTAGCCACCTTGACCACTAGCTGTTGAGTTTCCTGCGTCAGAGGAGATGAGATCATTAGTACCACCAGTAACGATGTCTGAAGAAGCTCCTCTTTTTGCCAGCTCATAAGACCAGTCTGGATGAACCATAAAAAGGCTCTATGATCCATTTAAACTGTTTAAATTGGCTGTTAGAGATATGAATTCACTCTCGTTCTTTGGCTTCCTCATGATGAAATAAAAGATTACTCTAGTGAGCTATCTTGGTTGAGGAAAAGTCCATGAAAGCAGAATTTTGCAAAAAATCATTGAAGAGAGTGGCAAGGAGAGAACTTGTAACAGAGCACGAAAATAGCAAAATGGGAATAATAATAATAAAAAAGGATGTCTAAGGGTAGAGGAACAAAATGGTATCTGCAAACATAAGTTCATTGAAACAGAATTTTGGTCAGATCATATGTTATCATGTGGTCATCATCTTCAACAGAGGAGTGTCTATGTCTAAACACTGCTGAAATAAAAGAGACCTATCAGGTTATTATGTGATTTAAGTGTTGGAAACATTATTCACCATAAAGATATACATTTAGAAATCAAGTTTGTTCATATTTTACTGACTTTTATCCATAGGATAATAAAGAAAGCAAAGAACACAGACAAACCCACAAATTTATAAATAGAACCAGAAACACCTAGATCATTCTATTGTACAGTGCAGGAGTTTAGTTTCAAATGACATGGTTTTCTTTGAAAAGCAACATTCCCACTTTAGTCAGTAGCTGAGAAAGAGAGCGAGAAAGATTGCAACTTCTTTGATGAAGGTTATATGCGATGTTATATTTCTGCAGTGCACTCTGACTATATTGATAACCGCAGATATTAACCTCTGAGATGCTTGTCTATATCTATATAAACAGTGTACTAGCATCTTTGAAATCACATCTAGCTCCTCAAAAGGCTATTACCTAATGCTCAAAATATATGCCCCAATGTCAAGTCAGTTTATGAAACCCTCTGTTTTTTGGGTCTTAAGAAACATCAGAGTTAATCTTTATCACTATGCATTACCTTATTTTCTGAACTATTTTTGCTAGCATCATACTTTTGAGTTCTGGAAGAAGGAGGTTACATTCTTTCCAGCAGGGACATTTCAATTTGGTCATCTGTTTCCTCATTTAAATAAACCCCAATTCTGTTGACCTTGAAAAGTATGTTGAAAAGGCTTTTCTTGTGTACGTTGAGTGTCACACGGGAGGGTGATTTTTGTATTAAGAAATGCAAACTATTTTTTAATTTACTTCCACTACTTCTGGTGTATGTAGTTCTGTGTAGTGATTGTAGAGACTTCAGAATTCATATTGTCCAGTAAGCTGTGAAAGGAATGTTTAACCACAGGTATGAACTCAATTAGTATCATGGATAAATTTATTTTTTAAGATGTATGTGGTATTATTGTCCATCTGCTTTAAAAAAAAAAGATTTTAACTGTGTTAACAATGATAACTAAATGGTAATAGTTGTGACTTTAAATAAGAATTTCCTGAATGAAACTCTTTTTGTCCTTACTATACTTCTCTGAAACATATTGATAGAGGATTCATATAAGCATAGTTCAGCAAAGAAATTTACTGAGACACTGAATACAGCTGTGTCAATTGCCCAATGAATAAATCCATCTTTCCAACAATGGATGGATTTTTAAATTACTAGCAGACAAAGTATACTTTTGTCTTTAAAGCACAGGACTTACGTCCACTAAGTAAGCATCAAATTTAGTCTTGAATAAATGTACTTTCAAAATTGAGTAGGAATTATGAACATTTATATTAAAATCTGGTTTCTTTCTGTTCCTCGCTTTATATTTTACTTCCTTTGTGACACCAAGACAAGTTACTTTACATATATGTGCCCGGTTTTCCACACTGTAAACTGAGGACCGTGCAGGAAATTAGCCCACAAAGAGTTCAGATCCCAACTTGATTGAGGAATGCAGAGGAAATTTTATTCCTTGGAGAAGAAACAGGGTTTTATTACAGACTATCACTGTGGTAATCAGAATTTACTGTAGCTACTAGATTCCCTTTGCTTCCCCCAGTTTTATGCCAGTGTAAGTCATGTAATGTCCATGTTGCTTTCCTTCATTTAAAGCAAGGCTCTTGGGTACACATCAGCTGCCATGTGTCCCAGACAAGCTGTCACTCAGGCACTTCTCAGCTTTTAAGAGGTATTGTGAGACTCCACTACTAGCTTTATTTCTGCTCAGTTTGCACATGTCCACTTAGACAGGTTTGTGAGTAGGCTTGATAGCAGTCAAGAGGTATGAAGAAAAATTTGGTCCTCTTGGCAAGCACTTATGGGAAATGTAAGACTTGTA